>CM069437.1:49600865-50333556 GCA_035610365.1 Aquatica leii | reverse complement strand
TTAAATTTTGTTTATTTATTTCAGTTAGTTGCCAGTATACATTTATTTTGTCAAATGAAATAAACAGTTTTAGCTAAATTTTTTCTAACAAAAATTTGTTGTATATCATCATTGTAATAATCATTAATAACACTGGTCTGCAAAAAAATATTTTTTATCGAGCCCTGACACTATTCCGGGTGATTCTTATGTAAAATGACGTCCTGAATCCAAATATGATTTCCGTGTTCTTCCATCACCCACCATTTTTGAGGGAGCCCCAAAATCTCTAATTTTACCACTTTTCGATAAATTAATTATAATTTATTATTTATACCCTGAGATACAGTTCTCTCGTTTCAAAAACCAGCAGTACTCCGCCAACATGATTGCATTTCACTTCCCTAAAAATCTCTTTTCCAGCTTAGCGATGTCTTGATGGAACCGTTCCCCGTATTCATCCGAGACTGCTCCTAAATTTTCAGGGAAAAAGTTCAGATGCTAGTGAAGGAAGTGAACTTTAAGATACATGTTACATCCTATGTCCTTGTACGCTAAAAGCAGTTCCTCGACGTGAGCGACATAATCTTCACTTTTGTGGTTATCCAGGAAGTTCTTACACACGTTTTGAAATGCAAGCCAAGCTCGTTTTTTTTTTCGATTTAGGTGTTCAATAAACGTCGAATCTTGGAAGAGTTGTCTAATCTGGGGACCAACAAAAACGCCTTCTTTGATTTTAGCTTTACTAAGACGAGGAAATTTAGTTTTCAAAAATTGAAATGCGCCACCTGTCTTTTGCACTGCTTTCACAAACTGCTTGATCAATCCAAGTTTGAAGTGTAAAGGTGGTAAGTAAATATTTTCCTTCGAAATCAAAGGATTGTCAGCGCAAAGTTTCCACTTATAATCATGATAACTAATTTTATCAAGGATTCTGAAGATGTTTTCGTACGTTTCCTTCATATCAACAGAGTCTGCAACTGGAACTGATGGGGAGTCATTCCCATTTGCCAACAGGACAACTTTTAAGCTTGTTTTTGATGAATCTATAAACAGTCTCCATTTGTCTGGGTCACATGGCATCTGTAGCTCTGTCATCAATAAATTTGCATTAGGGCAGAACACTAAACCTTTATCTTCTGAGAAAAGACATTTCAGAGTTGCTTGTCTGGTCCTGTAAGAACATATTTTTACTCCCTTTTCTAAGAGATTCTACTGTTGAAGTCGCGATCCTAGGAGCTAAGATTTAGTCTTGGGTAACTGCAAATCCCTGACAAGATCATTTAATTCCGATTGAGTGAGGAGGTGAGGTTGCCGAGAAACTAAATCTGCGGAATATTCTTCATCATCATAGAACGGATCATTCAAATCCCCAGGTTGTGGCTCAGAGTCTTTTAAATCAATTTCCGGCGCTAGAGTATAAGTGTTTGGGGGCTCTGGAATTGACAAAGTATCGTTATGAGGAACAGGTCTTAGAGCTGACGGAATATTGGGATACTAAATTATATGCTTACTTTTGTTCGAAAATCCGACGGTAGAAGTCATAAAAAAGTAACAATCTGTAAGATGACAGCGAGGTTCACGCCAAACCATGGGCACAGCAAATGGCATTGATTTACGGGTACCTTTGAGCCATTTGATCAAACTACTGTAACAAGTCGTACAGCAAACTGATGGAGCCAAAGTCTTGTCCTGGTCGCCAACTTGACAATCAAAGTACAATTTATAAGCTGTTTTAACAAGCGGAGAAAGGGGTTTTCGTTGCGATTTTAAACTTAATTTCCCGCAGACATAGCAGAAGCTATCAGGATTTTTACACTCGCGTGGCATAATTAAACAGTAATTCAACGCCCGACATTAACCACAAATCACACTTAGTCACTTGAAAAAATCCGGAGTAAAAGTAGTTTTACTGTTTTACACAAATGAACAAAAATGAACACAAAATCCAGCACGTTTAAAACGTCGACAAGTTAACTCTGCAACAGCTATAGATGTATTGATCGAAGCAGTTATGCAAACAATGTAATATACTATAATGAGAAGAGTAATGCAAATTCAAGCCTGTCGAAAATTCCTGTTCAAACCTGCATGTGGTATTGAGATCGCCAGCGTCGTGCAGTGAATCTTCCTGTTTATTGATATTTTTTTACTGTTCTTATATACTTGTATTTTATTGTTGTTTCTATATACATTTTATAGCAAAACTTTTGCCATATACTTAGGTATAAATTTTATTACCTGTTTTGGGATGTTTAACGGCTATAAGTTAAAATTTAAAAAAAAAATGCAAAAAATAAAATAAAAATGGGATCCCCCCAAAATAGGTGGGTGATGGGTAAAAACAGAGCTCATTTTTGGATTCAGGAGGTTATTTTACATAGGAATCGTCAAGAATGGTATCAGGGCCGATTTGTATGCAGACCAGTGTCATAGAAATGGTTTAACAAAAGTTTCAAATAGTTTAATACGTTGATTGACTCTTTCTATGTAAACCTAACCTAAAAAAAGTTTTTTTATTTTGCTGGCACTAATCTTCTTCTAAGAAACGTTTAGTTTTGTTAATACATATCAAAATGTATTATTGCTTATACCTTGCAAACCGTAATATTTCATTGCAAACAAAAGTTAATGCAAAGTTTGAATTTGGTTTAAAAAAAATATTTTTAAATTTTAGTTTTAAAAACATTGTCAATTATTAACTGTTAAAAAAAGTGCTAACTAAATAATTACTATTTACTAAAAAAACCAAAATAAATTATTTATTTTAAATGTCAAATGTTATAATATTTACATAATCTAGTTTAGCAGAATTACAAATTATAAAAACTAGAATTGTCATTTTAAAACAGACTAAAATTACAAAATTTCTTTTTAGATTTTTAGTTATACTATTCTGAAACCTAAAATAGCTGAAAAATAATTTCTTTTCTAGTTTTGTTAAGGTTCAACGGTTTTTTTATACAAATTGTTTAAATTAAAAATTTAGTTTAAAAAATATTTTATTATATCACATATGCTCTTAAAGTCTTAAAAAATATATTAAAACAGTATGGAATAATTTTATATAAATTTGGAAACAAACAACAAGTACACTAAATAATAGAAGTAATTAAACCGATAGTGTTAATACTTTATTAGTTTATTATAGCGTTATTTAGAAAAATAATTTAATACAAAAATTTAACAAATCTTGTTTGTAAACATTTCTATTGTTAAAAATTTAATTCATCCGATAAAACTATAACATACAGAACAGCTGTTAGTTTTTCAATATTACTTCGTTCATAAACCAAAAAGGAAGAAATGTATTCGTATATTTGGTATAGTTCAAAAGATTTGAAACGCAATCACTTGATTTTATCATAAAAACGTTTTCAATAGCTATATTTGTAAAAGATAAAAGCTTTCCCATATGATCAAATTCCGTTATTCTTTTTTCATATACAATAAAGGAACAATATCATGAAAAACAAAAATTGAAATTTTATCAAACGTATGCAATCCAAGTAATCTGTTGCATATTATTTTACCGTTTAGAACAGTTTTATTTTAATTTTTTTTAGTAATTTATGTAAAAATATTGATTAATAAAATAAGATGAACCCGATATTTTTCTGTTAATATTCTTATTTAACAGCAAAACTTTTTGTTTATAATGCAGTTTTTTAACGTTTTAACTACTGCAAATTATCCATAGTTTTGTTAAACCTTAAATAATTACAAGACATTAAAATTTATTGATTTGCAAAAATAACATATTTATCGACACAATCTTTATTTGATAAAATTAGTTGTTTGCAAATGCAATGCCTTTTATTAAAACGGTCTAAGATTGTAGTTTAGCACAACGTTTAGAAATGCTGCAATAAATTACTTGATTTAGGTTTATAAGTTGACACTGTTAGTACCAGAAGCAAACATAAAACTTAAGTTTGCGCAGACCTTCAGACAACGCGTCAGAACTAGAAACAACTGCAGCGGGATGATAAGGATATTAAAACAACATAAAAGAAAATGTTACCCCACGTCCTGCAGTCAGAGAAACTACTAAACGTCGCAATACAAAGCGTACCTATTAGCAAAAAACCATCAAAAACGACTTAAAGCGTAACAGCGTTGGTGTTATCACCGTGATAAGAATCAACTTGTAAACAAGCTATTTTTATCGTAACGTATTTTCGACACTTCGTACGTAAGCAGCCTTATAATTTATATACAATAATTACCTAAAAACTGTATTGCAACGACCGTTTTACTGGTAGAGTGGGCACAGTAATCTATGTCAAAACGACACTGGACCACCACAACATCCTAACGCTACCGTTACAGAAGTTCAAAACGATGGTTGTTGTTCATATGTCATCATAGTGTGCCGCTTCTAACCAGATGTCAAAAACACTCGGACGGTAAAAAACTCTACGCGAGGTGGGGGCATCTACCAATTTTTGACTCTGAAATTGTCATATAACCAGTTTTCATGTTTAAAATCAAACACTTTTTGCCAAAACGCATCTTTTGGATTTTGACAATTTTTTTTCAGTGGAATGCAATTTGTGACATCTTTTTCTCAAAGTAAAGAAAAAATGACACTATGGCGCATAATAATATTTTCACGCATACACTTTATTGTTAAAATTAATGAAAATCTTACGTTTTCTTTTGAAATTAGTACTTATAATTATTTATTTGGTAACTTTTCGCATTACTTGTGGCCACTCAGAGGAAGTTTTTAATATATCCGCGCCAAAACTTGGATTTATGCTTTCTCACTTATTTAATGTCTTCACTACTTGATTTCCGCACAGCAAGTATTTTTTTGTTTCGAATCATTTAAAGTCAGGGTTTATACGTAACTTACTTTATTTCTTCATATGCGGCCACATAATTGCCACAAATGAGCCTATTTTCCAGTTGTGGTCACCTAAAAAAATAAGAAGAAAGATCGGATATTTTATGTGAGGGAAGAAGACATAAAACTCATACATTTATTGCAGAAAAGATGACAACAAGAAGATTGTTTAAAAATCTTAAAGAAACTATGCAATGTACTGATAATTGTCGAAGGGTTGGTCTCCAATGTGCTCTAAAAATTGTACAAGAATCTAAAATTAAATAAAGCATTCTTAGAAAAAAACCTGGAAAGAAATAGTTTATTTCCTTTTTGAAACGTCACCCAGAAATTCGTCAAAGACAAAATTCATAAATAAGGCTAAAGTTGAGGTAAGTGAAATCTGCATGAAACGATGGTTTAGAGATACCATAAAGTTGATAGAATCTGACTGTGATAGTTTAAACAACGCAAAACAAATTTTTAACATGAACAAAACTGAAATATTCCTATCACCTAATAGTGGGTTTATTCTTAACCCCAAGGGTAAAGGTGTTTACAATGTTTTAATATCCGATAAAAAAAATGTTACGTTAGTTGCTGTTAATGCAGAGGGCTTAATAGATCCGTTATTAACTATCTATAAATTTTTGCGCTTGCCACATTATTATGCAAAAAAGTCTCTGAAAGGTTGGAACATTGGTATTTCTGATTCAGGATGGATAAAAAACTAACAAATTTATAAATACTTTTCAAATGTTTTTATAATGTTTCTATATTCTCAGAATATTCGAGAATCAGTGATTGCATTCATAGATGGTCAATTTTCGCATTTGTCTTTGCTACTCAGTAATTTTTGTCGGTCAAATGGGGTTATTTTTATTTGCTTCCCATCAAATACAACTTCTGCAAGCATTGGATGTTGCATTTTTCTCGCTGAAACAGGCGTGGAAGAAAATTACTAAACAATGGCTATTTGAACACGAAGGCAAATGTATTACAAGAAAAGACATTCCTGTTGCGCTAAATTAAATTTTAATAAAAAGACTTTACTCAAACTATTGTATCAGGATTCCGTACGTGCGGACTTGACCCGTTTAACAAAGACGCTTCCAATTAAAGCAAATGCATCACATACAAAAATTGGAATACAAATGACGAATCAAACAGTTGCTGTTAATGCCAAACAGTTTCATTTAGAATCTTAAGAAAGAAACATATATTACAAATATTATGCAGGTCACGCAGAAGACACCTTGCACTTACCCGTTTAAGTCAAAACCGTAGACAAACTTTATGATAACTTTTTAATAGGTATTTGACTTCCCTAAATTGTTTAACAAAACTACGGAAGAAACAAATAAAGAAATTAAAATACTTGAGCACATTGTGATTAAACATGCAGAAGTAGTGTACATATTTTAACTATTAGCGATATTAGAGCGTTTAAAAAAACAACTGTTCAGGTTCTAAAAAATCTCACAGTACGGTCAGAAGAAAACGGAGAAACATAAAAAGCCAAACACCGGTTACAAACCTTTGAAGCAAGAGATTTAGAAAAACGTCCCATTCGAGTACCAGACAGCTCGAAAAAAGTATCTAAAACGCTTTCTAACCATAAGACACACAAAGAATAAACTACACAAGATGAGACCAAAGCACACTGACAAAAAAATGTTGCACAACAAGCAACTCAATTCAACAAAACGAAAAAAAAATGGCAAAGAAAATAAGGAAGGCCGCTTCAAAGTGAGATGATAATGATTACTATCCCGCGAAAGTTGTGAAAAAGGACAAGAATGATTACTATTTATGTGCAATAATACGACGTGAAATTAACTGTTGAAAGTGGCCACACTCGCCAGATCTTCTGTGGTATTCTTATACCAGATTTGGCGATATTATTCAGGAAATAAAATAACCCCATACAATCAATACAGGTGCGTTTTCTATTCCTGAAATGAATTCTTTTCAATAAGATATTTACTACGTTTCCAAATGTACCTATTAGAAATATTTATGCTTAATTTGTTTGTATAAGTATTTAAAGAACGTATTCTTCCATTTGCCATATTTTGTAGTCAACAAAACGGCGTTTTCTTATATTTTACGGTCACAACTGGTAAACACGTATTTTAATCTCAATACAAAACACCTCAACTGTGTTATCTGTTACAGTATTGAAGAAAAATAGTAATAATGTATTACTCCATAGTTAATAAAAAATGCAAATTTTTCTAATGTGGCCTCAATCGGTGCCTCTACCCTATGCACGCTAATGAAAAAGTGGTATTTCAATTATATTTGTCAATTCAAGTTGCTAACTCCAAAATCGTAGATATGACGTAACAATTTAAAATAATCAAAACTCGGTAATGTCAGACAAAGGTCACGACGACGACAATTGTACTGTACTTGCTTCTTTTAAGTTTAACAACAAAACGAATAACATCTACTACATAATTTTTTATAAAATCATAGAACCGTGAAGTATAAAATTAGACTCATCAACTCCTTTAACACATTTTTGTGTTTGGCAACTCAAAGTTTTTGATTTTTTGTAATTTAAAAATTTCTGCAGTAAATGATTTAATATTTATTCTTCTTCTACAGGTGCGTACTCTTCCGAGAACAGTGTTTGCGATCATCAGCGGAGATACTTCTGTTCGAAAGAGTTGGGTTGATGTTAAATTATACCAATCTTTTTGCTTTAGTCATTCAGCAATGATTTTAGGTATCGGAAATGTGATACATTTTCTATGTTTTGGTTATTGAGTTGTAAGGTGATTTGAGGTCTAACGCGATTTTTAGTTATTATCATTGATTTTGTTTTTTTGATGTTTATTATGAGTCCGTATTTTTGGCTGATGGCAGAGACTCTGTTTAGCATATTGTTGTAATGCCGCTAGTAATACTGTGTTATCTGCATAACGGATAGATTCTATTCTCTCTCCATTTATTTTTATTCTACTTTCTGAGTCTTTGAAAATTTTTTAAAAATTTGTTCCGAGTGTATGATAAACAGCAATGGCGATAGTACGCAACTCTGTTTTACACCTTAAAGTATCTTAATTTCTTCCGTAACTTATCCGCCTACCCTAACATGTGCTTTTTGATCTCTATACTGGTTTGAAATGATTCGATAAAATTCATTAGTAAAAATAATTTATCAATTCTTTCTCACATTACTGAACTTGATATGACTTAAAATCTCAAACACAAGATCAATTGAAAACAACGATACATCAAAGATATATGCAATTCGAAAGCGTTACGCAAATATACCATAAGAGTCAAGTCAGTAGAATGGACTTTGATAAGTTTATGAGCATGTACGGGAATTCTGGAAAAGCTAGTTTTGAAGCTACAAACGAGATGCAACAAAACCTGTTCCAAACACAAAAGGATTACACTATTGCACATTACGTCAGTAAAAATCGTAGGATGATTAGAAGAGTTACAGTAATATCTAAAAAAAAGTTCGAACGGCTAGATGAACTACGAAAACATCAACCGACTGTGGGCATAGTCTTTAAACTACGACTAACGCTTTATTTTTTATCTAGTCACTAAGAAGTACTCACCTGCAAAGTCGTTATACAAAAACATGTGGCAAGAAAGAAATATATTTCTACAGCATTAAGAAGTTGTCAGTACCCAAGTTTGGTTGCGGCTTAAATCAACTGGATTAAAAGACAATCCGAAATATTTTACGAATCGTCTTCCAAGGAACTGACGTTCAAGTGTTGGTCTGCAGTTACCATCCAAGTAGAGCATCGGGTCAAAAATAGTCTATTAACTACTACTTTTGTGTTCAACGAATGCCAAATTAAAGAGAGCTGCTGCTATTGCCCCGACCTTTTCTATGAAGACAGTAAAGCACTCCCAAAGTATTTAAAAACTTCGAGACAATGATCACATAAAATCAAATGTTTTTAGAAAACGTAGAAATATAAAAAGTATCTGAAAGAAATGGAGTTTGATCTGGTCAGAAGTCTGAAATCGTAGGAAACAAGTTAACCCAAAATTATAATAACCAGAAACTAAACTGCAAAAGGTTTATAAATACTAATTGCAACTTCAGAACACTTTTGTTGAGTTAAAAAGTCAAATTGTGGAGAGCATCTTTTAAGATACGTTGTCACGTTTAAGAAAAGTACGAATAAAGTTTAATTAATAAAAAAAATGACATGTGAATTTAATAAATTATTTGACAAGAATTAAAGAATTTATTTCACGAAACTAATTTATATATTAATTATTTACACAAAAATTACTTTTTAAAATGAAAGTCTAAAATACCATAATCTAATGTGTTTTTGACAAAATATTTGGGTTTGTCCTAATGTGCAGTTTCTACACCGCCCTTTTGATAAAAACACTGGAAAGTGTTCTACGTTGTCAAATCTGCTGTTCTCGTAAAATCTGGGTTCAACGGGCTTTTAGATTTACCTTACGGGTTGTGGTGCTTCAGAGTTACTAGGTTTTTGAGTATAGATAAAATGAAGATTACAACGAAAAGCTTGATATTTTTAAGTAGCAATATGTCAGCAATAGAGCACAACGTGTTTGCTGCGCCCAATAATCCGTGTAAGCTGGCGTATCTACAATACCCATCATTAGTTTTATCCCAAAAAAATGCTGCTTTTCGTAAATATTTGTATCGACACACTTACCACACCGTTGTGTGGAATACAGATTAGTCTGATGTACTATTAGTTTAAGTATATTACCACTCAGATATGTTTTAAAGTACTCTGATAGTATTTTCAGTTGGTCGGGCTGAGTGAAGCAGTGTTCATAATGAAAATCGTCGTTTTTTAGGAAATATTTCTTATCAGGCTGTTTTTTCATTTTAGGAACGGAAATCGTAACGGCCGGCGTTGTAACTAACATGCGCTTCCTGGATTTCACAGAAGTCGTCTGTATTTTCTGAATTCCCATCGTTGTAGAAAACATCCACTGAGGCTTTATCTACTAAGTTGACCTCATTCATATCAGGAATTAAATCCTGTTGTTTGTCTTTGTTTTTAATGTCAGTCTCTGGGTCACTTTCTGCTCGAATTGGAGGCAGAAGTGCAAATACCTTATTAATTCTCTCCATTAGATTTTAAAAATAGAAAAAAAATATAATGTTCATAATTTGGTAATGTATCTTACAAGATACACATTATTTACACAAAACCTGATAGTCTTATATTTTATTTTTTTAGCAAATAATAATTATTTTTTATTGATTCAGTACCTACATAAAATAGAAAAAAAATTGTAAATACTTAACCAAAATATGAAATGTACCTTGTTATGTTGTGTATAATGCGCGCTTGTCACTAATTTTCACAAGACACTCAAAAAAAAACGTTGTAAAAAAATGGTAAAGTGCGTGCCAGTAAAAATAAGTACTAGTTTAGATAAACCGAAGTGTGACTTATTTGCGGACAGTGATTATAAATATCAATTGATAGTCATATTAAAAATTACTTGTAAGTTGTTTTTTTTTAATATCGTTACATTTTAGAGTGTTTTTAGTGTATTAAAATTTGGTTTATTAAAAAAAAAACGAAAACTATAAGTCAAAAAATCAAAAAATTTGGTTGGAATCTTGTGCAAATAATTTATTATTTAATTCTGTTTTAGCTAGTTAATTTTTTTTCTAATTTAAATATAATATATAAATAAATAGAATTTAATTGAAACAAGTACAGTGTCACAGCTTTAGATTTGTTTTATAAATACAGACATTATGCAGAAACAACACGGTGTATAGATTATTGAAAAGTGTGTTTAAATAAATAAATGCGATGTGTGTTGTTAATGGTAAAACTTTTTTTATCTATTAAAAAGGGTTCTACAAAGTAATATGACAAAGTGCTTTCATTCGCGCTCATAAATTATTCATTCTTCATTAATGCAACGTAGGGGAAGTGATTTTAAATTGATTGTTTGATAACTTTTGTGCTAGTATGTAAACAGCTTCAATATTTATCGGCTGGTTGCTGTGTTATTAATGTAAACGCCGAAAATTTTCAATATAATTAATTTCTTAAACACACACGCTTAGTTTCTCCTTCGATACGCAATCGGTTCAATCTTAATAAGCTCTTTAAGGACATAATAAGTGAGAGAGTTAAACGTATTCACAGTTGCTTGGAGCGTTGATCAGAAAAACGGAGAGGAAATAGGTCAATGAGTAAGCTAATCTAGTAATCCCGGATTTTTACGGGATAGTCTGACGTCTAAGCGATATTATGTTATCTCTTCCGCTCGACGTAGTTATAAAGACAACCCTTTTTAGTTAACTTTATCAAGGAGGTCATCTTCAATTAGACGACAGAATGCAAAATCGATGCAAAATACCTGTGTTCTGCCAGCAAAACAAGTTTGCACAAATAATTTTAAAATAATTTTTTTAAAAAGTGTTGTTTAATTAAGTTCTGAAATTATACTTATGCTTGCATTGACACATATATACTATATTTTAATATTCAATAGAAAATATAGCGTGTAAACGTACAATGAAAAGTAGTAGAAATAAAACTTTTATTTATAAGCACGTAATAGAACGATCAATCTACTTCATGAACTAATGTTATTAGCTTTATCAGCTTATTTTGTATAACTAAATTATAACGAAAGTAAAATGTGAGGTGTTCATTCAACCTTAAGTATGTAGAAACAGCGCCGAAAAACAAAGAGCTAATCAGCAAAGTTATTTTTACGTAAGCGTGCAAAAGCAGAATAGCTTTTTTAAGACAGAAGTCGGAAGAGTCGTATTCAACGCATTTAGGTAACGTTGCACTTTTATCTTCCATCATACTCAAGAAGTTTATTCACTAGTTTGCATGAAAAATGCATCATCGAAGACAATAAAGTTGTTTTTTTTTCGTAAAATTTCTTGTACTAGACAAAAGCGACGTCTTTTGATGAATTGTTGTCGAGTTTATTACTCGAGTGTTCTTGACGTGTCATTTACAAGAAACCATTTATATCGATTTAAAAGGAATATATTGAAGTAAGGGCGACTACGGCATTATCGGTTTTTTCTTTTGATCTCTTTGTATACTTTAAACTCTTAGTTTTGATTTAAAAAGAAATGCAAATTAAATGTTTTTATTTAAGTAACCAAATGTTAAAACTAATTTCTTTTAGACGAAAAAAATTTACAAATTTTTTTTTCAGAGAAACATTTCTTTGAACTTGTAATTCAACAATTTAGAAATATTGTATTAAAAAACTTTTCTTAAATTGAAACTTCAGTAAAATACTTGACAAAAAAACGTTAAGTAACTTATTTTTTATTAATGTATTTAGAATATTATTTGTTTAGTAAAAGAAAATTTAATTTATTTTAAATAACTAAATACTTTTAAGTATTTTTTAAACTGTAATAGAACGCGTTGTGGAACACGATTACAACTATATGTAGTATATTAACTTAATTTGGCATATACACAACAATGTATATAGTATAAGATGAACTTTTATTCTAGAGTGATGTAAAAGATTATTAAATCATTTAAAGTTTATAGTGTGCTTTTAACTCTTTTTTTGTTTTAACTAAAACAAAATTTAAAATCTGCAAAACTTAGTTCATAAATTCATCAGTACTATTGCAAAACTTACTGATAGCCCAAAAAGACAAGTCAACAGTTATTGGTATCTACTGGTAATTTTTGCAATTGCAACAGTAAGATTTTACCAATGCACTAGAAAAAAAAATAAAAAAAAAGTTAAACAAAAAAATATTTTTAAAATTGATTACAACATTTTAGGTGCGTGAAGAAAACAAAAACCTAAAAAACTATAACATAACATTGATAGAAAAAAATATTAACTTTGAATATTTAGATGACAATGTTGTTATGTCAAATAACATAAAAAAAGCAAAAAATGACACAATGATTGAAACATATGACCAAGTAAATCAAACAAAAATAAATCATAATAGACAAAATGCAGTAATTACTTTTGTTTGACACATTCTCATATTCTATCATTTATCATGTTGAGGTCTAAGAAAATGAAAGTACTTGAATAAATTAAAATTTATGAGCTGGGGAACGTAGCAAAAACTAAAAAATGATAAAACGCCTGGAAATAAAAAAATCACCACAGAAATGATAAAAAACTGGGAGAATTAGAAATGGCAACACTTCTAAAAATACTAAATAAAAGATACCTGAGATTTGGAATGCTGCATTAATGATACAAATACACAAGAAAGGTGACAAATAACAATGCAATAATTATAGAAGAATAATCTCCGTCGTAAAAACGTACGAACAAATTATTAACACTATATTAAAATTTTAGAGTGTCAATTAACAGAATCATATAGTGGATTCAGACCCAGAAGAAGTACCAAAGATAATGAATTCACATTAACACAAATAATAAACAATAAGAAATAACATAAAGTTATAAAAAATTAAAAGAAGACATAGAATTAAAATAAGAGATAGGATTAATTCCAACTTGATTTAATGTACGAAGAATAGTATCGGGAAAAGCAAACGAACAGAAAGGAAAACGTTTATTAGATATAGAAACCCAGGAAGAGTTGAGTAGCTGAGAGAATTTTAGCCGGTGACGTAATGATAACAAAAAATAAAAATATATTACAAAAGAATTTGAATTTATAGAAAGAAATATAGGAAGAAAAAGAGACGTATGTTAAATAGGTAATTTCTTTATGTTGGGACTACAATTGTTTGAGCTTATGGCTGTATATGTAGCAGAGCATTTTAATGTGACGTCGCAACCTCCACTACGAGATTTCATATGCAGTTCCTTTCTGTCGTTGAAGGATGAAATAATATTTCTCAAAAAGCTATAAAAATACCGCATTACCGTTTTATCGAAAACAAAACAATAAAATAAAGTTGATCGTAACATATCCGCTAAATCATACTGGATGACACTAGTATTTTTAAACGTCTACAAATATTCAAATAATACTAGCTGACCCGGCAAACGTTGTTTTGCCATGTATATTATTTCTAGGAAAAAGTATGCTTTATTTAGGGTAATAAATTGATGTTTATTAAAGTAACGAATATATTTTAAATTACAATTCTTGATAGTTATCTAAACATCAAAAATAATTATTCATATTTTTGTTATCAATTATGGCAGTTAAAATAAAATTAATCTCTTAGCGCAATAGAGTGTACAATATTCTTGGTTAGTTCGTCTTTATTCAACACAAATAAACTGGATAGTTTTTCCCACGCGAGAACATGCCACATATAGTTGTTCGTGGGAAAAGCATGGTGTTTCCAGATCTAAGCCACATACAGACAATGTCTGGCTTTGTGACTTATTGATCGTCATAGCGAATGCCAATCTAATTGGGAATTGAGTGCGTTTGAATTCAATTGGCACATCTGTAGGAATCATAGGGATTCGTGGCAGCAACACATTTTGAAACTTGCCATTCAAGATGATGGCTTCAATCACGTTTTTCATTAATGTTTTAATGACTAATCGTGTGCCATTACATAGCCGTGGTGGGTTTAAGTTATGAAGCAGAATAATCGGAGATCCAACCTTCAATTGTAAATGGTGTGTCGGCATGCCTGGCAAATCCAACGAATTTAAAAACTCAATTGGATAATTCAAGTCTCGTTAGTATCACAAACTGCATCGATAGATTTATATGACACCAAGTCCCACAACTGTTGTATCTTTAAATTTAACCCATTGACGTCCACATTTTTACCTGCCAAAATCGCTCTTGCTGCAGCCACTTATGATTTGTATATTGTGTGTGTACGTCGGGAAATATGTGATCGATAAGAGTATTTTGCGAGCCGATGATTGTCTGTCCGTCTGTAATTTTATGCATCCAGTATTTTCATGTACAGCAACTTTCCCATCGCCAATATCTAACAGTTGTTTAGAGAAAGTTTCGGCGGATGGATCCTGAAGCATTTGAACGCGCATGTTCACCGTCAGTTGTACTTTTTCAACATTACGCCATAGTCGCGATGATTTTAAGCAAGCGTTGATTTCATCAGCGTACGTTGAACGTGGAATAACGAGAAGTGTTTGTCTGAAATCACCTGAAAGAAGCAACAAAGTGCCGCCAAATAATTTATCGTTGTTTTTTATATATTTTAATGTCCTATCCAATGCCCCAAGCGAATGTTTGTGTGCCATAGTGTTTATGTTGCACACTGCATCTATAATAAAATATAAATCCTTCTATCAGTGTATTGGTAAAAAACAGTGACTTAATATTGTATTCGTTTGCTTATTATTTGACTTACCTTTCACAATAATGAAACAGGTATATTTATTAAACACGTACACGTTTTCGTTTTGATTTAAAACTATTTCCAAAAAACGTTAAGTACAATATATACAGATACGGTAATGGCCGTTGTTGGCGGGAGATCACAACACGTGTTTATTAATATGAGATCACTTAATTAACTAATAGTTAAAACTGTCTTTATCAGTTATTAATAAATTGTGAATAAATAATTATTGCACTGGAAATTAATAATAAATTTACGATGAGAGTAAAATTAACATGATAGATGCACAGAAAAATTAAAATAATACGTATAACAATTACTGCTACGATCGATACACAAATAAAACCAAAAGAATATGGCCGAAACCTGTATAGTGAGTAAGACAGAAGACAGGCTTCGTTCTCATCCCTACTCCGTGATGTCTGCTGGATGAGAGGTGACAACGGTAGACATCTAGCGGGGATAACTGATCGATTGATAGTTGATCGGTTATCGACCGGCGAAGGCGGAAGATCCAATTGAATTGAGAAAAAAATTATAATTGAAGGAAATTATTAAAAATAAAAATCGCGATGGAAAAATAGGGGTTGATCGTAGAGGGTTGAAAATTTAGGGTTCTATGTATTTTCTAGTGCCGTATCATAAAAAAATTTAAAAAAATCTAAAAATTAAAAAGAAATTAGGGGTGGACTACTAGAGATCATTTCACGACTAAAGAACCGTGAGGTGCGCGTCGGATAAATTCGGAATTTGACGATCATGCGAAATAAATTCTAACTAAAAACATATGCTGTAAACAATGTACATTAACTGTAATGGTTTATCTTTAATTTAACTAAAAGATAAATGCATAGAAGACGATGAATATAATATAAAAAAAATATAAAACACAAAGATAAAAAGGAGTTTATAACCACTTGTGGTATAAATGTGGACACTTCAAACGCCGTATGAAAAGTGCAAACGTTTTTTGGTTAGCTAGTGTACTGACATTCGGAACAAAATTGGTTTCTGCCCAGCGGTTCTTTAGTCTTGAAATGAACTCTACTAACATTTAAGGGGATGAAAAATAGATGTTGTCCGATTCTCAGACCTACCCAATATGCACACAAAATTTCATGAGGATCGGTCAAGCCGTTTCGGAGGAGTTTAACCACAAACACCGCGACACAAGAATTTTATATATTAGATTATTTTACATCTATTGTTAATCAGTAATGAATGTCCGAAAAAATTGTCGTTTAGTAGTTTTATTAATATTATATCTTAATTCACACAAAAAAAATCAGTGGTTTCCTATTGAAAGTAGTAAATTAAAGAAAAACGCAATTATTATTGCTTTATTGACAATATTTTTCAACTATTCAGCTGCTATTGTAAAATCACAAAACGGGGACCAATAGGTTTCAAACCCCAAATTTTTAAACCGCAAACCTGGACGATTTTTTAAATTATAACGTAAATTCAGTCATGGCAAATTTAAATGTTTTGTTTCTCATGTTTATTGTTTTATTCCGATGGAACCGATAAAACTAAGAATGTTAGGCTGTAGGTACAAACTGGAACATTTAAATGAAAAAACATAAAGTTTTGGCATACATTGTTCAACGGAATTTATTTGTTAACTCTAAAACATTTTGGTAGTTACCTACATAATGCTTAAATAATATTTGTAAATGTTCACGTTATCTACAAGCTTTTTGAAAAATGTAGCCCACCCTAAGCCCGACCTCACCAGCGGCCACTAATGCAATAAAATACTAACAAAACCAAGATAATGGTAATTAGGGCCCAGGACAACAAAACAAGCATTGAAATAAACAACGTTAAAGTAAAACAAATACATTTTTTAAATACTTAAGAGTTACTTTAGAAGGATCAAAAAGCTAAAATAAATGAAAAACCAAAAAAAAATCATTTATATTACGCTATAAACCAAAAGTTGTAACGCTGTAACGGATACAATTTTCTTTCTTAAGATGATATTGTATAAAGACTTAAAAAATATTATATAAATCCGTTTCCTGCAACATTTATCACACGCGACTGTTGAGGTTTTTGTTATTATATCACGACCACGTTGTGCGGTCGGTGACATGAGACGAATACTGTAGCACACCTCAATGTTGGTTGTTGTTCAAAAGTTCAAACTTTTGGAAAACACTTCGAAAAAACACACGCAAGTATTATACCCGTAGTCATTGAAAAACAAACTTAAACAAAAGTAATAGTAGACAGCAGCACATATTACCTTAATTTTAAACTAATAAGTATTTTGTGTTCAAAATTTTTGGATAACTGTGTCTGAAAGAATTTACTACAACTATCGAAAAACAGAACTAGTTTACAATAATCAGTTTGAATTCTATTGTAGGCATTTCACAATAAAGTAAGTTTATCGTCAGATGCAAAACTTTAATAAAACCTAAACTTTTTTAAAACAAATTAAATACACTAAACTGTTTCCAATACAAGCTAGAGTATCCTAAAATAGTGCCCTTAGATCATTTGTGTACCTGCCGTATACGGCAGATCTGTCTATTTGCAAGAAACTATAACATCAACTTTGACTGACCACACTGCCGTTTTTTCTTAAGACGATGGTTCTACTATTGCAAGTTAACCCGTCGCTAAACAAATTACAAATGAGTAAATAACATTCTCAACCAGACAAGACAATATAAGATATATGTCTCTTGGTTTGTTTATGTAATTATCAATTCCGTCAAGAAGAGGCGCTTGAAAATCGCAATACAGATTTCAATGTTAAACTTTTAATGTTGAATGTTGCCCTAATTAATTTAAAAAAAAA
This sequence comes from Aquatica leii, assembly GCA_035610365.1. Lineage (NCBI taxonomy): Eukaryota > Metazoa > Arthropoda > Insecta > Coleoptera > Lampyridae > Aquatica > Aquatica leii. Next base: position 50,315,672 of record CM069437.1, on the reverse strand, counting down.
TTTTAATTAGTATTTTGTAAAGAAAAAAATACTGCATCTATCCATATTATTGTTTATAGTTTTCTATTTCTTAGAACCGAAAAACTGAATGACATAAAAGTTGAATTTAAAACAAATCTGGAATGCCATAGAATTATAAAGATAAACATAAGCATTTATTTACATGCAATATTATTTCTCTATTTTGCATGTTCAATAACTACTTTGTGTAACTGTTTTTTCAAAATTAAGGCAAATAGCGAAAACCATTAGTTCGCATTACATCCGAGTGCTGCAAAACACAAGTTTTGTTTTTATGAGTACCAATGTCATCAAGAGTTGCGTAAACATGTTTTGGAACGAGGCGTGACTTTTTAAGAAACATTTTTTTTACAGAGAATGCACGTTTACACTGCAAAAAGAATGAAATATTCAAAATTGTATAAGCTACTGACAATCCACCAAAAATTGTACAAACCAGGGTCTTATATTTTAATGTTTGGGTGCGAATATTAGGACTTCATCATATTATAGAACCATTTTTCTTAGAAGAATACTTAATAGAAGAGCGGTTCTTGCAGTTGTTAGATATAGCTCTGGCGGTGGTAAAAGTTGCAGTAGACAATCACAAAATTTGGTTTCAGATGAATGGTTGTCTCGCACATAACAGCCAAGATGTGCGTGCATTTTTAAATTAGAGTTATTTCCATAAGATTATTAGTTGAATCTCTGCGATTTGAATGCCAAAATTAGCAAATGAAAAAGTGCTAACATAGTCAGACGTTATGACTTTTACAGTTCTGCCAAGAAGAAAAATATATAACGAATACTTTTTTGAGATTATATACATAGACATCACAAGATACACGTCAGTAAATATAATAATGTAACAAATTTTATTATTAAAACTAATTTATTTAAACTACTAAAAATATTTTTACTTGTACTAAAAATATGTACACTTTTAAATTAACCGAACTAATTAAATCTAATAATATTTAATAAAAACATTTACAATATAATTTATATATAGCGCTATCACTGACACGAAGATAAGATAAAGTCACACACTTGTTTACCACTTGTTTACGTTAAAGTCACGTACCAGATTATTCACCGTAGGTTTATCTCACACGCGTTAACGACTTATTTATTTAGACTTGAATAATTTTCTTAACACTGCTGTCTTTGCATTACGGAAATAACTGACCTACGATTTGTTTGTTCCGTAGTTATACACATTTTGGAAATCGAGCCGAGTATGGCACCATCGAGAAGCGGCGGTGTCGGCAATATAAAGCGATTGTTTATGTTTTACGTCTACTACCCAATGAATAGGTCTCGTTTATACAAATACATAAAGTGTGTAACACAAAAATTATTAAATAGTTTAGATTAGATTGTTTAATTTTGCAAATCAGCTGTAGTGTTCACAAGTAAAAATTATATTTTATATTTTCAATTTTATTTTTCATTCCGTTGTGTCTTGTGGTGTGTGGATTATGTGCACTTGTTTTCTGGTTTTATTTCTAATAATTGAAAATTATATAACGGTATTTAAATACTGATTAATTCATATGAATTATATGATACGGTAAGTTTATATTTGTATTAATGTAAGTTAGAATGTCATTAATTTACAAATATTAAAATTAATAGGCATAAACTGGTATACCCCCTGAAAGATGAATACATTTACGGAGCACCTAAAAGGACAGGACGAAACTTCAGTTTGGAATCATTTTTTGATTGAAAAAAACGGACAGGTTGCTAAATGTAAAAAGTGCGCGAAAGAAATAAAGTGTACAGAAGGATCCACAAGTGGCCTTCATACTCACTTAAAAACGATACATGAACTAAATGCTAAAAAGAAATGTGAATCCCCCCGTGATGTCGAATCAAGTGTTTCTAAATAGCCTAAATTGTCAATAACAAATTATTTTAAAAATAATAAAAACGAAAAACTTTCAGAAGTGCTTGCCCGAATGACAGCTCGCGATGGTTTGTCTTTTAATATTTTTATAAAATCGTATGACATAAGAGAAGGCTTAAAGGCAAGAGGATTCAAAGACATACCAAAATCTGCAGTCACTATTAGAAATATGGTACTTGAATATAGTAAAATTATTAAACAGTCTACAGTGCATGAAATTTCTAGACTGAAATCTGAAGGTAAACGTTTCAGTATCACATTTGACGAATGGACATCTATTCGTAATCGGCGCTACATAAACATTAATGTACATTCTGTTGGAGGAACAATGTGGAATATCGGATTAGTGCGCGTTTACGGATCCGTTCCAGCAGAAAAATGCTTATCCCTTGTAGAAGAAAAATTGAAAGATTTTAATTTAGATATATCTAAAGACATAGTTGGAGTAACTACTGACGGTGCGTCGGTTATGGTAAAATTAGGAAAAATTATAGAGGCTGAACATTAACAATGTATGGCACATTGCATAAATTTAGCAATTACTGATGTTTGGTATAAGTCAACTTTGAACCCGAGTGTGGATATTGATGTTGTGGAGCAAAATTATAATGATGACGATGTTAATGATATTGACGATGACGATGATAACAATGACGACGATATCGACGAAAAAGATGGTAATGGAATTATTATAGAGTTAGATGCTAGTATTACTACAAGTAATATAAATATTAGACATACTGGTATATCATCTCTAGTTTTAAAAACTCGGAAAGTAGTGAAAACATTTAAAAATTCACCTTCTAAAAATGATAAATATTTACAAAAGTACGTGAGAGAACAATTAGGTAAAGAAACAGCGCTAAAATTAGATTGTCAAACAAGATGGAACAGTATGTTATTTATGTTAAAAAAATTTGAAGAAATTAAATTTTGTATTCAAAAAGCGCTTATTGACATTAGTTTCGATATTCATTTTTCTGACGAAGAATTTAATTTATTATTGCTGGCGCTATAGTGGACTGTATAAAATTCTTAAAGTTTATTTGATTCTCTAAGCACCGATATACAAAAAAAAACTACCACACAAATACACGCAACTACTGTGCGTCGGGAAAATGATAAGGAAGGACTTACCTATGTTGCCTGTTGTAGCGATGTAGATTCTCGGTGTTAGTAGCGATGGCACTTTTAATTTTTAATCGTTAGATTTAACTGTTTTTAATTAAATTATATCGTTGCGGCGCGGCGGTTTGTCTAACATTGTAATTTTATCATAATCGCCTTGCAAGTGCATAGATAAGGGAACGGGTCTGTTAAATGCAGAAATGAAATTAATAGACCCGCTCAATAGCATTATATATTTGCATGGAAGTTTGCATAATATTCAGGTGCTAAATAAATTAATAAATTATAAAAGCGCCAAACCATGCCCCTCGCCTGGAAAGGGATGAGACAATCCGTTTCCAAATTAATATTAAACTAAATGAAATGTACATTTTAAATATTTGCAACAATATTGCGACTAGTCGGTGCGATCTAGACAGAAGCAAAAACAAAACATGATTACTTAATAAACTAATAATAAGAATTCTCAAACTAAATAAATAAAACAAAGATAACTTAACATTATATGTAAATAAAGACGATTAAAGCGTATTGAAATTACTGAAGCGGCAAAGGACAAAGATTTCCTACTGCTCTGCGGTACACTCCAGTTGAAGTTTTTACATCTACTACTCGAATCACTCCGTCAGCGCCAGGATACAGACGTACTATGACGCCAATAGGCCACTGAAGAGGTGGAGTATTTTCATTTTTGATGATAACGACAGTACCTTCATTTATTGGTTTGGATGGTGTAATCCATTTTTGTCGTGTTTGTAGAGTGTTTAGGTATTCAACTTTCCAACGTTTCCAAAAAGATTGAATAAGATGATCAATGGCATGTTTTCGTTTCAGAAGATTTAAATTTTGATTTGAGAAATCTTCCGCGGGGAGAGACTTTAAAGGAGTTAGCGTCAGAAAATGAGCGGGTGTAAGTGCTAACGGTTCAGAAGGATCTGAACTAAGAACAGAAAGTGGTCGCGAATTTAAAAGAGCTTCAATTTGTGACAGTATTGTTGTCATTTCTTCATAAGTGAATAACTGATTGCCAACCATTTTTGTCAAATGCGTTTTTATGCATTTAATATTGCTTTCCCACATAGAACCAAAATGCGGAGAGCGGGGAGGATTCATTTTCCATTCTATAGAAATATCTCGTAAATAGTAATCAAACTTGCTTTGATATTCAGAACTGTTTAATAACTCGTGCAAGGAATCTAGATGAGACTTAGCCCCTACAAAATTGGTGCCACAATCTGAATACATTACGCTTACGGGTCCGCGTCTAGATAAAAAGCGCTTTAATGCGTTGAGAAAAACTTCGGTAGACAAATCCGAGGCAACTTCAATGTGTACTGCATAGGTTACAAGACAAATAAAAACACATATATATGCCTTCTGACTGCGAACACCTCGTTGTCTACGTAGAATAATGTTTAGTGGACCCGCGTAGTCAACACCAGTATGTAAGAAAGGTTTGGATGCTCGTACACGGTACGAAGGCAGATTTTCCATCAATGGAAACTGTGATCTTGGATTGGCCTTAAAGCACAAATTACACAACTGTACTCGTTGTCGTACAATATTACGGGCGGAAAGGATCCAAAACCTTTGACGTAGTAGCGACATCAACAACTGTGGACCTGTATGTAGATATTTCTTATGATAATAATCGATTATTAAATTTACTATATGATCACGGCGAGGTAACAAAATAGGGTGTTGACTGTCGTAGCTAAGATCCGCATGAACCGGTCTGCCTCCTACTCTTAGAATGTTTTCACAAAGAAAGACATTTAATTTTAGCATTAAGCGAGGTAAAGTTTTTCCAGAACGGGCTAATTTAAGTTTTTCTGAAAAATGTACTTCTTGCAAAGACCTAATAATGGCAAGTTCAGCGGTTTGATAATGATGTATTTCAAATTTGCGAGGCAATTTTCTAATAAACCGAAAAACGTAAACAACAACTCTTATAAGTTTAGTCCAAGACGAAAATCTAGATGACAGTTGATATAAAAATGGCGGGTCAAATTCTTTATTATTAATGCTACTCGTAAAAACGTTTGCTTTAACTTCGGGAGGTTCGGCGACACATTTAGGGTCAAATTGATGTATAGGCCAGTCTGCAATAGGAGAATGAACAAAAGGTGAACTTTCAAACCACATCGTATGTTTAATTAGTTGCGACGGTGTTAAACCACGAGACAAACAGTCTGCTGGATTTTCAGTGCCTTTAATATAGTAAAAATGTTTAGCGTTAAGGTTATCGTGAATCTTTGAAACGCGGTTTCCAACGAATGTTTGCCACCTAGCGGGAGAAGAATGAATCCAAGCTAATACAACTGTACTATCACAAAACGCCAAAACATTATTAATTGTACAGCGAGATGAATAAACATTGTAAACCGTTCTCATTAATCGTGAAAGAACTAAAGCACCGCATAGTTCCAATCGAGCAAGTGAAACAACCTTCAAAGGGGCTACTTTGGATTTTGCGCACATTAAATTAACAGAGAATTTTTCCTCATTTGGAAAATACACATGTAAATACACTACTCCACCATATGCACGTTCGCTAGCGTCAGAAAATCCTAATAATGATAAAATACAATTTCGATCAACTCCTACATGGCGAGGTATTTTTATTGTTTCTAATAAAGGTAGTTCACTTTGAAATTGATTCCATATCTTTACAATATTATTGGGCGGCGTGTCATCCCAATCTATTTTATTTTGCCAAAGTGATTTAATAATTAATTTTGCAAGTAGTATCACTGGTGCGACAAATCCCATTAAATCCCATAGTCTGGCAATAGTAGACAAAATATTTCGTTTGGTGCATTTTCGATTTTGTATATGAACCGTAAAAGTGAAATAGTCTAAACCGGGTATCCAATGAAGCCCTAGCAGTTTCATAGTCTCGTCTGAATTAAATTCAATATATTCTGTAACACGATCTTCTACCGGTATTTTGGACATAAATTCTAACGAATTACTAGCAAATTTAACAAGTTGAAATCCTCCATGAGCTAGCAATTGTTTTAATTGTGTAGACATTTCGATGGCATTGTTTAACGATATACAACTTAGCGCCAAGTCGTCCATGTACAATGCGCCCTTTTCTATGATATCTGCGGCCAGCGGAAACTTTTCCTTTTCATCAGAAGCTAGTTGACGAATAGTGCGCATTGCTAAAAAGGGACTACACTTCATACCAAAGGTAACGCGATTAAATTCGTATAGTTGCAATGGGTCATTTAAATGAAATCTATAAAGAATACGTTGAAAACGTCGAGAATCTTCGTGTACTAAAATTCTTAAATACATTTCACGTATATCAGCGTTTATTGCAATTGGAAATAAGCGAAAATTGAGAATTATGTGGAACAAATCTGTTTGTAAATTTTTTCCAGTATGTAATAGGTCATTAAGTGAGTATCCCGAATTCGTTTTCGTACTAGCATCCAAAACCATGCGGATTTTAGTGGTAAGTTTATCTTCCCGTATAACAGCGTGATGCGGTATCACGTATTCCATTAATGTTGAATTAACTTCATGTACCGGGCGAATATAGTCTTTTTCTAAATAATCCCGAATTATCTTGTCATATTGGAGTTTTATTGTAGGATTTGATAGCAAACGACGTTCTAATGAAACAAATCGTTGTTTTGCGAGTGGTAATGAGTCGCCGAGAAATTTTGGATCGCACACAAAGGGTAATTTCACGCTATAACGCCCCTCCGTATTTCTTGTAGTAGTGTCTTTATACATACTTTGCTTATTAGGTGTTAAGATTGGGATAGTTGGAGCCTCTTCTAGATCAAAAAAAAGTTTCATGCAATTCTCTTCGTTTTGAGAAAAGTTGCAATAATAAATGAAATTGGTAATAACAGAACTGGTAATAGTAGGAGCTGTATCTACTACTAAATAACCTAATAAAGTTTTGATAGCAATAGGTTCAGAAGGTAAATGAGCTATTTTTTTATTTAACAATATGCGTGCAAGGACATCACAACCTAAAATAATGTCAATGTTCCCGGGTGTATAATATTTATCATCAGCAAGTGGAATCTTATGTAAATATTCTAATGTGGCAATATCAACAACGGCGGTAGGCAATTTATTAGTAATACGTTGAACAATATAAGGATTTATTGTGAATGATATGTTATTTTTGTAGCGAGAGCGGATAGTTATATGCGTAGTTCCCTCAATTTTGTTTGTTATATCTCCAAGACCTGAGACTTGCTTTACATGCGAAGGTTGTATGGGTAACCCTAACCGATGACAGCATTCAAGAGTAATAATTTCTTTTTGTGAACCACTATCTACCAAAATGCGTACAGTTTGTATAATACCAGATGAGTCCAGAACGTTACAAAGAGCGGTGCCCAACAATACAATCGGAGTGCGGTGTCTGCAAGCAAGCGACATATTGGAATCAGCGGTGCATAACGAAACAGTAGTAGATGAAGTGGGGCTTTCTACTTGAGCGGTAGTACCTGTATTAGCAATTGCGGAAATAGAAGACGATTGTGTATTTAATTCCAAATGTAATAGCGAATGATGAGAACGATTACAATGTCGACACCTTACTGCCGATTTACAGTTTCGCAGCATATGCTTATTACTTAAACAATTAATGCACAGATTGCTCATTTTGGTGAAATTGTACCTATCGCGTGGTACCATTTTACAGAATTTAGGGCACTGATATATGTGATCGTGACCTGTTCTTTCACAACAAATGCATTTTTGATTTACCATATTAATTGGCAAATTAATAAATGATTTTAAATTAGTTCGGCTGCTTGGAAGATTAACATTCTTTGCAAGAACGCGCGATGGCTTTAAATTACAATTAGCGCGATTTAATATGCGAGATTGCTCACGAACAAATTCGATTAACTTTCCGCTATTAGGTAAATTCTTATCATCCCGAATGTACATTTCAAATGACCTAACTGTATCAATATCTAATCTTTTAAGGCCAATGTGAACAAATATAAATTCCGCAATGTCGTCGATATTTAATTGTTTAAGAGCGGCGATAATAGTTGAATATTTATCAATAAAGACGTCTAAATTGGCAGAGGTTGCTGTACTTACAGGATTAATGTCTAATAATTGGTCTAAATATGATACGGCAAGAACGCGTTTGTCATTATATTTATCGACCAAGGCATCCCATAAAACATTATAATTATCTCCAGTAGGCATTATTCCTTTGCAAATGTTACGCGCTTTGTCAGTTAGTCTGCCTACTAAATATTGAACTTTTTCCGAATTACTAAGGGACTGATTTTCGTGAATAATGCTTCGAAACGTTTCAAAAAAGACGGGCCAGTTTTCAATCTCCCCGTTAAACGAAGAAAGTTCTAAGCGTGGCAGATTAGGAATGGCTTTTGTGGAAACCGCGGAAGAATTTAGCTCTTTATCAGTAGAATTTGAAAGATTAGATTGAGCGTATTTAATTTTGAGTATAACTCTTCAAATTCAATTAAAGGAGAATAGTCTGGGCCTGTGTCGGGACGAACAATAAGTTCAAACTCAATCTTTTCATCTAAACTAGATATAAAATCAGATCGCAAGGTGTCAATTGAAGCGGCGTTAGACAAAATTAAATTAACATCATCATTTTGCGAAAACGTGGAAATAGCATTAGAAATGCTTTTAGCACGCTGCATATAAGCATTCATTTTTGCGAAACATTTTCGAATTTGTCGTTCGGTGCGGTCGTTATCACTACCAGATTTCGTAGCCATATTGTTGCAAACTCAAAAAAATATTAATACTACACACATTAATCCGGTTCGTTAGGACCATATGCTGGCGCTATAGTGGACTGTATAAAATTCTTAAAGTTTATTTGATTCTCTAAGCACCGATATACAAAAAAAAACTACCACACAAATACACGCAACTACTGTGCGTCGGGAAAATGATAAGGAAGGACTTACCTATGTTGCCTGTTGTAGCGATGTAGATTCTCGGTGTTAGTAGCGATGGCACTTTTAATTTTTAATCGTTAGATTTAACTGTTTTTAATTAAATTATATCGTTGCGGCGCGGCGGTTTGTCTAACATTGTAATTTTATCATAATCGCCTTGCAAGTGCATAGATAAGGGAACGGGTCTGTTAAATGCAGAAATGAAATTAATAGACCCGCTCAATAGCATTATATATTTGCATGGAAGTTTGCATAATATTCAGGTGCTAAATAAATTAATAAATTATAAAAGCGCCAAACCAATTATCTTCAATTATTGCTGCTCTTACTCCTGTAAAATTAACAGTAGATGCCTTATGTCGAAAAGATGCAAATATTTTGACGGCTGACGCTTCTTTAACATTTATGTTAGATACTCTTTCCCAGCAAAAATCTGCAATTGCATTAGAATTATTGGAAGCATTAAAATCTCGAATTTTACTGCGACGAACTGAATTATCACAAATACTTCAGTATCTGCAAAAGGGCTCACAAGATGTTGGAGAAGTATTTAAACGCATATCCAAATTTACAATCATTAAAAAAATTGTAAGCTTAACTAAACGGCTCACACATGAAAATCTAGAAGATACAGAAGATATGACAGTTGTGCAAGAAACATCCCTTCCAATATCTTCCCAAATTAGTAATGAAACAGTATTAGAATATGACAAGATAAACGTAAACGCATTAAAAAAAAAACTAAATACTTCACCCGTGCCTGCGTTTAAAAAAATTCCAGATCTGGAACAAAAAATAAAAGATAAAATTACTTTTTTTGAAAAAACAGGAACAAAAGAAACGTATTTACAAAATGTGTATGATTTCTTAATGACAATAGTGCCGACAAGCGTAGGTAGAATCAGAAAGAGCTTTTTCGGCGGCTGGTTATATTTGTACGAAAATTCGGTCCTCACTTGGTGATGAAACGATTGATTGTTTATGTTTTGTAAGAGCATACTTTAATAAACAAAACGCAAGTTATTAATGTTATTTCATAAATACTTTCAATTTAATCATATTTTTTGCTTCTTTAATTATATAATGCCTTGCGAGCCTATTATATGTAAAATGTAACATAGAATTTAATATGTACTTTTTTTTACTTGCACGTTTTTTGTATCTATCTACTCCTACTTTCTATGTAATAAAATAAATAATATCTACTCATTTCAGAACAATATTTATTGGATTTCATATATTATTTGTTAACTAGTCAATATAACAACTGAGGTAAGTAAAAATATAACTAGTAAATTTTTTATTAATAATACCGGTTTTAATACCGGTATCCCGATATTTCAAATTTCAAATATCAAATACCGGTATTCAGATTTTAGTTCGGTATTGTATGCCCTATCTTTCGGTATACGTTCTAGAAGATGGATAACAACTTCGAGAAGGCTCTTGAATTTGACGTTTCAATAAGAAAACAGATCGATTACATATTAGTAAACCAAATATGTAGAAATAGTATATTCGCTGTTAAGTCTTAAGAATCCGACCACAACCCACTAATTGGAAACATTTAAACTAAACTAAGTGTTTTTAAAAAGAAAGCAAAACAAACAGAACCCTATAAAAAAGATGTTAAAAGATAACAAGATTGGGAAAAACGTAAAAACACAAATAAAGAAATACGACACAAATAAAACCAAACATAAAAACAACGAAATTATTAAACAATGGAAATTAATCAAAGAACTGCTTTTACGGATTACAAAGGAAGAATTAAAACCAACACAAAAGAGTTAAAGAATGGATAAATGACGAAATAATACAGTTTATAAATAAACGAATATTAGTAAAAAACAACAAGCAAGAATACAAACATAAATAAAATAATCCATCAAAAGAGTGTAGCAAAACAAAAATGGATGATAGACAAATGCGGAGAGATTGCAGAATTACGAAATACATTATATTTAACATCCACAAGACGATAAAAAACCGACAGAAACATATAGAAGAAAAACAAGTAAAATACTAATTGATGACGCAGGTAAAATACAACTTACTATATAGCATAAGATCTCAATGAAACAAGCAATGAACCTAAAATATGACAAGAAATCAAACATGCAATAAAAATGACAAAAAAAGAAAATTATTGGGACCAGACCAACTGACTACAAAAATATACAAAATGTTAGATGAAACAAACATAGAAATAATAACAAATTTATTTAATGACATATATACAATATGTATACCACAGGAATGGCTAACATCTACGTTCATAACGCTACCGAAAATAAATAAACAACCCAAAAATGGAGCAACTATAGAACTATAAGCTTAATAGGTCACTTGTATTTCTTAAAATAATACATCAGCGAATTTATAGCGAGGAACTATTAAGCGGATACGGATTTCGAAACGGCTTTGGCATGCAAGTACGCGTGGGAAGATGCAAGAAAGTGAATGTAAACGTACACACGTTTTATTGATTACGAGAAACCGTTCGACAATGTAAAACACGACAAATCAGTAGAAATGCTAAGAAGAATTCGTCTAGACAATAACGACATGCGAATTATAAGTAACCTGTACTATCAACAAATGGGTACTATTTTAATAAAGCAACTAAATAATCATGTATATAGCACAAATAAGAATTATGAGCTAATCATCAATAAGAAGAAAACAAAGATCATGGTTATTAGTAAAAACCAACACATCCATCCACAAACATTAAAATAGGAAATGAACAACTGGAACAGGTAACAAAATAAAAATATTGATGGTGTTTACTAAACGAAAACTAGCACCATAATGTAGAAATTAAATGCAGAATACACAAGCAAGAACTGCATTTACAAAAATGAAGAAACTTATATGTTGCAGAGATCTTTTATACAGACCAGAAGCATGAACATTGACACAAGCAACAACTAACAAAATCAACGCATTTGTAATATGGATATATAGACGTTTACTTAAAATTTCTTGGACTGACAGAGTATAAAACGAAACACTACTACAACAATGAACAATAAACGAGAAATTATAAAAATCATTAAAAAACGAAAATTGGAGTATCTGGGACGCGTAATGAGAAATGGAAAATATCAAATACTACGGTTGATTATCCAAGGTAAAAGTAAAGGTAAAATAAGTGTTGGTAAACAACGTACATTGTGACTGAAAAGCTTACGCTAATGGTTCGAAAAAAAGCACAGTCTCTGTTTTGATGTGCAATGTCTAATGTAGAGATTTTTGCCAACATCCTCTAGGGGATGGCAACTATAAGAAGAAGAAGAAGTTAGATCTATAGATCTTTCGTCCAACAATTTTTTTCTTTGGGGACATTAAAAATTTTAAATTTGTTTTGGATGAACATTTCAAAATGTAGAAAAATGTAAAAATTGTATTTAAGCCGAGTGTGACAAAATGTTACAATTTTAGATTGTTTGAACATTTGCTATGATTTTCTATTTTTGCGGTAATTTAGTTTTTTTTTTATTAATATAATAAGTAAAACTCTGTTTCTTATGACTCGTTTTATAATTACTCAAAAATTAAGGAAATTCAATGTAAGTGCATTTGCTTAGTTTTATATTTTCATGACAGTATCCAGTTTTTTAAGTAGAATTTTATTTTGTTCATTTTTTTGGTTCTGAAAAATTAAAAATTGTAAATAGTATTTTGTCTCTATAAAATTTAGTTTACACTCTTCCTTTTAAAATAATTAGAAAACGATATAATTCAACAATAAAAATTTAGCAATAATTCAATATTAATAATTAATAACAGAAAGTTAAAAAAATTGACGTGACAACAAGTTTTAAACTCTAAAATTATAGTTTTTTCAAATTGATTTAAACAAACTGTTCAACGAGGTACACAATTAAAATACAATTAACTATAAAATCATAAAATTATAAATCAAAAATAATATTATTAGTACTGAGTTAATATTCTATGCTGTAAAGCATTTATTTTGTTAGTTTTAAAAATATAATTAGAAATTAAATAAACTCGAATACTTTAATTTAGAATAAAATCTCACAGTTGAGGTATTAAAATAGCGTTAACTTATTATTTTAGCTAATAAAACTTATATCATGCACTGTATACAAGGTTATTATAATGTTTAGACAACGTTAACGTAAGATATTAATTATCGTTTATTTTTCTGGAAAGAACCTTAATAAAACATTATTACAATCTTCGCCAACTATAAATACTATTTACCTTTATATCTAAAAGATACAGAACGTGAGTTATTTTAGTGTTTTATTGACAGTAGAAGAAACTTGAACTTAACTTTCACTAACCCTATTTGTGAAGGCTTCGCTATTTTGTTATTTACTAAGACGTATAAAAGGTTCTAACTAAATAAAGCATTTACTTTTTACTTGTGTTTGTTTCTTTTAGAAATTGCTAGCTTTGGAATGTATTTACTAAAGGATGAAAATTAAACATAATTAATACAATGTAAAATAATTATATAAATAAAATAATAAGAAAATTTAATATACATTAAAATATCCAAACCATATATACGAAAATAATTATTTGTAATAATATGATATAAAACATTTAAAACAAAAAAAATAAATTTGAATACCTTTTTCACAAACTCTAAAAATTGCATTTGATGTAAAACTAAAAAACACCACAAATGCAAAGAAAACAATTTAAATAATAAATAAAATGTTAGACGTTAACGTTACAAAGTAACTAAATTGAAGCAAACAGATGAAAGCTCCACTCCAAAAAATGTAAAAAGTAAATCTTTTATGATGTGTTTGATAAAACAATATTGAACATTTAATTTAATATACTATGTTGTAGTTAAAAATAAAACAATGTCATCATTAATATAAAAAATATTCTAAAATAGTATATTTATATAAATTAAGTACCACAGCAATAACGATTTAAAATTCATAAAAACTAAATTGTTTTTTGTTTTTTACTTATTTTATGACAACTAATTTTTTTAATTAATTAACTATCCAGTCAAATCAAACGGATATTGTTTCAAGTTCTCATTAGCGGTTTAAAGGTAACATCAATTTGTTTCCTCAAACTTTTGTCAAACTGGATTTATTCTGGAATAAAACAAATTTTTTTCATATAAATAAACGCAGTTCTACGTCTTCCTAGTTTAGACCGTGTCATTGTTGTAACCGAAGCTGCCAAAGTTTTGCTCACTTTCGTAAGGCGTTTCATCAGGGTGTGAGAAAACTTTGGTTACAACAATAACAAGGTTCAAACCCGCAAAACGTTCTTGTTTTAGTATAGGCTTTGCCCGTAGAAGTATTTGCGATTACGCAGTTTTTAAAATCAAATTGTGTAGTAACTACACAAACTCGAAAATGTTTGTTAAAACAAATCAATTGCAATTATTACGATATTTAAAAAATACAACTGTTTTGGAAATAAAATAACGCTTTAATTTTGGATTTTTCAACAGAAACAGTTACTTTTCATACCATTGAAAAAATGCTTTGTAGTTTTAAAACAAAATAATTTATTATTCAAAAACCTAAATAGTTATGGTTTTGAATATTCTAACATGTTTAAAAAATCAATACATACAAATACTTTGCTTATTATATTTCCTTTAAGATATTTTTTGATACTTGTAACGATATATTAACAGTAAACAGAGAATGATTATTTAATTATTAAATAAAAACAGTGTTGTGATATTAATGTTTTTTTATGTCTATAATATTTGTTTGATTAGTGGACGTTTTTGTTATCAAGTACGTATTTAGTATATATGCACTTGAGTCGTTTTGGTCGAGTTTATTGTCATACACGTTTCGAGTACATTTTATAATTTATTACTTCCAACATTCATTATTATTAATGGGTTAGATTAAGATTGTGATTGTATATTCTATTTCAATTGTTTAGATTTGTTTTTGTTGCATTTTTTTAACGTGAGCATCGTCAACAGAATTATGTTATTGCGTTTTTATTTAATTTGGCATATTTGCCTAAGTTTTTATTGTACTGTAGATCTTTCTTGTAAAGATTTAAGTCAGATTTTTCAAATAAAGTAATGGTAACCGAGGTTATAAAGGAATTGATTTTTGTTTTTAGAAGTTAAATATCTTAAGTTCAAAAATTTTGCATATACTTTTTCGACTCAAAAATGTAATTCGCGGTGGATTTCAACCCTCAATATTTGAGTAGTCGTGCCCGAAGGGTTATAAATGGGTTAAGTAAAACTTTAAATTATTGGAATTTTTACGGTTCCGACGTTTTACTTGTACACAAGTTTAATTAACGTAGGGGAAACCGGTGACAACTGAAAAATGAGACAATAGAAACAACCGAGGTATTAAACTGATTGTATAGTTTAAATCTCGCGCGTCAAGCGTCTTTGAGTCGTGCCAACAAACATTAGTCGGTACAAAACCAATTTGAACTTATGAAGGAACCTACAAACTGCCCATATTTTTTATGAATTACCACCCAAAGAAATTTGTAAGTTAGCATTCCAACTAGCCACAAAATATTCGTTAAACATGCCTGACACATGGAAAGAAAATTCAATGGCAGGACAAAATTGGTTCTCTGGTTTTCTGAAACGCAACCCCAAACTAACAACTCGTTGCACTTAAACCACAAGTCTCTTTAGGGAAACTACTTTTAACATCACTAACGTAAATATTTTTTAAAAAAATTCGCTAATGTATTAGATAGGTTCTAGTTTTACCTACAAGATATTTACAACATTGATGAAACATGGGACAACGCTACAAAAACTTGTTAAAGTTGTAACGGAAAAAAGAACCAAACAAACAGGTGCAATAACATCTGGAGAAAAAGGAACGTTGGTGACCATCGCTTTAGCTAACAAAACTTTAGGTAACAGCGTGCCTTTCATTTTCATTTTTCCTCGCTTCAAACATAAGGACCATTTCGTTCTTGATATGATGGTCAGTAGAGTGTACAGGAACAGAAAACGCAAACGGATAGAAACAGAAAAATTGATGCAATGCCTTGGATGTCGCTATTGGTTCTACGAAAATTGTACACAACAAAAAGATTATTACGTCTGCCACAATTGCTTTTTCGACTAAATGTATCTTCTATTCTAAAGTTTGACCAAAGTATTGACCCCTTCTTTTAGAAGGTTGGATAGAAGCAAGTACTTTAGTAATTTTGCGACGTTTCGTGCTCAGAATGAACACTTCATCAAGCTCGCTCACACTGAGTCAAGTAATTTGTGTAACATGATGTTTTACGTACATTGTGCACTTTGAAGAACGTACAACGATCATCGTTGTAATTAAATGTTTTTATTTTTATTTATATGACAAATTTTCAGTTCATCTTCAGCACGAAACGTCGCAAAATTACTGAAGTAGTTGCTTCTGTCCAACTTCTTAAAAGAAGGGGTTATTCATTTGGCCAAACTTTAGAATAACCGTTACCTACTATATATACTGACTACTATATACAATTTTCATAATTCATGCAATTTGTTTTGCATCAAAATAATTTTTCTTGAATCTAAAACCTGTTTCAATTGTCCCAAACGTATGTTTCGTTTGTCTCCGGCACAGGGATGAGCGAAATACTTTGACAAAGTGAACATTTTTTTAAATGTCTTATGTAGATCAAAGAAAGATCATAAATAGAAACCATATTGAATCTGCTTACAATGCCTCTCTTCAAAATGTATAAATTTGCTCATACAGAAAAAAAATCAAGAAGCAAATATGTTTCAATTGTCCCAGGTCTCCCCTATCGAGAGGTTTATTGTGTTAAATGCCGACTTTGTACCTTATAATTAGGTTAGATTATTAGATTAAATTAATATAAATTTAAAGAAAAATTTTTCGATGAACCATTGCAATCCGTATTCTGCCTAAAATTTGAGCAATACTTTTTGAAAGATTTTACAACCAATCAAAGAGCCATCACCGAAAACTACAAAATCGATTAAGGTATGTATGATGACAATGTAAAATCACTTATAATTTTACGTTTTGCAAACTTCAGGTCTTAAAAGCTTTCATTTTATACAACATAAAGTTTTTCGTTGTTTTGTTTGGTTGTTTGAATTATTTTAAAGACGATTTGTCATAGTTTTACAATTTTTTTTTATATCGACGTCAAATCTGTCAAATTAAAAAAAACAGAAAGCAGCATTAAGATTTTTTATTTTTTTGTTTAAATTTGCCAAATGTTCATTTTATAGTATATTTAATTTTGTTGCGTACAAGGCCTTGCAACTTTACTTAAAGGTACATAACCAATTTGTTACATTTTGTAAATTTTGTTTTAATCTACGTGTTTATATTGTTTTCCTATTAATTTATTTTTTAAATTTTGTTTTTGTTATTCTATCTTAATGTATGTGATTATTGACATTATTTTTTAAAAATTATTATTTGTGTTTAATTTAAGTAAAATAAATGTTAAATTGTTAATTTCTAAAAGAAGCTTTCATTCCGTCAGCTTTCGCGTTTCTATAAAATGTAATATTACATATTTTAGTGTAATACACTGATAAAATAAATTTTATTCAGAGTGTATTCATCAGAAGCGGGTTTTTCAGTTGGCATTGTCCAGAAGACCTTTTAAGCTATAAACCTTTCTGGTACCTTTTGATTTTGACCTTTACTTTTGTATTTTTGAGTTTCCAAATTATTCATGGATTTTAGAAGTAGCTCACAAGCAACTTTACTGAGCGCCGGCAATTACCTCTATTACTTATGTTACATTTATTTAGACCCTTTTTAGTTAACAGCTTTTGCATGTAACAAACTCAAAGAGAATAATTTTGTACAGAACGACATTTAAAGATTTAAATGTACTACAATTTTTATAAACAAGTTTTTTGTAACATAAGTTAAGTGTATTTAAAAAACTTACTACGGGTAGTTTGTTGAGAAAAGTAAAATGCATCTCTTTATCTATAGCAGATACGTTATAAAAAAATAATGACCGATCTAACCACTAATACTGATAATCCTTTATTGTTTTATTTAAACACCGATAATATGCTTTTATGTGACCTTACCACACCAAAACGCCAATGACTGCTTTTGAACATTTTTTAGAGTTTAGAACAATTCATTTTTAATTATTTGTTATTAAACTAGCAACGAGTATTTCTAAATACTTTTTTTACATAAAACTATACGTAATTATTTGATTATCCTAAAAAGATAATAAAAAATAATTACAATGGATTAAAATTAGGCATAAACAAAAATAATTAAAATAATATGTTTTTTTTAAATTGAAAACATAATTTTTCCTTTACGCATCATTAACATCGGGTTAAAAATTTGTCACGCGGAGTTTCTTTTTGGTTTTGAATTAGAACTCTTCAACCACAGAATTTTTGTAATGACATTATTTTAAATTGGAATACATGCTGATATAACAAACTCTACAAAGACACTGGTACTAATATATTTTCAAAACTAAGAATGTACGTTATCTTTCTTGGAAGTTGTAAGTTCAATCCTAGTAATTTCTCGATAAAATTAGAGCTTTTGTGTTTAAATTTTTTACAAGAAAACAATAGATAATTTACGTTTCTATCAGATATATCATCACAGTCGCAGTACGGATTTCTTTTCAATATTATTTTGTGCGAAGGGAATTTGCCATGATTTATTCTTACTCTTGTAACTGTTGATGTAGCAAATTTTAAAATAGTTACATTCTTATTATGTATGTTCTTTTTAGGTAAACATGGATTTAAAATAGTGTATTGGTTTGAGTTGTTACTGCAATAACTTTTCCAGATGTGTTCGCAAGAAGATCGGCAGTTTCTTTTTAATATTTTTAGTAGGTCTGTGTGCCATAACCAAGCTTCGCTCTGATGTAGTTTTAAAGATTCTTTAGTCTGTAAGTCTGCCATTTCGTTTTCTTTTATGCCCGAGTGTACTTTATAGGCAAACCACTTGATATCCTTTGAGGTGTAGCTTATATTGATTATACAGGATGTTGCACAATATAGGGTTTTGCCAACAATTTACCGAAAAATTGTTTAATGTGTTTAAAACTGATTTAGAATCTGACAATATTAATACGTTGAATGCAGCATTTTGACAATCCCATTCAAAAGCTGCATCAACGGCAAAGGCTTCTACCGTAAAAACTGAAGTCTCTATAGATAATTTAAATTAGAAGGACAAAATCTTACTTAAAGAAAAAACACAAAATGCAGCACCAGTTCAACTTCTATTTTTACATCCATCTGTAGAAATACGTAAAAATCTATCGTATATACTATTGATACTGTTAAATATGAATTTGTTAATAGAGCAGTTCTGAGAGTACACTGGAATTATGACTAAGGACTTACATGCAGTAACATCATAAGGTAACCGAAAGTACGGTATTATTAGCGGTGGATGATTAGATGAAAATTTTAGTGTAGTTAAATAGGCATCTACTAACGGGGGATTGATTTTAATTTACCAGTATTTATAAGTCAAACAATGTAGACTTAGTACGTGTCAAGCGTTCTGATTTTAATTATAGCTTTGTTAGCAAGATATTCTGTTCTTAGAGAGAAGGGAGGTTTTTGGGCTTATGCTAAAATGACATTACATGGTGATAAATGCATAGCACCAATACATATTCTAATAGCTTTGAATTGTAAACGGTCTTGTATTAAACGATTAGATTGAGATGTTGATCTATAAAGTGTAGATCCGTAATCCATAATTTAACGTATGTAAGCCTTATAAAAGTTTATACATGAATATATCTGCTTCCCATTTAACTTTAGATATGTGTTTAAGTACGTTTAAACTCTTTTCACATATAGTGTTTATGCGTTTTATATGTTTTTTCCACAACATTTTGGAATCTAGAATAACTCCGAAATGTTTATGTGTAGACACGAGAGGAATTACTAGATCCCCAATTTTAAAGTTATCTACTTTGAGTCTGTGTCGAATGAAAGTACGTATAGTTGTTTTATCAAAAGAGAAAGAGAGCTCATGATTTTGCAGCTTAAGGTCTTAAGGTCTGATTTACATCCTTCATATGTTTTATCGATGCTGTAAAAGAAAAAAATAAATACAGATACAGACTATATTGGCAGCAGTTTTTTCAGCTAAACCCAATTTACAAAGTTTGACTAACAATATATTTAAATTAACGAACTCAGAAGCCCCATTGAACTCAAGGAAGAGACAGCTTAAGTACTTATTTTTTGATAATGGACATTGTATATCGGTTACTAAATGACAAATTGCATTCTGTGTAAAAATCTTTCTCGTCGTATTGTTACTATGGTTAAAATCAGAAGAGCGAGATATACTAAAATTGTTCGAAACAAAAGGAGGAGCTGATTGTTCAAAGAGTTTATTTATTAAAAAATCTGACATTGGCGTTTTGTTTGATGGTATTGTAAGTCCGGTTAAAAAAATGTACGATACATGGGATATTATTATAGACTTATGAAAAACTATTTTTAAGTATTTGGTAAAACTTATATTCACTAAATTACCTATAACTTTGTCTACATTTATTAGCATGCAAAGTTTTAAACAAGTAAAAATGGCTTAAGAATAAACTTTCTATTCTTTAAAAACACGAAAACTATTTGTAATATGTATTTAAATATTAAAAAAAGATTTAATTTTTTGAAAAACATAGTTTCCCATTTGTTGCGTACTTACCCACACAGCCAAAAGTAATCAAAAGTCGTAATAAAGGTAACTGTTTTGGATTGGCAAATGTGATCATAGAGTAACCAAAAGTACACCCAATGGTGAACTATGTCCCACTTAATCCCTCCATAGGATACTCTTATACTGACCTTGCGTGTATGCAACGGTCAACCTTTTAGGATAACCCGAAATTAACCGAAACGGACAACTTATTGTCCACTTTTAAAGCTACTCTAAAGATACTTCTTTTTAGTTATTCATTGGTCAACTTGTTGGGCTAACCTAAAGTTAATCGAAATGCCCGGTGCATAGTTGAATTTTAAAACTACTAAAAAGATACCATTTTTTGTTTGCTCAACGTTCAACCTGTTAGGGTAATCTAAAGTTAATCAAAAGTGATTGTTAATGGTTGGTATTTAAAACTGCCTAAAAGATACTAATTTTTGTTTGCTTAACGTTCAACCTGTTAGGATAACTTAAAGTTAATCTAAATGGGTATTTTACTATTTAATTTTAAAGCTGTTTAAAATATACAATTTTTGCACTTATTCAAGAATCAACCTGAAGTTAACTGTAAAAGATGTATAATTGTTGGATTTTAAAACTGCTTAAAAAATACTATTTTTTCAGTTGCTCAACGATTAATGGCTGCTTAACGGATATCTTACAGTTAACATTTGAAAATAAAACACATTAAAGTAAAGGTGCAAGTCTTGAAAAACAGATTTTATACGATACGATATAATACATATATATTTATTATTTATTTACAAATTTAAAAATATCTAAAATAAATGTCATCGCCTTTAACCCTTTTTCACACTTTTTCTCGATTTTCTAATCCACACCTTTGTCGCCATTAAAACGTCCATTTCTGTAGTTGTGGAAACTATTCATTTTACGGAAGCTGAAATTAGAAAAAATACTTAACTAAACCACTAATATTTATATTTGATTTGATTTTTTACAGGGTTCCCAGCGATATAGAAAATTGTAAAAAATCTGGGTATTTTAAAATCAGGGCAAACATGTAAAATTTAGAGAAAGCCTGTTTCTATGTCTTTTTGTATACTACCGTTCATCTGCAATTATGAATTATGTGTTCTTTTGTGTCTGTTAAAAATATGTATAAAGATTTTTTACCTTTATAACTGGAACTTTTAGTATAACACAATTACACGAAGTTAACACTGGACTTGTACAACACGCACATCAACAAAACTTGAACGATTGTCTAGCAGGTAAAAAAAACGACGTTCAAATTTAAACTAGTCTTAAAAGAACCCGGTGGTTATTTAAATTACTATACCCATTCTCTCCCACTTCAACAACATTATTTTAAATTTTACAAACGGTGGGCGTTTGTTTAATGTTAATTTAATGATTCTTGAAATCTATTTTTGTTAAGTTTAAATTAACCCCGTAACGTGCATGCTCGAGTTAATTCTATTACGCTAAATGGGCCAAAATAGGCACACTCGAATTAATTCGAGCGCTATCGCTATAGGAAACATAAGAAAAAATGGTCTTTTTGATTTTTTTTATTTACATCTGTCTTGTAAGCTATAAAATGTTAGAGTAATATTACTTTTCGTCTAGTTGTAAAACAAAGAAACGTTTTTTTGAAAATTATTATTGATTTAGTAGTGAAAGACTTTTTTTGTAATGTAATATGTAAAAATTATAAAACTGCAAAGATAAGTGTTTATAGACAGTTATTTTGTATTTAGTTATTACTTTTGGCCAAAATAAAGTTCAAAAATGTATTTTCTTAAATTTAAAAAAATGATTCTTTTGTGGTTTTTTTTTAAAAAAAAATGCTTTAAGAGGTTAAATAAGAAGTTGAGAATAATCAGTACAAATGTCATATCCTTATTGTTAACTGCGACATGAAAACTTAAGTTACATTTTTTTTTACGAAATTTATTTTTTTTTAATAATGGCTACATAATAAAAAACTGTTGAATTAATTCCAGAAAGTTCATTTAAAGCACTAGATCAATTATTGTATTGTCACTTTCGACATTAATGATACTTTTTTACCGTTTATCGTGAATAAACTATCCTTTAATAAGAAACACTAAAATTTGCCTGTATTACGTTTTTAAAATTGGATATTGATGCGCATATAGCTCCTTTATGAGTCACAATATTAAAGAAGCTTAAATACAAAACTTGTTCGGTATGTCTGTTTGGAAAAATTCATTTTTCTTATTTGCTATCAAGAGGCCAAGTTATATTGTAATTGTTTAACGGATTTGTTAAAGCAGAAATGAATATTAAACTCTGCTCAAAGTAATAACGATTTTTTTTTTAAATTTCGTCAGAATCGGCAGAATGAGATTCTTTGCATGAAATTTCCGTTAAAACTGCAATATCTAAGAAAAAGACCTTGAATGGTCGAAGAGACCGACACGCTGTGCCGACACTTTGAAGGGATTAAAGTATCCACAAAGGCTTTGTTTGGTGCCCAGTTGACACACAGTCGCAATGCAAAACAAGTTCTTAAATTAATCATTTACCGTAACGGATGAAACAAAAACCACAACAAAAAAAGTTTTTACAATCAACATTAAGATGCCATCGCGTTTATTAATACTTTCTCTTTAACCTGCTAAACGCCTTTGAAGAAAAACTTGATATTTTTTATCGATTTAAGGGCGATAATTTGAACTATTGTCAATACGATTTTGTATCGATCCACATTACAAATTATAAAAAAGTTTGTTTAAAAAAAATAATTTTTAGGTTGAAATTAAATTTAAAAAATCATTAGGCTACAAACAAAAAAGAACAATGTTTATGACGATAATCGGATTAAAATAGTACATTCCAGAAAACTGTTGTGCGAGGGTAATGGTGGAACTAAAATAAAGTTTACTTCTAAGGATTTCATTGTTAGCCAATTAGATTTTTATTATAAATGTAAGCAGTAACTAAACTTACAAACACTAATTAATAATAATCAATTACACTTACAACTCCACTAAAATGTTTCTTTTCAAATACAATTTCTTCTAAGATAATTAGTTTCAGCGTATACAACTACGGATCCTATATACTTATAAGAATTACAACAAATAATTAGCGAAACAATGACTGCAGGTTCCATCTGCAGTGCTTTTAAATATTTTTAAAATAAGTGTTTGTCTATTTAAAAAAACATACCCTTGAATTTCTTGTAATTAGAGCTTACGGAGCGACTAACTAACTTCTGACGATTTTGATCAATTCTTTAAAAATTCATAATCTGAAAACTAAGCGGTAATGCACAAAAAACCAAAATAAAGGTACTTTTTTGCAATGAGAATCACCAAAAATCAGAAACGCAATTGGTAAACTCATTTCTTAGTTCCTCCTTGTAAGTCGTAATAATAGTAAGAGGTAACTATCAAAATATAGAAAAGTAATTTTGGTTTAGGGTGATTTTTCTTCCGAGGACGTTTTTCCGCGATACAGTCTTATTCTACACAAAAACATTCTACTAAAAGGTTAATTTTTAGGATTAACATAAAATTAACTTTTTAGAATGTCTGTTTCACAACTTTTATAGACATTGATTATAAAACTCACCGAAAATAACATTTATGTAGTTACTAAAAACACATGTAGTCTCATTCTGTACGATAAGGCTACTAAAAACTTAATTTTTAGGATTAACATTAAATTAATTTTGTAGGATGTCAGTTGTATAACTTTTTCAAGACATTAATTAGAAATCTCTGAAAAGATATCGAAAAGTTAACTTATAGGGTTAGTAAAAAACAAGTAGTCTCATTTTATACTTGAAAGCTCTTAATAGGTTAATTTTTATGGTTACCATCAAGTTAACTTTTTAAAACGGCTTTTGAGTAACAATTAAAGTTGTCTATTGAAAAGTTATCCAAAAGTCAACCTTTGTGGGTAAGAAACGAGATAGGTCGCCATATTTTATACTTTAAGCTTATAGAAAAAGTAACCATTACGTTTACAATTTGGCGTATTATTAGGAATAACTATTTGTTGTGAATAGGTTAACCATTAAGGACACGCGGTAGAACTAACTTTTATGAATGACCAAAAGGCACGATAAAGATACCACATGCTTGTCAACTTTTCAGGTTAAAGTATGATCACTTTTTAGACAATTAAGGTTAACTTTGGTTATGTGGGTATATATGTAAAACTCATTTACATATTGATTTTTAGGAAAAAAAATGTCTGCATATGAGGAAGAAATGATCAAGTTAAACAAATTAAAAATTGAACTAGCAATGAAACATATGGTAGAAGCACATTATCTTTCAATAGTTCAAAATAAAGAGCTACAAAAACTAAATTAGACTATGAAAAACGATTATTTGAATTTAAAAAAAGTAAAATTGAAAACGAATAGTTTTATTTATGTATTAATTTAAGTTTTGTTAATAAAAAATTGTGAAATTTTATTGAAAATGTCTGTTGTTACAAATTTGACGAAACGCATTTCTCTGACAATTTTCTTCATTTTGATTTTCTTCAATTTGGTTTTAGTTGCATATGGAGTCATTGTCATCGTTGTCTTCTTCATCACTGTCATTATTGTTTACTCTGTGTTCCATATAAATATTGTGAATAACAGCCAAAACCACTATGGCATTTTTAGCTACATTAAGATCTATGTGAAGTCCATTCAAAAAACATCTAAATTTGTTTTTCCATATTCCAAAAAATCGCTCTATTACATTTCTAGATTGAATGTGACTTCTGGAAGTGTTTGTGGATTTAGCAATGGTGTCAATAAATATCCTGACGCTGGATAACCTCTGTCTCCTAACAGTATACTATTAATCTCCCTTCTTTCAAATTTATTTTTTAATTCACATTCGTGCCTATACGAGAATCATGAACGCTACCTCTCCATCGAGTAACAATGTCTAAAACTCTGCATTTGGCGTCGCACACAACCTGGACATTTAAAGAAAAAAAGCCTTTTCTATTTTGATAGGTAAGTGGATAAAGATCTCGTTTTCCTGGATTTTTTATTTTGATATGTGTTCCATCTATTGCACCAACAATAGATGGACAAGCAGCAATATTAAAAAAATCTCTTTTTAACGTACAAATACTCTCTTGATCTACTGGAAATTTTATGTACTCGTGTCTATGACGGGCGACAGCTCTTACTACTTTTTTATAGTTCTACTTAAAGTGCTTTGTGACATGCCATGAATTTCAGCTATATCGTTTTGATAACCACCTTTGGCAAAATAACGTAAAATGGCTAAAACTTGAATTTCTGAATCAATGAATCGTTAGAATTGTTTGTTTCTATGTCTCTTCTAACTAAATTTATTAAAAACCGAGCCGTTTCTTTATTAATGCGATACATACTCCGAAAATCTTTGTCGTCATATTTATTTAATGGGTTAATACGTTGCTGGTAATTTCTTCTGTGGATGTTATTTATTTCTTTGACTTTACGGACATTTTCTGCTTCTAACATTTTTCCAGGAACATTAATGAGTCCATCCATAATCTTGAAAATAATGCATAAATATCTACAATACTAGTAATGAAATATTTATTACTTATTAGATTCTTACTATATATCTAAATACGCGAAAAATAACCTATAATAAAAATTTAAGATAAATTCAATACACCAACAACTTTAGATTAATAACAATTTATTTTAACTTTTAAAATTATTTTGACAGTAAACCAAAGTTCAAATTAATTTAAAACTAGGCTAAAACATTGACTAAATTTTTCATTAGTTGGCAACTAGATTAGTTACGAACTATATCTAAAACATTATTCTGCATACGGTGTGTTTAGTTTTTAACTAAATTTTGATTTAGTCGGCTTTTAGTTGCTAACTAAACGTCTCTGCATAAGGCTGTTATTATAGTTTAAATAATTATCAAGGTTAGATCCTTTTTTGTATTTTTGTAATGCTATTTTCTTTTTATGAACTATTTTATTACAGCTAGCGTCCCGCCATTGTGTCTTAGAGTTAAGAATATTATATGGTTTACTGATTTTTAAACAAATAGAAACAGAATTATTAATTGCTTGCATAAGTAAATTAAAACGTTTTTGGTTATTATTACATATGTTATTTTGATTTTATAAATTTTGATTAATTAACTGTTGGAATAAAGGCCAATTAGCTTGCGAGACATTCTATTTAGTCAAGGGAAAGCAAATATGTTCATCAAGTTTTTCGTTACCAACAAGTAAAATTGGAACTTAATCCGAATGCATTGAGTCGTCTAAAACGCTCCAAGAGATACGACTAGCTAAGGAGTTGGAGACTATTGACAAATCTAAAACCGACAAAATTTGTGTTGGTGGCGTGATAAGTGTAGGTGAACCGTTATTGAGAATTATTAAATCTAGAAAATGTATTGCGTTATAAAGTATGTTACCTTGAGCATCATCTTTAGAGGAACCCCACAAGCCATGATGTGAATTAAAATCAACACGTATAATAACATTTCTTACAAATTGACTAAATAGATTAATTAAATTGGTTTATATATAGATACAATAGTTAAATTAGTTTTTATTAATGAAACTGCACAAACTTTTATCATGAGATTAAAATTGACGTTAAGTTTGATTGGAACAAAAGATATGGAATGTGAAATCAAAATTGCTACACCTCCATTTGTTCTATCTAAATTTACTAGATTGAAACCGGGAAGTTTAAAGTTGTGTTTTGGTTTTAACCACGTTTCGTATATGATTAGGACATCAATACTATTATTGCTTAGAAAATTTAACAGTAAAGGTTTTTTCTATCAAAATGTTTATTTAATTATACAAAAAACGATAAAAAAGCTACAACCATTCAAATTATAAATGCTAAATATAAATCTAATTCACCTCCCACAAGAAGTTACAGAAATTACATTATTGGTTAATTTAAATTAAGTGCAAAATTCACGCCTTTAAACCATATGCACTAGTCAAATGTTTAAACTGTATTAAGCAGTTGCGTTCACTTCATCATTTTCCGACATTTGTGTTGTGAGGTTTTTGTTACGATTTTTATACTTGTGTTTGCAAGCTCTGAAACTGTACCACAGATGCAGACTTATATTGGATACCGTTGCAAATCAAACAAAAAACACTCCGAGAAGTCTTTTTCAATCATTTTATTTACGAAATAGACAACTCACGATAAAAAAATGAGAAGTTGTTGATTTGCATCATTAAATTTTCAACTATGTGCGGTTGCCGCAAAATACTTATCTCTCAACAGATTTCTAGATGTTTGGTACCAAATAGAATGTTTTGCTGTAGTGAATACAGATTTTGACATTTGCTTGTACATATCTCAAGGAATATGTAAAGCACACCTAATAACTTTACAAGAAGTTCAGAAGTGTTATATCTCTGCTACTTAGAGGTCTATTGACAGTTCTTTTTCTGGAGATTGCACTCACCAAAGTTTTCTCGTAATAATTCCATAGTAGCATTGGCAATAATAGGTATTGCACCATTTTGTTAAAAAAACATCTCTTGCAAATTAATTTCATTCAATGTTGGAAATAAAAAATCTAATAACATTGATTAATAACGCTTACCAACCACCACACAAAACTTTCGCTAAATGAATGTTTTTTTAAAAACCTGTTGTGCATATTGATATTTTGGTGTGTGAACATTCCAATACGGTTATAATTGTAATAATTAATCAAAACTTGCGATATCTGTAATCAACGTAAGTGCAACGTCTTTTTCACTACATTGTAGGTTGTGACGTTCTTATAGGAATTTTCTCAATATGAATGAACAAGTTTTAATATCTCTGCATTAATGGAATTACACGAAAATGAAATTAAATCACAAAAATGGAATCAATTCTTATCCCCGCAAGACTTTCATATAAGCAGCAAAAGTACTACACCGGTTTATGAGGTGAATGCGCGTGTATATTTTAAAAAGGAAAGCTTCGCCAAGCGCGTACGTTAAATGATTAGCTTTGGCGTAATTTGTAACAAACCTGTGAGCGGAGCTTTTCTGCGCGACTTTCTATAGACGGCGTATTAGAACGCTACTTATTGTATTATATTCATAAAGATGGGTTTGTGGTGTAGATTTTGTCTAGTACGCATAACACGTGACAGATCCTTCACAAATTACGCTTACCTTACACTACCACAAGCACCGGAAAAATGGTAGTACCCTAGTTGACAACCATCACTCTTAATGTATCAAAAACTGGGCGTTCTAAAACGTACTACTAAAAAGTACCACAGGTTTGTCAATTTTGATGTATTGTTGTGCGTAAATCTGGTTTCATAACAAAACGTCCAATTAATTTGTGATAGGTGGATTAATTTTATCTGTTGACCAATTACAGTAAAATTTATTGTTGTATATAAATATGTTTCTAAATAGTTTCGAAACCAAATCTGTACGTAGTTTCAAAACAAATCCTTGTTAGTTTCAATACAGCTTCGAATGGTTTTCTTTTAGATTTTAACAGTAGTAGTTCATTAATGTTTTCTTTTTTTTGAACAATATAAGCAATTACATTTACTAATAACACATTAAAACAATGTTTGGTTATATATAAAAGTATAAGTATGTAATTTAAAAACACAATTATATGTCTACATATTATAATACTTCAAAAGGTTAAAGTTTTTTGCTAACGTTAAAATTAAGTTGTTAAAAATGAGTATGTGTAGTACCCGTTCAAACATAATTATGGATCAAAAATAATTTAAACATTTATCGTTTTTCATTTAATAACGAGAATACGTTACTTCATTTGCTTAAAACATTAACTAATCTTTTTTATCCCGTCTTGTCTGAGCGAAATTAAACCGCATGAATTCTTGCTCGACGTTGCATTACTAAATACTTTATTCTCTCTGTCGTGTTCTCTAAATTTCACGTGCCGGGTTTGGTGCTATTACACTTAACAACTTTATAGCGCTATTTCAATCAAGTGTTCATGTCGGTTTCTTACAACTTTGTCACCCATCGGCTTAGATACTTTGTGTAAGTTTCAAACGCGGAAAAAGATGCTCCTGACAATACCGTTTATCACTGATGTGTACTAAATAATTGCTTTTATTACATTACTTTAACGACTTAATTTGCATTAAATATTAACAACACAAAAAGATTAATTATAACATAAACATATATACATATACTAATACCAATCATTTTTATTTAATTACGGGCAAAAAATACGATACGATAATCAATTAATTATTCAATTTGATTTTATTTAGTAAGATGAAATGTTGATTACGCCACATTATGCATGGAATAAATAGTCTTCGAAACGAGAATAGGCGGTTGTGAAAAATTGAGGATTTTTGTTACATATATGTTTTTATTTGACTTAATAATACATGAAATAAACGTTAAAAAAACATTAAAATTAGATAAAGAATAATTTAACACTTGTCATGATTAATTAAAATTTAATGTTGTAGTAAAACATACTTACGTTTTATTTTTTTTTTTGCTGCACTTTGATTTTTTCTTGATGTTAATTTGTTGCTACAGTTAAATCTAAATCTAATTGAGTCCTTGGGGCACTAGAAGTTCCTTGTAAAAATATCAAGAATTTACATTTACTTGAATATCTTGTTAAATCTAGCAAACGTTTAAGTTTAGATCAAAAGTTTTATTTTCGTGCGTAACGAAATTTGAATTTATTGTTTTTATGTGTTGTTTACTCATATAAAAATAAAATTTTATCAATTTTGAAGTTTATAACTTGCGGTTTTATATACGTAAATTTATAAACTAAATAAATACAATTGAGTTAATACACGTTTTATTTGTGATAGTTAAATTAAGTATATTTGATTTTAATTAGGAAGCGTAGTCCGGTATCGGATACCTTAGCTTTTCTTTCAACAAAAAAATATGTTCCCCTTAAATGATTTAAAAAAAAATCAAAAATTAATACTTCTATCGACGGTCTAATTCTTATAAGACAGACAATTGCTTTTGTTTTTTTTAATAGGAAGATATTGCTTTTATTCCAAAAATATGATTCATGATGATGATGATGTAATTTGTCTATGAATCGAGTAAAATATTATGTGTATTTCGAAGAGATTTAGTTAAAAACGCGATTCAAATTGTGCGTATAGTATTTGAACGCTGATGTCTAGTTGGTTATTTATTATTTAAGTACGTCCTAACGTTATCAGTAAAACCAACTTCTTACTTATCTGCGTTTCTATTTGTGCGTTATTATAAAAAATAACCAACCAGACATGCGCGTTTAAAAACTTGCATATTGTACACACTATTTCAATTGCATTTTTAATTAAATCTCTTTTGAATACATCTAATAATGTATTGGATTCATAGAGAAATTACATCGATAAATCATATTTTTGGATAAAACCTATAGCTTCCCATTTAAAAACCGAAAGTATTTGTCTGTTGCGCAATAACCAATAATCAAATGACGGCCAAAATTTTCTCTTTAAATTCTTTAAATAACCCTATTTACAACGCACATTTCAGTTTTTTCCTATCATGCTTGGTTTAAAAGACATGACAATGTTTCCATACATTTGCTTTACCTGGTATATAATAAGCACTCGTGCATAATAATTATACGTTGTTTTGGGGTGTAGATACCAACTGTTATTATTTCAGTCAATTTTGATTTGCTTGTTAGATACGTCATAATGTAGTAATTTTTGTATTATTTTATTATAATATGTCAAGAAAAAATAAAATTGCAAATCTTACCTATAGCCAATATAACAAAAATCATATCGATAAAATTATTAATGAATCTTGTAACACAGTGCTTAAGAGAATAAGAAGCGTCATTACAGAAACTAGTAATAATCAAGGAACTGATTTACAAAGTAATGCAAATTTATTACTAGGCAATGATAGTGTTCCAAAAATTAAAAAAAACTGCCACAATGTTCCTAGTTATCAATATTCTGACTTTAATGAAACAAATACAAAACCAATAGCTGATTACAATATTTTTGAATATTTTAATAATTTTAAGAATTTAACAATAGGTTTTTTTAATGATGAAATATTTAATACTACAGACTGTTTACTAAACCAAGGAACTAGAATATCCAGTAAAGTTGAAGAAGTGGTTGTAGCTACCGAGAATTGCCCAACAAAACTAAAAATCAATGATAGAGGCATTCAATTTGCCAATGGAAAAAGTAAAAACGATCTTGATTATAAACCTATCGGGTCTGAAAGTAATGACAACGATGAAGACACGGATAATACAGAAAAAATTGTTAATAAAAAAACAAAGGAAAACAGCATGCTGATATAGAAAATTCAGAGAAACTTATCAATTGAATTAAAGAACTGCAAAATAAACGTAGTAGGAAACGAAGTGCTAATCACAAACGAAGATTACAGCGGGAGTGTTGCAAAGATCAGTATTTAGTTCAACTCTATGGAATCTTTTATACGATTTCGTACTGAACATCAAGGATACACCAGGCGTTACAACCGTAGGCTTCGCGTACAATTTGGCAATTTTACTGGTGGGTAGCAAATCTGAGGGCATTAACAGTAAAGGTAAGAGGGCTCTCATTATGATCATCTAGTGGTTCAGCTGAAACAATATTTTCCTTGCAAAAGAAAAAACGGAAGCAATGGTGTTAAAAAAACCTAGGTGAAAAAACCAATTACGCCTCAAAATCGACGTAGTAAAAATTTAGAGTAGGTACCAAAAGCCCCAAATACTTAGGAGTATACTTGGACGAACGCAAAAAGTTTGGTGCACACGTTACAAAAATCGTAAACAAATTGAAAACACAGACGACGGAGCTATGTGGAATCATGTACAAAATAAACGACTTACACCAATTTAAGAAAAAGTTAATTTGTATTGCGGCGAAGGCAACATTAATCTATTGAGCGCATATATGCCACAGAGCGATGAACATAAATAAATACAACAGAATAATAAATAATTTTTCTTAACTTCTCAATAATGATTTAAAAAAATACATTGTCAGTTACTATTTCAAACAATTGTATAGTGCTATCGAACACACACAATAACAACATAATAAAATCATGATTTTTTATACTATTACAAAGGTTTAAAAGATGATTATTTTTTTACATTGTCTGCTAAGTTACATTTCCGAGTTATTAATTACAGATTCTAAACTGGTATGTTTTTCGTAAACAACCACAACACTAGATTCAATATTCTTTAAAGTTCTCTACACAAATAATGCAATTTGTAGACGCTTAGCCATTATTTGTTTGATTGCTGCTACTATTCTTATTAAGTTTGAGAGTTTTTTAAATAAATTTATTTCCTGTAAGATTTCTCTTTAAATTCATTGATTCCTTAAGGTTTTTGTTTAATGTAGTATTTTTAAAGTTTTTATGCAGTTGGCTATGAATCTTAACCTTAACTTTTTCTTTTTTTTTACTTTTTTTCTTGATTGTCAACATTTTTCTTTTTTACAACGCTTTCCACGTAAGTAAAATTTACGATTAGATGTGCTGGGCAGCAGTAAAGTTTCTAGCAACATATTTTCAAAAACAGAATGATATGATTCAGGAGTGAGAGTGTTAGAAGATTTGACGACAAAGTTGGCTTACCAACACTTTTAGAGCTCAAATCTGCAAATATGCTTAGGTTTTTTATATTCTTGCCTCGCTTTATAGATGGTCTAAGAGCTGCTTTCTTGTTAACATTTGTTAGACAATTAAACTATAGTTGCATCACCATTGACGTTTTTTTCATTATTGTTAAATGAAGCTGAAAAGTCTAAACTGGCAAAGATGTTTTGATCAAAATGATAAATTCCTGTGCACTTTCAACATGACTGTGTCAACTCAATTCTGCCAAATCTTAAAAATGTCACGTTAACCCGGCCAGCTATGTCTTTCAGAGATATTTTTAGAATAAATTTTTTTTGTCAAGTATAATGTGTATTTATTATTATAGACATTTTTAAATGATTTGCCGACAGTTTTATCTAAGGGTTGCAAGTTGTGCTATGTATTAAGACGAAAATTAAGTAGATGAATTTCGTTTAGCATACGAAAGGTTTGAGTCTCTAATTATTTAAATGGTATCTAAAAACGTTCACATTACCTAAAAAATGAAAAATGTAGCCTAGTCTAAGCCCGACCTCACAAGCTGCCACTGATTATGAGTAAAGTAAACACTCAAATGTACAACTAATTGTTAATAAACATTCTTCACAAAACCAAAATAAGTGCAATTCAGCACTAAAGTTTAAAAACTGAACTAAAACATCTAATACATTCTGTAGACGTCGTTTGAGTTTGTGCGATTTCTTTCGTAAAAGACCCAGTAATTGACTTGATGTTATTATGTGCTTTGGAATTGTTTTATTGATTTCACGTTGATTTAAGGAAGTTATTTTACGGTTTTAAATTTATGTCTGTCAATCAATTTTGTAAGTAAATTTTACTATTTAAATATTTAAAAATTATTACGTTGCTTAAACATACGTATTCTGCATTTACGTTGGTTTGGCATTTTTTTTGTCCTGTCAAAATTCCAGTTGTAATTTATGTTTCCCTTTTGAGATATTTTGGTAATTAAATATATTTCAGCAGTTTGTTTATTTTAAGTTTGTTTAAAACTTCATTGTATTAAGTACATTCAGAGTGCATTCACACTTATTTTTCTTTGTGTTAGTTTTATCAAATTACATTTAAAATTGAGTCATGCGGTTGAATTTTATAATTTATTAGACAGTATTATGATTCAGGTCTCAACAAGTAATTTTTACGACCGTAATTAAATCCTTAAATATTTAGAAGCTTTTGCATTTCCCACAGTGAGGAAAGCCGTTTTCAAACTCTACTTTTACGTTGTAAATAAATCTGTTTGCATCTTCTTTGCACTTCTTGGTGGTATTGTTTTTTTGCACAAAGATTTTGCATACAACCTTTAGGTTTGAGGAGAGATAGTTGGTTGACAGTTGTTTGAAATGCCTTAAGTAACGGAATGTAGTTGGTTGGGTGGTAAACTCACTCCCTGTAGATGAAGAAATACCGTGGAAATAATACAGAAAACGTGAATTTTTAATTCAGTTAGTGAAGGTTTGTTTCTCCTAGTTTGTAAAATCTACAGTTTTAAAAAAAAATTTATTTTTACGTAATGCATAATCGTGTTTGTTAAGTTGTACGACGCAATTATATCTTTGCTTTATTGGCGGCTTATTAAGAATCTTCCGACGGAACATAGTCTTTTGGGGGTACCCTTCAGCATTTCTTACCGATTATATCTGGCAACCTAGAATCAACCACAAGTTTTTTCTTGGATTTATAACGACGGCAGTTGAAGGTATTTATTGATTACCGTTTAAAACAATTTATACGTGAGCTTAGTGATTTAAAAGCTTAGAAATTAGTTCGTGTGAGAATATTATAGTGAGATATCGATCCTATCAATTTTGTTATTTTTTTTGTTATACGTCAAAAATAAAAAGATGATCAGTGTTCAATGTTAAATATTTATCATCGCTGATCCCGTAAACTTATATGTTTCGGGCTTTAATATTAGGACTTGAAAATTTTATAAGGCCTTGCGATTGATTATTTGGTTTATATTTTAATTTTTTTGTTAAATTAAAGTAGGTCTGCGTTCATGTTATTGTGTTTTGTTTATAGTTTCAAATGTAATCATGTTATTCTTTTCATTTAATTTTGTTTTAATTTAAATTGTTATTTGCATTACCTTGACTCATATTTTTTTAAATGTAATTTCTTATTTGTTTACTTAACATTTTCATTTTGATTTTTGTAATAAATGTTAAATAGTTAAATTGTACACAAGCTTTTAATTCTGTCGGCTTCCGCGTTTTGTGAAATTTAAATTCATTTCAGATTTTAGTGCGGTACACTCTAGTAAGTCCAATTTAGAGTGTATCCTTCAGGAGCGGGCTTGTAGTTGGCAAGGGCCAGAAGTCCATTGAGTTTTACACCTTGCTGGCGCTTTTTGATTTTGATTTTTGATTTTTTCTTTTGAGTTTTTCCAAAAAGATCACGGAATTTTGAATATAACCCACTCCGTCTTCACTGAGCACCGGCAAAACTTCGTTTATGTTACTTTATTTCAGGCAAGTTTAATTGTTCTAGCTTTTGCACGTAACAATTCTTTCACGG
Organism: Aquatica leii; assembly: GCA_035610365.1. Classification (NCBI taxonomy): domain Eukaryota; kingdom Metazoa; phylum Arthropoda; class Insecta; order Coleoptera; family Lampyridae; genus Aquatica; species Aquatica leii. Next base: position 50,279,937 of record CM069437.1, on the reverse strand, counting down.
TAATTATCTATATTTCTTAAGCTACAAAGTTTAATTGACATATCATGTGTAATATTACACTATTTTAATTCAGACGGTTTTAATAATTTTTTTCTTTTAAATTAACTTATAAAATTTTTATTTTATAATTAGAATTACCTGGTAAATTCATATTTTTATACAAAGTAATATTTTTACATATTTTTTAGAATAAGATAATAAAACAAACATTTAAACTTTTTACAATATGTTAGTAATTGAACGCGTTACAATTAAAATAAGTTATATTTTCAGTAAATTGTTGCAGCTGGTATTGTTGATGTTTTTTTGTGTTAAAACTACATTTGCAGTTATAAACTTTAAATATGCAATTAAAGTTTTACGAGCAAAACCGTCAAAGAGTTTGCGACTCATATTGACATCGTATTTTATTCATTTGTGCTGGATATGTATTTTTTATTATTTATGTTATATATTAACGAACCTGTTTATTCATCTTCATATACGTGATTACAACGTAATATTTCAAAGAACTTTAAACTTTGAAACATAAATATACAATTATTTATGAGTAACTGGCCTTAGAACAGTACTAATTCAGGAGTTTCCGAGTCCATCTGAGTGCATGTATGCATAAATAATGAGTCACTTATCTAAATTCCAGTCTCGTATAAGGTTGATTTCGGAGCAAGTACTGCAAGTTATATAAAAGTTTTACTAAATCAAAATATGCAGCTGAGTTCTGCCACAAAGAACCAAAAATATATTTTTGGTGTAATAGTAAACGATGTCGACATTTATTTGCGTTTTTAATATTTCAAATAAATCACATGGAAAAATTCATTGTTCTTTAATTTTAAATTATTCACTTATGTTATTACATATATTTAAAATGTAATAAAAATGTAGTACTTTTGCAAAAAAACCTTTTTGCATATAAATTGCATACTTCCTTTTCAATATATTTTCAGTTTTCTTATATTTTACCAATCAATAACTGCTGCTATGTTCTTTGAAGATAAGTAAATACATCAGAAAACGGTGAAATATTCTAAACTGGCATGATCTTATTCCATCTTTTGAATAAAATTGAGTATTACTTCATTTTTGTATATTTTAAGTTAACGTATTGTTACAGACAAAAAATCGTTTATTCAATACTTATAGATTTTATTGTGTATTGAAACAAAAATTTCACTTTACTAAATTAGAAGTCAATTAGCATTCCTAAAAGGTTCTTCCTTTCGTAGGTGTGCCATTAATGACTCTAATTATAAATGCTTCCTGTAAACTCTGATGCAACGTTTTTATCTAATTTCGATTATGTAAAACTTTTCTGAGTAAAGTTTTTTTGTTATTACTATTGGTGTAATTATACAAGCACAAGCTTAACTTTTTAATCTAAGTAATTGGAAAACTATAATTAGAATTTGTAAAAAGTAACTACCTAAATAACGAGAGAAAAGTTATCCAGTAAAAACTTATATTTTCTTTCCGAACCTTCTCCATTTTTGTTCCTAACTAATAACTAGAAAAGAAAAAATACAAGGTGAAATAAAACTTTGACGTAATTATTATACTTCTACAACTAAATTCTAAGTTATATAGATTCAGTTTACAAGCAAATAATATGAATTTTAATTAATGACAAAGAGAATAATTTTCTGTGCAAATGTTAAACTTACTTAAAGTTTTGTTTAACAAAGTAACAACTTTTCTTCTAAAAAAGTAAAAAAATTGTTAGTTTAAATTAATTTTATATTACGAAAATTTTAATATAATATTTTTAAAGTTTTAAAAAAAGTAATTAACTGAGTTCTTAGTAAAAAAAATTTAATATTTTGTTTATAGAACGAACAGTTCTCAAACAACTAAAAGCAAAATTTTTTTATTAAGAGATATATAGAGAGAATATTTTTGTCTACAATTTATTTTTTTGTTCACATTTACGTATAATTAAAATAAAAAATTGTTACAAAATAACTATATAAAAAATTTAAGTACATATTAGGTATTGAAGTACACGTAAAGAAAGAATGAATACTATAAATATTAAAATATTAATTAAACGTGTGTTTTCTTGAAGATTTTTATAAACGTTTTCTATTTTCTCAATTTTTAAGAAAGACACTGTATTAATATGAAGATACCAATAAGCAAATACCAACTAACTAGCTTGAATTTTGTCGTCTACTAAGTAATGCTGGCACAGAATTTGTACGACCTAGAGCTTTTGACCTTTTGTATACACAATATTTGATTTACAATTTTATTACGTGGAATTTACGTATAACTTCAACAGGTAACATAAGAAAGTATTGCATTTTGTTTATACTTTTGTTTAGACTACAAGTTTGTTATAACCACATTAAGCACCACAGCTAATAAAAAATCAGAAATCAGTTAAATTATTTACCAATAAAATTAACTGGATTATTATATAACGTTTATAAGCAACTTTCGGCTTAAACCGCGTCGTCGTTGAACACCCAGACTTTTAAGGCTTGGTTCTAGTCTCTCCTTGAGAACTCCGCGGTGTTTGCAGTCAGTCATATGTTCTTTTACTCTAACTTCAATAGAGCGTCCCGTCTGTCCTATATAAGTTCATCCATAGGAACAAGAAATTTTGTAAACTTTAGCATGTTTGAAATCTCCTTGTTTTTGGCAGATGCAAACCAATTCTCCAGAGTATCTTTAATCGTAAAAACAGTTTCGATATTATGTTTTTTTAGCACTCTGCTTATTTTGTCTATCGAATCTATACAATATGATAAATGAGCGGTGCTAGTAGGTGACAAGTTTTTTTTCACTTTTGGATTTATTGATCTTGTTTATGTTTTTTGGTTCTCGTGCCATTTTGTTGTCAAAACTCCAACATTTTTTCTTTTTTTTTGTAGATTTTTATTATTTGACACGCGTATAGCTCTGTTAGCTAAAGCCTTCTGTACTGGATAGTAGTGAGATTTGGGGTTTAAGTATCTATTAGTGTGCGTTTTTTTTTCTATAAATGGAATGCTTCAATTTTCTGTTATTTGTCCTTATCACCAGTACATCAAGAAAGGGTAGACTGCTGTTAAGTTCTCACTTTATAGTAAATTAGATGCTATGCTAGGCTAAACTGTTTTGTTTTTAAGTAACCACTGCATCTCTCTCCTGTCTGTTAACATTTGAGCGTAGCAATTTTGTTTTTTTTTCACAGCGTTGCAAACATCTTGTCAAATGGTTTCAAAAATCTTCTTGAGCAGAATGTGTGTTGTAGCTTCTGCTCCACATACTATGTCTTCTATCCACTCCGAAGATGCAAGGTGCAATGTTTTGTGAAACGTCAGTTTGTTTGGGTTCACGAACAACAATACAGCAAATGCCAAGTTTTACTTCTTGTTTTGGCTCTCAAAGAGAGACTAGGACTAAGCCTAAAAAGTCTGGGTGGGTCTAAGCCGAAAGTCGCTTATAATCGTAACCAAAATAACTGCGAAAACTTAAGATTCTATATTAATATATAACAATAAACACCAAATTAAATACAAACATATTTTAGAGCAACTAATAAAGAAGCAGAATTAGCAATAGACGTTTATACCAAAATTGTTCAAGAAGCAGCTTGAGAACTAAAATGAAACAGTCTAGTAAAAAATTAAAAAAAAAAACCAGGATAATTTAGCGTAATACTAAATACTGATTTGACCTAACACATAATTAAGTACACACTGATTCCAAAAAAAGGATTAATGAACTGAAAAATAAAATAAAAGTACCTTAAAAATATGTTCAAATAAATAAACTGAGCACTATGGACAATAAAAAAAAACTAATCTGGAAACTGCACAAATTTCTTCTATACAAAGAGTCAACAACTTTTTGGTTAAAGGAATAAAACATGCAAAAGTAGAATATAAACAAGCAACTACCAACGAGAGAACATACAACTTAGTTATATTTATATTTTTAAACGCTAACAGACTACCATTTTTGTCTTTCCAACAGGTAACAAATAATATTAAATAAATATATTAATCCGTAACTGCTACTTAAACTTAATCGGTTACATACTAACACTGTATGCTACTACTAGTGTTTTTTCTTAATTAGCTATTAATAAATAAGACTGTCAAACATGAAATAAAATTGATTACACTGTAATATTTACATGCAGTCGCGAAAAAGTAGTTCTCAACGTTACCTGAAATTATTTTTGTAAGTAGTAAATAAATATATTACATTAGTAATGTTATTGTTCAACTTGACGAAGAGTGTAAACTTACATTTGACGATATATTAACCGAAGTTTGACCTTGACTACAAATAAATACTTAACGATATTCGATCGGAATCAAGTCAACCTACACACAAATTTTAATACGATGAAAGCTGAACTATAAATTGGATTGAAAATGATCTTAAAAAAGTTGCTAAATGATTTATATTAGTTACAGAAAGTAACTAATAAAACTGAAGACATAATAAATAGAATTACAGCCAATATGTAGCACAGTTGCAAAAAGCTTTACAAATGAATATTGTTGAGAGTAAGTTCAGTAAAGCATGTTGAAACCACACTTGACAGGTAGCAAGTCAAGGTTCAATTCAAACGACTACTTGCGGTTATCTCTACCCTGTCTACAAGATGCGACACACTATTACGTTCACTCATTAAAGTTGAACTTGAAAAACAAGCTTCTAGTCTTGTTACAAGCTTTTTGGTTTTACGAACCTTGCACGGCCAACTCACAATAGTCGGACGTAGGGGAGGTTTACAGGAAATATGCTTAAGGGCGCCAGAGCTGATCCAAAGTAACACTTCTGTCTCGCTCACGACAGACGGTCCAAACTTGTAACCCAATTGAAGGTTCGTAATCTTTATACTCGGCTGTTCGAGTAGCCCAAATTAGTTAGTAGATAACAATAACCACAGGAGAGAAAAAATTAACAAGAGAGCTTAACGATTTTAATCACTTTAAGATGTGAATGGCAAACAGTAACAAGAATATATGAACTTTCTACATTCATCCGTACTTGGAAGATTTTTAAATATAATTAACAAATATCACAGCTTTAACTTAGTAGAGTAGCAGATTAATCGCTATACATTGAATTCTCAAGTCGTAAATACTAGAACTAACAATAAGCATTAACAAGTGTAGCAAACTTTGATTTCGAAACACATAAGGTTTACAGGATCCTATCGAAGATTTATTACATTAATGTCCGCAGTAGCGGCAACCCACAATACACATTCACAGTAAGTCGAAGTAAATATTCTTCACCCACACACAGTATGCGATACAGTAAAGTGAATGATTACAGTTACCTTATTGGTAGAAAAGCAATACATGTATTTACGATCGTTAATATGGATCAAGATTCTGTGAGTAATTTTCGTGACAACGATATACAAAAAATCAATTAAATCAACTCACCCGAAGTCCAGTTTCCACTATCGTGAAGAAAACGTTTTCCCCCTCCAGTGGCCTGTAATAATTATTTAAACGCAAATCGTGTCACACACCAACTCACAAAGAATAGTAAGCTAAAAATTAGTATTAATAATTCATTAAGTATTGTATAAAAACCCGGTGTATCAAATACTGCAAGTAGCAATTCAGAACAGGTGGCTGATAACACAATCGACTTCTTCATTAAGCATTATATAGAACCCCAGTGTATCGAATAATGTAAGTAGTAATTTAGAACAGGTGGCTGATAACACAATCGACTTCTATTCCCAAATCAGCATCCACGACGCAACGTTCGACGAGACCTCGAGGTTACTTAAATAGCAGGCCCTCACAAGAGCTTATATGCTCGGTAGTATTATTCATTAATGGTACTTATGCATTATAATTGCTGCTAGAAATCCACAATGGCGGACAACGTGGTAGGAACCGGCCCGTGCCGAAAGAATCGTAATAAATTCGCAATCGCTTTATAAATTTATGTTCATCACACGTGATGTTCTTAAAAATTTAAGAATCAATTCGAAAACCTCGGCACCGGCCCGTTACTGTAGTTGACAGCTTCCCGATTATTTCGTCAAATGACAGTCACGAGAAAAGATCGGTAGAGGGCGTCAAAACCGGAATCTAATTTTAATTCATCTACAGGGTATTCCGTAATGAAAATTTCGTACGTAACAGTCTATACCAAAATCACTAAAAATAATTTTAAGTTAACAAAAGCAGAATTGCGCTTGTAAACATACTTATGAGTAATGTAAGAAACGTTTTTGAATTTGAATTTTACGTGCGTTTACGAGCCGCGCACCGGATGATGGAAATCGGTTGGCGTCCAGAACCATGCGCGACAAGAATGATTATGATGTAGCTGCCGTTATAGCTATTTACAGTAAACGTTTGTTACATAGTAAAATCATACTATGAGATGGCTCTGCCATCAAACACTTATTAATTGTCACCTTCGTCATACTTGAATATAAAGCTATAGGGGCGTCAATGCAATTGTGGGAATTACATGAGAGTGTATCTCCTACTGATGATGAGCCCTAAAAGGGCGAAACATCCGTCCAGCAGTTCAGTTTAGTGGCATTTCCACAATTGCGTTGACATTGCTTTAGCCCCAATGTCCTTTTACGTTGTGTTCCCGCAGAATTATTTAAAGCTAATTTTGAATTTCGCGATCGTTAAATCAATTTCAACGTGTTGCTGCCGTTATAGCTATTTACAGTAAACTTTTGTTACATAATAAAATTACATGGCTTTGCCATCATACACTTATTAATCGTTATATTTACAGTAAATTGGATTTTTACTGCTTGCCGGTACCGTACGATAAAAAATGCTCAAATTGTCTATTTTTCAAATACGTTTGTAATTAAAATTTTTTTAATTAACAAAAATATGTATATTAAAACGCAGGTTATACAAGTTTTTGGTCATTCAGTGATAAAAAAATATGAGTTTGTGCGATACTTTTTACTTCAATTGGGATGGCACGCTTTGTACTCAAATGTTTTAAAAAATTGACATTACTCTCATATGTGACATGCTGTAATAAAACAATAATTTATGAATACATTTGTTAGACAAAATATTTCTTGTGTGTTAACCATTTTACATTGCTCAATTATTAAGCAAAATTATTATTAGCGAAAATGTAACGCATTAACTTTTGTTTAGGTTGAGTAGGCTTTGCCACACAGAACACGTTATAACACGGCGCTCAAGAAACGCGCGTTGTTCTCGGCGTTTGACAATATAGCTACGTTACACACGCAGAGTTATCCAAGCGGGCGATCCAGTATTGTGTGTGTGTTTTTACCACCGTCTGTGCCGGGAACTGCGCTCAAATGAAGATCGTTTTTTTGTATATTTCCGTATGTCTTAATATCAAAAATAATAGAAAAAAATTGAGCTACCTACAATTTTATTTTTAACATACTATAAAAAAAACAAACATAATAGGTTACATAGGCAACTAAACTAATTTGATTGAAAATGAGTCTTATAAATGACGTGCATTTTTGTAGGAATCATTGCTTAATAAGCCCGTTAGATTCATGTCGTGGTAAACTAGAGACGGGGATGTAATATGTTCTGAAGGAGATGATGAATGATTGTAGTGTATTGGTGATTATTCACTGGGGATACCCCAGGTGAGTGATATGGTGTACTAAGTTTTTTCAGTTAGATTTTTGCGCAGAGAGTAGCAAGTTCCATCTTCATCAGTGCTTACGTTCCAAACTGGAATTTTCTGAACATTTCAGCGTAACTGAGAAACAAATGATCTATGCCATCAAACTTGCGTCTTGCAAGCTTACTTTGCAAATAGCGCAAAACTTTTCCATGGGCATGTTCGGGGGTGTATCATGTTGGGTCTCAATTCCAACTTTTTTTTTTACGTAGAGGAAGACGTGGCATTGGTGTTTGTGTACAGAGTGGAAGTGTTTTATGTTCCTCAACTTCATTTTGAGGTTTAGAAGTTTTATTGTCGAGATATGTAGAGTCTTCAATTTCGTCACTTGGTATATTGCTGTCTGCAAGACGGGTTTAAAATCATCATCAAAAACTTGCGTTTGTTGACTCAATACCCACTTCTGATACTTTTCGGCCTGCCCTGTTGCACTTTTTACACTTTTCTTATACCTCATATAAATTTGCCGTAAACTTTTCCATTTTGTCTTGGCTGCATTATAATTTTATAAAAATATTTCGATTTATATGATTTTAAAAATGTAATAATTATTTAATAGGTATTCTTTATCAGATCTTAAGCAATCACATTCCACGCCTCCGCCTTTTTCATTCCATTTTTATACAGATTATGTGAAGTATTGTACAAATAAATGAACTTTTTAACTTCTTGAATAAGCGCGTGACTGTTATAATTTTCCACAACTCGAATGGCTGACGTCGCATTACTGAAAGTAGCACTGAGTCATAACGCCTTGTGTGCGGCAGTAATGATGCAATGTCGCCTCATACCAAGGCCTCATAGAACGATGCCGCCGTAACGTGACGGTACAAGAACGACGAACGTCGCATTGTAACACGTTCTCTATGGCAAAGCATTAAATACTTTGTAATTTTATCAAGTAATTTTGTAGAAAACCTACTTTAGATAACGCTTATTTGTCACACCTACACGTTGTTGTTTATACCAGTTTCTGCAACTTTACTTGTTTTTAGAAAATAAAACATTAATTTGTCTGTCCTATAAATAGTATTGTGTAAGTAACATGAATCAGCTTGAAATTTGAAATATGGTTAAAAACACGTTTTTACAAACGTAAACAAAATCGTCAGAGTGCATATATAACATTTGATAAAGTAGTAAATTGTAGCAAATAAGTAGCGAAAAATAAGTAAATTTACGCTTTATTGAAAAAACTATAATTTTATAAACTAATAGTTAATTTAGGAATATAAAATGTAAGTTATAAAGTTTGCAAAAGTTTTTCGTAGTTTTTTTCAAATATATTAAAGTTAAAGTTAGATTATTAAAATTTCAGTAATCAAACTTTTACGACGTTAGGTTGTTATAAATTTAAACGAATTTTTTTAGTCAGTAGTTAAAAAACAGCTTACTAAAAACGCAGATTATCCCTTATATTGCAACTTCTATTTCCGCATCGAATCAAAAACAACCGCCCATCGTTTCCTTTTGCTGACCTATTGCAATTTGGTGTAAAGGCGTGGTTATAAATGACATTAAACATTTTAGTAACTATAAGGGTTAAATAATTAGTAATAAGTGACGTTAGGGTAGTTTATAGAACACTTAATGACTTTATATTTCCTCAATCAAGTTTTATGGCTTTCTTGAACGTTTCATTAATAGAATCGTTTTGGAATTACGCTTTTATTGATTGATGTTTCTATAAAAAACAGATGGCGGTGTAAAAATAAAAAAAATCTTAAATCTGAATGTGCTTTATAAGTCAATTTTATTTCAGTATTTTAAACGGAAATGTTGTTTAATTTTTTATACTTTTATATTTCAAAGCCAATTGGTAGGTGATGTATCGATATTGTACAGTTTATAAATCCACAGCAGGATGTGCGGTAGAAGGAAGTAACGGGAATGAGCAGAACGTTGTACAGGAAGGATATTGGACAGAACGTTGATCATTTTGCTATGTTCGCGGCTGTGAATTTTGAAGATGCCAATCTAGTTAGATTTATTCAGGGAAATACGTGTATAAATTCAGATACGGGAAAAGTCGTACTACATATGAAACTGGCGAAGCTTAAATAACTCAATCATATTTTTCACTGCATACATTTGATCATTGCATGACACAATATGCCATTTTGAATATTTCAAATTTTATGCTATTTTTGTATCTTTGACGGTATATACAATATTTACCATTGTTACCTGTTTTTGTTTCGTTATCATCTTTGTTGTACGATACTTAAATTGATACATCAAAGAAACTAACGAGAACCAAAAGCTTTTGTTTTATGGTTTTATTCAAGTGTAACTATAATTTACATCAAACACAAAGTATCCTTCTTGTATAGTAATTAGCTGGGTATGAATTGTTTTCTTGTAGATGGTGATAATTTAAAGAGAACTGCCGTTATTACGCTCTAAATGTTTCTTCCGCTTTAAACGTTCAAACCATTAATCGTAATTTTTTGTTGAAATTGCAGCAATTGAAAACTTTTAAAAATATCGTTTTCTAGTAACGACGTTTATTGTAAGTGTAGTTCATTTTTCCAGATTCAAAATAAAATTGAACAGTAAAATATTGCACTTGTCAACAAATTTTGAAGAATTTAAAATTGCGAACGTCGCACGAAAATGATAAAATCAAAATTAGTTTTATAAATAATAAAGCACGGAATATGGAAATTGGTTTATTCTAGTTAATTTGTTAATCAATCAATTAATATTATAATGTAATTGCATTTACATAAATAAAATTTTAATAAATTAAAATTGCAGATACAAAGCGTTATTAAAACATGAAATTTTGATAGGTTAGAAATAAATAGCAATAAAACAATTTAACTCACTCATTGCTATAATTTAGTTTTTCTTTGCAATTTAAATTAAATTTGCTTTTACATATATAAAATTTGTTCTATCAACAAGTATTACAATTTATTAATATATATAGATATAAATGTTTTTTTTAAAGTAATTTAATCAAATGGCAAAAACACATTAATTAACAAGTACTAAGTTTAGCAATTGTAGGTCATTTTAAATTACCAGACAATGTCAAATATTTTTTTTATATTATATTAATTTCATAATGCGTTTGAGTTTCGAACAGCAAGGTTGTACGCCGTGAGTGAACGCGATAAGTTAAGTTATCAAGTGACCTCAGACAACTGGTATAAAAATTATTTATATATATTTATTTATTTATTTAAAACTAATCGCACTGAAATAATTAAATTAAGTGTACAAAATTATAATAATAGCGTGGCCATTATGGCCTACGCTAATAATTATTCGCAATATGATCCATTAGCGTCCCCGCAATTGGGGCATTTACACAAAAATCAAAACACTACAACACAATATGCACAACAACAAGCATACACAACATTATCACAACCAACACACCAACAAATCCAACCACAACATGCAATGATGTTTTATAGCCAACCCCAACCTGTTCACAAACAAGCAGCTATCAACCCTATGTTAATTATCCTTCATTACCAAATAACAACACTGAGAATGGATGGCAACAAGTAACATACGGCAAAAAAAGAAACAGAACTTACGACGAAGATAAGGATCCAAATAGTAAAGCCAAACAAGCTGGTTATTGGCTAGGAGAGGATGTGCCAGTTAGTAATAGGTATGAAAATCTAACGGAAGAAAACATGGACGAAGAAAATCATCCACCCAAACAACCGAAACCTCCACCGATTTTTATAAGAGGCGTCAAAAATATAAAGCCACTAACAAGCCTACTTGACGAACTGGCGAAAGATAAATATCTTATTAAATCTTTAAGTAACGATCAGGTCAAAGTTCAACCATTAGAAAGCAGGGACTATACTATAATCATTAAAGCATTAATGGAAAAAAACACCGAGTTTTACACATATAAACCGAAAGAAGAGAAGGACTTTCGTGTAGTACTGAAAAATATCCACCCGTCAACAGACATAAAAGAAATAAAAGAAAGCCTAAAGAATGAAGGACATGAAGTAACAAATATATGGAATATTAAACAACGGAAAACTGGAACCACCCTGCCGTTATTCTTCGTAGATGTTAAACCAAAAGATAACAACAAGGAAATGTATAAAATTACACAACTCTTAAATACAATAGTACAGGTCGAACCTCCGCACGTCAAAAGAGAGATACCTCAATGCACGAGATGTCAGAGGTTTGGTCATACAAAAAACTATTGCCATAATAGCCCAAGATGCGTTAAATGCATTGACAATCACTACACAAAGGACTGTCCTAGGAAAGTCAGGGATAACGATGTAGTATGCGTAAACTGTAACGAGAAACACCCTGCAAACTATCGAGGATGCTTGGTTCACAAACAGCTACAGCAAAAGTTATATCCTGCCTTACGCGAAAGACGAACACTTACACGACCTGTACAACAAGGTATATCCTACTCTCAAGTAACAAGACAGCAAGAACAAATCATACAAGATACTCACAATATTAATATTGATCAACACAACACTGCAATTGCCCAACAAACTAATGACCTAACAGAAATGAAACATACCCTGAAAACATTACTTGACCAAATGAGCACCCTCATTAATCTCATAACCACACTGATTAATAAGACTACAAAATGACACCATTACTTAATATTGCTCATTGGAATGCCATTCATACAGCATCACTCATTAGATATACTGTTAATTTCAGAAACACACTGCACATCTAAAAGCCATCTTAAAATATTTGGATACAGCGTATACTTCACAAATCATCCTGGAGAGGTAGCGCATGGGGGTACTGCAGTAATAATTCGACAAGGAATTAAACACTATGAAAAACCAAGCTTTAGATATGAACATATACAAGCTACTAGTGTAGCTGTAAACGACATCCTAGGCCAATTTGTAATCTCAGCAATCTACTGCCCACCAAAGCACAATAACAAGTACGCACAATATGATGAATTTTTTAAAACTTTAGGGAACAGATGGTTAGTTGGCGGAGATTTCAACGCCAAACACTCACAATGGGCATCTTGGGTAACTACTACAAAAGGAAGGGAATTGTTAAAAGTGGTACAAAAAAACAATTTATCTGCGATGTCTTCTGGACATCCTACCTATTGGCCCTCAGATAGACGAAAAACGCCAGATATAGTAGATTTTTGTGTTACCAAAGGCTTAGATACTAGGAAAATAATCATAAAACCAAGTTGGGATCTTAACTCAGATCATACACCAACTTTAGTGACAATAACCACAAGTATAGTCCAAAAAACAAAGGAAGCATCACTGTACAGTAAAAAAACGAATTGGGGAGAATTTCGAGAAAAACTTAATGAGCTAATTAACTTAGAATTACCGCTAAAAGATGAACTAGAGATTGAAATGGCTATAGAAAACCTAACTAAATCTATACAACATGCAGCATGGCAAGCTACGCCAGATCGTAATGAAAAAAAAATTCAAGAGCACCTACCACTGCTAGTAAAACAAAAAATTATAGAAAAAAGAAAGCTCCGAAAAAAATGGCAGATAACAAAAGCAGATACAGATAAGGCTATATATAATAAAACATCTAAAAAACTTAAACAACTGCTACAAAAAATTAAAAACGAATCGATCCAGGAGTACTTAAGGAACTTATCCGCAACTGAAGCCACAGAATATTCACTATGGAAGGCAACCAAAAAACTTAATGGACCACAACAACATATATCACCTATAAAAGCTACAAATGATACTTGGGCTAGAACGAACCAGCAAAAAGCTGATGCCTTCTCGAAACATCTTACTGAAGTTTTCCAACCCCTACCATTCATGACGGACTCTCAAGAAGAAGATAGAATGCGCACATTTTTGGAGACGCCTTATCAAATGGATCTTCTACTTAGAAAAATAACAAAAGGAGAAATAGAAACTGTCATCTTCAAAGAAATTAACCCAAAAAAGGCTCCAGGGTACGATTTGATAACGGGAAAAGTACTAAGAGAATGTACGCAAAAGTGTTTTACAGCCATAACCCAAATATTCAATGCCATCTTAAGAACCCACTACTTTCCCAGTCAGTGGAAGATAGCACGAATTATAATGATACTCAAACCAGGCAAAGATCCAACAGAAATTAAGTCTTATAGACCCACAAGCCTTCTACCGCTACTCTCTAAAATCCTTGAAAAAATAATCTTAAAACGACTTTTACAAACAGTAGAGGATACAAAACTCATACCTCAACACCAATACGGATTCAGGAGAGGGCATGGAACCATCGAGCAAATTCACAGACTGGTCAATCAAATAAATAACACCCTAGAACAGAAACAATACTGCTCAGCTCTTTTTATAGACATCAACCAAGCATTCGACAAGGTGTGGCATGTTGGACTATTATTTAAACTTAAAACATCATTACCATATACCATGTATTCCCTCCTAAAATCCTATCTTGCAAACAGACACTTTTATATACACTATCAAGAGGTGACTACTGATATTTGTCCGATTAATGCTGGGGTACCGCAAGGGAGCATTCTCGACCCAATCCTTTATCTAATCTATATGGCGGATCTTCCAACAACGAAAATAACAACAATGGCAACGTTTGCGGATGACATTGCAATATTGGCAACGCATCATAATAACATTATTGCATCTGCAAATTTACAAAACCATCTTAATAAGCTGCAACCATGGCTAACAAAATGGCGAATACAAGTTAATGAGACAAAATCTAACCACATCACATTTACCATGAAGAGGAACAATTGTCCTCCAGTTACTTTGAATAATTGCCAAATTCCTATAAGAACGGAAGTCAAATACCTCGGAATCAACCTTGACAGAAGACTAACATGGCAAACGCATATATTTAATAAGAGAAAACAATTGGGTATAAAATATAGACAGATGTATTGGTTGCTAGGAAAAACCTCACAGCTATCTCAACACAGTACACTCCTATTATACAAAGCAATATTAAAACCTATATGGACTTATGGGATTCCCCTTTGGGGATCGGCTAGCACATCAAATATTGAGATACTACAGCGCTTCCAAAACAAAGTTATTCGCAACATAGTGAACGCTCCATGGTACATACCGAACACAGTGCTACATAAAGACCTAAAAATAGTTACAGTACGTGATGAAATAACTAAAAACAGTGAAAAATATAAGACAAAAATAGAATCACATGTTAATGAATTAGCTGTTAATTTGTTAAATGAAGACAACGGAATCCGACGGCTAAAAAGATTTAAACCGTCAGACTTAACAAACAGATTTAAAAATTAACATATAAAGACATTAAAGTTTGTAATTAAACCAGTGCATTAACTTAATTTATTAAAGGAGATAATCAATGGATTATCTCCTCCAATACATGTAGGAGATATTGTTAAGTTTAGTATATAAGTAACGATGTGACATACAGTGTATTTATAGCTTGAAAAAACTTTAGGCTGATGGTACAATAAAAAAGGAGTTATATATATTAAAAAAAAAAAAAAATATTAATTTCAAAAACCGTACGTTACTACAATTGCTGCGTTTATATACGCCACAACAGAATGCAGAAAGAAAAAACCGTACATTGGTTGAAATGGGAAAATGCATGTTGGTAGATGCAGACTTACCACATGTTTTATGTGGTAAAGCTATAAATACAGCAAATTATCTACAGAACCGTTTACCATCAAAAGCAATTAATACGACACCGTATCAAATATAAAACAATAAAAAACTTAAGCGGATCTTTTTTGGTACAAAGCGTGTTGTATATGTTCCAGTTGAGAATTGTCGAAAATCCGCCATGGACGTTTGTTGGATATGATTCAAAAACCTATAGGTGCTACGATCTAATTCAAAGTAAATTGGTAATTAACCAAGATGTTCGTTTTTTGAACGTAAAAAAATGCGGGTATGGGTTGAAAGAAGAGTTAAGGAAAGGAGGCTCTTGTAGATGAAAATAAACTAGTTATTAATCAATCTTCAAATTTAAACGTGAAAAGTCTTGAAGTATATCAGTCAAATGCTAGTGACGAAAATCTAGAAAATAACGTTGAGAATAAGCCGTCTGTGCCAAAGACTAAAGTTTTATAACGTTTAAATAAAAAAGTGCCACCACGCGGATTAACGAATAATATGAAAATTTCTAATGAAATCAACGATCTGTTGACATTGTCAGAAGCATTGTCAAGTCATAACAACAAATCAGAATTGTATTCTGCCATAAAAATTGAATTTAAATCCTAAAAAAATACAACATGGAAGTTATGTGAATTGTTAAATGAAACAACCAATCGGATTCGTAGAAGAAGCAAAAGAATAAGAGGTTTGTTTATTGTTAAAACGTCTATACAGATTGAAACAAACGTCAAAGTTATGGTATGATGAACTAATTATTGGTCAAGATATATTTTTTGCCTAGTGAACCGAATCCATGACTATATGTAAAACAAGATGGTGATGGATGGTGTTTTCTTATTCTTTACGTTGATGATATGATTATTGCAACTAAAACTCGTAAAGTGATCAATAAATAAAAATGTGACATTGAATCAGTGTTTGCAATACGGGACTTATGTGCTATAAAGCATTATATTCTGTTACGTGCAAAAATTTCATAACGTAATACCCTGCCGAGCTTAGTTTTATTTCATTTCCTGTCAAGACGTCAAACTGTCAAGGACTTAAACTCGTGCTTGATGAAGTTAACTTGGTAAATCCTATCATATCGGCGTTAATGGAAATAAAATTTTAATTTGAAAACGCATTTCGTGTAGTTTATTCATCACAGGGTAAGCTTTTCCTATTAGTTTTTAGAATTCTTTGGTAATTTTCTGTTTAATTTGATAGCACGTATAGGCACGTCCCGCCACGTTTTTTGGCTGTATGTTTCGATGCATTATCGATCAATGAGGGGTTAATATCGACAAATACTTTCATGGGACGAGTATAATTCTCGAAGGCCTACGTTAAAACTAAAAACAAAGTGTCGACAGTATTTTTCATCATACCATAAATACTTTAATATTAAACGATTATATGTAAAACTTACATTTTTTATCAATTCAAATTAAATTTACTAGACAGCTGTGCATTTACCATAGCAATAGTTGTTTACGCTGTAAAACTATTTAAAACAATTTGACACAATGGAAACAAATGAAAGATTTGTGGAAATTCCTCAAGATATTCTAGACAACGCGGCTGCAGCTAGTAGTGAACTATTGCCCATGAAAGCAAGGGAACGATACATAAAAGAAATATGAAGCTTTTACCACGTAGAGTAAAACCAAAATGTGTATGACATGAATGAGAAAGTTTTGTTATTTTATGTAACGGAATTATCGAAAAAGTTTGCACCGAATACCTTATAGACTAAAATCTCTATGTTAAAAACCTATTTGAAGCTCCATGATTAACATTTCCAGGTTGGTATTATGCTAGGATGTTTGTTATTATTACAAGTTTTCGTTATGTTTTTGCAGATATGGAAACTTTTTTACTTTGTTAAGTAGAAAATCTGAATGCTACAAACCAAATAAAGCGAAAATATTGACAAAAAAAAAAGACAAACAACAGCTGCTAGAAAAAATTATAACTGTATTTGAAAAATTAGGAGCTTGCTGGCGCAAAGTTCTCTTTTTGTTGTGTCTGGAAAAAATTGAAGATGCTAGTCGATTTGTAATTGTTACATCGGAGGATACAAAAAACAAGTCTACAAGAAAGTTCACTATTACAAAAGACGATTCACCCTTTCAAGGTTGTACTTTCTATAGTAAATACGCACTATTTTGACCTTCAGGTTTAGAAAATCAGCGATTTTGTGGGCTATAGAAACAGCAAGTGCACACGAAAATTTGCCGGAATTCATAAATTTGGAAAAATTCCAAGAAGCACTACAAAAAATTTAAATTTGAAAGAGCCTAAAAACTACACTGGTCATAGTTTCAAAAAATCTCTGTTGCTGCTGTTGGTTAAAAATGGAGGTTATACTTTGATGTTGAAGAAATTTATGGGATGGAAATCGTTTGCAGTAGCGGAGCAATATCTTGAACAATTCATTAGTAAAAAGATCAAGATTTCCAAACAATTTTTTAATTCAATCGAAAGTGTTTCAACCTTAATTTTAACGTTAGAAAATTGCAATAATTCTTTGGTTACAAAACAAGCAATTTCTACTGCCGTAGTTCAAATGAAGAAATGAAAAAAATTATATTTCAGGCAATACCTGTTGCTTTTTTCATTTTAGTTATTCTCATATTAAATAGTTTTTTTTATTATAATGTAATTGACATGAATAAAAATTAAATTAAAGAAACACTAACAATTTTATTGAAAAACCTATCAAAATTAAACATATCTACCAAAGTCAATAATTAAAACAATTTCTGCCAAAGTCGATACAGGTATATCAATGAGGAATTGAGTACTAATAAACCCTAAATATCAGTATGGTATGATGTTAAATATCTTATTTTATACACCAAGCCAT
Source organism: Aquatica leii (assembly GCA_035610365.1). Taxonomy (NCBI): domain Eukaryota; kingdom Metazoa; phylum Arthropoda; class Insecta; order Coleoptera; family Lampyridae; genus Aquatica; species Aquatica leii. The sequence goes on along the minus strand of CM069437.1, from coordinate 50,261,841 downwards.
GTTTTTTCAAGTACTATATGAGTTACAGATATAAATTCAATAGTTTTCACGTAAACTGCAAAATATTTACACTTCACTTGTGAGGCACACTTGATTTACGTGGCAGTCAACATGTTAAATTTGGGTTAGGTGGTAAACAGTTCTACAATTTTAAGTATTTTGTAGTAAATAAAAGAGCATCGATGCGTTCAAAAATATTATGTGTATTGTGATCAAAGATGAGGGTCGTCAGCAAATGGACTTTTATAAGAAACTAAAAACAATGTATGATTACTGCAGTTATTTTCATACGTTATTGTTTTTTCTTTGGCGCGTTCTGGACCTACACGTGTCTTTTGAACAAATGAAAATTTTAAACAACGTGTCAAAACTAGAAAATTATTTCAGATGTTAAGTGTTGACGTAGAAAATGTTTATTTTATAATTCATAATCTAGGTTATCACAAAATTTTTGCTCAGTGCTCTACTACTGTTTACTGGTGAACAGAAGAATTTGCGTTCTACCTTATTGTTACAGCATTTAAAGCATGGTCAACGACAAAAATGTCTTTCTACACTAAACACTTGCTAGTGATGCGTTTTGGTGTTATCACTACCACCTAGAATTCAAACGCCAAAGTATGCTATGAAAGCAACCGCAATCTCCAAAAGCAAAAAATGTCGGTTTTAACCTTTGACAGAAAAATAATGATGACTGTATTTTCTGATTACTATGTTGCTTTTAGGTTTTAAATAACTTGGTTTTAACATTAACGCTAAGCAGTGTTCAGATACTCAAAACAACTTACGCATCAGCATCAAAACTAAATGTTTTTAAAAACTGGCAAGTAGTATTATTTTTTTTCATGACTAGACTCAGTGTAACTCATACAGTTTAACATTTTGTTACGTGTCTTTATTAATAAATTTTTACATTTTGTAACTTAACGAAAATTTTTAGTACCGTAGAGTGCGACCATGCGGTACTTTTTTGTTTAGCGGTGATTCGCTGCAAGACGATTAATTGTAGAGACTGATCGTTCAATTGTAAGTACTTTTTTATTTAATTTCACAACGTCGTTTCTTACCAACCTTTTCCTGCAGTAGACCCCATTGACAACAACCACGTCACTGGGGCTAGCTACAATGTCGGTGAGTGAGCGTAGTTAAAAAACTATAATAAAAATAAATAAATACCTAGGCACCACTTCAAGTACTGATAAAAATCCTTGGTTTGGAGAGACCAAAGTTATTTCTAGGTCTACTACTAAGCGAACAAGATATAGAAAAAAAACAAGCAAGAACAATGTAAATATATATCTCCTTTACGATGCAATGTATTACACTAATCTGTTTAACCGTAATTATAACATTTTGAAGAATTTACTAGCAAACAAGATAATAAACGAACTGTCACTTTTTTCTATACACTACAAAGTTTATTTTAACAGTGATTATAAAAATTTAATAAAATCAATAAGAAACGAAATAATGAACAAACTGTCACTTTTTGTTAAAGTTTTTTGTTTTAATAGTAAAAAAAAGATTAATTATCAATCACCGCTATTTTGAACTTGATCGATCAACTAATTGACTTACGCATAGTTCTGACACATTACGAATCGATAATTTTAATTAATAACATCACTTAAAGAAAGGAAAATATGTAAGAACTTACCTCACCAAAATTCCTTGAAATCGAGTAGTTACAGTCACTACGTCTTAAGTAATTATAGTCGACAAAGTGCGTAATTGGTAAGCTTACGTACAACAATTGTGTCCAAATTTAGCTTTATAATCAAATTGCTTTTAAGAAACTTGACGGGTAGTAGGTCACCGCACACACAAGAACTGTATTACATAAATGTTACGATGCTTTAAAAGTTACGACTAAAAATAAAGTGTTGTTATAATCTGCCATTACAATTTTAAATGTTACAAATTAAACGAATTATTAATACTTTAAACTCAAGTAACACGGACTGAAAGCTAAAGATATATAGTATAATTACAAATAAGAAAGTAGAATCCTAATACAATACTTGTATAATAGTCTGCTTTAGATTCGAAGCAGTAATCGCCATATTAAAATTTTACAAAATAGGTTATTGGATTGTTATCTCCGTGGACAACAAGAAGCAAAATTTCCTCCATTAATAGCTGTTGACAGAGAGAGCCGTCCCAAACGCTAGAAAACTCGTTACAAAAATTTTATAACCTTGAAGCAACATGACTGATGTTATATGCAACCGCTGATATAATCTACTAAATTGCTTAATTTTATCAGAAAATTTCCCAATCTTTATACAGCATCATTGGATTTAGCAGAAAGTGTTGATACAATCTAGCGATCGCAGCGAAACCCAAGTACAAAATGCCCTAGTAAAATTTTCTTTGCGTGCGCTTTTCCCCTCCAAACTGTCAATTGGAAATACGGATTGACGACAGTGTCGTCGAGAAACCAGTGCTGGTGTAAATTTTACTACAAATAATTATTTATAGCAAATACGCAAATAACGACATTTAAGACGTTTTACTATTACGCTTTTAGCAATTGGGTTGGTTATTTAATGAAAAATTGTTTTATTAATTTTTGATAATGCTAAAAAATGGATCGCAAGGGCGGTGGTCATTTTTGCTAATTTAAAGTAATTTCAGCAAGTTGATCTATGTTTAATAATTTGCCCTCACAGTTACAGGAGATTAAATCATTATTCCATTGTATTGATAGATCAATTAAATTGCAATAAATTCAAAGTTTGATTGATGATCTCAAAGGCTACGTTCAAACGGATTTTTTGGTTTTGGTCAACTGTTGATTACTTGTATATGTAGTTCTTTACGTAATTTTTCTTATTTTACGCTTTCAGCTTTGTTACTTGCTTAAATACATTTCTTTATATTAGGCCTTTAGTTAATTTGACTGCGTTTACGTTCGTTATTAATATTTTACTTGCAGTCGAGTATAATTATACAAAGTGTATCTAAAATATCACTACAAACTCAAGAAGTAGTTTCTTTGTAATTTTTTTCTTTAAAGATTTGATCTAAAGTGACTCAGTTTTGAGATATTTGCATTTTTTTAAGCCGGTCCTGACTATCTAAATAAATGGAGTTTCTTTGTTGATTGTAATTATGCGGTAAATAATAGGTGTATTTGCTGCAAAATTTGTAGAACGTATTGATGTATTGTGTTAATTATTATTTTCTTTAATTTTTCATTACCTACAAAATCAATAATAAAATAACTGAAGCAGATAGTAATGTTTATTGCTTAGCATTATTACTGACCTAGCTTAACAACATGTACTTTATGTACACAATCACTCTTATCTTTGGTTGTAACCAAACCAAGACTTCAGATAACTAAATGCAAAATTCAGCTTTCTTAGAACTGAGTTCGACAATCTGATTTATTTTTGTCTCGATTGTTTAACGATTTTCTTTAGTTGATTTTGTGTGTGCTACAAAGACCGTGGTCCAGACAGACTACCCTATGTATTAGCAACAGAAGAAGAATAAATCTTTTCAATAAAATCAAAACTTTACTATTTTGTTTTGTGAGTGGTTGCAGCAACAAGAAGCTTTTGACCGTGCCAAAATATTATTTTCGGATTCATGTTGTTTTACACAAAATTTAGTGCTAAACCACAACACACATGTTTAGTGAACGGTTTTTTTTTTATCAGAAAGACTTATAAGCGACTTGTACTTTTACAAGAAGCTTTTGCGCAAATATTTGATGACTTACTTTTTCAAGTTTGCAGAACAATGCAGTTTATGCACGATAAAGCTTTTCCGTAAGTAAATCGCCCCGTTTGCTATTTTTTTAATTTATAATTTTTACGGGTCGTTGGATTGGAAGAAACGTCACTATTCGCTGGGCAGCCCGTAGACCATGTATTAACCTTTGAGACTTTTTTCTGGAATGATGTAAAAGGTGAAGTATACCAAATCCTCGTAAATAATAAACAAGAGCTACAAAATCAATTTTTGCAGCAGCAAATACAATTAAATTAGACAGAATGTGCAAGTATTTACGCGAGTAACAAACAATTTTTGTCGACGTTTAGACGTTTGTGTTTTATTTAATAGAGGAGGTATCTAGTGCATTTGAAAAGAATGTTAAAAATAGCAACTTTATTTAACTACACCTTATCCGATAACATTATTTTGTATTTATTTTTATTTTTGGTGGTAGTAAATCGCCGAGAAATTTGCATTTCTTAGAACAATTTATTTTTATTCGTAGTATTAACAACGTAAGGAAACTAGAGGTCTGTGATACGATTTACTTTGGTAAAAACTTTGATTTTATTTTAATGTTTTAATGGAATTTGTATTTTAACTTTTTTTGCTTGAATTTATGCTCTAATTTTACCTGTTTAAATAAAAACGCGTTAATCAAATACACCCTGTATAGCCGTCAACTTATATTGAATTTGAGCATTCCTGATTATGTTTATAACTTGAACCAAACGAGTAACTTTAGTAATTGTAAACAAAGGTAGCTATTATCATTATCTGTTACACTAAAAAACTCCAAGAGATAAATTATGCGTTGCTTTTATTACATTTTGAAAGATTATATCTCATTTTTAAAGAATTTTCCGCTGTGTGTATTTGTTAATTCTTGATCGATTTTGTCTGAAACTTGTTTATGTGGAAAATATACAACCAATTTGTTACATTTTCTCGTTATTTTGTTGTTTGCTTTGTTTTTTTATCTAATTTTTTTGACAGTGAGCTCATAAATAGTTTTGGTGTCTCTGAACCGAGAATTCTACACGTAAGCTAGAAGTAGTTGTTTTTTATTTTTTTTAGAAGCATTGTTAACTACGTCTACTTACCGACATCTCACCTAGCTATAGTATAGTGGTTGTTACCAGCAAAACTTGCTAAAAGAAATTGCTTAAGCATTAGAATTCTTAAAACTTCCGCTCTATAGTCCCAATTCATCACCAAGTAATTTTCATGTTTGGTTTATTAAAACAGCCACTAAAACACGTCGCCGGCGAATTAATTTAGACGCACCAGTAGAAATTGCTAAGGAATGGTTTGATAAAAATCGGATTAATCAATGAAATTCATGCTTTACTGTTTTTTTTAAATTTGTTGAACAAAAATGTATTACCTATAGGTTTTAAATGTGTTTTTATTCACTAATTCTTGCATATTACTTTATTCAAGTTTTTAGAACTAATGTCGGCTGTAGTTTTGTTAAGGTAGTATTTAAAGCTATAATTGATTCTAATAACACAGCGTTGACAAGTAAAATTTTATAAAAAGTAAATCTTAACGTCATTGTTTATAACTCAAATTTGTACTTTTAGATAAAAAAATGTAGCTAATATGATTTTATTTAAAAAATGTATTTATTTCTTTTTGAAAAAATCTACAGTTTAAATGTAACATGTAGCAAACAGCATTTGTACCGTCAAAAAAGCGTTAAGGTATAATTCCGTTTATTGTGATTTACAAGCCAAATGTCAAAACAGACGTACACATATAAGTTCAGACAGTGTATTTGCTAGGTAATCATTTTAAGATTATTAATCGTAGCGTATTGAGTAAAACAATCGACTAAAACATGGTTTTTAGTCATCAAACAAGATCAATAATATGTACATGGCTATAGAAATAGAAACCTTAATTTTATTCTCGCGTAATTCAAACAAGTTTTAAATAAACCGCGGGCTAAACCACAACAATAATTATTGTAAAATAAATAATGTTAACAACATCACCAGAGTGAACCACTGGACGGCTGTTTCGTCTTTTTGGAGCTCTTCAGCAGTAGGAGAACATTCTACTGTGCTTCCACAAATGCATTGACAGTTTTACAGTTGTAGCCAGCTATTTTCACATTTGCATTGAAATTGTTACCTTACAATGTTTATCGTTGTGGTTTTTCTAATACAAATTTGAATCATGCGGGTATAATATCAACTTACAACGTTTTTTACTTTTATAACTATTTACAGTTATCTATTTAAATCGTACTAACTTCAGACTACGAGATGACACCGCCATCGCATTTTGTTTTAGACTTCAACGTGTTTTCTTTTTAGACGTCTTCAGCTTTTATCGTTATATTTGAATGTTTCAGTTCAGTGTGTCTTTTGTTATTTAATTCTACACTTGACCATTGAATGCATATTCTATAACTTTGATAGGGAACAGTAATTATTTAGTTTTACATACTGTATTGTAGGTAGTGGTAATTTTCTTTTTAAGACTTTCAATATGTAAAAATGTTTACATTATATTATTTTACTATTTAAAACTAAAAAAAGAATATTTTTTTATCTGTTTCATTTATTATTTTTTTTGTTGTTGCCGCATATTTAGTAAACAATTTAAGCAACAAAAATTTGTAATAAAAGTGTACGTACACTTTGGTCTAGTAATTACGTAGTTACTTATGTATTTTTTTAAATATATGTTAGTTACTAAATTAAAAATAAAGTAAAACAAACTTTATTTATATTAACAAGTTAAATAAGTACAGATGATGCATTACAAAGATAGACAACTAACTTAATTTCAACGAAACTTAGATTGTATCATTTTATGATTACAATCTAATGCAATTGAGATAGAAATATTCAGTATATTGGATTAGAGAACGGTAGACACCCTTTAGATTATGTTCTACTAACAACAACAGCACAGATATGAGAAACCGGAGAAGTGGAAACGCTCCAAGAACAATGACTTTAGATACGATCTGTAAAATCATTTCATGTTCACGAATTCGTGTAATAACTATTCAATAATTGTCATATCACATTATCGAGCTTGTTATCGTTATGTGGGTTTTAGTTCTGATTGTAAAATAGAAATCGTAAACATACTAAAGTGCTGTTTATAATTAATAGGCTTATAAACATAAATTTAAAATATTGGTTATGGTTTTAGAACAAAGTTTGGAGGCATAAAATTAATTGTTTTAAACAAAAACCAACTGCATTTATTTGTAAATTTTAAATTATAAAAATTACGTCTAATATACCTAAAATATAAAAATAAATTAATGTTTTGTGTCAAAACAGTTATTTAGATTTAACTTGTACTATTACACCACGTTAAAAAAATTATTTAGTTAGTAATACTCCCTAAACAGTAAGATAGAATGTGAATCAAACATTTTAGTTATTTTAGAAACCGCACAATATTTCGTAATATGCTTCTCCAACAATATCTAAAACGACGCACCCTTGTAATGTTTGGAATTTTAATTTAAAATTTAAACTACGCTTTTTTCTACTGCAATACTTTGATGTCTACAGATGTCGCTAGTAATATCTTATTTTCGCAATGTGTTTTATGATGTATTATTTATACGATGTATATTTTAATAAATCAGTTGTGATTTTTAAAATGTAAATTTTTTGTTTAAATATATGAATGTTTCTAGCATAAAATGTTTGTAATAATTTAATTAAAACAAATAAGTGAATACATAAAGGTAAAAAACAAGTGGTTAAAGTAAACCATTTAGTTTAATTAATAAGCGTTTAAGTAAGTAATGCTTTTGTGGTTGGCAAGTATTATAAATGTGTACTTCTAACTGCACACTAATTACATAAACCAAATGCAAAAAGCCAAGTTTACAGCTTAAAACCAAATATTTTTTTATAAAATAGAGTATAAAAATATACAACTACAAATATTTTTAATTAATACGGAATTGAAACATTGTAGAAAAATAATTTTAATGCGTAGAATAAAATTAGCAAAATAACATATTTTTAATAAAGTTATATTTTATCTATGTAATCTATAAAGAAATTTGTAAATTTATATGTATGAGGTAATCTCCGAAACTAGTCATATGATTTCAAAAATTCGGCTGACGCTCAAAGCGACAATTGGCTATTAACGATAAAAGTAAGGAAAAAAGCGTAATTATCTTATTCAAACAGTCAATTATATATGATCTGTCAAAGTAGTACTGTCACAATCAATCGAAATTACACTATCTAAATAGTCAGGTTTTTGATTAATAAAAGAAAAGCATGCTTTACAAGGGTTAGGCAAATCGTCTGGTGCTAAAACATCTACTCAGACTGACGTAGTTCACGCAAACGAAGCTGCGGGCACAGCTAGTATAATATATAAATATAATAATTTAATAACTGTAGATGCTGTAACGGCGGATAACGTAAGTTGATTTAATAACATTGCCAATAGTTAGTGGTAGTTACATTTACATTGTTTACTTTAAGTTTAGTTTAAACAATAATTTTTTTGCGCTGTCTTCATTGCAAACAACAATATTCGTTTGTTAGTGTAGTTACGTAATGACGAAAAAAAACTCTAGAGCCGCCAAGTAATAAATCGAAATCTATGTTAAACTATGTTTTTAAAGTCAAATATTACTTAAGTAAAAATGTGTATCTGGTAAAAAATAAACATTTAATATTCTTTAAAAATTTGTAAAAAATGGAAAAAAACATTACCAGTTCGTTCGTTAAACATGTACGTTCTTTAAATGTAATTTTCCGCTTCAAGGTGTTAATTTTGAATTTTTTTTGTGTGTGTTAATTAAGTCTCATAATGACCTAACTATTTTAAAAGGTCGAAACATGTCACATATTAAAAATATATTATTAGTGGCTAGTTGACAAAGTTTTTCTTGAATATAACTTATTGGAAAAAATATAAAAATTATAAAACGGAAGAGTTAGCTCTAAAAAGTCTTCATAGGAATCTCAATATTATTGTTTTTCCAGCTAACAATGGCAACGCTACTGTTGTTTTAAACCAAATTGATTATGCTACGAAGATCTACTCTATTTTGTCTAAAAAAACTTTTCTAACTTTTCTAACTTGTAATCCCACGTCGAGGATTGAACGTGAGGTCAGCTATATCTTCAAACTTTCCAATTTACCTCCAATAACTAAACGTCGACTTACTCCTTCAGATTCTAAACCACCTTGTCTACAAAGACTTTCCAAAGTTCACAGACAAGGTATTCTTTTTTGACTTATCGTCAGTACTATCTAATCTCCTACCTACAAGCTAGCCAACTTCTTGTTCAACATTATTTGCAAATTTACAGATATTCGCTGATTATTATCGAACAGATTCTGTCTCAACATAGCAATGACTTAAGTTTGGTTCCTGTTATTGATAAGTGTTTAACATCCATCTACTTCCAATTTTATAACAAGTTTTACGAACAGGTTTCTGGTGCTGCTATGGGTTTTCTTCTATGTTGTAGCTAACATTTTTATGGAACCCTTTGAAACGGTTGCTTTAGAATCATCAATATTTAAGCCTAAAGTATGGTTTAAGTATGTTGACGACACGTTTATTGATTGGTCTCATGATCATCTCAAATTGTCTAAACTTCTTGATCATCTAAACAATCAACAACTAGATATCAAATTTACTATGGAAATTAAAACTAATGGTTCTAGTCCGTTCTCGACGTTCTTGTGACTCGTAAACCTGACGGACTTCTGGGCCATTCTGTTTATTGCAAACCCACCCATACGGACAGATACCCTCACACTTCGTCTTAACATCATGTAACGGTACAGTATATGACAAATCATAAACAGTAGGCGTTAAAAAAAAAATAAAGAAAAATGAAAAAAAAAGACAAAGATAACTAGACTTAATGTTTGTCACAGTGCCTTGTATATAGAAGACGTGAATGAATGCAGTGCAAACGCAGCAGAAAAAAAACGCGAGAACAGCGAGAGAGGGGAGAAAAAAGAAAGAGGCAGCGGCAGTTGCAATTAGAGTTACAAATGAAGTAGCCGAGAAAAAAGTAGGCTAAAGAATATTTTTTTAAAAATTAATGCGTAAAAAGAAGAACGAAAAATGCTTAAAACAAAATAAGTGAAACCGTATATGGATAAAGAAAAGAGAAGAATTCTCAAAATGTTATAGGAAGAAAAAAAAATTTGATTTTATGAAAAACTAGTGAAATTTAAATAAAAAGGGATATAAAAGGAAGAATGAATTATTTAGTGGCGCAAGCGCCGTCATAAAAAGGAAGTGAAAGTGTTGAGTACCCGAACAAATAAGAACAGAACAAATAAGGTTTTTTTTGAATTTAATTAGTTTTTTATTAAAGTTTGTTTTGCGTTTAAATGTTGCAAGGTAGTTTTAGATTTTTATTTTTTAAATCAGCTTTTGGTGACCAAACTTTGGTGTAAATTTAGATTGTTTTGTTTAGTAAGTTGTTTATGAAAGATTATTATTCAATCGATCTACACTCATATATTAAATTTTAGTTATTTTTAAAAATTGATTTTTATTGATTTATTTAAAAAGGCAATCCTGTCCATAAAAAAAACAAATATTGTAACAAAAATAAGACTGAAACTGAGTTTAAAAAAAATTACATTAAAAGCTAAGGCGGTGCGCGTTACAATCATACTGCAAAAAACGTTATGTTATTGAATCTTTGGTTCATTGTGCTTTTTCTATTTGCCAACCTAACAATTTAGACTCGGAACTCCGTTATCTTACTTGGTGACAATGGTTATGGAAGCGAGATATTCAAACAGTTATTAATCATCGTCTACATCTACGTACTCGATCACCTAAAAACATTTCTACTTCGGAATCCAATTCAAAATGGGCATTTTTACTCTACATTTGCCAAGTTACAGTTAAAAAAAAAATTGTGTGTGTCCGCTCCGACGCACGACTGGAGTTTACTCCTTAAGTTCGATAGTCTAACCAGACGCAAAAGGAGTTTATTTACCAACTTTAAGAAAATTGATAAAAAAATGTTTTTATAAACATTTTTTTAAAATTATTGTAATTAATTTTTTATTTAAAATATAATATTATCTTAATAATTAACAAAAATGGTTATAAAAAGATAATAATGTCACTAAATCTTTTACGTACAATAATAAATAGTACATGAAAATTATTTAAATAAGCTAAAAAATAACTTTTCGAAAGAAAATTTTATGAAAACATTATTATAATGAAAAAATATTGTCGATTTTTCTGATAATATTATTGAATTATTTACTAGAATTGTTAATATTTAAAAATTATTTATAAAATAAATCATAATAACCTGGAAGAATTTATAGACATCGACAAAAAAATTAATTTTTGGTTAGGTTAGAAATTTTCTATTTTATGTGGATGCGCTCGATAATTCATATTGGGTTAATTATCTAATTTTATGTGTTGTTCTCAAATATATATTTATATGAACTACATCAATAATTATTAAAATATTTAATAAATACAAATTGCACATGCTCATACATATAATACATGAATTATAACGTACCTTGCAGCCACATGTTTGTTAGATGTTCCGGCAATATCATCTACACCTCTTTCTGCCATAGTTATTTGAAAATACTTTCAGTTCACTTTAGCGGAACACAATGATAAAGATTAAAAATTCACAATAACAATATTAATTATTGATATTTATAATAAAAACAGCAATATAAGTATGTCGAGACTAGAAAGTTGCGCGACATAGGATGCGCACCAAAAACGTAACGAGGTCATTCATCGATAGATTTTACTCCTCACATTTTTCTCATACTGGGTCCCTTATATATGCAAATCGATTCTTAAGGAGTAAACTCCAATAAGAAAACTTCTTTGTAAGAACGGTATTAAACCTATATTCAACTCGACAGGAAAAAATTGTCAGATTTTCTTTCCTTCTTTTCTCTCAAGGACAAAGTTCCTACACTTTTATACTTTTAAAGTGTATACAAAATTCTTTGTTCGTGTGGTTTAGTTTACATTAGTGAAACCGATTGTTCCGTTATTACACGGATTTCCAAACTTGATTGTTGTATAAGAAAAAGTCCGCGGTTGCTTCCATTCTTCTTTAATAGGAAAATCCGAGTGAGGATAGAAATCGTCAAACACCCCTATAACTTTAATCGTGATCATGGTTTTGAGCTATCCCCACTTGGTTTCTTGTTGTTAACGTTTTATCGAAAACACGCCCTTTTTTAATCATAATTGAGCGGAACCAGCTGTGACGATACCTCTTTTTTATATACGAAGACTACTTCTTCTTAAGTCAGTTGTATGTGGTTTAGAATCTGGCTTGGTTCACAAAATAATCACCTAACTTTGTGGTGGTTCTTTGTTATTTTGTCGTTTGCTTTTTTAAGTTTATTGTTTTTTTTCTTACTTTTTTATAGTTTAGAATCTGGCTTCGTTTATAAGTTCATTACCTAACTTTTGTGAGGTTCTTAGTTAGATTTCGGCTGCTTGTTTGAGTTCTTCGTTTTCTGTCACGCCCTGATAATTCCCTTTATGAAAGTGGACAATACGTTGGCACTTTGTTTACATCAATGACACGGTCTAAACCCGGAAAACGTTTTTATCTTAGTATAGACTCGTTGTTGAAGCCTTCGTTATTATAAAATTTGTATTTGCACAATACAGTTTGCATAACCTAAAACATTTAATTTATAAATTACTTTTTTTTACATTTTATGAAACTAAGACGACAGTAGCCACACGACCCAAAATAGTTCTATTTTTAAGATTTGCAATCCAGTGCAGAAATGCTTGTTACAAGTCTCCTAAAATACGTTTTTAGAAATTATGATTGTATACCAAAATGACTTTGACCTATACGGAAATGAGATTAGTCATAAAGAATGTAAAAAGTTGACTAATTGCTAATTAACATACAATAGTGTCGTATTATCTGTTAGTCTTAAAAAAAATGTTTTTTGTCTTATTTAAGATTTGAACATCGTTTTAATTTCCGCCACTTTACTATTTTTAAAATGGCTGTAGGTCGCTCATGTGTTTCTACGGATACCAACACTAAACATTAAGAGTTAAAACCTATCGAGAACTCCATTATCGAGTCGGAAGGTACTAGAAAAGTCTGCAAACTTGCCTTAAAAACCACCAACACATATCTTTATATCCTTGCTTTTCCTTAACTTATTAGAAAACTGTGACGTAAAATCTTGACAAAAAACAAATCAACTAAACAAGAACACAAAATAAGTCATGTCGTAATTAAACAAGAGCAACTAAAAACTTCACACAAGAAACGCAAAATCATCAAATGATAAAATATAAACTACTAGAGCAAACGAGCGCACTAGAATTTAAAATTACAATGTAAATCATTTAAACCAAATAATGGTGACTGTTAGAAGTAATAAATTATAAATGTACTTAAAACGTATGACAATAAGCTTGACTTAAATATGCATTACATACGTACTTATAAAATTAAAATGAATTTAAAATGTTAAATACTTTGATATTAGAATGTAAATTAAAAGCTCTACAATGTCATAAAATATATGAAATGTATGTCAATAAATATACCAACCCTAAAAGACACAAAAGAATACGACTAGAAATCAAACGATGGTTACATCTTTCTGGTTCTTTAATTTTGCCTTTATAAATACTTCTTAGTTTTATATTTTATATAAATGTATATAAATATTTGTACACAAACACTGTTTGTTATCTTAGATATTAAACGACCCCTGTATTCCATTATAAAATAAATTTAAAATTGTTAAATTAAAATTATTTTTAAAAATTGAATTTTCTAATCTTTAAAAACGCATCTGTGTACATGATTGCTTATATTTGTAATTTAGATAGTGTTAACTAGACTCTAGCATAAGCTTTGCTTTGTTGCGTTGATTTACCCGTAACTTAGCGACAACCTTAATAATCCCTAGAAAGAGTAGCTGATGATACTCGGTATGCTAATTGTAAAATCATTAATAAGAAGGCGCCAAAACATGAAATATAATTAAGTATACATCCTTTTTAAATCTGTCGGACATTGAAAGTAAACAAGCTGCAAAACACAATTTATAATAAGAACATATTTATTTCATACTAGAGAATAAGAGTAACAAAACAAGGTAGAACAATAGTAGGCGACTAGAAATTTGTCGACATATAGTACAGTTTATAATACTGATGCAGGTTCTTTAGATCAGACAACCCTTCGTACAGCTATGTTACGTTAAAAATTAGTAGTTCAGTTCGCGAGTATAAAAATTTCTCTTCAAGTATGAAATTTGTCCGGAGAATTCCCCACTCTTTCGCCGAGACTGTCAAATTTTAGACAGCAGACCATCTACGAGTTCTGTACTTTTACGCCCGAGGCAACCTTCACCTTTTGATTGTTTTACGCGAATATGCAAGTACATTTGTAAGGTTGAAACGGGGTAAGTGGTGTACATTTTTTTTTATTGGGGGTTTAAATTGACTTTCCTAATTGTCTGTAGCGGATATTGGTACTCACCACAAGTTTACCGTTATCACCGAAGATAACTAGCAGGTGGTCTCGTTGAAAAACTTCCATGACGTCACATTATAGATAACGTTATTATCTTATACACCGTCAAGGATTGGAAACCTGCAGGATTATCCCTCTTTTGAAGATTAACTACGACAAACATTGGGGAAATTTATGCTGTTAAGTCAAAAGGAAACGCTGCGCATTTGCGTTCTTAAATGACTGGATGCTAAGGAGACCTTTTACTTGTGTTAACATTTTATGCTCGTTTAGATTGGGTTTAATATTACTTTTTAGGTAACTCAAGTACGGAAATTAGCTAATGTCCTACTGAATAAAACCTAACTGTGAGTATAACTATTTCAATTTTTTTCTTGGATTTGTACTTTGGTGGTCATGTCGTTTATGACCGTACGTGCATGTTAAGTTAACACAATTAATAATATGTTTGTGCTTTACGAACTCATAAGCAGTGCGCGTTGAGTCTCGAAGGCTTAAATTGTTTGTTTGTCTACAATTTTAAGATTTGCAAATATAAATTTAGAGGTTATGTTTATGTAAAAATTTAGACCGACAGGGTCAGCTTGTTGTACGGTGTGTTGCTCACTATTCGACAACTTATAATTCATTCGACCCACGTATAAATATTGGTGAAAACTTACATTTATATACTTTCTTCATCTTCTGTGATAAAATAAATATAAATTATATTCTGTGTTATTACTTTTGTGGTGTTATTTATTCTTTTGCAGCTACGGGTAGAGTTAGACGGTATCTCATTAACTTAATCTTTCAACGTCTTGGCGCCTTTTTTTAGATTTACGTTATAATTTCGCATAACAAAGCCTGGGATCCCTCTTCGAAGAAGTTGTGCTAGCCGTTGCTTTGTTTTGTTATATGAAGACCAGCGTAACACTTTATTCTTGGCGGTCCAACTTAAGGAACCTGATTTTCTCGTAACAGCTAGTTGTATTTAATGCTAATATGCACTACATATAATTGATTTTAATAGAATAATAACATTTAAAGAGTTGAAGAGCAAATAACGTATTGCAAACATACTCAATCCACTACTTCGTTTAGATGCAGTCGCGACACTAATTGACAATCGACAATTATAATAAATAACATAAAAAAATATGAGTGCTAAACTTGCCCCACCGGCAGTTTTTTGTAACAAATAGCAACGTTTACTGATATTTATATGTTTAAAGACAAAAGTGTGCATAGTATGTAAGGTTACGTACGACGATTATATGTGCTTTTGGCTTTGATGATTTTCAAAATGATAGAAGTAACTTGATAGGTGTCACGTCAACGTATTCAAGACAAATTTACGCAAGGTTAAAGATGATTTAAAAATTACGGCTGAAAATAAAATGAGTTAGTATGACATACACTTTGATTAGTTACTATAGGTAATACTAAAAGGCGCAATACGATTATGAAATTATACGATACTCATAGAACTATAGAAAGAGGCGAAAGTCATCTTTTGACAATCCTGGTTTTATAGATACGGTGATCCTATTAACTCGGATCATACAGCCTCTGGAGGTTATTACTAGTATCCCCATCTACGAGGTGACGATGATTTTCCATAGATTTATGTCTTTAAATTAGCCGTGTGGTAGTACTACGAAACTTATTTAAAGTATTGTGACGACGCCATTTTAGAATTCTTTTTATATCCGAGAACGTCACGCAATTAACAAATTTTCATAATCCGAGTAGTCCATTAAACAATTCTTCCTTAGTACATTTGCTAAAAGTGTAATAAAAATAACCAACGAAGAAAATTTTACAAAAATAAGAATTATTTACAATGTGGCGTAAGAGTGTTCTAATACAAACAACGTTCATAGCGAATAGAATAAGTAAAATGAATGAACTGACAGTTTCTTTCTGGTTCGCGCTCCTCCCAGTCGTAAATGTCGTAAACGACAGTGTAGGCGACAAACCAGGGTAGGCGTGAATTTTAATTAGAAATCATATTTTTATCAAATACATAAATAACGACATGTAACACATTGTTTAAAAACAAAGAATACTTTGATCAAATTTTAACTTTAAAAATAATATGTTATTCGTTGCCATTGAAGTTTACATAACGATTTAGCAAATTTTAGGTGGTTATTTTCGTTTATGTTCATAGTTTCTAAAATAGGTTTTTAAAGATTCTTCTTGATTTTTAATTTTGTTCTAGTGGTATTTGTTCTAAATTTATTTTAAGCCATCTAACTTTTGACATTTTTTAAGAGGATTAAATCACGTTAACTCTTTTTTTTACTTTGCGATGTCATTATTTATTTACTTTTTTCTTTGAAAAATAAAGTAAGTCTTGAAGTATTCAATTTTGTCATATTAATGTTAAAACTTGCTGTCTGACATTTTTTTTAGTTTTTGAACTGATATTTAAATTTTTGTTATTATTTAGTTATTAGCAAAATACGAGATTTTGTTGTCTATTGTAATTCTTATATTTAGTTACAAGTTTTTCAATGTGGACTCGATCACAGGTAGTTCGCTGTTATGAAAAAGTAAGGTGTAAATCAAAGTAAAAAAAAAAACTAAATTTTGGGTGTCAAACTTAAACACACCCTTAACTTCTCTTCGTGTTCGGTTAGCATAGAAAACGTTCTAACTCGTACCTAAAAAAAAAATAAAAGACCGAATTGTAACAAGAAATTTTAAAGAATTTTGCTAAATAAAAACAACGAGACAAATATATAATACTATCGACTAAATTATGCTTATATAATGCAATTTTTAACTTTATGCACATTATCATAGAAAGTGACTTAATATAAATTACAGACGTGCCGAGTA
This sequence comes from Aquatica leii, assembly GCA_035610365.1. Lineage (NCBI taxonomy): Eukaryota > Metazoa > Arthropoda > Insecta > Coleoptera > Lampyridae > Aquatica > Aquatica leii. The sequence goes on along the minus strand of CM069437.1, from coordinate 50,244,778 downwards.
TCACAGAGGAAAGCATAATTGAATTAAACAGCAAAATAATTAGGTTTGAAAAGTGAATGTAAAAATTACATATTCATGATTACACCCATTACGATTGTTTTGTCGTTACATGTACTAAGTTTCTTTCTAGATTTAAATTTCCCTTTTTTTAAATTCTTAAACGCTAAATTAAACAGTAATGTTGTACCACAAACTTTTATTTGCAAGTCAGATGTAACCTTAGACCTAAATGTGGTATATCAGTTCAAATATATTCGGCTAAGTAAATCAATGAAAGAAAGAAGTTATAAACAAGTTATTTAGTTGATTTAACATTAATCCGTAGTATTTGAAGAACGTGATGTCAAACTACCAGAGCAACGTAGATCTGTAACATTTGAAATTAATTCATAGCTAATGTAAAAAGTAATTTTACTATCTAATTTTCCAGAAAAAACAGTGTGCTTACATACGTGCTAAAACTAAAACATTAAAAAATTTTGATATAAGGAAACAAAATTTTCGCGCGGTGTTTTTCACCGCATAAAACGTAGATTTTAAAAGAATCTTATACAGATACTAGCTATATGATAAGTAGAAGTCAAGATAGTAACAAACAAATTATTATAAGTTTACGTAAATTGTACGTGCAGTTTTGTTTAATTTTAACGTTTTTGGCTAGATTGTAAGACAAATAAGTGTTAATATGTGGCAAAAGATACAAAGTAGATCATCAATAGTTTAAACAAAAAAAAAATAACCAAGCAATTGTTGGTTTAGAATTCTGCGCAAATAAGGTATGATTAATTATAGAGAAAGGGACAGTGTTAATGGTAAAATTATTGAGTAGGTATATTGTAATTATTAGTAATACATTAAATTGTATGATTAATTCTAATAGTTGCTATGATAAATTACCCTTTAACGATTATAACAAAAATTACTTTTATTAATAAATGTAATCCGTTGAGGTCACATATAAGGCACCGCAACGACAATCAATCAAAATTTATTGTTGGTCTAAAATGACAAGTCATAAACCGTATCTATACACGTAAAAAGTTTTCTACTTTTCTAATTAAACAATAATCACATAATTTATAAAAATAAAGGAATTTTTGTTAAATATAAATTCATAAGAGAATTATATAAACATAAGACGTGTAAGAACTGAGATGTAGGCGTGTATTTTTGCAATAGCACAACTTGTACATACTACTTCACTTACAAAACTTTTAGATTACATTTACAACAAAGTAGAATTTTTAACATTTGCGTTAAAAATTAGTTCTGAAACATAATTAAATATTGATACGGTGCTTATTGTGCTCAACTTGAAAATTTATAATGCGTTAATGATAAAAGGTTGACATTTATTAAACTGTGAGGAAAATTAAAATTTATGGTAAGAAGTTTCAAAATGTATTTAAAACAAGTTGATAAAGTTGATAAGTAAACAAGGGGCACCTCCAAACTAAATCGAGTTCTACAATATAGAAATACAAGTCAAACAATAACTGACGTTAGAAGTGTTAAACAGAACGTGCTAATGCCCAACTTAACGAGTTCTGAACGTTGAGTACACATTTCCTAACTTTCGTATTATCGTTAAGTGCTTCTTTCTTATTAAGCGACTGAATTTCAAAGCTACGTAAAATTAGAAGGCTGTTTCCATGATTTTCATTTCAAAATCCGTTATAAATGCATTGCGTTTACGTATATGACAATAGGAGTTATCAAATACCCTTAGGACTGAGGAATAAATTTAACTGTTTCACATAACAAACGAAATGTGTTTAGTTTTGTAACTTTAAGGAATAACTGTTACAACTTCTCGACGTTACTGGAAGGCATTGCTGAGTTCTAAACAACGAACAGCACAGCAGGTACCTTTAGTAAGTGATTGCGGTTATCAATCGTATAGTACTTTCGCACCTTCGTTGAGTGGTGGTTTTAAGCCACAAATTATTGGAGAAACTTTATAAAACAAGAAGTGGATAGTAAGTTAAGTTCAGTACTTAAATTGCTTCTCATTTGTTATTATTCTATCTACTATATGTTAAATTGCTTTTCAAGTACAATTCAGTAGTTTGCGATATTTTAGATAGCTATACGGATAGTTTCTGACTACTTGGCGTTATATTAACTTTGATAAATTTGAGTCAAAACTACTTAGAAGTTTCAACGACCATCACTAATTTAAATTTAGTTTTTTTTTATTTGTAAACTACGAAGTTTTTCTATTTACTATACACTGTAAAATTCTACAAAAAAATTAATTTTTGTGTTTACATTTTTAGACTAAAACACTTTTTTTTTAATACAAATTAATATTTGTGTGCAAACGTTTGTTTGTAAATTATTCAAATAGTTGTTTACATTATTAAGTAAGTGATTTAATTAAAAACTACGTCAAGTACAAGTAATTCTTCATATGCAAGAAACTCCTAAATGCGTTAAAATGTCAGAAGACGCTGCTTGATAAAGTAAATTTTGAAAACATTTCTTTGAAGGACGTGTTTCTAATTCTAAAAGAAGCAAAAATTTGTATTTTTTGTTAGTCATTATGTATTACAACACTTTTACATAACATGCATTGATTACTTGTATTTAACTTTTTTGTAGACATATTTGGTATAAATAATTTGCAGGTATATAACGATAATTTTTTTTTCTTGTAAAGACGTTAATTCAAAAAAATTTGAAAATAACTATTCTAAAACTATTGTTAAATTTTTTTGGTTTTCAACTACGTCTAAATAAAATAATTGTAGAGCTACCAATTGCGACTAACTTAACTACCACTATAAAGTATTTCACTAAAAAAGAAACGAATAGTTTGGAAAACTTTATGTCTATTTTTTACAAAACAAGTGTTAAATATAAAAGCTTAATACGTATCAATAGACTCTCAGAATTATCACACAACAAATTGTAAAAATGTTGACTATAAAATGTAAGTTTGCCATTACTACGTCCTTGGTTTCTAGTGTCTTTTTATAAATGTATGCATGTTTTAAAAATATTTTTGTTTATACAGGGTGTTTAGTTTTTGCTGGCAGCATAAAGCTACACTTTCATAAATAGCAATCTATCAATTGTTTTGTGCTATTTGATAAAGGCTTGATTTATATAAAAAATACTTTTAAAATTTTTGAAGTTAATTGCGTTGTCATTTTGTAGCAATTTTTAAAAAAATGCAGCATTAGAAAGAAATAGTAACAAAACTGGTGTTTTTTCAAATTTTAAAATTTACTTGTGTAAATTCGTAAGTAAAAGTCAGAAGTATGTTACGTGCAAAAGTTAGCACAATGACACTTGCTTGAAATAAAGTAACACAAACGAAGTTATGACGGTGCTCAGTGAAGACAGGGTAGGTTATATTCAAAATTCGGTGATTGCTTGAAAAACTCGAACGAAAACAACAACAAAAAGTCAAATCAAAGGACGCCAGGAAAGAGTAAAGCTCAATGGACTTTTGGCCCTTGCCAACCACAAGCCCGCTCCTGAAGGATACATTCTAAATTGACTTACCTTAATAGAGTGTATCTCACTAAAATCTGAAATGAACTTAAATTTTACATAACGCAAAGGGCGAATTAAAAGTTTGTTTACAATAACAATTTAACATTTATTTAAACACCCAAAACAAAAAAATAATTGAAATTAACGCAAAATAATAAACATGAAAGTAAAAACCGAAATAAAACAAAAAAAATTAAAGTCAATTGAATAAACGCAAAAAAAATTAAAGAAATAAAACCCATAAAAACAATAGTAAATCTTAATTACCTATTGCACGGCCGTGTGCACATTAAATAAACATCAATTTAATACAAAATAAAATAAATTAATCTATTTTAAAAACAGGATGAAAATGTTAATAATAAATTTTCCGGTTAACGTCGAACATAAATTTTTAACAATGAAATTTTGTCACATAGTTTTGACAAATACGAACAATAATCATTTATTAATTATATTATCCATGAAACTTTTAATTCGCAACACCTATTTTTCTTAAAAACGAAAACTTTTAAAACACTTAAACGTGTAAATAAAATTCATAAACTTTAAGTAATTGGTAATAAATACCTTAAATCGTAGTCATAAATCCAGGATAGAAATTGTAGTTGCCAATGTAATTAGGAGGAAACGCTGCAGGGTGTCCTAATAAAAAAAAATATGTACCGTCGGAAGGTTTCTTTATGAGCAGACACCAAAACGAAAATAAGATTGTGAAACACAAAATTTCGTACAAATTTACGATACCTTAATACGAAACCAAACCCGTTTCTAGTAAAATTCAATAAGCCGTAATTGCTTTACGAAATAGGAAAGTTTTTCCACTTAAACTATTCACTGTACCATTGTTAAAAACTTCCGCGGTACATCTAACGGAGGTGATATTAACCACTGACAACTACATCTTGATACTTAAGTCATTTCGTACGACTGTCAGCTAGCTAACTTCCCCTTTCCTCCACAAAAATCACTTATGTATATATAAATTTACTCGACTACCATTTTTGTAATGGCTGTGTGCGAAACTCCATGCAAGAAAACCATACCCTCAAAAAATTCAAAAAGGATGCAAACAGATCAAATAACGTCAGAAACGTAGTGTTGGGCCACGGTGTTTGTTTCCGCGTAAAAGTGTCAAATGGACAAAATATCACATTTCAAGACGGTCATAAAATTTAAACTGTCTAATAAATTAAAATAATGACTTAATTTTCCACGTAATCTAATCAATTAACACAAAGAAACCAAGTACAACTGTACTGAGAATGCACTTAAAACAAAGAACTTTTAAACAAATTTAAAATAAAGAAACTATTAAAATATCTTTAATTACAATTGTATCCCAGAAGGGAAACATAAATTACCACTGGAATTTTGACCGAACAAAGAAAAAACCAAATAAATACAATCGCAGAATACAGATGATTCAACAGCGTAACAAAATACAAAATTTTATCTCCAACTTTGAATTATAAACTTGAATTTAAAAACGTAAAATAACTTATTAAAATCAATCTAAAATCAATAAAACAAATTCAAAACACATTAAAAGACTAACGTCAACACCGGGTCTTTCCTGAAAGTAATTTAGCACGTTAGCAACTTTGATGAATATTGTAAATGTTTTATTTTTGCCCATCGAGATATACAATCCGCACACGTGAAATAAGTAGATTCCAATAAACTATTTTTGTATATCAATATTCAAAAAAAATCGTTTTTTGTACTAAAGGTCTGATGGGTCCCACGCGGTCTTGCAAAAAGAAAAATTACAGACCAGACTGTTGGTCTTCTCTTAGCGCTAATCCCCAAGCATGCGCGTATGCACCAACCATTTTCCATGCACCGCGGCAACCTATTATTTGTTGATAACTATCATACTGTGCAAGTACGCATTGCCCGGTTTTGTTCAAAGAAACTCACTAATTGAGAAGTATTTCTCATTAGATTGAAAGTGTGGAGACTCTTATAGAGATATGTAACATGTAATATTACTGTTTGTAATAATTTGCTAATTTGCTTGAAGTTCTAGGGAACATAACTTATGGTTTTTTTATTCTGACAGATGTCTTCAAATGACAAACGACCGCTCAAATAAAGCGATATGCAAGATATAATAAACCATTTTTGGGATACATCTGGCAAAGAGAGCAAATGTGATAATTCCATTGGCGATTTCTGTTTTTGCCCAGTGATTCTAACAGTTACCCAGATTCAAGCAAAACAAATCACATTCTTTAAAAAAAACATAGAAGCATTAAAATGTTTCTAAATATGCCATCTACTTCCCGACAATGTTATGCTGATAATATTCTCCAAAATAACTATTCTTTGTTTGAAGAAAGTGAGGAAGGCGATAAAGATTTAGGTACACAACCAGAGCTCACAAACTCTAAGGAAATAACTAAAATTTTATTTAATCAAAATAAAATATTGCAACACCCAGACTTATATGGATGGGAACCTCCTGTTGGAAAACAGCCAAAGAAGTTACAGCTCTACGGACTAAGAACCTATTGTCGTAGAACCCACAGATGTCTATTCTGCAATTGTTGATGACGATTTGACGCAACACAACTAATGTTACATGGAGATGCAGGTGTGGTGGCTCTAAGGTCACAAATGCACAATTGGACTCCTATTACGAACAATAAATTTAAATTTTTCTTTGGGCAAGTTTTATAGATAGGTTCGGTCAAGCTGCTTTCTATAAAGGACTACTGGAGTAATTATCTGCTATACCATTTGCAAAATCGAATATGACAAGGAACAAGTTTAAGTTAATTTTGAAAACTTTACATTTTACTGATAAATCAACATGTCCACCTGGTGGGAGATCTATTAGTAAAGAACTTTCAAAGACATTCCAAATCACATATTTGCGTAGATGAGACAATGGTTCCCTTCCGTAAAGGTTTGATTATGAGGCACCGTTATGCCATAAAAATATTTAAGGTATGTATTGGTCATGGCTACGCGTATAACATGCAAATATATTAGGGAAAGAAACTAAACGTAGAAACGACTGTTCCTGTTAATGTTGTGTTGTCTTTAGCTGACGGTTTGCTTTACAGAAGTCGTACAATGTGTACGGATAACTGGAATACAAGTTTAAGTTCAGCCTTTAAATTATTGGAAAGGAATACACATCTTGTTGGGACTATTCGGTTGAATAGAAAACGACTACCCACAGATCTAACATAAAAGAAACTGAAGAAAAGAGAAATTTGTACCATGGAAGACAAAGAATGTATCACTACATTGAAATAGAGAGATCAAAAAGATGTACTCATGTTCTCGACAAAATATACAAATAATGAAGTTGATGCAAAAAAGAGACAGAGCTTTAGGAAAATATCAGCAGTGATAGCAGAGCACAACACGGCAAAATCTGCTGTAGATTTGTTGGATCAGATGGTGGTTTATAATAACCCACTGCAAAAACAACTTAAGTAGTACCAAAAAATACCTTTTGAATTGCTTCTAACAACTGCAGCAGTAATATATAATGAGATATCTGGAGTAATAATGTTCATAACCGATTTCAAAAGACAAATAGTCTGGGATCTGATAAATCCATAACTAAGAAACCGAAGCAAAGTAGTAAGAAACGACACGAGGTCACAATCATCATTGATATAAAGAACTATCATTAACAGAAGGAACAAAAGTAGCTCAATATCAGACAAAAAAGTCGTGACTTATTTCAATGAATGTGAGGGAAAACCTCATATGTGTCTCTAATGTTTTAATAAATTTTATTAGTGTTCTTTCTTTTGTATTTATAATCTAAATAAACAAAAAAATGGATAAAACTTTTGTTTTATAATTTTTTTCTTGTATCATTTCATAGATCACAGACGTACCTAAACAAAAAATCAATGTTTTGCACAGAAGTAAATGTCGACAGAACTGTGATGGTCCAGTGTATAAAATAATCCATTAGAAGTGGGACCTACAGACAACTTGACACCATTTAAACTACTACCGACTATTGGTTTTTTTAAATATTTTCATGTATAAATAAAGGGATATAATATTTCTAAGAATAAATAAATTAAACTTAATGTGTCACTGAATTTTTACACGCTACCTTTCTTACGAAGCTGGCGAAGCACCATCACTAGTATGATATACAAAAAATGTGTATTTCTGCTGTCGCCCATATCTTGCTTTACTATTGTACAATAAGTAATCTTATTTTTTTTTAGTAATGTCAATTAAGAAAAATGGAGTATTTGACCATTATATTAATTTACTATTTTTACTTTTTAAGTCACTCTTATAGTCTAAAAAACAGACAACAGAAAGGTCGCCGTGGAAGAAATAATGTAATTTTAATTTCTTTTATTGCACTCCATATACTTCATTGCAGTGTAGTACAGTAAAATATAAATTATTTATTAAAAAAAATTAATAAAAAGATTTTTTAACTGCACGAAGAAAACTATTTTTAAATAACTTTCAATTCCTAATTCATATTTTACAGTAAGTCGAAGAAGATGTCCTCCTAGCGTTACCATCTAAATTGAAATTGAACTTTGATTTTACACGTTTTTGGTTTTTATTTGATTTAAACATACGATTGCTAATAATGACTATCGCCTTCTTGATTGTCCATTGTCGTCTAGGCATTGATGTTACTAGAACACGTAGGTAATCTCCCAAGCAGTTTCAATGGCGGCAATTATTTGTTTGCGGTGTCTGGCAATGATTTTGGGTTTTTGTTGTTCCGGGATGGTACGAACACCTTGACCCCAAACGTTTTCTATTATACTAAAATCAGGGTTTTTTTGCTAGCTACGGTAACACATTCAGGTTATTTTGCTGTGCTCAGTTTTGCACGAATTTGGATGTATGTATAAGGGCATTATTCTTAAAGAATAAACAAAATTAACAGTTGAAAAGACTATAACTAGCCTATATTATGAGTAACTGTTGAATTATTGTTTGACATGCATATTGTAATAGTGGAGAAATTAAGAGAACTTTAAGCATTAAGGAAGCTCAACTGTTAAAAGATGTAATCAATCTCGGATCACCTAACAAACGCTTGAACCATGGGAACAATTTTATAAGTGCATCAATTGAACTTGAAAAGTTTGATCGTCGCTAAAACAACACGATTTTAAAAATCCAGCGGTTTATTTACGTAACATTTTGTTTCTAAATTCCAAACGCTTTCTTTTATTGTTCTCGTTAAAAAAAAAATTTATACCTGCTGGTTAGTTTTTTTATTCCAGCTACCTTAACCATTACATTACCGTAAAAAATTACTTCTGTCTCCCTCTTGGAGTACCCAGGTACTACAAGTGTGTTGTGCATAGTTTGCATTATACGACGTGGTTTTCTAGATCTAGAATTAAATAATTATGTATTCGATTAGAATTTTTACATTTGATTTAATTTTTATATTTTAAACTTTATTTGTGTATATGTTAATAATACATTAAATTATAAATCATTGCAGTTTGACCAAGGAGCGATTAATGGGTTGATATGAAGATTATTTTGATAAAGAAGAAGATGTAAGTAATGATGACGAAACCGATGGTGATTGGTCACTACTAAATCTTAAAAACTCACAGGTGGAAGATCTTGCCGAAATTGATAAAATCGAAGACGCAGTTAAAGTTTAATCAATGTGTGATGACAAAATAAGTCGAACTGAAGACCAAGATGATTCTGGTGTCGCTACAGGTTTATTCAATATTATTTGTGAATCATGTAAAATACATGAAATTTCTAATATATGTACTATATACTATATCTATGTGTTACGTCCTCTAAACTTTATAGTAATAACGATTATTTATCATATTATAGTAAAGCAAGATATAAGTGACAGGGAAACATGGTACGCATTTAAACGCATGCGTATTAAAAACATTTAAATAAATGTCCTATATTTCTACTAGTGGTGCAAAGAGATAATTGGTTGTAATAACGTTATCTAAAAAGATTGTTAAACTAAAAAATCCAAAAAGAGGGGACGCAAACGAACAAAAAAATAAATAGTTCAGCGTTTCAGTGTGTTAACAATTCTTTAAAACATTTTTTATAATTGCTTTTCTTTAACATTTGACTAAAAACATAAATTAAAAAAGAAACTATTTAAAATGTAATTAAAACTTAGGATGCTACATGGGTGTAATATAAAATTTGTTCAATAAATAGTCTTAATAAAGATTATAATGCACTGTTCCAATATGAAACGTTTAATTACATACAAAAATACTTCGTATAAAAATAAAATGCAGTTTACTGGTCCAAATCATTCAAGAATAAGAATATATTAATTTTTTAGTTCTTACGGATAAACTTCTTGAATAGCAACGCAAATGGTTACGAATGATTGCCGATTGCATTTGCTAACAAAACTAATTTGCATCGCTAACTATTTCATTCAGACTAATCAAAATGTCCCGTTTTTTGTTTAGTTGAGCATACATTTGAACTTTTGAAAGTGTTTATTAATCAGTTTTGTGAACACTTTTAGAGTTTTCTTGCGTTTAAACTTATTTCATATCAACGAGACGGCTATGTTTTAATATACAATATGAATCATTAATGGTTTAATAATGTTTCAGCACAATTGAATTGCAAAAGGATGCCACTCTGATTATTCAAATTGTATTACAATAAGGACGTCATAATGTGTGTTTAAAAATAGTGCAACATAAAACTTTAATGAAAAAAAATTACAGTTTTTTAAAAGAGTGTGTGCTGCCTATTTCCCTCCGAAGAATAAACAAATCAAAACACCCACTTTTTTAATTTCAACTGTACAACATTGTTTTAAATAGTTGCAATAACCTGGTTAGTACGTATTTATATTATAATTTGAGTAAGGTTTTTTTTGTATGATTTTTAGATGACAACTGAAATTGTCAAAATTATTACGCAGCAGAAAAATGTAATCTACTGGGTAAATTTTAATCAAACAAAAATTTAGTGGAAAGTATATCATTTTAATTCAAATTCTTTCAAAATTGCATTCAACTGTAAATTTAATTAGAAGGAATTGTCTGAAATTTGCAGTAATTTTTCGTGTATAACAAATTGTTTAAGCTAATAGTATGAACTCGTTGAATAATTATTCTATATTTTTTGATACAAAATGAGTATTTGTTTTGTTTTTTATGTGTAAGAATAAGATTTTGTGTAAATAAATTGTATTTTTAATTAAAATAGTTTTTTTATTTACAAAAATAAAAATATAAATAATTGTAACTATGAGATGCTTCTAGTACCAATTTTTCTAAAAATCGGTATTTATGGTATTGATGCATCTTTATTTTATTATTTTTGTTGCACACCAAGCACAAAACATTTGTAATTGCATTTGCAAATATTCAACATTATAATTGTAACAACAAAACTTTTTTAATTCTCATAATATAATAAATTGTTTTTAATAAACCGATTTGGGCTAATCAAACATTAATTTATGTAAAACTTATTTTCATATAAAAAAATTATTATAAAATTTTTAAACTTTTACACAATATAAAAGCTTTATTTACATGTTTGTTATCAAAATAATTAATATTGTTAAAGTTTAATATACGTTTTGTTATTATTGTTATCAGTTACTTCCCTACAGCACACGGCTTGTTTACATCTGATTCAAATATGTATGTATATGTGTTAAATTTTCCTATTTTAGCATCCAACACCAAATTTGTTAAACATTACCTTTAAATTAGTATTCGTTTATTTAACTAAGTTGGTTTAAAGATAATCAAATAATTATGTAGTATAATAATTTGTACATTTTGCAAATGTGATAGTGAATGTTAATTATGATTATAACTAATGCTAATTATAAATAAATTAAATGTAAAACTAACTTAATCATTTGATTATTAATAAATAAATTTTTTAATAAACACTACTAAACGGTAACAAATTTATTAAAGTTGTTAATACGAGAACATATTATGTATACAGAGCCAAAACTTTCTGATTAAAAAAATTGACCGTTTTCAAAAAATTATATTACAAAACAATGAGCAATTAAAACGTTCTTCAAACCGTCAAGTTATTTAAGTACAGTTTTCAAAGTAGATTAAAACTAAATGTATAACGTAAGAATGATAGAAAAAAGAACGACATGAACGATTACAAATCGTATCTTATTCTTGTTAACCTTGTACAAACTGCATTCCTACTCCTTATTACCTAATAACTTTTAGAAAACAAATGATTTCTGTGTAAGCTCTTAATGATGTATTAATAGAATCAATCAAGCAAGAATATTATCAAGTTATGATCATATTTCAACGACTTTTGAAAATTATTTTGTTGTAAATATATTAGAAAAAACTAAAAATCATTTTGGGTTTGAGTGATTTAAACTAATCTGATTGTATTTTAATGTTGTATTGATATCTAATTATAGATAGAGGTGAGGACAAAGCGACAGATTTTGTAGAAACAGTGGATTTATGTATCAATTCAGATGCAAATTCTTGTTCAAAAACCGCTGCATTAAGCGATAACGGTAACATTGACTTATCACAATACCACAATAACACTGAGAATGTGATTTAATTTATTTACAATTTGTAGTACGTAAATGTGTACAATGTTGTACAATTACGTAATATGATTTGTTTAAATCATTGAGTTATAATATAAGAAGACAACATAAAGCTTCTATATTTTGTATCTACAAAGTGGGACGTCGTAGCTTAATCTACTATAAGATGGCAACTTTGCTAGCCCAGGATTACATAAAAATTAAAGCTTTGGCATAAACTGTTTATTAACAGTTTGTATGTTAATAATTTATCGAATTACTTGAATTAATGCTTAGGAAAAATTGGTAACTGCGATAACTATAATGTTACAGACGTATAATTATAATTACAATTTACTTTAACTAGAGATTTGTGGATCTAAGCAATTAAGCAATATGTAATATAATTCTTTTACTAACTTTATTAGTGTAAAGTAAGGAAGAATTTTTTTAGACTAAACTTATCGTTAACCTCGTAAGAATTTTTAGGAAATTTTTTGTAAACCATTTTTTATTTTTTGATTAATTGTTTAAATTTAAATTTAATTGAAAAATATCTTTAATAACAAAACTAAAAAAAAGTTAATTATAATGTATGTATTTATGTATTTATTATACTGTGTACTTACCTGTGAAATGTCATTTCTAATGATGTTTTCTGATTTACAGTTTTTTCTACTACATAAAAACACAAAACCATTACGTTCTAAATGTCTGTAATTAAAAACTAAAAAAAACATATAAACAGTAAAGTACCGTTTTGGAATAGAAAACGCGGCTTCTCTATATTATAACGTAATAGTTAATAATATTTAGTATAAAAAATCATGGTAGTGATAATTAAGTAAATAAAATGTATACGTTGTTAGTACACTATAATTACTGATTCTCTATAAAAATATTAATTACTAAATAAAACTATTTAAACATAAAATACTATAAGCTATAAGCCTACGCATAACCAAAACTTAAGAATTAGAAAAAACAATATTACCTAACAGCACTAAAATAGGGGAGAAAGATGAATATTACCCCGATGAAGAGGTACTAGCTCGTGAGACAAAGTGGATTTGTATGAAAAACAAGAAAAAAAAGAAGAATGAATACTGTGGTTACCCCACCACCCCCACAGTAACAATAAGAAAAACAAGCTAATAACACTAACGATGTAAAAACGAAAAAAATTAAAGCACCACTACCTATCTATCATAATGGATGACATTAAGAAGTTTAACAAACTTCATGTTATAGTGAATCAGATTCTTAATGCACAGATTAAAACCATTAATGATAAAAATATTAAAATAAATGTACAGGATGACACTGATTTTGAAACGCTTTCTGCAGTATTAAACAAAGATGAATACATTCTTATAAAAGTAAACAAAACCGACCAATAAACGTTATAGTTAAAAGGCTACACCACTTCATAAAACCAGAACATATTGTCCAGAAAATGAGGAAACGTGGGTACAAACATCTTAAAGCCACTCTTAACTAAAGTATAAGACCCCACTAGGTACTAGCTGTACGAATAGAAATCCTGCCACTAAGGTAATCTAGATTTGTATCGCAATGTAAAAAGTGCCAAGCATATAGCCATACGTAAAACTTTTGTAACAAAAAAACACGTTGCCTTAGATGTATTGGTAAACATTTAACAGTAAACTGTGATAAACCTAAAACTGCTCAGCTTAAGTGTGCTTATTGTAGAGAGGAGGATCCAGCTCATTACAGGAAATTTACTATAGCAAAAAAAATTGAAAAAATAAAGGACAAACGTAGGACGCCTAGATAACTAAACATCCCGCCACCCAAGGACGACTGAGGTCCTTAACATACAATATTATTATATTACAAACACAGTTTTAAAGGTCATGAAATCCAGAAACAATAGACAGCGCTTTGCAATAGGTCTTTTAAAGACCTTATCTTTATACTACAGTATAACTACTAACACCTGGGTGTTTCTGAATAATACGACCCAAAAGCCATTTCCTTGAAGGTAGTCTATCATCTTTAATCAACACAATTGAACCTAACGGCAACTCTAGTTGTAAAGTATTCTATTCATACCGATGTAGCAATGTCGTTAAATATTCACATTGCCATCTTTGCCATAGGCAATGGACCACACGCTAAATCATGTGCCATTAAAACGCTAATTTTAACATTAAATAGTAATTTTTCTTCTATTAAGAAATGTCGGATAGTTAATGAAAGCTGATCAATAGAAGTATTTGTTATGTTCCAATGGGGGAGGTGGAGAAAAAGAAAGAAAAAATAATTATTAAGTTAATTACCAAGATGTCACGCTTACTTTTCGGCTAGCCTCACCGTAGATGGTCGTCGGGTAAAAGAAAATCGAAAGAAAAAGAATCTTCTTTGGTAAGCGAAATGCCCGAATGCGCCACCTCTTCTCGAAATTTAGTCGAAGATAATAAGTCTAAGCAGGAGAAAAGGAGATCCTAGACCCAAGGGCCCCCAAAAGAAATATAGCGAGAATAAACAATAATCATTTATTAAGTATATATAGATTAATAACAAATTTCTGGAAGGAAAGAGCCACTCGACGGTTACGCCACTGGTATAAATCACAATATAAAAATAACTTACACAAACAAATAGTGTCTAAAATAGACTTTGGAAGCAAAACAATTATGCGCTAAAGTTTAAATTATATTTCCGCGGCTACCGTAACCGGTAGCATATCCACCCGCGACCGCGCGTAATAATTAGCAAAAGTAACACCGCCCGTGGTTCTTGACGTCAAGTTCACGACCGGTAGTAAAATTGTCATTCAATTAGGTTACGACAAATAATACGTTGCGAGCTTCCAAATCTCTACCATTTACAATTCCCGCACATTATAAATTGAAATTTTCTTTTACGTTAATTATTGTAAGTTACGTTAAATATAGTAATTAAACATAATTAATTAGATTAAAATTTACGGTACATATAGTAATTTACGTTAAATATGGTAAGTACACATAATTAATTAGATCAAAATTTACGTTAAATATAGTAATTAACCAGAATTAAATAGAGTAAAATAACCGTACTGTATGCACAAAAGACAAAGTTCAAGACCGAAACATATTCAATTACGAAGTCCGTACTGATTTCTTTTCATTTAATCCGTAGCGTGAGCTGCACTATTCATTACTCGGTATTAGGCGCAAGCAGAAATCATGACCCCGAAGCGCGTGGACGAAAGTGGGTCGAGGTCCCGCGGCCTTCCGATGTGCCAACGTACGTTTAAAGATACTTATAAATGCCTTTACGTTCCGAGTATAGTTTGTTTTTGTATAAATCCTTTAGAAGTCACCTCGCTTTTAAACCCCAAGCTATAGAAAAGCGCCATCAAACCACTTGGATCCTTTGCTCCGCTGCGTTTGTTATTTCATAGTTACAGTGATCCAACTCCGGCAGTTTGTAAGAAGCCACACCGAACGTCAGCTCCGAAAGAGAACTCAGCAAGAAAGCTTCAAAAGAGCTCGGAAGAAAACTCCGACAAACAAGAATAAAAAGCTAAAACAGCGAATATTAGTTGGTACGTCTCCACCATCAACCACGTGCGAATGCTAACCTACTTTATGATTTTACTTCGAAATACGTAGATATTTTGTTTTACGAAGGTGACATTTGATCGGATTCTTTAGGGATTTCTAAAATAAAACATCGTTGTATTAGATGTTGATCGATGAAGGAAAACCTCATTTTTCTTACCAATCCGTCTCTGCCACGTCCATTACAACGCAAACCACCAAATAAAATGATTTCCGTAGATGGCCAACTACTCTCGAGCACCCTCTACGAGCATAACTTGAAGAATAGTTCGAGGTCGAGTATTTCACACGGTTAAAGGCAAGGTTGCCTAACTATCAGGCGAATTTATGCCCATGTACGAATTTACACGTTACAAATTAATTAAAGTAAGAGAGCTGACCTTTAACACTTTTTACACTAGAATCCCAGAGGCCACCAAAATGGGGAGCACTAGGAGGTATCAAATTCCAAGTCGCTTGATCGTTGGCTAAAACTTTAGCAATCTCAAAAAATTTAATTTACACTGCCTGACAAAGAACTTAGCTCAAGCTCGAAAGTTTGCATTTAAATTGTATCAAATAAATACATTATTTACCTTTAAAGAAATTTTTAATATGTATTATGATGAAACTTTTATAAAAAAATTGAAATATCAAGTATAGCATTTAAAAGCTCTATCAACAGTTTTTACGCTACTGCGTAATTTATTTTGCTGGCCTCTAACGACGTATTAACTCTAGCGGTGTCATCATCAAAAAACTGTTACTTCACCAGTTCGCTGATTATGATAGCTTAGCTTTCAAAACACGTGATCGACGTTTATTGAATAATCTTATGCAGTTTGTAGTTTTTGGTAACCATTTATATATTTAACGTTACAGTTTTGTTGTTCAACTTATTCAACAAACATGTCCTAGCCATAATCTTACAATAAGAATTTTTAAAACCACAATATTCTATTCTTAATGCGTCTCTTACAGTTTTATCTGATTCAATAACCCACAAGTTGCCATAAATATCAGCATACTCATTATAACCCTTTTCAATGTTTTTTAAATTAACAATTAATTGTCCTTGCAATGACGGCTGATAATTGTCAACAAGTGTACTAAAATTTAGCAAATCTTTCCTAACAATCTCAAATTTTTTTAAAAACTTTTTGGCCATTTTGAATCAAGTATAACCAAATCTAAAAAAAATCAAATAGGATAAATAAAAGGAAACTCACAATAGGTAACTGGCGTTTAATGAAGAATTCAAATTAGTTAACCGTCGATTTTCAGTACAAAAATTTAAATTTAAATTGGGACTACTGTTACTTTATAATAATGACGTCAACACTAAATAAGAATATGCACTTTGCGTTAGCCCAAATGTTTTCTCAAAACGACACTTTTTTCAACTTTTTTTTATTACTGAAAAGTTTTGGCTTTTAGCGTCTATTAATATAGTGATATCATTATAATCACCAAGCCTAAATCTGATATTTTTTTTGTGAAACTAGATTCAATTTCATTTAATTTTTTTTTATTCATCGACAATATTTTTGTGACGATAATTATAAAAGCGTTTACAGATTAATAAATAAATAATATTTTATTTTAATGTTCTATCTAAACCTATTTTACAAGGTCACAATTTGATAATAGAACCTAAAAAAATAATAAAAATTTAAATCTAAATTTGCAAAAACTAAACAAAAAACAAACTGAAACTTGAAAAGTGTGTTAAAAATTTTAAAGTACAGTTTTTTGGATAAGTAGAAACTTAATTAAAACAAACAAAAAAACAAAATAGAGTATAAAAAACACAAAGATAGTAATTAATAAACCTTCTGGTAACAACTATTAGTGGTCAATTTTAAAACTCACAAAACTTCCCTAATAGCACAAAATATATGTACGATATTCTAATGATCTTGGTATAATATTTAAAGTCGGTTAAATATTGCTTGGTGTAATAGATATATTCCTGATATTGTTAAAGTGTATAATGCTAAATGTTGTAAAACTAGATAAAAACAATCTTATGAGAATATGTACCAACAATATCGTTCATGTATTCTAAAGTCACAAATGTTTTTCAAAGTATATTATAATTATATATAGAACTAATATTTATCGGTATCTAACTTTTTTATGCTTATTTTTAACTGTACTTTTTAATTAATTTACGTATTTATTAGTTTTCCTTAAACTTTTTTTTTAATTTTTGCTAAAAACCTTAACCCGATATTCTCACGATTCAAATATGCTTATTTTAAAAATAATTTTTATGTGTGTATATTTTAATAAAAAGTAATCCAAAATCGTAATATGTAATCTATTAAAAATGGTATATGAAACGTAATTTAATTATTAAAAATTTACACAAGGAGAATATAAAATCGAGGTATCTGCGTTTGAATTGAAATGAAAAACCAATTGCGTTATAACTAAAGATATAGTAATTTCACAATAATAAACTACAATTGCTGCAAAGAAATTTTAGACAAGGTATTGTATTTTTGCTGTAAAATGACTAGTAATGCTAGTAGGTATTTATGATTGTAAAAGTGATATTTTCCAAATATTTTTGTGGCATTCTAAACGGGTTTACACAAAGTACATTTTAATAAATTTTGTAGAATTATTTGCAACATTGCAAACGTCTTAAGAAGTATATTATTTACCTACTTTTGGGTACTGCGGTCAGAAACAGTTATATAGAACCTAAACAAAAATAAAGAAAGTTTTCATTACTAATATGCATTTGGATTTTGTGTTTGCAGTTTGCGAAGTTTAAATTTTTATATCGAGTTTTAGTGCAACGTAATTGTATAATCAAGTTTTTCTTTCTTATTTTTTATTTTTGCATTATGTTTTTTAAATATAGAAAAACAAAAAGTCATTTTGTAAATAATTTATTTTAACGCACGAGTACACCCTAAATTCGATGTTTGCTTAGTTGGCAACGTTTACAGAAAATAATTCAAAAAAATTTTAACGGTCATCACTAATAAGAAACGTAAATTAAAGATATGCTTATATTTACGTAACTATGATCAATAATTATTAACCAACACATTTAAACAAATAAATAAGTAAATATATGCAAAAAAATTTCAAAAATTTGTTTGAATATTATCCTTATTTTTTTAATAACAATCCCAAGAAAATGATTTTGTGCACTTTTAAAACTAATCATCATCATAAGTTTTTTGTAAAAAAAAATTCAAATTAAAACCATTTGTAGGTATATTTCATACCAATTAAAATAACTTTGTAGTGTAAATCTTAATTGTGTGTTTTTTTTTCAGATGCCATCACAAGACGACATCCTAATGTAACGGATGTTACATACGTAAATCCGTTACGTTATATTTGGCCAAATTTAGAACATTTATGTAGTACCTATGTAATATGTGATGATAGTAATAAGTAGTTTTAAGATACATTTTTTTGTATACTTATTTTTTAAAGATGTTTAAAATGTAGATAGGTTTTATATTTATGTTTTATTCATCATTTATAATTTTATTTTGTTTGTGTCATTTTTATAAATAAACGTGTTTTTACAGAACATATGCAGTGTTTCAACACGGTTTAATAAAAACTGTACAATGCGTAGCAAAAAAAAAATTAAATATAATTTGCAAACATACATATATGTAGTAAGTATATATTTGACAAATATCTCACAAATAATAGTGAGATACATCTAGAACAGATTAAAAAGTAATATTTCTCATACATTGGATGCAAATATTGAGACGACATCTACATCTAATGTCTGCCATATATTGATAACATATATTTAAAAGAGATTTATAACTTATATTTAGAAAATATTTATTTTATATTGATATAATATTACAATAAATGGCCAATATAACAAAGTGTGACATTTAAATATTTACCAGATGTTATTTACTAATATATTACCTATATTTTGTGCTACTAGGGTTATCTATAATTTGAGTTAAACTCAACAGAAATATTACAATTTTATATTTGACATCTAAAAAAAACTGTTAAAAACACACAGAAACATATGTTGTTAGAACGTCATCTAAATGAATTACCATTAAGTCAAGAGTCAACCAGACGATGCTAAATACATCAAAATAAACTTGTTTTAAAGTAACTGTTTAATAAAAATTATTTTGTTATTAATTCATTTTGTTTGTGATAGTAATACACATTATTTTTATAATTATTTAATTATATTAGAAGCAATAAGTACCCATTTAATTTTTTTATATTTTACTTTATAAGCGGTAATGTAAATAACGCTTTGTTTTTGTAATGTAACGCAAACTATTTTACATCTTTTTATTATGCATGTGACAAGTTGATTTTAAATCTGAATACACTAGCAAAACATTGAAAAGCGCAAACAAGCGTAAAAGTGCTAAAAAACTCGAATTCAAACGTATCGTAAAACTTTCTCATGCCTAACGACTGAAAAGTTTAAAAACAATTCTACTGTATTCGATTGTTTGAAAATAAAAAAATGTATTAAATTTTTAAAGCTGTTTTAAGACTCTTCACAAAACTTAAATTTCTTTTAATATTAATATTAATACAAAAAGTTTGTAAATTTTAAAGGTTTTAAGTTTACTCGGGGACAAACATTACTACAGTCCTTTAACTTAATTAAACCTAGTTTGCTAGTTATAAAAATTTTTAGTACACACAAGAGCCTACTCAAAACTGTTAAAGGAGTTTAGTTAGATAAGCTGTTCTCACGTGGCAAACTACAATAAAAGCCAAAGAATCTTAGCACGTCTATAAATTCAATTTACTAAATAAATATTGTTTCGGTGTTTTTAAATAAATTGCTTTAATACGCAACGCTTCGATTAAGAACAAAATTAAATTATCCAATTTCGATTAGATTTAAACATGAAAAACATTGTATAGATAGAGTGCAATTCTGTTTGTTTTGTTATTGGGAGTCGCTAAAGCTATTGGTTCTAAATTAAATCAAGATGTTCTTTTTATTGTTTGTATCTTAGGTTTCTACAGAATAAATTAATTGCTGTTTAATTTAGTTGTTTTTAATGCAGATTAATGCTAAGACAGTTAATTATTTACGCGAATAGACATTTTTTTAATGATTACCCAAGGTAGAATATAATATAAAATTATTCAATGGATTGCAATTTGTTTTATATATTTTAGACACTTTTTTAAAGTAGACACACTGGCGCGAAAACTTGTAGTGCATTTGATAATTTTACACAAACTTATCTTTGAAAGCTTGTGATCGTTTACGTCAATTCCTCGTTACGCTCTTATGTTACATAAGACTAATTGCTGTTAGAAATTTAATTACGTTTTTATTTATTAAGAAACAGTTTGTGCAACGTTTGTTTATTTTAGATAATTATTTTACAAAATCGAAATTTATAATGAAATTCTTAATACTTAGGCATTGTTAATAATATACACATAACTATGTTTACTTAAACGCAATATAAAATTTTTGAAACATTTATATTACCGTTAAAAATGATATAAAACGAAAATTTAAAAAAATATATTATTTATTACTTTTACAAACTGAAAACCTAATCTTGTGGTTTATTTTTTAATTAAAAATTTTAAAGCCATTTAAAGCTTTCTTTTTGTTTTCAGACATATACGCTTAAAACAATATTAATAACGCATTATAGCCAATAAGATATCTATATAAAAAGGTTTTCTTTAATAAAAAAAATACATATAATACAAGTAATGAAATACATGAAATAAAATAAAGTTTTTTAGACAAAACTGCATGGTTATTTTTTTATAATATAAAATAAAGTTGATATTAAGTTATTATTCTATAAAACACTATAATGTATTATACAAGTTGATCGCTCGTCTGGAAATTGTTTAACCGTTGGAAAGCACCTACGACGTTCTACTAAATTACTTACAGAAGTTATAAACACGTTTACTTGAATAACTACTGTTGTCGCTTTGACATACATTTAAGAACTACTAAGAGAATTAAATTTAAGTTTTATAAGTAAAACAAAAAATTATTTGTTTTTAAATTAAAAAAAAATAAAGTAAAAAAAATCTTAAATAACGGTTTTTAAACAAATTACATTTTAATTCATCACAAATTATTTTTAGAATATGCAGTTTATAAGTATATTAAAATTGGTTATAATACATACGTTTGACTCAGTCTCTCAAAAAATCTATTAAAGCTTAATTATGTTAGTGAAAACATACTACTTTTCTGAGTTACATAGATAATTTTGACAATTCTCTAGTCAAATAAATTTTCAATAATAACAACGTTTTTGGCTATATTAGATTCTTTTTACAATAACTAAATTGTCTGCGTGATCTTATTAAAAAAAAATCGGTTTTTTTCTAAACACTTTTTAGAGAATTTTAATATTTAGTATTTAATAAGTTGATGAAGCAAAGTTTTTAATTGACAAAAGGAATGTAGATAGATATATGTAACTCACGCATATGGATCAAATTTTACGTTGATGTCATCCAACAAAATGCAGAGCTAACGTTGGCGGATAGCCTTGGAAAATATCCCATCAAGAATCGATGACCAAGGTGTATTTTCTTCAAGAAAATCAATTTGGATAATTGGCATTTATTGTGTTATTCATATACCAAATCCACTCAAATTATAAAGGTAACAATAATTTAATTTAAGATAAAATCGGTACATAAAAAAAAGTCTAAAACAAATAAAAACGGGGAGTTAGATAAACGTAACAAAATAGAAATTGAAGACATACCTGACATACACAGACTTTTAAAATAAAGATATTGTAAATATAAGGTAAAATAAAAGCTACATGGCTTCAAAATTAAGTACCACAAGCGTACTCTTCGAACGCTAAGTACTGAATGAATCTCAAGACTGACCTCGCCCTAAAAAGTAGCGACTTCACAAAATAAAAATAAGGGAAGGTTTACACGCAACATTTGCAAAATTGCTCCTACTTTAAAAGATCGATTGCCAAACCATTAGTATTTATAACGTACAACAAAATTTTAAACCACAAAACTGATATTTATCACGACTAAGAGTTAAGTTTGCTTGTTTTAATCTACGTCTTACTTTAGATAATATTTCTAAATGTTTCTCAAAAATTGGAGCGCAAATGATGACATCGTGTAAATATACGAAAACATAAGGCCCAATTCTAAAGGAAAAACTCATAAGAAGATTTCAATTAGGTTTGGTGTATAATCAATTTAATCTTTGCAAAATAATGCAAAGTTTGACGCCTTAATTTTATTTGATCCGATTATTTCCTGTTACAATTTTAGATGTTTGTTTACTAGCTTTTCTACATCTTGTAAGAACGAGTATTGATGGTGAGTACCTATTTTGATCTTTACTTCATTACGTTATAGCCGGTTTGTTTATGACCAGTTTGTATCGAGTTTTTGTTTATCATAAATGACAAATTTAGTGTGTAACTGTTATTAGATAATTATTTATTGGAATTTAATTTATTGTGCGTCGTTCTTTAAATATTACGCTTTTCATCGACAAGGTTTACCATTAAATTATTTGTTTTTAACGTAATGATATTCTCATATTTTGCTTTCATGTTACATCGTGGTGCAATGTGTTGCTTATACTGCTCATTTTTACTTTATTAAACGTTATTAGTGCTGTGTTCAATTTGTCGCTATTAAAGTATTTTCTTATTTTTGGTTAACTTGCTGTCTTTCATTTATCTTTACGTATTGTTGTGGATCTTTTTTAATAACGTACTTGAAGTCGCTTTTTTGCATTTATCCGACAAGATTATTCTGTTATCAAATAATCGAATAAAGCGTCGTTATCAACCTAGAGAAGCAAACACCACAGATTAAATTGTTTAGTCATTTATGCTGAACAAATCAATTTTGTTATGTATCCTTATTTATTACCAATTTTAAATGCCGGCATTGATTTTATTAATTTGTTGATTTATTTAAACAAACAAGGTGGGTTTTATTTTTAATTAGTTATCTAATTTAAGAATTTTTTGTATCCTACGTAGATTTTTGTACTAGTGATTTATTTGTTTGCTTACAAATCTGTTATTGTTAATGTTTTTATGAGTTAATTATTTTTATTTTGCAGTTTGCAGTTATTTCTATTGTTTGAAAGCTTGTTTTAACAGTTTTTACTTTTTTTATTGTTGTTTGTTTATTTTTAAACTTTCTATACAACTGTTCCTACTGCCCTTTTCATGATTTTTAATGCTCTATTTTTGACATGACATTTGGCTATTTTTTAGAACAAAAAACACAAAACTAATAAATTTACAAAATTTTTGCTAATATTTATAATGATTGAATATATGTTAATTTTATAATAATGTTTGCAATCAATTTTTGGCAGTTAAAAAATAGTATATTATATATAAAGGTTGAGTGTATGATTATAACCTAAGCGATATATTATATCGCCAGACACAAAGCGTCGAGAGATATAAAGTCGCGCAGGTTATAATCAACTTCTCAACCGTGGTATTTATACATTTTTTTCCACTACTAGAATTATTAAAACCTTTTTACCTGTTACTAAATCAAATTTAAAATTTAAGAAATGTTCACATAGAGTAAGTATAGCAAAATTTTGGTTCCGTAGTTCCTAAATAACTTTTTTTTTCAATCATAAATTTAATCTAAAATAAAACATACTGCATTCTAAACACTTGAGTTGATTATTATAAATGCAATTTCTGATTTGCTTAAAGAAAAAAATCTTTGTAACATTAACGAAAGATTAAATATAATGGAAGATTAGTTAGAAACAAATTTTAGGTTCAATCGTTCGTTGCATTTTTTCTTTGAACTACGATCTGTGTGTATTTCATATCACTGCAACATTTAAACGTTTTGTCTCAATTTTAGTCAGTGTTAGCAAATGTTAAATAAGTTTAACTGATTTCCGTAAGAGACGATGAGTATATTTCTGACTTTCTGTATTCATTTTGATTAGTTTGATTGCTTTTACCTGTGGTTTTAGGTAGTGGATGTGAAATATACATTAATCAATTTTTTTTTAAATTATTTATGTTGCCTTATCAAAAAATTGTTTATGAAACTTGTGGATAATACCAACAGTAATACTGTTGTGGTTTGAAGATTTATTATTTTTTTTAAATTCAAAAAACAATTGATTTTATTAAAGAATAATTACCATATTAAATTATAAAGCAAATGCATACATTTTAAAATTATCATAATATTAATATTTAATTTTTAGCATAAAATATTAATGCTTCATCTTGAAAGTTCAATATATATTCAGGTTCTTTACATTTAAATCTTTAGGCACATTCAGGTAGCACACAATTTGCATAAAAGTTTTTGTAACATTTCTTTTAATATTACAGCAATATATAGAGGGAAGGGGTACATACTCGAGTGGTCATATCTTCTAAAGACACGACTCTTCTATGTTTTTGTATTAGAAATTTGTACTAGTACTAAGGAATATTTGTCTTCAATATCTTATATGGTCATTTTCACAAGTTCGTTCTGTCTACAATGCACCGAGAACTCCCATAATTAAAACTACCTATCAAGAATATCTTATCGTAACGTTTATGATTACTACTAATTTATTGACACTAAAAATATGTACACGTCTATAACTAACCAAACACGAAAATAAAGTCCGCGGATAACTTTAGTTTAACACTTATTGTTTACTTTAAACTCACGTACAAAGTTATACTTCGTATATTTATCTCGAACACACGCGTTATTCACTTATTTATTTAGACTTGAATAATCTTCTTAACACTGCCGTTTTGAAATTACTGAAATAACTCTTTTATGATTCATTTGTATCGCTTTTATATATTTTGGGCCAAACGTTCAAGAATTTTCTATATCTCTCGGCATATATAAAATTAATGTTTTTTACCTTTTTTATTAGAAATATTTTATCTACCAGTTCAAATAAAAATTTCAATATTTCTTCTATTGGAAAAGAATTTTTTTCTCTTTATATCCTACAGATTGTCGTTTTTAGAATGCAATAAATTTTTTATATTGACTCATAATAATATCAGTTTTTACAGACAGATCTGAGCATCTAAGAAATTGACCAGAGTTGAAGACTTAATGACTTTTGCTTTCTCACTAAAGTAAGCCGTCATTACGTTTTCCGTGTATCTTTAACCCTTTTTCAAATTTCACCATGCAATAAAGAGGTCGTATTGTTTTTCATATTTATGTTTAGCTTTTCGGGCAGCAAATTCACCGTAACCTTTTTGCAACGTCCGCAATTTTGTAAGGTGTACACGATAAATTTTTTCGTACATGTTGTCGCGCGTGAGCATTCTACAGGAAAGTGCAAATGTCTACTTTTTGTATCAATTGTAGAAAAAAAAATTAATAAACCTTTAACAAAATTATGAAAAGCACGTGTTTTATCTCTATGGTTTTATCAATTTGTTGTGATTCTTCTTCTGCCATCTATCATTTTTTAACGTACTATTTTTCAAATTAAGTTTAAATATACCGTGGTGTGCAAAGGCCCCTTAAAATATTAATATTAAATTAAAAATCAAGTCATTTATTGACAGTTTTATAGAATTAATTCTTAATTGTAAATTTTATACAAAAATAAATTGGTAACGTAAGTTTTTTTTGCTATAGTTACTAAAATTTCTTTAAAAACATTATTACTTTAAGCGTTAATTATATCTAAAATAAATTTAATTTAGTAAGATTCACATTTAGTTAAGCGCAAACTTTAAATAACTTACATTTTTAAAATTACATTAATTTGTTTAATAAGCGATTTGAAGTCTTAAAATAGCATTAAATAAAATTTCTTGTCTTTAGTAGATAATTTTGTAAATTTTTTTTTAAAAACTGTTATAAAACTATCAGAAAATTTAAATATGTTCATTATTATATAAACCAGTGAAATGAAATATATTTACCTGGACTTAAAAAAGTGCTGCTTCACAACCTACTGTAATAATTAAAGTCTCTACACTCTAGTAGTGGAAAAACATTTTTTTACATTATCATTAATAGAATACTATAGTATATATATAGTATAGTGTAGGTAACTATATCAGTAGAGTTGCAAAAATTACTACTAGAAAGGATTAGTGTACGGCGATTTCACCCTTTTAGGGATCATCAGCACTAGGAAATACTATCTGATGTATTTCCGCAATTGTACTGACATATTTCTATAGCTTTTATTACTGTTTCGTTGTAGATACATATAAAAGTGTTGTGGTCGACGCCATCTCGTGGTCAACAAGCCCACGTATAAAATTTAACCAATTGGTGCTATAGAGATCGTCGTAAGTTGATAGTCGGATTCAATAAATGCGCAATTAAAAAATTGCATCGAAAAAAATCCTACGATTTGAATCTACCAACAAATATAGTTACTTACACTATACATTTTTTGGTGAATTAAAATCGTATCTTTTTCGAAAGAATTTTCGAATTGAAAATTTATTAAATCTAACTACCAACTTACGACGATTTCTATAGCACAAATTGGTAAACTTCATAGTTGTGCTCGTTAACCACTAGACCATCTCTTACCGATCATTATGGTCCCATTTTAATTTGTCGAAAAATACTAATTTCGTTTTGTGATTCCAAATAAATTTATTTTCAATATTTGTTTTGTAAGTTGAAATAAGCTTAGTGCCTCTATTTTTTTCTTATAGAGCATAAAAAATCTGCTGCTGTAAGTTACTTTGCAAAACATTTCCTAATTAACAACTTACGTATTTGCAAATAACCAATCAATTAAAAAAAAGATTTGTTTATTATTCGGTAAATAATTTAAAACTAACAACATGTAATTCGTCGACTTTTCCTTATTTATTTTTAGAATGATATCTAAATCTGTTCAATATAAAAATCAACTTTTTAGCACGTATGCCGTATACGTAGCCGGTACGACATAAAACATCTTGTAGATCAGACTCTCAACGGAAGTATTCAGCAAACTGTTGTGATCAACTCAAGTTTAATTAATATGAATTAATCAAAAAAAATCCAAAAACAATATCACAAAACAAAAACACAAAAAACAGAAAAAAATTTGACGTTATTTATTTTCTTTAAATAAAACATTAATATATATCTATACTATATATTTACTTTTTAACAACAGAATTTATTAAATTAAAAGTTAACCTCATTATAAATAATATGCAAATATTGTATGTTATAATATTTTATTTTGTTTTATTTATCAATACATAAATCTACTCGTTATAGAATAATATGACCGAACTACATAGAAAAGACTTTGAAGAATCGTTTCTAAACTACAAAAGCTTAAATTATTTAATGCATTTGAAACGTTTCCTTTTGAAAAGTGCAATGTAAAGAAAATTTTATTCAGCAATACAAGTTGCTTATTAAGCTAATAAGCTTTAGTCGTAAAATATTAAATTACAATTTTAGTTTTGTAATGTTTTAGTATTTTGGTGTATTTAGGTTTCTTTTTAAACTACCATTACATTAGATTTTGTTATATTTCCGTTTTTAAAAAATTGATTTTAAAATATATGTGTTATATAATTACCATAACTATTTGTTTTTTTTTTCCATAAAATTATGTAATAAGATAAAGATTCATCAGTTATTATTACTTTATAGAAAAACGAATCTTACTAAATCAAGTCACATTAAAAATTAATTAAAATATTTTTATCTGTAATAAAAGTTATCAACATAAATTAAAACATTGTAGAAGGCAATAAATGTTTTTAGAATAAAAGTCTTTGTTTTTAAAAATTAATAACTGTTTTTGTTTTGTAAATACTTTTTTTTATAAAGTATGAACTAATTATTACTCAAATAAATTAAAATAAGAAAATATAATAGTTTTATTTAAGTGGTAATTTAATGTTAAACGTAATATTGAACAAAGTCGATTAATAACAGTAAACAGTACGTAATTGCAAATTTAAAAAAAAATCTGTATTATCGTAAAATTTAAAAAAAGTTTTACAGTATAAGTACTTATTAAAGTTTTTGTGGTAAACAAAAAAGACCAATAAGTGCAAAATAGTGTAAATTAAATGAACCGATGAGCAAGGATTAGCACGGGTATTATTAAGTGGATGTTACGAACTTGATCCAAAATACCGCAGTAAAGCAAAATCAGTAGTCAGGTGTGTTTTTGCGATCGCAAACGCAAAGGTAATTAGAAAAAAATATAAACCAAACAAAATAAGCACAACAAAATAATATTATTCTTAGATAAACGTTTTTAAAGAATTTATGTAGAAATTAAATCACGTAAAAAATTTAAATATGTGTATTTATGTCTAAACATCTACAACAATTTAAAAAAATAAAGTTTTAACATGCATTTATTCGAGTTGTGCAGTGTAAGATTGTGTTTGGATTGCAGCTGTAATCAGGCGACAAAATAAGCAACTGACTATGCAGTCACGTCGCGTACGAAATTTTATTTATTCATTATTAATTACTAATATATTATACACCAATGTTTAAAAGTGTATTATTATAACTTAAGCGACAGATTACATGCGAAGCATTAAGGGATCTAAGTTGCGCAGGTTACAATCGTTTTCTCAACCGTGATCTAAATATATATTTTTCATCTTGTACAATTTTACTTTTTTACCTGTTTACCTGTATTGGTTATATTTCAAATATATTTAATTTAGTAATGTTCACATTTAGTTTAGCGCAAGTTTTAAATAACTGACATTTTTAAGATTAAAATAATTATTTTATTAATGATTTAAATTCTTAAAATAGTATTAAGTAAAATCTCGTGTCTTTGGTTGACAATTTTTTAAACTTTTTTCTTTAAAACACACAGTAAATGTAAATATGTTCATTATTAACTAGCAGTTAATGATAAAATATTATCTGCGGATAAAAAAGAGTACCTCATAACCTACTTTTATACGTAATAATAAAAGGATATACAACTAGTAGTAGTAGAAGTAGTAGTTTATTTTCTTCCCAAGAGGGCATTTTTAATCCCGAGTGAAACGAGAGTTTAAAAAGTCCTCGAGGGTAAAAAACGTCTAATTTGGACAAGAACGAGTTGAATACAACATTTTATTAATCCAACAGAGACTAAGAGGCCCCCAAAGTCTCAAAATCTCTCAAAAATAATTTGACGTTTATGTTGATAAGTGCGCAAAAACTGTCAAGACGGTTTAGAATAGCAAAAAATTAAATATTTTGACAGTTTAAAACAATAACTTAACTGTCATTTCTTGTATAAACTCGGTCTTGTCTAAATTGAGTGTATTTTCACAAGTGGGTATTATTAAACCTTAATGAAACAAACAAGAGCTTTAAAAATCCCTTGGAAAAAAAAAACAATTTACACAGGAACTCGTTAAATAATTGTTATATCGACAACTTATAACTTAGACCTCCAAAATCAAACCATGCCAATGCAAATGGCTCAACAATATATTTTAAAGCAAACAGAACAAATTTAACCGTTACAGTTAGATCAACAACGCTATCAATATTTTAATAATTTTCTTAATTTTAATCCAGCAATTACATATTCTTATGTTGCTCCAGAATCATCTGTAACTTCAAATATCGCATCCTATTAGCTTTAGTTTAACTACCAAACAAAAATAAATTTGTACATTATTACACTACACAGAATGCCTAATAATTAATAATAAAAAATGTAACCGACAAAAAAACACTAATAACATAGAGCAACAAATGTAAACCTTTTGAAAGTTAATTTTGATTTAACATCTGATTTCCTATAATTTAGGCTTGCAAATTTCAAATTCGTAATCATACCCCAGCACGTAAGGTTTTTGAACAATGTTTAAAAAAAATCATAAAACACTGAGTAAATTAAACACTACTTTTGTTTTTATAAAAAATAAAAAAAATTTTCATTTATTTTTTTTCTAGAAGAGCTTTTACTATTAAATGAAAAATTATGTTAGTGATTTTTCTTCTATATTCCAAGTGCGAATTGTCTCGTTTGAATAGCCAACAGTAATCTGCAATCATTGCTATATTTTACAGACTTTGGTACTTCTGTTTCATTTGTTTAATATATTGGCAACTCTTCTCAAATTATTCTTTATTGACAGCCTTAAGATTTTTTAAGATGTAATTAATATGAGATCTTTTATGCTCATACTACATCTCGATTTCTGTTTTTTACAATTTACTTGTAGTTAAGATATTTGCTATTTAAAAAAAAATCTTCTATAACACTAACAAATAAAATCCATGCATCTTTTTTAGTTTTGATCGTGGTATGAAAAAAATCCTAATCTTTCGTTAATCTTATTTAAGAACCTACAAAAATTCATGCTTTTGTGCAGAACATTTTATGACCCGGGAGTTCAATTAACTTTTTTTTGACTGGTTTTTTTTCCTCAATGTTACTGCTTGTATTTGACTGTCTCACAATTTTTAAATCTCTACACACTAACAATGATCATTGTATTTGATTTCTTTAAACAACACTTTAAGATTTGCGTAGCAATTTGTCATTTGCACAGAAAGGCAAACCGTTACCGATGACAAAACATTGTGCAAAAGAACAGCTTTAAAGTTTCTTTTGAATAACTTAATACAAAACCTCTAGTCCTCGGAATTGTATATACGCTCGTTTGCTTTAGTTGTTGATATTTCGTTATCATTTTGATGACTTAGCTGTTTCTTGTGAGAAACCTTATCAAGCTTACGTGTGTAACGCTTTGTTTTAATTTTGCATCTTTGTTAACGTCTTTGTTTTCTCGTTTTGTTCTTCTAGAAAATTTGACGTCAGTTTTTAAATTTATTGATTTTTATTTTGTATTGTAATTAATTTTTTTGTCGAGCGAACTAAACCTTGTGAATGTTTTTAATTTGTAGTACTTAATCGATTTGAAATTTTTGTAATTCATTTGTAATTTTCATATTTTATCTTTAATTTTTTTTATTTTTGCACATTTATCTGAATTTAATGTTTTTTTTATTTTTGATTTTTTGCGATTTAGTTTGCTTTAATATAGTATGTTAAATAGACACTGTTACAAAGCTTTTATTCCGACGGCCTTTACGATTTTTTAATAAATGTAATCCAGATTTTAGTGTAATACACTCTAAGAAGATATTTTCACTTAGAGTGTATTCAACAGAAACGTTTTTTTGGTTGGCAAGGTAATTTTTGTTTTATTTTGATTTTACGTTTTGAGTTTCCTAATCAATCACAGATTTGTTTTAGTGAAACTTACGAGCGCTATCATTGATCCGTGCCAATTACTTCATTTATGTTACTTTATTCAAAAATTTTTTTAAACATATTTTGCATGTAACAAGATTGGAGTTCTAAAACCACCGTTATTTGTTTTCGTTGTGAAATTTATCAATCTTTCACTTACATTTTTTAAAACTAAAAACTGTTACTCATTAAAAGTTTTATCAAACGAAGTAATTAAAATATTTTCAAAACCTTCAGAAATATACTCATTGACTACCAAAAGTTTAACAAAAAAAACAGAAGTTTACACACTTCTATCAACAGCCTATGCAAAAAACTAAACTTACGTGTCCTTTTAAGAAATTTGCAGATATACAAAGATCTATACAACACTCAACCTTCTAATAGTGCAACTTGACAGCAAAAAGATTTTGGCCCTATAACTCAGTGTAATGACATGACGGAATTAAAGCAGACGTTAAAACAATTAATAAAACAGATGACAACAATGTTAAATGTAATACAATTTTCTATTCTGGATAATTCCCGTGTTATCGTTTATCACACAGTTTTGTGTGATAACGACAACACGGGAATTATCTAGAATGGAAAATTGTATTACAACTACTACTCGTGGAAATCTGAATTCTACTATAATATTAAATATTTTAATTACTGTATTTGCTACATGTATAATGAATATACACCTAAAAATAGCAATACAAAATGTCAACTGACTGTCACAACTTAAAAATAACATCATTTTTTTAATCACAAACTTACTTTAAAGTATTAGGATTCATAGTTTATGCTACGCAAAATACAAACGGTACGATACTTTCTAGTACTACTATAATTATAAAAAAAAATAAATTAAACATTATGTAGCTTTAGAACCCAGTTTCTCTAAACTACAAGATTCCTCAATAATAGTCAAAAACTGGCTAGGCTTACGCACAATATGAGCAACTTAGTGTTCACCAAAACATAACAGCAAACAAGATTCATACGAAACTTGCTTTTATTGACTAAGTAACAAATTTATGAAAAAATGTTAACGATAAGCATAGTCACTGGACTTACAGGTTAAGCATTACCAACCGTAAAAAATGTTAAAAGTAGTAACTAATATAAGACCGCCACTCTTTGCTATGTAAAAGAAAGACACAAAAACCTTTTCAATGTCATTTCTTGCATTGATCTCGCTGCATATTACTTTCCGGTTACAGTAATTTTGAAAACTACTGTAATGCTAAAGATAACAAACAAAACTACAAACTGGGGACGTTTCCAAAAGATAGCTTTTGCGTTTTACAAGTAGTATCGTACAACCACTAAGTTGGATGACACAGTACAACATTCCAGTTAAGTTGTTATTATTGAGCTAAAAAACTCAATTAAAAATTATTCAAAACCATTTAAGACGTATCTCATGTCTACAAGCAAACAACGCTCTTTCAAAAGCCACAAAATGCACAAAGCAACCACAACAGCACAAAGCACCAATTCGCACATCTCAGTTTGTAAATAACGAATATTGTAGAATTCAGGTGACACCTTTGTCATTTGGCAACATGGTTCTCCTACGCTCAACGAGTTTCTATGTCATTTAAACTCAATTCATCAAAATATTCGTTTCACTATAGAATTAGAAAGGAGCGCTTTTTTACCATTGTTGTACTTTTTAGTTAATCGAAATAAACATGGTTCATTATCACATTCTGTTTATTGAAATCGTACCTATACAGATATATATTTAAATGTTTCAACCGCAACATCTTCAAAAAAATTTGAATCATCTAATCAGGTGTTAGTCGCAAATAATTACAATAGAACAGGTATTAAGCAATCTATTACAAAGTTTACGTCTGCCAAACCAAGACTAACAGTGGAATCTAGATTTCAACCAAAGTCTTTCGCTTATCTACTTAATGTCAAAAGTACCACAGACCGTATAAAAAATAAGTTGTCTAAACACAACATTGTAACTTGGTTTTCTACTTTTCCTAAATTGGGTCAACTCCTAAATCTGATGAAGGATGTTATTTTTTTCAAACTGCCGGCTTTTATAAGATTTCTTGCTCTCGAGGTTGTGCATACATTGGAGAAACGGGTAGAAATGTGAAAATTTGTATTAAAGAGCATCAACAGTGTAATCCTCTTAAACAGTCATTGAAGTCAGCGATGACGGAACACGCACAAGACACGAGTTATCAAATTATGTTTTAAAACACTAAATTTTGGCAAATGCTTAAAATTACTATCAGCAAAAAATTAGAGAATCTATTAAAACAATTAAAAATTTTTTTAATATTAACCGAAATTCTAGTTTTCTTTTAGCGGAGATTTGGAAACCAGTTTTATCGATCGGAGGTCGGTCTACAAAAACGAAAATTCACGACGCAATAAATTAGTTTGTTCCGGGCTCTGAAGATGTTCACTGTGGCGTGTGACGAATGCTCCGCTTGTGTAATAACAACACGAGAATTATCCAGACTTAAAAATTGTATTAAGGAATATTGTTATTAAGAATCAAACTATAAGCTGACTAAGACATTAAAAATCTACGGTAAAAACAGTGGTAATTTTTGTAAATATTTACTTTTATAGACAAGAAAATTTTAACAATGAATATTTTAGTTTGGAAAATGTAAGTGAACGCCAATTGCAACGGGAAACTAGATGTTATAAACAAATTCTTAAGACAGATTGAGTTAGAATATAAAAAATGCCACGATATTAAGTGTTGTCGCTACTGGACAATGCTCCAAAAAAACAAGAAACTAGTTCACCTACTTATAGAAAAAAAAAATTATTTATCTATTATATTGTTATGTTACCTTTGTTTATCACAATATTTACATAATGGCAATTTTACAAAAAGAATCTGGTATGTACCACACAGAGCTGAGAACAAATGCATAATCGTTTGTTGGTAATATCGATTTATAATGATGATAACCGTAAGATAACGTGCCACATTGTAGTTTTTAGATGAACAGCATGCAAAAAGCTGAACTTTAGTAACACAATTGTTTAGTCAAAGTTATTTTGTTTAAGATTTACTCAAATAATGCTGCTCACTAAATTATTGTTACAATTTGAATTTGATAAAATTTGATACGTAGTTGAACGAAGCATAGTAAGCAATGTTTTGCAAATTGGTGAAGATGTAAAAGAATTGGATTCTCAGATAAAGAAGGTAATGTCGATGAAAGTAAGTTTGGCTAAATGCTCTTAGGTAGTGTTATTTTTAAATCCGTAATGTTTTTGATACGTATGCAAAAGAAGTACATGAATGTCATCACAATACAGTTATATAAGTATTGCTTTGTACAAAATTTACGTTGTTATTTATTGTAATTAACTAAAATTTGTTTATAATTATTGCTATATACACCCACCCGGCACTTTCTCATTGGTAACAAAAACAATTGCATTGCTAACGACATTGTCAAATCAATAGCTAGAATTTAGTTAATGTCAGCTAACAACATAGTTAACTTTGTTTTATGCAACTAGGCATGTCTGTTGTTGCAAAAATGTTAACATTATTGTGTATCAAATTCAACTATTTAACGTTGTTTTAGTGAGTGTGCTCCAAAATAATTTGCTCATTTACAATATCAGTATCATCTAAAAAAAATAAATGTATTTCAATTATTTATTAAAAAAATAAGAGCTGAATATTTGAAGAAATTTGTAGTTCAGCTAAAACTTTACCGTTTTAACTTTTTTAATTAAAGTTCTAAATTATACAATTTTTATATTTAAATGCAAATTATACAGCAAAATAATACTAAAACAAATATTAACATTGACTGGTAATATTTATATAAAATAAAATAAGTGCAGTCTTAGAATTATTTACAGTGAACAAACGTTTAAGTACCTGTGAGAAACCCGTTTTAACGCTTGTTGCTTTTATTTGTTATCAAAAAGTTAAAACACAACTGTACAAATTAGTCATTATTTAAGTGGTATACTACAAAATATAAAATTTCCCATTGTGATCACTAATTCAGCTAGGTTTTTATACTGGGAGATGTAATAACTAATGTTAGTGTGAGTGGTAATGAAAAAGCATAATTATTCAGAATTGGTAACTTTGAAATATGTAGGAAATGCCCGCAATTAGTTTATTGAACAGTTAGATTGTAGAAATAAAATAAATTATGATGTAATACAATGTAGAAGCTTTATTGTATTTAATTTCTGTTATTAAAATGATAAAAATAAAATTTTACTTTTTTGAATAATAAAAAGATACGTAAGTATTAATTTTTTATAATTACTTTCGTAAAAGAACTTACAACCAAAAAAATGTTATTTCTTTTTTGGCATTGTTTTTGTAAATTGCATTATTTCAAATATAAAATCTGATTTATACGAGCAATTAACGGTAAAATTCCATCTATGATAATATTTGTTTGCCAATTACCGTTAACAGCAGAGTCGATGCTAATTATGTAAATTATTCAAAAACCAAAGCA
Organism: Aquatica leii; assembly: GCA_035610365.1. Classification (NCBI taxonomy): domain Eukaryota; kingdom Metazoa; phylum Arthropoda; class Insecta; order Coleoptera; family Lampyridae; genus Aquatica; species Aquatica leii. The sequence goes on along the minus strand of CM069437.1, from coordinate 50,208,532 downwards.
GTAATAAAATTTTAACAAAGGTCGTTCTGTGGGACTGTTTATTGGCTTTTATAAATTATACACAATAACTCGTACGAAACTAAATATTTAAATAACTTATTATAAAAACAAATAATTGCATTATTTCGTTTATTGGAATTTGGTATAGTGTCGCTTTAATATATTTATTAAATTTTGATATTATAAAACCGATACTTCTACATATAATTCTATTGTTAAGATTAAATGATATTAATAAGTATTAATAAAAGTTTGCAAAATATAAATTTTTATCAATAATTAATAATCGTTATTCAATAAACTTAGTCACATAAATATTTACTTATAACTCCAATAACACATCTACTTCTTAGAAAGTTATGTTTTACACAGATTTTTTAATTTTTTAATGTTTTTACGTGCCTACAAATAACTGTTTTCGGTACAAATTTCTAACAATTTTTGATTTTTATTATGCTAAATGAACTTAATTAATATTAGATCATAAAATTGTCGCAAAAAAGTTATTTAATTTGAGAGACGCGCGTTTTTTTTTCAAATGGATCAAACGTTTAAAAAAAAGGAACACATTACATCTAGTAAACTCCATTGAAAAAAAAAAATGTTTTTCTTGAAACAAAAAAGAACTTGCTTGACAACGTTTGGTCTACAATAAAAAGAGGTTATTTCGATAGTGGTATTTTTTAAAAAGATGAAAATTTTTTATAAAATGATCACAAATAAAACATGGAAATTTTAAAAATAAAAGTGTCTAGAGAACAAAAAAGCAAAAAAGAATTAGAGTTTTTTTCTGTTCCAACATGACAGGTACCGAAAAAAAAAGATTGCTTGTCATCGAAAAATAAAAAATTTTCCGATGTAATAACAAAACATGAATATCATTATCATCAGACATTTTTTAAGAACAAATAAGAGATTAAATGATTACGGACTACTTTAAACAAATATGTATGTAATATACAACATGTATATGATACAAGCACATTTATTGTAAGCTACCCCGTGAAAATTGCATATTATAGCAAGTGTATGCATCTAGTAGACATTTTTTGTCACCAGCACATTTGTTATAAACGAACCCGACTGTAATTTGCGTTTCGTTTATTACCAAAATTAGACAAAAGCTTTTAGAGTATTTTAAAACTGAAAAAATCTATGCTTTGAAGAAATCGGGAAAAACTAATACTTTCTGTACATTGTACATTTGTTGACTTTAAAATGTATCAAGACAACAATCCAAAGAAAAACACTGATTACAAAATCATTTTTTAAAAATTTTTGTTATTAATCCGAATGGTGAAACAAATGAAAATTACAAAAGATGTTTATTAATTTAAATTGTACTTTGATAATTCATTTATGGGATAAAATTTAATGAAATATATTTTATCATATCACGGCACAGACAAATGACATAAAAGACATGAAGTCAATTTGTTTCAATTATAAATCAAAATTATAATATAATAGTAACTAAGTGAAGAAAGAATGGTGTTGTGACGGCTGTTCTAACATAATTTGGAATACATCCGCCTATAACCAGTTAATGATAGAAGTTGGTAGAATAGACCAAATACTTCCGAATATAAAATTAGAAATCAAAACAGGAAATGATTACATAAATAATTGCTGTCACTGTTGATAATGCACAGCAAATCTATAGAAAGTCAAGAAAAAAAATCGCTAAGACTTAATTTTAAAAATTAAATTTGCCAACTTTACTTGAGTCGTTACGGAATTTTGACAAAACAACTACAAAGAGTGACAGTACCAAAGGGTTATGTAACTCAAAACTTGTTTTAAACGAAATTGGTTATGATGAACAAGATCATTTGATTTGTTACACCAAAAACAAGAAAAAGCGTTGTTCTCCACATTGTAACAATGTTTATAAAATGAAATAAAATAATTTTTTTGGCGACGGTAAATCTGAAATTTTGGCGAGTTGCACCGTAAAAAAAAGAGGGCAGTACAGTTGCAACAAACTATATTTTTTTAATTTACATTTCTAACGTTTTTTTATTGACATGAGCTATTCTAATTTTTAAATTTGTTGTGATTATCTATGTGTTTATGAATTTAATTGATGAGTAAAAATTCTTTAAAACTAGTATAAACGGATTTTATATAAAATTTAAAACATCATTAATATAAAATTAAACACTGTTGAGATAATTTAAAATGGCAGTCTTAGAAAAATTTTACTTTTTTATCAATTTAATTAGATACAAAGTTTCATTTCTTTGTGAACTTATATGGGTGAAGCTCACTCGTTTAAATTTTTTTTCTTTCTTTTGAAAACTGTGGTTGACGCTGCAAAAAATGATGAACTTATATTTAGTAACCTAGTATAATTACGTACCATTTCTGTTATTAAGCTTTGCTAGTAAGGCGGACATCAACAGCATATTTTGCGACAATTGAACAAACCATTAGAAGCAGTTATTAAAAAAGTTAACTTCGTTAAAGAAAATTATTGACTTTAAACAAATATCTAATATCAGATTTATCTTAATATTAATAGCAATTAAATCAATAAAATAAACTAAAAATTTCAAAAATTAATTTATTTATACATTACAAACTCCTTATAATTTAACTTTATTTTATAAGAAATTGTAGTTAAATTCTTATCTGCTATTGTTTGGTATTATTTTTGCTAAAAATTTGTAAATAATTAAAATGCATAAAATACGTTTCTTATTATAAGTTTATCTATAAAAAACAACAATGTCCTGTTCATACAACTTTGTGTAAGTTGCAAAAGTTAATTATAACTTCTTAATAAATATTTATTTTGTTTCTGTAACAAGACAATTATTTCAAAATGGTTACTTTTGCAATTTAAAAATTAAACTAAATTTATAATTACTTTAGGACTTTATTGTATAAAACATAAGTACAAGATATAACAGATACATTACTCTTACAGCATAGAACACTATTTATTTTATATAAGTTTTATCCTAGTAATCCAGGTTTAGTAGTATCTGAAATTCTCCGCTGCAGAACAAATTAAAAGAATTTTGTTTCGAGGTAATCCCACTACAGTAAGTGATGGTTCCAATCACGTGGACTTACAGATATGTCCGGTTGACCGCCTTCAAATCACATACTATATCCATTTTAGGATTTTAGGATTAAGCGTCCTTTATATCAGTCTAAACTAAACTATTGATTTTTGTTTTTTCGATTACTTTAAAATCGACTAAAAAGATTGCGTTTAAATTATTAGTGCTAGTTACAATCTAATTTTTGGTGTTAAACGTTTTTCCATTTCATAAAAAAAAGTTTGTCGATAAAATTTGCGTTACGTGCTCTACACACTTCCATTCATAGTTTCCCAAATCTAATTTTAAAGTTGATGCTCACTTTGACCTACATTTTCTGTAAAAGCTATGCGTGTGCTTCAACATCGAGCTTATTGTAAACTAACATTATGCATCAAAAGAATAAGCTGCTTTAACTGGTACCTTGTCAGACCTCTATCAAATTTGCGCCTCTTTGAATAGGTTGGGTTAACCTTACTTCCCGCATTATGGAATTAAAATTTCCTTTCTGCTGAATTATTTTTGAATCGTGCACTTTCTTTGTCTTAATGTAAGTTAGGTAATAATATATTTATTTGTTTATATGTTCTATTACGCTCATGTATAGTTTACGTTATATTAGATTTTATACGCGGATTTAAAAATAAGTATAATATTAAAACACCAGAAAGTATTAGGCAAAATGTAATTATAAGAAAATGTAGCAAAATTATGCAAATAATTTATGTTTAAAAGTAACGAACAATTAAAACATCAGAAAGAAATTATTTAAAGCGGTAAATTTTAATGTTTTATATTTTATAAAGCTGACATAAGATAATACAAGTAGATAGTTACTTACATATTTCTAGTTAAAACAATAATGCAATTACTATTAATAAATCAACGTATATAAAACACTAGGTAAAAAGAAGATTAACTTAAATGCGAAGAAAAACGACAAAACCTTTTCTTACAGAAAAAATAAAAACGTTAGCACAAGAAACAAGAACGGCTTACCTATGATACATTAACTTGTTACGAGAGAGAGAGAGAGAGAGAGTCATAAGCTTCTTGGTACTAAATTATAAAATAAGTTTGAAAAGGAACCAAAACGATAAAAGATTAGGATGAAAGACACCGTTTAAATCCACCTGAACCTGTAATAGAACAAATGACAATACTAAAGTTGTAACAACGAGTATATTTATTTTGGCACAGACAGGAATTCAACGATAGGAGAATATACATAAACATATTTATACAAGTGCGATCAAACCCTAGCACGTAGGTATCACAGACAAATATAAAATAAGTTTTTGGTTGGGCAACACGTCGTACAACAAAGTAACCTTGTCGGTCTCTGTTACATTTCAAAGAGAAATGAATTTATATTTGTAATTTATAACACAAATATACAAATCTCGAGGATTTAAAGAATCAGAGCGAACCAACTAATAAATATGTGACACAGAACAAAACGAGTGTATAGTTAGTTGTACTAACGACCTACTATGTACGATTATTCGTTTTGGCGTTCGACTGACCACAAAAATACCAATAACTGAAATAGAAAGTAAAGGGTGTCCTAACAAGAACGCCGGATTTAATTTTAAAGAAAAACACAATTGGTTTTTAAATTAAACAAACATTTCTATTTCAACATAAAAAAAATAGTTTTGATTAAACGTGAAATACAACATCAAGCAAATATGAACGCCTCAAAACCTCTGGTACAGAGTTATTCTTTTGTTAAAATTTTGGATAAAGTGTTCGAATAAATGTGGCTGTATTTCACCAATAACGCGACGTGTTCTTGAGATGTTTAACTGTTTTTGGCTTATTTGCACACAAACTTTTTGCTTCAAATAGCCCCAAAGAAAAATCTATCGACGTTAGTTAAGGCCTAAAAACTTGGTTATTCAAAATTTCAACAAAAGAATAACCCGGTTTCAGAAATTTCAAAGTAGCCATTTGCCTGATGTATTTCTTAAAATTAACTAAAATCTAACAAAGACGTACATACGGTGTTATCACAAGTTTTCCTCAAACAAATTTCGTAGGTTTAGTAAGTGGTTTCCAAATGCGTTTATAATTGTATTAGGTTAGCGAAAGATTCGACATCTTCAAGCAACGTAGCGTGACGTCAACAAAAAAAATTACAAATAACGAAGCGGATGTTGATACTTAATAAAACGACATCTGATTATTCAAAAAACTAAAGACAATACGATACAATTAAATTAAATCACAATAACGTGGAGTAATGCCTACCTCAGCAAAATTTTTACAAAGTAGGAAAAACAGTACATCCGTTTCTACTATGGATGAACGTGAATAAAAACTTCTTTGGGCACTTACGTATAAAACGAACCACACATATCGTAAAATAGCTCGTATTTTAATTTGACATTTATCCCTGCCCGTGCGACAACAAATGACCGTTACAAAAATAAAGTTTATACAGGGCACTAACCTGTTACGCTGGTTTTCTCGTAACAAAAACAGAAAGCAACGGCTGACTCAGTAGTTCCCGGAGATTCAGTCGCAGGCTTTGTGATGCTAGATTAAAAAACTAAATCTAAAAAGGCGCTAAAGCGATGAAAGACTAAATTAGAGAGACATTGTTTAAATTTACTCACAGCTGAAAAAGAACAAATAACACGACAGAAATGATAACACAAAATATATATTTATTTTGTAACAGACCGTAGTTAAAGAAAACGAAAAAGGTACATAACTATAATTATATAAATTTTTCAAATACTAGTACATAGGTTGGACATAATATCACTTAGGCTCTATACTGGGCAACACGTCGTACAGCAAAATGATTTAGTCGGTCTAACTATTACCATTCAAAGAAAGAATGACTTCATATACGTAAATTCAAAATTACAAAAGTATATAAAAAATGAAGACTTAGAGACGCGCACTGCATAAGATTTTGTGACACACAAAATAATCTAATAATTAATTGTGCGAACAACCTAACATGTACGTACAGTCATTCTAACAATCGACATGATCAACAAAGTAGTATTCATAAAAATAGAAACTGTATTACTTACAGTTACGTTTTATCCAGTAAGGATGTAGCTAGATCTTGTATCACCTAAAACGTAATATGAAATCTAACACAAAAACGTACATACGGCGTTCTCAACAGTAAATTCAGTTTCTAAATCATACAATCATACAAGATAACGAATGCGCAGCGTTTCATCTAGACTTAATATAGTAATTAATGGTAAAAATTCCGTTAAAAAAATTGAAATTGAAAATGCTTCCAACCTCGTGACGGTGTAAATTGTGTAAATACAGCAATAAATACCCCAATTAAGTTTTTGCTTAGACAGATACAAAATTCGATTGCATATTCACGAGGAATTGCGTGAAATAACTTAATAATAAAAACTTTGTTAGGCGTAGACGGAGGTCTATGTTGCACAAACCATACCGGAAGAAACTAAAATGCGCTCTTAAAATTTAACAGTGAAGTGTCGAGTACAAGTCTTATACTAGAAAATTTTAAAAATACCACATTTTTAACATAACAAACATCATTCCAAAACACTTTTAACATAACAAACTACAGAACAATAATCGAGCACGTAAACTACGTAAAAATAAGAAACCATATTAATGCTCAAAATTGTCAACACCAAAAAGAAATAGAACGTAAACATTCTTAGTAGTTGTGATAGAATATTTATTAAAACACTTGCATCTCATGTAATTTACATGCATTTTCGTTCTATTGTGCTCAACGAAGCTTTCATTTTTAATTATTCACACTCTTCCATGGTATAAATAAGTGTAGTATTTTCGGTGTTTTGTAAAAATTTTCCTAGGGTAAGCATTGGGTCATGTTTTTTCTCGTATTGTCATTAGCGGTCTCTTGATACCCACACGTTATTTCATTAATGTGGATATAGTAAAACCCGTTTGTTTATAGGGAAAATTCCTATGATGACGTCACGCTACGTTAGTTGAAGATATCGTAACTTTTGCTACAATTTTAACCGTATCGGAAGGCCCTTTTACCGAAATAACATAATTAATTGAAGGAAAACACTGTGCATTTGGTTTTCTCTTTAATTGTATAAACGAAATGAAGTGCACTTGTGATAACATTGTACGTACGTGCTTGTTTTATTTCAGCAAATGTTAGGAAATTCTGGGAAGGTACTGCTAACTAGTTGCGTTTTTAAAAAAAACTAATTTGTAAGTATTATATTTCCTAGTTTGATTCTTTTCAAGTGCGTTGTTAGTAGAAAACTCTTTTTGTGTGAAACATATTATTAGACGGTGCGCTCTGGTTTTCTGAATTATCGAGATTTGCATATCCGTATTATAATTTACAAATGTAAATTTATTCTGTTGGAATGTAAAAGTTAGACCAACGGATTTAATTTTTTGTGTTGACCAACCGAAGAGGGCTGGCTTCAGCAATTATTGTCTGTGATATCAACATACGTTCTAGCATTTGATCGCACCTATGTAAATTTACCTCGTTTTTCTTTTCTAGCCTCTCTTTCTATGATAAAATAAATACACTTGTTGTTACAACCTGTTTTTTGTCATTGGTTCTTTTTCAATTTTGGATAAATTTAAACAGTATCTTTTATCCTAATCTTCTTCCGTTTTAACATCTTTTCAAATTACTTCATAATTAGAGCACATCAAAACCTACGATCCAATCACCGAATCAAACTGAGTTAGTCGCTAGCAATTAATTTCCCAAAAATTTTTTATATATATAAGCGATGATTTTACTTTCTTTATTTAAGTATTCTTCTTTACAGTCATTCACGCCCATCACGGTTATTTTCGGTAAATGTTGTTATTTTTAAGCTATTTATCAAAAAACTACATGTTAAGTATTTAATTTTATATAAAATTTAAATTACATATTTTTAATCCAATTATTAGTTCTCATTTTTATTGCATCGTTTACAGGTATATGGTTTACTTTCATCTATTAGAAATGTTTCTTCCTATATTAGCTTCCAGACTTGTCGATGCTGCTTGATTATTGCTATCTATAGTGAAAAAAGATATGTTTATTGCATTCTAATTAAGATGTGTGTTTATATTTTTCTGTCGTTCTTGTACATTTCATTCAGCAAATTCTTTGCACAATGCTTTTAAGAACCTTTTTCTTCTACTACAGTAGTTTTTTTTCTAATCCGGAAATTTGTATATAATATGCTAAGAGCAACCATATCTAACATTTCTATAAAAACACAAAATAGCCATCTTCTTCTAGAACGGACGCAAGAATAATCACGTGTCATTTTGCCGTCTGTATCTACAGGTCCCGTCGTTTTATTATAGTGCATAATTATCTTGGGTTTATAAATTGTGGATTCATCTGTTACATTATTGTATTGATATTGAATCGACAAAAGTACAACAGATTATGTTAAAAAGTTGATAGGTTGAAAGGACATTTGTCCTCGACACGCCCGCTTTTCGTGGTCGACTGTCAAATGAGTAAAAGCGCAATTTTTATTCTTCTTCTGGTAACGTCTTATGCAACACAGATCTCCATTTTGGCGGTTTCCGCGCCCAACCAGGCTTTTATCATCAAGTTGTTTTACGTGATAATGCAAACGAATTTTGTGTCGGAGTGAAAGCTTATTTGGGGTATATGCTTATATACATTTTTTTGTATTGAGGGTTTAAATTAATTCTTTAGCGGGTCGTCACCCTTTCACCTGCGAGCTTTATTAGTGGCTATGATAAAACACCTGTGATTTATGTAAAGTTTTCATGACCAGGGGTTGAATACAATTTTATTGGAAGAAATATCTACACAAGTGCAAAGTTAGTTAGAGCAAAGCTTAGCGCATTTATGTACTTTAATCATCGTGTGAATTAAAGACTGAATTTACTTGTGATAACGCCATATGTACGTTTTTGTGTCAAATTTTATATTACGTTCTAGGTCATACTAGTACGGAATTAGCTATTCCCTTACTGGATATTACACAACTGTATGTATTGTATTTTCTATTTATACGAATACTACTTTGTTGGTTATGTCAATTGTTAGAATAGCCATACGTACATACTAGGTTGTAATCACAATTAATGTTAAAACTTTTATTGTGTGTCACATACTTATCCGGTGCGCTTTAATTCTCTAGACTTTTGATTTTGTAATTTAACTTAATAGAGTAAAATCATTTCTTTGTTAAATGTATAAGTTAGACCGATTAAGTCGGTTTGATGTGCGACGTGTTGCCTAGTCAAGGGCGTAACTTATACTTAGCCTGTGATATCAACCCATGTAATATTGTTTGAAACGTTTATATAACTACATATACTTATGTATTGTCTTTAACTGCTTCTGTGATAAAATAAATATATATTCTGTGTTATCACTTCTGTCGTGTTATTTGTTCTTTTCCAGCTGCGGGTAGAATTAAACGATATCTCCCTAATTTAAGCTTTCATTTACTCTCAAAGCTCTAGTCAGTGTCAAGTTTTTATTTAGTAGCTCTTTGGATACATTTTTTTTATTTTCTTGTTTTAACATATATATTCTGAAAAGACACTTGACACCAAATGTAGCCAAACGTTCGACAACGGTAAGATGAGCACAAGCTTCAACAAATTAATCAAATATGGAACAATTTGCTTAACATGTATTTGTTGTCTTTAAGATTCTTTCCGTTCTAGTAATTCTGTCATCAAACTTTATGGATTAAAAAATAAATTAAAATCTGTCACGAAACATGACTACTGTAAAAAAGATGCTGAAATAATTCTTCTTTTGATCACATTTCCCGAATTTGCATCTTTCTGCCTGATAATATAAGTACTGCCAAAAATGCATTGAAAGAAATTTCTTTCTTTTTTTTCCGTCTTGTTTGTCTGCTTAGGTTTTATTGAACATATTTGTAGAGAGTATTTTTTGCAAAATTTCTTTAGTTATGAATAAAAAGAAAGCTTCACTAGTACTAACAATACCTTTTGCTTCATTTTGCAATCCCTCTGCTTATTTTAGGATGTTATGAATTTTGCGCCGTGTCGTAGAGTGTAGTTTAAATGTCCTCTAAATTCCTGCTTTTTATGTATTAAGTATTTTATTTTCATCAACTTGTTCCTTTATTTTTTCTACTAAATAAAAGTGCATTGTTTTGTAAAGTAACACAATAATAATTTGATTGGTTTTAAGCCCATTGATAAGATTATCCGATGTGATTTAATTAAAATTTCTAAATAATGCTAGTAAGCGCTGATTAAGACGTGGTTACAGAACCTGGGTATATCAGTTACTCCGCTCATACAATGCTAAATATGTATACTGTTTATATTACAATAAAGTTTTATGCCAATACATTAATCTTGTTTTATACATTATAAATAAGGATTACATTAAGCATAATTGTTAAATAAGTAATAATAGTATTATACAGAAGAATGTGCGTCTGGGGTAACTCAGTGACCCTGCTTAGGTAAGGGAAAGTTAATGTCGTAAATGATAATAACAAAACAGAAATAAAGGTAAAACAATCTAAAGAAAATACATAAATGTAGTTGCAGAATGCACTTATTAATAAAACACTGACACAATAACGAATTTAACAACGTTGCACTTAGTTTGTAATAAAAATTAAAAATGAACATTTGCATTAAATTTCCGTGTGTATTTTAAATTTAATCAAATTGGTTTTACTTATGCGTGTAAACACCGCCAGATGACAATAGAGTTAAAAATGATTTATGACGACGTTTAAATTAAAAGACTTTTTCGAAAGTTTGTTGAACAAAAATTTGGTTCTTGATTTCCTGTGTGTATATATAATAAATATTAAAATTTAATATCTAAAAAGTTTTTATTGATTTTCACTAATTAAAAGTGGTTTTAATCTATAAAGTTTTCTAACATGTCGTGACTAAAGAAAAACTTCATAAATAATTTATGTCCGTAATATCGACGAAAAAACCAACTTACGTACATCTATTACAATTTAAGTATGACTAACTTTATATTTAAATTGACAAATAGATGATCCATCATCCAAAACGGAACTTCCTAATAAACCAGTGAAATATGTACCCTAAACACATAAAAGGCGTCTTTATTCGGAATATGAATTTAAAATAGAGGTCGTAGCTGGCAATATGGAATAGTTGTAAATAAAAGCGAGTTTAAGTGGGCGAAGTAAGGTCACAAAGGACATAAAAATGTTGCATGGACCATAGAGGCTTAGGATACACGTAAAATATATCGAAGGTAAATTTTATTTCCGCCATGAGAATAACAAAATTTATTTCTACAGGTTGCGGCGTAAGCATTTTTTGACCAATTTGTTTTGTTTTGTTTTTGAAAATGATTATCATTTTGGGAATCAAACGGTAAATTAAAAACACTATTTAACGGGTTATTCGTAAATCTTCGCAATGCACTAAATCTTTGTTAGCATTTAATTAATTAAAATAAGCGAATTGTGCTTATTTGGATTTAGTTTGCTGTAAAATGTAACTTTTGACTTTACGTCTTTCGTGATATTTAGAAACTTAATGCAATTAGCAGTCGCGAAAACAAAAATTTATGTCTTTGGTTTTGTTTTAATTAAGTCGAGTAAAGATATTTCAACCGGTTGTTGTGTTTAATCTTTCGAAGTAATTTATTTAAAACTACGGTGTGAGGTATTAAAACTTTCTTGGCACGTTTTTGTACTAAATTGTTTTACTACACTTCTATTATTAAATTGAATGTTAATGTTTAAACAAACTTTATTCTTTAACAAGTACTAACTTAAGAAATTGGAACATCACATTTAAATTTATTACTTAAATATCTCAGAACAACTTAATTAAGTGGATATTGCGTTTATTGATTATTTTAGCAGAAACACGACTAGCATATTAAGTTTGTACTCGAATATGCACGTTTAAAGATCTGAAACGTCAAATGTTGCGTTCTAAATACTTGATGATACGTAATATATTATCTTTAAAACACATATACACACAAAAAATTAGAAACAAATGCATCACTAGTAAAAATCATAACTACAGTAAAATTTATGGTAGGTCGCATTAGACATTCTTAGTGTTGACTAGATTAAAGTCTACAAACAAAATTTATGTTTTTGATGGTTTGTCTGTAAATTTATGACTGAATTTTGTTCTGTTTTAGTTTTTGTTAATACTTAACTAAAATTAGAATAATAAATAACGTTACAATAAATAATTATAAAAATAAAACACGTTATTTCTTAAAAAGTATTTATAATTTGCCTCTTTATAATATTAAAATATGTATATAAGTACTTGCCATTGTGTCTTCTTTCACATGAAACTCAAAGACAAACAATAGCAACTGCAACGTCCAGATATATTAATTAATTCTGTCTGACATACTAAACTTCGTTTTAAATCGTTTTTTTTTGTATGCTACTTTACTTTAACACAAACGATAAGCACATGAAATGTACATTATATAGTAAATTGAGAAATAAAGAAATTAGAAAAATATTTCCCCAAAGCAATAATTATATTACTACTCCTTCTTAATAAAAACCATAATCAAAAATTAAAGCAAATATTGAATAAAACCCATGAAAAGAAAATCAAAAGTCTAATTTATAAAACGAAATTTAAAAATAATAAGCTCGAAACAATTAATACACATCAAAATCAAAATTGGGTAGTCAATTTATCTAATATTATAATAAAGAATGGGCCAAAATTTAATATACCTATCAATAATAAAACTAAAATAGCATTATTTATATCAATCTTGTGATTAAATCTGTACACACCAACTAGTATGAAATACAAAAGTTTACTAAAATTCCAATAATTGAATTCATACAAATAATGACATTAGTTTTAAATTCCACTTATTTTAGTTTTAAAAATGTCATGTATTCACAAATCCAAGGACTTGCCATGGGTCTTCCTATTTCTTTCACCATTGCCGACCTTATAATTGGAGACATAGAAAATGACATTTTAAGACAAAATCCGCATATTACTTTTTATGGCCGTTATGTTGACATCATAGTAATAATCCACAAAAATGAAATTCAAAATTTGCTCTTATCGTTCAACAATGTACACCCACTATTAAAATTTATACTGGAAATAGAAAAAAAACCAAAATCCTAAATTTTCTTGATTTAACAATCATTCGCTTGCCGGATGGTGCTATAAAAACTAATTGGTATAGAAAAAATATAAAATTCGATCGTTATACTAACTATAATTCTAACACATCTTTTAAATATAAACAATCAGTCATTTACGGTGTAGTTGACCGAGCAATAAAACTTTCTTCTCAAGATTCTCATAAACAAAATATAAATATCATTTGACAAATATTAATTAATAATAACTATCCGATACGTTTCATAAATCATACAATCAAAACTAGATGGAAAAAAATCAGATTTAGCAATAACCACAATACGTCCGATGATTTTCAACTTCAACCAAATTTTTTTGGTCCGCTATTCAATATTGACACAACTCCTACTCCATTATATATTTCAATGCCATATATACACACACTTTTAGAAAATTAGCAATAATTTTAAACAAACATAACATTATTATAGCTTTTAAAAATACAAATGGTCATAAAATATACACAAACTTAAAAGATAAAATCGACATATCCTCTAATTTTAATATTATTTACCAAATTAATTGTATGAATTGCCCAGCTGTCTATATAGGTCAAACCAAACAATTATTAAAACATAGAATAACTCATCATCAAAATTCAGTAAAAAATGCTATTAAGAATCCATCTATACGAAAAACTGCCTTAACTGTACACTCACTAAATCATTTTCAGAACTTCAATTTTTCCAAACCAATCATATTACACAAATAACAAAAATTACATACCCGCCTGTTTTTAGAGATGCTTGAAATTAAACGTAATATAAATTCAATCAGTTTCCGCAATGATATAATAGTACCATATTTTCTAACATAATATAATTCAGCTTAGTTAATTTATTATTATAAAAATTATCTACCCAATTTAAATACTAATTTAATAATATCTTCATAACAGTTATACAATTTATACTCAAACCTCTTTTTCTTTTATTGGATTGTATTTAGTAATCATTTTCTATAAATTATGTTACCTTGATTTCCACATGTTATTATTTCTCAATTGCATTTTTATTCTTAAATATTAGTTCTTCACATTAACTTATTAAAAATTGTTAGTTCGTTATTTAATGGTTTTCTTTTTTAAAATAAATTTATTAATAAAAAAATTAAAATTTTTCTGTTGTTAATAATTAAATCATGTAAGTAAAATAAAAAAATTTATTTATCTACACAAAATTGCCATTTTGTAATTACTTATTTTATTAATTGATAACTTGAATTTATATTGTAAATAATGATCATATATTATTTTTGTATTTTAATTTTATAAATGATGAAACCAATTAAATTTGGCATCTTGTAAACAAGACAATGAATAAAAACCTGATTTTATATTATTAAAAAAATAGCTGGCTAAAAAATTCTTTCTTTACCAAAGAAAAAACATATATCTTAGCTACAAAGGATTAATTGTCCATTATAATTGTTAAAAGTCTCACCTATACACCGTGAAGGGTTGCTAGTCCCCCATCGGGCCCCTTCTCATGCGGGAATAGGGAAATGCCTGTCAAACTTAGGTGGTGCCCGGAAAATCAAATAAGACCAAAACTAGCACCATAGCGTCAGCCTTAGAGTGAGCGGCTACAATCACCGTCTGAACCATATTGGGCGGCTAAGCAAAAACGCGCCATCCCGCCTGACAAGCGTGGCGCTAAATGTTAATTTAACCTTCTCTAATATTCTATTATATGCCAAACTCTAAAACAAAAAATGTACCCCAGGTGGTAGAAGTAGTAACTCGGAATCTCACTCTAATTTAAGATCAATCTGCCACAAAGATTCTAGAGGAGGCAAGAAGTTGGCTAAAAAAGAAAGTGAGACAACCTTAAATATAGCAACGTACAACTGCAGATCCCTATTAAGCGAAGAACAGTTAGTAGATCTAGAAGATAAGTCCAAAAGAATCAAATATGACATAATTGGTCTATCAAAAGTAAAAAAAAAATCAAGCATGGGAAAGGACAATGACAACCAAAAAAGAGTCAGTTTCCTAATTAAAAACGTCTAGTTGCAAAATTAAAGACATTGGAAGGTATATCATACAAAGTGGCCTACATAACTATTAAAATTACCAATACATACAAAGTAAAAGTAACTCAAATACACGGTCCTGCGTCAACCTATTTTAACAAAGAAGTAGAAGCTTTCTGTGAAGAAATAAATACTGCTATAGAATAAGATAAATGCTACCAAAGTATTGTAATGGGAAATTTTAATACTATCCTAAGGCGACAATTAGATGACTCTGAATATACCAAAAAATTTATATTATGTGAAAGAAATGACAGAAAAAACATGTTAACACAATTTTTAAAAGATCTAAAACTTTTTGCAATCAACAACTTTTTTGACAAAAAACCGCGAAGAAAATGAACATGGACTAGCTGCAACGGCCAAACAAAAAAGGAAATCGACTATATACTGACATCCAACAAAACTCTAATCCAAGACGTAACAATATTAAACACATTCAGTACTAAACTAAAACCTATTAAAAATGCAGGGCAATACAAAAAATCCGTGAACACGTGCACTCAAACGAAATAGTGAAACCTACAAATATTCATTCTCTAAATCAGATTGAACACGCTCTAAATAAAATAAAACAGCTAACAACAACAATAACAAACGTTGTACAAGAAAATGTACTTAGTGTAGCCAAAAATAAAAGTAATAAAACAAATAAACTTTTAGACGAAACTATTAAAATGATTGAGAAAACAAGAGAATTATATAACACAAAAATACGAAAGAAGGCAAGAAAAATTATACATAAAGATATGGAAGATGCGTATGACAGAATGGCAGAAATAACAGAGAACAACCGTAATACGAAATGTCTAAGAAGAAACAAATTAAAATGTGAAATATTAGCAATAAAAAACAAAAATTAAAAAGAAATAACAAACAGAACAAAAGTAGTTACATTAACTAAGAAATATTACTAAGACTTATATTCCTCTAAAACAACAAAACCTAAAACTCTAGTAGAACTACAAGTAACAAATTTTGGTTCTGAAGATTTACCCGAGATAGATAAAAAACAAATAGCTCTTACTCTACAACACAAAAAATAATAAAGTACCAGGAAAGAAGCTATAAATGTATAAATTAAGAGACGATACCCAATCAATGGAACATAGCATAAGTAATTCTGTTATACAAAAAAAGAGACTAAAAACTGCTACACGAGTATTCACCAATAAGTTTTTTATTGCAAATATACAAACTTAACAAGAATTATTGCTAACAGAATAACAATAAAATTAGACGACCATCAACATGTATAGCAAGCTGCCTTTCGAAAAGGGCATAGCACAAATGACTGTTTACTGACAATATATTAATTAAAAAAACAAAAAAATACAATCTGCCGCTTCACCTATTCTTTATAGATAACGAAAATTATGATAGAATTAGATAACACACGCATTGACTCTAGGTACAAAAACATAAAAAAAAGCGGAATCAGACAAGGTAACAAGTTGTCACCAAAACTGTTCGATCTAGCCTTAGAGGGCATCTTCAAAGGATTAATTAAAGCAATTTTGGAATTTATATAAATGGAGAAGGATACGCTAACGTGCTGACAAGAAAAAACACCTACAAAAAATTATAACTAAACTGGAAAGAGAATAAGAATTTTAATAAAACAGAAACTATGAGTTCTCAGAGCAGCCAAGTAAAAAAGCACAAATAGAAAACGTCATTGAGTATATTATCTAGACCAAACGAAACAAACTTGGCAAGTAAAATGAAGATATAAAAAATAGAGAAAACAAGGACTTTGGAATGGGTAGCTTCCGAAAAATTATCAAAAATGGGTAAAAACAAAAAAATCATCAGCAAATTAAATCCAAATTATCGAACGAATGTGTATTGCCGGTTTTGACGTACGAAACCCAGACATGGACACTTACGAAACAAACGATATACCAACTGGGAACTACATAGAGAACGATAGAAATATTAATGCTAGGTATCACACTAATACATAAAAAAAGAAACAAGTGGATCAGAACAGATATAACCAAAAAAGTCACTCAACTAAAATGGGAGTTTGCAGGACATGTAGCAAGACTAAACCATAGAACGTAAAAATTATACAGTGGAGAGTTTGGAATGGTAAGAGAAGTAGAGGAAGACCGTTTACAAAATGGGTCGATGACTTAAAAAAATTGCTCAATTAAAATGGATATCAACATCTCAAAACAGAGAGTAAAGGATAACGAAGAGGAAAGCTTTTGCCCAACACGGGCGCACTAAGGGCTTAAGAAGAAAACAAGAGGTTAAAAGTATTTGGAATTTATTGCGCAAACTTTAAACATTTAAATTCAAAACATTGTTAGCTATTTTAATCTGTGTTAAGTTATCCTATGTTTTAATGTAACTTTATGGGTTTCTGAATTTTTAAAAAAATGATCGCTTTTTAAAAATTGTTTACGATTAAACAAAGTTTATCAACCGTTTATGTTTTTTAAATTTTGTAGTAAAACGATGTGGAAGCAACAGAACTAAGCTAAACAAAACAACATAGTAATTATTTCTAAACACTTATAATAAGTTTCTTTTCTATTAAAATGTGTATAATGCAATAGTCTAAAATAACTAAGCATAATTTAACTTCTGGAAATTTTAGATTAAATGTTTAATAATAACAGCGTTAATGTATTTTGTAACAGCATTGAAAAGTTCAAAATTATGTTTTCTAATTAGTTTAAACTCAATTTCTGAATAAAATGGTTGACCGTTTACAAACTTTTTAAATATATATGGAGTTAAAATAAGAAAAATCAAATAATAATTAAAAAATTATAATTACTAGAAAACTGAAATATTTAATAACATTTTAATTTTCTATTTTACTTTTAAACAAATATTTTGTAATTTGAGCTATTACAAGTAATTAAGTGTAACCTTTGTGTTAATTCTGTCAGTTAACTTTTGCGAGAGTCTCGTTATTCACACTTGTTTTATTTAAAAATGATTTTAAATTTTTGTTAAGTTGTGTGTTTTATGATGTAATTTTTAAAGTTGTATTTGGATTTATTAATATTTTACTACATATTGTAAATAATTTAATAAACTTATGTTTTATTATTCTTTAAGCTCTAGTATTCCAATTTTTTGTATAATGCTTTTAACCGTAACTGTTCAACTACTTTAATATTTTTCTTTTCTTAACGTTAATATTAAGCAATTTTGGGTTTCAAAAATCAAGCAGTTTGTGGTATTTGTGTTAAGTATCATACTGTCTAGTGCATCTTTGTTTGTTTAATATATTTTTGTAACCTTTCTCTGGACTTGGTAGCCCCGTCGGTCGCTTTTGGTTTTTTAAACACTAATTTTACAGATAACAAACATTGTTTATGTTTTAAGTACATAATATTTATTAAAAATAAAACACTGTGTATTATAATTCCGGTTTGGTTTGGTTGAAACTTCATAGGTAGCGCTGTCGTATCTGGACAAGATTTGTAATATTACGTATGTTAATTTTTGCGTTCCAAGGTAGCGCTGTCAAATCCACCAAAGGAGATTGAAATTATAATCATAATTACACAGGGTTTAGAAGCGACTACGTATTCGTAAGAAAATTCTTATTAAAGATATTTCAATTAGCTTACAACTACGTTTAGTTTGACGGTAGAATGGAAATGAAAGAATTACTAATTGAAAATTATGAATTTAGAAAACTTTTTAAAAGTGCGTGCAAAGAACGCTACACTCTACGTGTCAACAAGTTTTGTTTTTTTTTAGAATCGAACTGGTGAGCAATTTAAAATGTTATTTCAACGATTACTTGCGATTAAATAGATATATTGTTAATCTTTTCTTTAGTGTCTATTCTAAACAAATGCATAAGTTTCATGCTAAATTAGCACAAAGAAGTTTGCGTTTGCTCAAATAAACTATCAGTAATGTATAGGATGTTTATTTGAAGCAAACCACAGCTTGTAGGCTTCAAATTTTTTTTTTCTATTTACAGGTGACAAATCTAAAATATGTAGAAGTAAATTAATTAAAAAAATTTAACTTACACAACTAATTTATGGTAACGTGACTCCAGAATTAATGAAGAACACATTTACTTACACATTTACTTACATTTAACACATTCACTGTAAGGGACAGTAAATTTGGTGACAATCTGTTAAACACAGTTATACACGGTGTGCATAAATTGACAAAAAAGTTACACGCTGCGACATTCTTCGTCAAATTCTGTATCAAAAATGTTATTGGTAAAATGTTGTATCGTGCTACATACGTCTTCATAAGGTTCTCAAAGTTTGAACTTTTGGTCTATATATAATATAAGTGTTAGTGTTCATATCTGTGATGGAAATAGCCGAGATTAGGAATAATAAAAGAATTTTGAAATTTATGTTTTGTTATCGATTTCTTCAAACTTCAAAGTTTGTTTTTAACATTTTTTTATCAATGTATTGTTACAAACTACACAAACATACGGCATACGTTTTCCAAACCAAAGAAAACCTAGAGAAAATTTATTTTAAAAATTGAATCAACGATTTTGAAAGACTGATTTGTTTATAACGAGAAACGCTAATGCTGGTCGATCAAAACAAAACCGTCTAATACAACTAGAAAAACAAATTCTCAAATTCATTAAATATCTCCAGTAGCAAGACCGTTTACTTAGTTTAACAAGAAAACCTGTCTCAATTATATCATATCACGTTTCTAAAGTTCAGCCTCTATATGATAACAAGAACATATTACGATTTAATTTTTGTAACTCTTAAATTCAATTCAAAAAGATGGCGACTTTTTCCAGCGTATTTTTTGGAGCGATAAATCTATGTTTACCAGAGATGGTGTATTTAATACTCATAAGCTTTATCATTAGGTATATAAAAATCTGCATAAATTTATAGAGTATGATCACCAAAGAAGCTTTTCCATTAACTTTTGACTGGGCATAATAAACCACAGTCAATCTATTTACCAAATCGTCTTAATGCTAATGGGTATCTTAATGCACTAGAACAAGTTATTGACGAAATGCTGTTGAACATACGTCATAACATGATTTACATGCACGCTAAAACTTCTGCTCATTTTGTTTGTAATGTAAGAGAAATTGAATGAACACTTCCCGAATAGATGGATTGGTCGCGGTGGTCCTATTCTAAGACCCATTAAAGAGAGTGTAAAAAATCTTGTAAGAAAATACATTTTTAATTAACATTATTAATTGTATGTACTTAGGTATTATAATTGAACAGTGCTACCAATAACAATAAAAACGTTTCTAGAGATTGAAATAAAAAAATAGCAACAGCAAGTATTATAGTAGTACGCTAGTTTACAGTATTGCCAAATGTATGTTTTCTTTAAGTGTTTTCTGAAGACATGCAAAGCATAATACAACAATTTATCGTCAAGATTTTCAATTTGGAACTGAACGAAAAATGTCGCAACGTGTAACTTTTTTGTACACACCCTGTAATACAGGACATGAATTGCATGCAATCTAATAAGCAGAAAAATAATTTATAAAATATAAAATGGCAGTTATGAAAATTTATGAAATTGTAAATGCGAAAGAATCAGGTACATACCAAACGTTGTGATTATTTCAGACAGTTAAATTATCAGGTTATAGAACAAATTACGAATCAACGGTTCTAGATAGATAGATGTAGACAGCGGTGGGCGCTTTATCATACTTGTTGTGACGCTTTATTAATTCATGATTTAAACAATATTTTATGTGTTGTTGGTATCACGTATTGTTTTATAACCTAATTTTGCGATTCAAAAAGTATTAAACGTATAATTAACTATCGGTTGCTTCTTGAAAATCTTTTTTTCTACAATTGCTTGACTTGTCACTTTCACCGCTCGCTTAATTGACATCGGTTTTGAGATCCCACACTCGAAGCCGCCCAAAATCAATGTATTTATAATATATTAGTACGTTAATTGCAAATGTAGTTAAAAGGGTTTAAAACCCCAATTTATGTTACAATACAAATTTTATTTTTTATGCAGTTGAAACTGAAACTTTTCTTTGTAATAATTTTGTAACCGGGTAAATTTTTCCGGACACGTTAGGTTTTATTCGAATGTAACCATATTTTAAATTAAACAAAAATATATCGATTTAATTTATTTTGTGATTGAATCTGATGTCAATTTGTTAACTTAGTAAATTAATTT
Source organism: Aquatica leii (assembly GCA_035610365.1). NCBI lineage: Eukaryota > Metazoa > Arthropoda > Insecta > Coleoptera > Lampyridae > Aquatica > Aquatica leii. The sequence continues at coordinate 50,187,158 of CM069437.1, read as the reverse complement.
GTAATTGAAGCTTTTGCTTTACATCCGCTTACGTTGTGTTTCTTTGTTTAAGTATAATTTTACGTTTTGTGCTAATTATTAAAGGTATATCCTATGAGCATTGAAACTACTAAACGAGTTTATTGATAAATAAAAACATAGAAACTATTAGACGTTGTGTTGATATTTGGCGACCTACCAATTTTCTTCTGATGTATTATAAAACAAACATGTAATAAAAATGTAGCAAACCGCAAGAACAGAAAAAGATACAATGCATGCAAAAGACGACAAAAATATTTGAGCTACTTATTCCTATCCAAAGTAACAAAATTATTTTTTGTAAATAGTTTCAAGATAACTAAAAAGACTTCAAATGCATGTCTCGCTACTAAAGTCTAAAACAATAAATAGGTTAAAATTTAACAAAAGTATTTGAACTACAAAGCAAATATTCTACAAAACACAAACAAAATGTTTTTTACAACACCGTATCAAATAGAACCTCCAAAACAAATGGCAATTGTGCAAAACTTAAAAACACAATCTTGTGACAATCAAGTCTAAACAAACACCAAGATTTGATTTAGTTATCAGGGAAGTACTTACTACAAGAATTTTTAGAAAATATATATAAAACCACACAGGAGATATGTAACTCAGGCTTAAAACTTGTCTATTTCCCTACTCAATGGAAAGTAACTCAAATTATTATAAAAACAAACTAAAACCCGGAAAAAATTTAAACAAAACATTATGTCATATTTTCCAATAAGTTTGCTGCCTATTATGTCAAAAATCTTTGAAAAAAGTATTTTTGACACGACTAAAATCAATCATAGAGAATACTATATAGAACTATATTTAAGAATAGTCGGTGTAGTAAAGATTTATAAAGAGAAATATCATTGTTCAGTTGCATTTTTTGATAGCAGTTTTGACAAAGTCTTACTAATTAATATACTGTTCGATAGTTCTTTTATAATGTATACACTTTAAGAAATTAATAACATAACAGCTCATTTACTACTTTTATTCAGTAAGTACGAACTATTTAGTCGACATACAATACAATAATAAATAATAATGTTGAAAATAAAAATGCTGTTATTCTAAACACATTGTAAGTTCTTGATAATACAAAAATGCGTAAAACACAGAAATAATTCGTATTAACTTGCACTAAACATATACTGAAACGTTCTCAAATTCAAGAGTCTTCTCAAAGTTGTTATCCATCTTCTAGAACGTATACCGAAAGATATAGAACACTCGAGAAGGATTTCCAAAATGTGTATAAATACCGAACAAACAAATCGTAGGTCAGTTATTTCCGTAATTCGAAGACAGGAGTGTTAAGAAGATTATTCAAGTCTAAATAAATATGTCGTTAACGCGTGTAAGATAAACCTACGGTGAATAATCTGGTACGTGACTTTAAGGTAAACAAGTGTTAAACAAGTGTGTGACTTTATCTTATCTTCGTGTCAGTGATACCGCTATATATAAATTATACTGTAAGTGTTTTTATTAAATATTATTAGATTTAATTAGTTCGGTTAATTTAAAAGTGTACATATTTTTAGTATAAGTATAAATATGTTTAGTAGTTTAAATAAATTAGTTTTAATAATAAAATTCGTTACATTTGGTGCCACGATGCGCGGTCGCGATTTATAGTGTAATGAATAATTTAATACCACTCCCGTAATAAAAATTGTTTCATTCTTATCAGACGTGGGACGATATTACAGTTGGATATAATGTTTATTAAACTGTTTCTTTTAATAAGTGCGTGATCGCGATATTAATTATATTCGTTTCAGTGGTTTAATATTAACAAGTCGATCGTTATTAAAATCATGCGTTATACAAAAACTGCATTTTAAAAAGAGACTGTATTTTACATTTTATTCGTGTAATTGATTTATGCCGATAACGCGTTTGCAAAAAGTGAAAATGGATTCAAAAACATTTGAAATTTTGGAATCAATAAATAAAAAAATGGGAGAAAATTCGCAGAAAATGGAAGAAAAGTTTTACGAAAAATCGCAGAAAATGGACGAAAAGTTTAACGAAAATTTGTAGAAAATAGAAAAAAATTTTAGAAGTTTAAAAGAAGAGATACAAACACGCATAGAAAACCAAATTAAAATTGTTCAAGAGGAAACCCAAGCAGATATGCTACATTTGAAAGAAAAAATTTGCGAATCTGTAAAGGAGAAAATAGAAGCAATAGAGGACAAATTAGAAGACAGAATAAAGCTGTTTGAAGAAAGAATAAACCAAATAAATTGTCACGGTGAAAGAATCGTCACGAGTAAAGATTTAATATTGGACCATCGAGAAGAATGCACTCACAAGTTTAAAGTTGTACCTCCGAATTTTGATGGTAAACTTCCATGGTCAACTTACCACAACCAGTTTGAAGCCGCAGCTACGGCTAATGGATGGAACAACAAGCAGAAAGCGACGTCTTTAATAGTTTCTTACGCGGATAAGCTCATCTTCAACAAGTCTATCAAGCTCATATTAATAGTCGGGTTCAGAAAGCTGCCGAAAGTATTCAAGAGTTTGAGGCTGACATCGCCACACTAACACGGCTTGCGTATTCTACAGCGCCAGATACCTTCTTGGAACAGTTGGCTATTCAAACTTTTGTAGACGGGCTCCGAGACAACGAAACGCAGCAGACTCTCCGGTTAGCTATACCGAAGACATTGGTGCATGCTTTGGAGTTTGAAGCAGCAAAATAAGCATTGTAACAAGACCGTCATAAACTTTGCTGTGCTGCAGAAGTACTCGCGCAGACACTAGAAAGCTTCGAAGAGATAGCGCGACGAATACTTCGGGAAAGAAGAGTGACAATTTTAAACTGGGGTGAAATCGGCCATGTACGACGGCATCGTACTAAATCTAAGAAAAGAACAAGAAGAATGTTTAAAAATTTGGAACAAGGCGACCAAAAGAGACCAAAAATAATCTCCTCTAGTGAACAATTGCATAGCATTTACCTTGATGGTAAGCTCAATGGAAGGAGTGTTCAGTTACTGGTTGACATGGGAGCGACAAAAACCATCATTCGTCCTGACATGTTGTTGGAAAACGAGAAGACAGTACTACTTCGAACGGCGACGGGCAAAGAAATACCTACTCACGGACAAGTCAACGTAACCATTGGAAATGGAGTACTCGACCATCAAGTACTGGTAGCCGACATCACGTGATAAAGAAGTAAGGGTTCCATTTGGATATGAAGAACGATGTCTTGAAGATCGAGAATGAAGAAATTCCTTTTCATTTGTCAGAGAAAGCAGCCGTGCGAGTCTTATTGAGTAAAGACGTAAGTTTGCCTGCAAGGACTGAAAGTGTGGTGATGGCACGCCTGGACGAAAGTCTTCGGGAAGGCTACACACGCGCGATTGAACCAATGGAGGGCGGCTTAGTTGAATAGGGACTACTCGTTGGCACAACTTTAGTACTAGTAAAAAAACACGATTCCAGTAAGAATCCTAAACATCAACGCAGATCCTGTAACGTTGAAAAAGAAGACCGTAGTAGGCCAATGCACGCCAGTATCTCAAATTGTGAGATGCGTGAAGTCGGCGAAAAATATGTCGCCGAAGAAGTGTCCACAACATCTATTGGACATTCTTACCACCAAATGCCAAAACCTCAGCTAAGATCAGCTGGCTAAAGGTAAAGTGTTGATCCAAGAGTATCAAGATGTGTTCGCGCTGGAGAGTAGTTCCAAGGGAAGAACTAACGCGGTGAAGCATAAAATTAATACCGGAGACGCTCGGCCGATACGACAACATCCAAGCAGATTTCCTTTAGCAAAAAAAAGAAGAAGCCGAACAAATAAATACGGATATGAAGAGAGAAAACGTGATTGGACGTTTAAGTAGCCCATTAGCATCCCCAGTGGTACTCGTAAAAAAGAAGGATAGATCAACAAAGTTTTGCGTAGACTACAGACAGCTAAACAACGTAACCAAAAAGCACAGTTACCTTTTACCTAGAATTGATGATACGTTAGACACCCTGTCAGGATCCCAGTGGTTTCCTACGTTAGATTTAAAGAGTGGATACTGGCAGGTAGAATTAGAACCCAAGGATCGTGAAAAAACAGCCTTTACGATTGGAACTGGTTTGTGGCAGTTTACTGTGATGCCCTTCGACTTGTGTAACGCTCCTGCAACGTTCGAGCGTTTGATAGAGACCGACGTGATCGTAGTTGAAAGGTCATTTGAAGAACACTTAAACAATTTGGAAGAAGTGTTTCAGCGACTACGTGAGGCTAATCTCAAACTGATTCCAAAGAAATGCCACGTATTTAAGAAGGAAGTGCATTATCTTGGCCACGTCGTATCTAAAGATGGAGTACAGACTGACCCAAACAAAAACCGAGCAGTGCAAACATGGCCAAGACCAAATCGACAAGCATCAGGTCCGAAGTTTCTTTAGGTTGTGCATCTATTATAGACGATTTGTACCCGGATTTGCTAATATTACCAAACCTTTTACGAAATTAACGGAAGAAAGAGCAAAATTTAGATGGAATAAAAACTGCGAAAATTCTTTCCATCAACAAAAACAGGCCCTAGTCACTACGTCAATTCTAAGTTATCCAAGAGAGGATGGAAAATTTGTTTTGGGTACCGACACAAGCAATCTGGCCATAGGCGCGGTCTTTTCGCAGGTTTAAGGTGAACAAGAAAAAGTTATCGCGTATTTTGGCAAGGTTTTGTCCAGGCCAGAAAGGAATTATTGGTGAATAGGAAGGAGCTGTTAGCAGTCGTTAAGTCCATCGAACATTTCTACAAATATTTCTATGGACGAAAATTTTTACTGAGAATGCCGTTTTAAAATGGCTACTGCAGTTCCATAAGCCAGAGAGACAAATGGCAAGATAGATTGAAAGAGTGCAAGAGTATGACTTTAACACAGAACACCGTGCCGGAAGCAGTCATCGCAACGCTGATGCTTTGTCCAGAAGACCATGTCCGGCGGACTTCAACTATTGTTCGCGACTAAAAGAAAAAGTTGAATGCCTCCGGAGAACTGCTATGGTTGATGATGAGTGGGAACCTGAGCAGTTACGTCGCGAATAAGAAAACAATCTTAAAATAAGATTACTCCTAGACTGGATAGAAAGCGGTCGACGACCAACCTGGGAAGAAGTGAGTGCTTTGGGCAGAAACATCAAAGCGTACTGGGCGCAGTAAGACTCCTTGATAGTAGAAGACGGTCTTCTTAAGCGATCCCTAGAAAATGCCGAGGGCACGGGAAACAGACTACAGTTGGTAGTGCTGAAGAGCAGGGTGTTGTTGAAGCATCTCCACGATGTGACATCAAGAGGACACTTTGGCATTAAGAAGACGTTAGGTAAAGTGCAAGAACGATTTTACTGGATGAATTGCAAAGAGGACGTCATGAAATGATGCCGTAAATACAGGGTCTGCGCATCAGGAAATGGTCCAGTAAGTAAGCGCAAAGCACCCATGAAGCAATACAACGTAAAGAACCCTTTGGAAAGAGTAGCGATTAACATGGCAGGGCCGTTCCCAGAATCCGATTCGGGAAATAAATAGATCCTGATGGCGATGGATTGTTTTACGAAATGGACGGAGGCATACGCCATACTTAATCAGGAAGCAGCTACAGTTGCATACGTATTAGTAAAAGAGTTTTTCTGTCAGTTTAGAGTTCCGTTGGAATTACACTCCGATCAAGGCCCCAATTTTGAGTCTGGGCAGTTTCAAGAAGTTTGCCGACTCTTGGGAATTAAGAAAACTCAAATCGAACAATAGGCAAATACTTAGCCAAAGTAGTGTCCGAACACCAAAGAGACTAGAATCAGTACTTGCACCTTTTCCTAATAGCATACCGATCATCCGTTTACGAAAGCACAGGCCAAACACCATTCTGTGTGATGCTCGGTCGCGAAATACGATTGCCATGCGACTTTCAATTTGGACGAAAACCGGAAAAAAAAGTTGCTGGAGAAGATAACGTCAGCAAGCTGACCAAGAGGCTAGACAAACTACTTGAAGAGATCCGTAAAAACACACAAATTGCCAGCGACAGGATGAAAATTAGATATGACGTCATTGCAGGTTTTAACCTGGTGATATGGTTTGGTTGTATAATCCTTAAAGGATACGTGGTTTGTCGCCGAAGCTGCAAAGGCAATGCGAGGGCCCCTATGAAGTTATGCAGGGTATTAATGACGTCACATATCGCATCCAAAAACCGCCCAGAAGCAAACCAAGAATGGTCCACGTCGATCGTCTAGCCCCGTTTGCTAGCGATAACCACAATACGCAAGTTTAAGTTCGAACCAGAGTGATAAGCAGCAGAACCAGAAATGAAATCGAAAAAATGGAGATCAAGAAGTTTATGAACTTATACGGAGGTTCTGGAAAAGTTAGGTTTGGAGTAACCACCGAGGAACAACAAGATCTGTTCTAGACACAAAAAGATTACGCCATCGCACATTGCGTGAGCAAAGATCTTGACATGTCCAGAGGGGTTGCTGTCGTGTTTAAAAAAAAGTTTGAGCAGCTAAATGAATTACAAAGACAGCAACCGGCAGTCGGAGAAGTTTTAGGACTACGTGGTGACAGATGCTTCGTTTTCTATTTGGTCACCAAGAAATACTTACGTACCAAGCCGTTATACAAAAATCTGTGGCAAACTTTATGGAATCTCAAAAGAGAAATGGAGTTTCACCGTGTAAAGAAATTGGCAGTACCCAAACTTGGTTGTGGCTTAGATCGACTGAATTGGAGGACAGCTCAAACCATGTTGGAAGCGTTCAAGTATTGATCTGTAGTTACCAACCAAGAAGAATATCGGGTCAGTCCATTGACTGTTACCTTTATGGTCAAGAAAATTGTCGAAATGGAGGAAGCTGCCGCTATCGCCACGATCCTTTCTACCGGTGTCGCATCCAGTTTTCTGTTCTGGGACAGAACAGTCCTAAGAAGGAGGCAGTGAAACGTTCTCAAATTCAAGAGTTTTATCGAAGTTGTTATCCATCTTCTAGAACGTATACCGACAGATATGGAGCACTCGAGAAGGATTTCCAAAATGTGTATAAATACGGAACAAACAAATCGTAGGTCAGTTATTTCCGTAACGCAAAAACAGCAGCGTTAAAAAGATTATTCAAGTCTAAATAAATAAGTCGTTAACGCGTGTAAGATAAACCTACGGTGAATAATCTGGAACGTGACTTTAACGTAAACAAGTGTTAAACAAGTGTGTGTCTTTATCTTATCTTCGTGTCAGTGATAGTGCTATATATAAATTATACTGTAAATGTTTTTATTAAATATTATTAGATTTAATTAGTTCAGTTAATTTAAAAGTGTACATATTTTTAGTATAAGTAAAAATATTTTTAGTAGTTTAAATACAGTCGAACTCCTATATAGTGATGTTCAAAATTCCCTTCAAAAACATCATTATATAGAAACTTCATTATATAGAATTTATACTTAAAAATAAAACACAAATTCAAACGTACATAAGAAATACATATTAATTATAAACACTTTCGTTTTGTCATTTTTAACCAACATTACACTTAAACAACTTGAAACGAAAAAATTGCAAATAAAACGTGTTCAATAACATGACAATGCACTTCAAAACTCGAAGGAAATCCTATAATCCTCTAAACAATTTATGCATTTATGTCATTTACAAATGTACAGAATTTTTGGTACTATTAGTAATAGCCTTTCTGTATTGTAAATTAAGAAGTCTTATAATCCGCTTATCCGTTTAACAATGCGGTATTGTAAAGGTAAAGTAAATTGTACGTGATTCCAAGAAAACTTTAAGTAGTTGGGTAACATTTTCTTAGAAAAAGATCATAATATAGAATTTGAACATCATATTTTAGAGGTGTTTTTACACGCATTTTAACCCGAAGGTCAATATCCTAAAGAAAACATCACTAAATAGAAAAAATCATTAAATAGGAGTTCATTGAATGGAGGTCCGACTGTAAATTAGTTTTAATAATAAAATTCGTTACAATACAAACATAAACCAAACTTACCGTTACCGTACTTGAGTCTGACTTTATAAAAAGATATTTAGTACAAAAAATACATACTAAACTATATCACACCAAATCTAGAATTTCTAAAAAAGCAAAGTAAGACATCTCTTCTATAAATTCTATATAACGAACCGTTACGTAGACAACACTGCGATACACATGTTAAACCAAAATTACCATCATATTATTTGCAAGAAAATCTATCTGAATTTAAATTCTGACCAGACAAATACCCAATTTAAATAAACATGTGTCTTTCAATCAAACATTTTTTTTAATTAAAGTAGTGTAGCGTGCACATTTTTTGTGTAAATTAACATTTTTTTAATCCCTGTGAATGCAAGTCATTCTGGGCAACGTTGCACTTTAGTGGAAACAGGCGCTTTTCGTTCTGCTGCTTTTGCTGTTGTGTCAAATGTGTGCTCACGTTTGCCATTCTTTTCTCAATCCATTACTCTTTTAATTACATTATCACTTAAGTAACTGTCGGTTATATTGATACTACTAACAATTGACACAGATAAAAGTGAATCTAAAAATTACTTGTCTTTGACTGTAAGTGCTAGGTTATCATAGCGAGGTATGTATGGTTTTATTCCAACACAGGTGTTTGATCAATTATATCAACGCTACTAAAATAAATTGTGTTTCCATAATTCGATCGGTTTTTACTAATGATAATCCGATAAGACATGGTCTATGCGGAATCCTTGTTGCAAAAATACTAGTTCTTAAATCATTCAAACGAGGTAGATAGCTCTTGTATGATTGGAGTCGTTTTTATGGAAATAAAACAGTATCCACATGTGTTAATAGTCTTGTAAAAATTTGAGCGAATGTTCAGAGTTTGTAAAATTCATATTATTAAAATTAAGTTTTGTTGTAGCACCTGAACAAATTCCTGGTTGCCATAATGTTCCCCTTTTTGGTGAGAACAATTGACGGTTGGGTAAGTTTTTGTGCTGATATTTTCCTCATTTTGCAATTTATTATTATAATTGTCAATTGTTGATTTGTTTCGCGACTGCATGGTAAACAAAGTGGTTGATCGAGTACTATTTAAATTTTATTAGAATCAATCAGTTATAACGCATCTTAGCATTGATTATAATTATTTGTATGAAGTGTTACCTGATCAAAAAATCAGTATTATAGTTGTTATATTTGTAATCTAAAATCGGTATTTAATATTTATTATTTTAGCTTTTTTCCTTTTTTTAGTTTCTATTCTATTTTGTTACAAACTTGCTTGCTTTTTTAATGTCGTTAGTTTTTAAACCTTCAAAAAAGCTTCCTCTAAATAAGTAAACAGTTTTCAACTTTTTTCTTAAATATTTTTATGATTTTTCATTTATTTGTTTTTGGTTGTTTTTGAACCACTTTAAACAACTAAAAAAATTGTATAAACTAATTTATTATTAATTATTTTAGCGATCTTGACCGCTCATTTCTAGTTCACGATCACCTCGTCGAGAACCGATTCGGGCAATTTTAAGTATTTTTTTTTAGTTTATTTACTGTTTCTATAATTTACATAACATTAATGAAATTATCACTTATTATTCAAATGTGACAAATGTTTACTGAACAAAGAAATTATAACAGTTGCCAAAATATAATTCATTACTAAATATTTTAGACTGCTACAAACACAACGCACAACACAAAACACAGATGTTTGCTAGCCAACGGTCATTTTAATAACCGTTTTACGCTACACGTTACATTTAAATGCGACTAAACAATTATTTTTTTAAATTTCTATTTTCTATTTCTATTATATACGTCTTAAGTTTAAGTGCCTAAAAATTGGACGTGGTTGGCTAACACGAAATATTTATAATCTGTTTTTTAGAGCAAAAGGTGTGCTAGTTTATTAGCTGTTACCTGGTCAGTTAATTGACAAAATTCTATTTATACAGTAGTAGCTGCCAATATGAAAAAATAAACGTTCCTGGAATTTTAGTTTGTACGGCAGGTACCCAACTTTCATTATAGCAGTCATTTGATTTGGAAAAAACATTTGTAATTAAACATTCAGAAATACTATAAACGTAAAATTTTTTATGTGTTACTAATCAGATTAGATCAGCAAATTATAGCAATTTTTTTCTTTAACAATGTAATACACTAATTAGTAGTGCCTATTTATCAATAACGTAAAAATCAACTTTTAATGCCAATAATTTATATCCTACTATAACAAAAACTATGTTTTTTTTATTTAAACAAAATTAATTTTTTTGTAATGGTTTATTTTGTATAGTTTCAAAATTGTTTATGTATTTAATTCCACGCACATTTGTTGTAACGTTCAAAAGTAGGTTTCTGTTTTAAGATTATCTTATTAATAACAACGTATGCGTACAATACATGGAAACAAAACAGTAATTTTTTAGTCAATATGAAAATATTTTAACTAACAGCATCAATGGAAATAGAACAGTAAAAATTTTTAGAGTAAAAAGTGTGTTCAACGTATGAAACACGCAACTTAACTGCAAAGTACGTATTGAAACTGAAATACAAATCTGAAGTGGCAGGTGAGGGCTCAACAGTTATTTTTGCCAGTTTTCTTTTAGTGTTTCGTTCGTCTTGTATGCGAGTTGTCAAGATGACTGACATTGTTAGAAACAGAACTTGTAACGGCTTCACGCAATTTAATTATATTGTTCCACCTCGCAACTCGTTTGTCAGTGAAATCGGAATAAATCTCTAAAATTACATACACACTTGTTCTAAGATTACTCCCGGCTGAACATGATATACTTGAAATTTATTCGTAGCAAAATTAACAATTTACGTTTAATATAAATTTCAAATGTTTGTAAACGAAAATTTATCTGCAGCCAACAACAAACCCTAAGGAGTGTAATAAAACGTGCATAAAAAGTTTTACAGAAAAGGCAACAGAAAAGCACTTTGCAACCGGTACGATCGAAGTAATCAGATTGATTTTATCGAATCGAACAGTTGCTCTACCAACCACATTGGGGTGACATCGTTACCAGCTCGTTGACACGTTCTTTGCCGTCAATGTTTGCTGACGACGAGCTTTCAATCGCAAGTTACTGTCCGAATTGCTTAAGGGTGATCAACAAAAGCGTCAGACTGCACTTTAGTGTAGATTGCAAGATTATGAGTTTTATTGATTGTATTCAATTCCAATATTTTTTATTATTATTACATAGAAAATTATTTTTAAATTTAATTAAAATAATACTAAAATTTAAAATTAATTAGTAGAAGTATTGATAAAACAAACATTGGTTTAGATTGAATGAACAAAATAATATTATACTAGTTTTAAATTACGGTTTAAAAATTAATTGCTTTCTTAGTTTGTGTTTAGAATGTTTTAGTAATGAATGTTACCATTAAAACGAAGCTTGAAATCTTAATTGTTGTGATGTTTAAACAAACATCTTAAGGTATGCAAGGAATAAATGCAAGATTATTAACCGCTTTGCTTTTAAGGAATATAAATTTTAACGCGAATAAAAATCCGCGCAACGCTCTGCTGGCTGCGCATTAACGAGATAACGTTCACAATGCTATGTACCATTATTTTGTGAATTATTTAATCCATTTACACATTAAAGATTTACCTGCTTTTAGTTCTACTGCTAACAACTATAAATTGTACTGCAGCAATACGTTACATAAAACGCGATTTTAACTTATGTTATATAGTCATTTTTAAACAACTCATTACATACAGTATAAATATATAAATTCAATTAAAAAATCTTCTAGCTTTACGGTTTAAAATTAAATGTGCTTTTTGTAGAGAGGTGTTGAGCAAATCTATCTTACATTTTCAATCGCTTATGTTTAATTTGCCTGAATTGGTACTTTCTTTGTCAGGTAGGTTAACCATTTTTAGTATAACAAAATTAATTTTTATAGTTTTAACAGTGTTTTGTAAAAAAATTATTTATAAAAAAATTAAATTAAAAATAGTGTAAGGCTATTAATTCGATATTTTAACGGTATTTATTACTACCAGTGTTAGAATTAACTCGTCCAGGCGCAAGGATTTTGGGATGAAAGAGTCCTAGAGAGGCAGAACAATTTTGTTTATATTTTAAGTATGAAATTATAAAAAACTTAAAGTTTAGTGATGCCATATTAAAATAAAATCAACTTTGAAACATTTTTTAAACATTTTGTGAAAAAATTGACGGTTTGTATAGTGTACCACTGCATTATAACGTGTTCACTGATTATTGCGAAACTTAACAATATAATTTTTCCTTTCCATACTTTGATTTTTGACCACCCTAGCAACTAAGCTTTGTTTAGGATCGTTTGACTTTTCTGTGTAAATTCCAAACTTTATAACCTCTTTTGATACGTTATTCTATAAATTATAAACTCATCAATCAGGTTGTTGGAAGGAACCATATAGTTTTTAAAATTGTTTAAGAGTTTGGCTAATACTGTTCATACTTTGTATAATTTGTCTAAGTAAGGTTTTTTTTTATTAGGATGTTGTTATTTAAGCTAAAATTTAATAGAATTCAACTAAATTGCTTGACTGTCATCAGTGAGCTGATCATGGAAAATCATAAAAATCTGATGATAAGCTCCAATGATCTCTATAGTTAGAAACATTGTAATGACTCATAAATACTAAAAAAAACTTACGCATGTGGGTAGAGAAGGAAAGAACCGACCAGCAAATTTTATTATTTTTTCAATTGTTGTATAATTGGTTCATAGCGTGTCAGATAAGCAAAATCAACGAATTCAAAAGTTACAGTCCACTTGTTTAAATTCTACAAGAAGAAATGTAGTTTTAACCCAAACATAATTTGGAAAAAACTCGACTTTCCAACATGGTCCATTTCACCGGATAATTCGGAATCGATTTGGCAGCTATAATTAGTTTGCAAACAACAAAAATCAATAAAATTTTCAACGACAACTTCATATAAAGAAATGGTTTTTTTGCCCGCGTTCCAGTGTATCAAACCAAGTAAGTCCTTCGTTTTTCGTAAATAATACACACTTTCTATTTGTTGCAATTTGTGATCATATTGTATGCACGCGCACTGCGGTATTACCCTTTCAGTTATCTTATCAATAAATGCCACATCAATGCAATACTCGCAATAAAATATTAAAAATGGAAGATTCAAGTAGTTCTTCATTTTCACAAAGAATCGTTAAATTGCTTCAAATGTAAGCAGCCGATCTAATTAAAGATTTAACCAGTATAGAATATTGCTTAATTGAAATTACAAATGACAAAAACTTTTCAAAAATAAATTTCTTAAAAATTTCTTTACACGATATATGCAATTCAAAACATAAATATTGTAGCATTTATCGCGATTAGTTTGCGATAATTGTGTTCCCGCTGGTTTATTAAATATTAAACCATATAAAACTAAATTAATCGAATTACAAGATGCACTAGACGCATTTAATAATTTTCACACACAGGTTAATGAAAATTTGCACGAGGTTAAGAGGAAATCTATACTTAATCATTGCGTTAGTAATTTTAATATGCATGCACTTCCACCATTAGCTTTGCTTAAGTTTAGTGGTGATTTTACTGAATTTCAATCCTTTCTTGACGGTTTTAATTATATTATCAGTAGTATATCATTAACAAATGTTCAAAAATTTTTATATTTAAGAACATGTTTAACAAGCAAAGCCGCTAATTCCATCTTAAGACTACAGGTAAAAATTCAAAATTATGATGTCGCATGGCAAATATTAAAAGATCGATATGATAAACCAATATTAATTATTCAGCAACACGTTAAAAACATTTTTGAATTTAAATCAGTTCAGGAAAAGTCGGTTAAACATTTAAAAGAATTTTTTTTACCCTAAACAAAAATTTATTATCCCTTCACAATTTACGTCACTGACGAGCAACTAACAGGGGCTTTTTTTAGCATTTATTGTCTCTAATAAAATTGATAGCGACTGTAGATAAAAATTAAACAATCTCACCTTAATGAAGTTCTTACAATTAGTAAGGTTATCAAGATCTTAAAAGGAAGAGTTAAGTATCTAATAAACATAGATATAGACAATGTAGTAGAAGGCAAATCGGGGACGTACTTTAAACCCTTCAAGAACCACGAAAGTTTTTCAATACTTGTAACCACTAAGAATAAACAAAAAATTTTTTCTTGTGTGTTGTGTAAAAGGCGACATGCTATTCAGCATTGTGAAAGTTTTAAAGAATAAACCCTGAATCACGTTTACAAAAAATTCAGAATTTGCATCTTTGTCGAAATTGTTTGCAACACGATGAAAACAAACCTTGTAGATCTAATTTTAAATGTAGAACTTACAATAAACCCCATCATTCTTTACTGCATTTTTATGAAAAACCAATCAACCGAGCAATAACGATAAAAATTCATTGATTTGGTTATATTAATAATAAGGAAATTGTCGTAGCAGAAATCCACTTTGAACCAGTACTTTCATGTCAAACTATCAAAAGCAGATCTATTATTTTACTGTCGACTATAAAAGTTTACATTAAAGATTTCCGAGGTCGTATGCATTTAATTAAGAGAATTCTGGACAATGGCGCACAGCAAAACTTACTTTCTAAAAGGTTAGCGTTAAAATTAAATTTACCCAAAAAAAACGTATCGTTTCAAATTGCCGCCCCCATTAGTCTAACTGACTCCGTACGTTTAGAGTTACAATTCGTTCACAACGGTTACCAACTAAACATAATCTGTTTAGTTATTTCTGACATTACATCTAAAATTCCTACTTTTCCCTTCGACATATCCAATTTAAAAATTTCGCCAAACATAAACCTGGCTGATAATAAATTTAATGTACCAGATAACATCGACCTATTAATAGAAGCTGCTCATTTTTATCATCTTCTATGCAGCGAATAATTGGGTACTAATCTTCCAGTCTTGTAGAAAACGAAATTAAGATATTTAGTGACGGGTTGCCTTAATCTTATCCGTACTACTTTCATTGATCAATTTTTATTTTTCGGATAACCAATTACATAAACGCGTAAGCAGTTTTTTGAATTAGATCAATTTCAGGCCAACAATTTAAAATTTTTTTATATCCGCCACTATGGCTATTCTTTTTGATAAAAATATTGCTAATCTTGGTAACTCGTTTGATATTGCATTTTCTAGATTTACTTCTTTAGAGAGTCGTTTTTTAAAGCATCCTCAAATTAAAACTCTTTATTCAGATTTTATGACAGAGTGTATTTGTCTACAACATATGACGTTTTTGCATTTGGCTAATAAAAATTTAGTTAAATATTTCTTACATCACTTTGAAGTTGTTTGCGAAAACTCGTTAACCATGAAATTAAGAGTGGTATTTGACGGTAGCGCGATTACAGACAAAGGTACATCCTTAAATGATTGCTAACTTTTAGGTCCACTTACTCAAGATTCTTTATTTTCTATTCTTCTTTGATTTAGAAAATTCCTAGCAGCAGTAGTAGCTGATTGCAAAAAAATGTGCATTCTTGTTAACCCTGTTCATCGGTACTAATAATGTATCTTGTGAAGAAAAAAACTTTCATGATGCCCTTGAAATTTACAAACTGAATACTGTGACTTACGGATTAAACAGTTCTTCGTATTTTGGTACCAAATGTTTCCAACGCTTAGCCTTTGAAAGCAATTATCAATATGCGGAAGCTGCTCAGTAGCTCTTATCTCAAATGTATATGGATGATTTTCTCGGTTTAGCTAATTTTGCTACTGATGCAATAAGATTACGTGATCAAATTGGTTTGATATTAACTTAAGCAAACATTCCGTTGAGAAAATGATTCTGCTGTACTACCAAAGAAAGATAAAAATTCTACAGTTCCAAATCAAAACCGCGAAAACACAAAAGCGTTAGGTGTGAAGTGGAATCCAAATTCTGATACCTTATATTTCTCATTTATTCTAGATTTACCACATTCTAAAGTTACCAAACGTATTATTTTATCTATGATATCTAAATTATTTGATGCTCTTAGCTTGGTTTCGCCATTAATTCTGCGCGGAAAGATTCTCTCAGCAACTTTGGAAAGAACGGTTAGATTGGGACTCGGAGCTTCCTCCGGAATTTACAATAAAATTTGCTTCACTAACGAAAGAACTGCAACAAATTAACAAGGTTTCAATACCTCGGACATTCTTGTTTTTAAATCAATTTGACTTTCAATTGCACGGCTTTGCGAACGCTAGTTCAGTAGCCTACGGTGCTTGTATTTTCATCCGTTCTGTCAATTTTAACGGAGTGTGAGTTTCGCTTTTGTGTTCCAAATCCAGAGTCGCTCTACTCAAGCAAGCATCCACCATACCCAAATTAGAATTATGCGCTACTGTGCTGTTAGCACAATTATATTCAAAATGAAACATGAGCTGACCTCATCAATAAAGTTTCGTCATGTACCAAAATTTTAAGAATTTTGTCTTGCGTTAGAAGGTTCATCTTAAATATTAAAGCAAAAGGCATAATACGTAATCGTAGTTATTTAACTATATCTGAAGTAAATGATTCCTTAATGAAAATGGTAAAATTCGTCAAAGTATCATGTTTCAAAGAAGAAATAAAAAAGATCAGGCAACACCTTTCTTTTTTCTACTTTAAAAATGTTTTTAGATGCTCACCATATTATAAGAGTTGGTGGTAGAATTTGTCAATCTTAACTGCACTATGATACCAGACACCTTATCCTATTAACCAAGAACCACAGGTTTACTTATTTACTTCTTGAGTATTATCATACAAAATTTTTACACTGCGCACCAAATCAATTACTAGCCCTTGTTAGATCAAAATTCTTTGTACTCGCTGGTCGAAATGCATGCAAGAAAATTGTACGCAATTGCTTGCAATGTTTTAAATACTCTCCAACTTCTTGCAAAACGAAAATAGACAATTTATCACCTCAAAGGTTAAAAGTTTTTACATCATGTTGTAATAATATCGCTTGTGATTTTACCGGTTATTTTTTAATAAAAGGCGGTTACACAAAAAAGTCATCGTATATCAAGTCATACGTTTATTTATTTGTACAGTAACAAAAGCGGTTTATTTAGAGCTCGTTACAAGCTTAAGCTCAAATGCGTTTATAGAAGCTTTTAAAAGATTTATAGCTCGCAGAGGCAAGCCATCCTACGTCTACTCTGACAACGGGACTAACTTTGTATGCGCTGCGAGTACGATGAAACCACAGATAACAAGCGTTCCTAAAAACAGACTAAATTAATATCAACTAAAAAATAAGTTGATTAACCATTTTTGAATAAGATGGTGTAAAAAGGTGCTTTTAGAGTTTCAGCAGGCGTCGAAGAGTTTGAACCGCACTATGGACTATGGGCCCGCACTTCAATTACCTATAGGAAAAGTTTTGGAAATGCATCCTAGTTCCAACGGTGTTGTTCGTGTTGTTATAATAAAACTTGCTCATGAAAAGACTACCACTCGCGCAATGAGAAAGGTGTTTTTTGCCAATTGAGCAATAAGTTTGGTAATCCTAGGGAGTGCACTTAGTTGATGACCTTGTGATTGGTGATAGTTTGGTTATTGCTTTAACTTATGCAAAATTATTATGTTTATATTATATCACTTTTCATTTTACATATGTATGCTTAACTTAAGTTCTTTAATGTCACGTTACTAGTATCTTAAAATATCGCATATTTTAAGGCGGCCGGCATGAAGAAAACTTGCGCATGTGGGTAGAGAGGGAGAGAATCGGCTAATGAGCTTTATTATTTTGGTTAGGAAAAAAGTTTTGTAAAATTAAATTTTCAATTGTTGTATAGTTGGTTCATAGCGTGTCAGATAAGCAAAATAAACAACAAAAATCTGTTATCTAAACATGAGCCTCTAGTTCAAAAACCACTCTGTTTCTTGCTTATTTTTTGCACGTTGCATAGTATTGCTGCTGTTGAGACCACACCTAACTTGCTACAATTGTTACATTTTTGTTATCTGTATATACCAAAGATATTAACAATTCTATTATTCTAAGAAACGCGTTTCTCTTTTTAATTATTTAAAAAAATTTGTGAATAATATACGTAGCTTTCTCCCATTGTATTTAAATTTAAAAATGTATCGATAAAACGCAATTACAATTTACCAATAAATATGTTAAGTGTCAATACAATTGTTTTGCTGTTTTGAGATCATCAGCACTGGGCAATACTTTCTAATATGTTTCCACAATCACACTGATATGTTTCCATTACTTTTATTACTGTTATGTTCTAGATACATATTAAAAAAAATTGCAATTATTGAATCTTAACTACTAACTAATAGTCATTTCTATAGCACGAATGATTAAAAATAATTAACCCTGATGAAGAAACTGATGCTGGATTGCAGAATGCTCAACATCTAGTAAATTAAAAAAACTAAAAGTGATTCTCACTAATTTTGTAACGTAAAAACGTTCGTACATTTATTCTTTAATCGCTTTGGCAAAAAAAGCCTACGGCAAGATACAACAAGATAAAAAATAAGTTTTATATAATCTCTTGACAGACTTAACATTAAATGTAAATTTTCCAGTAAGCATTGAAATATACTATACCTAATATAAAAAATAAATAAATAGTGTAATATGAGTAACATTTTGATGCAAAGATTGATTATATTTTTTTGTGTTAGCAATAGCTTAAAAGTTATTTAATGAAACATAGTCCTGAACCATGTTGCCATCTAATGAAAATAAAGGAGCAAAAAAGAACTACATACTTTTTTAGCAATCTAAATTGAAGTAACTTCTGGGCAGTAAAGTAAAAAAAAGTAATTGTGAGTGAGGTTCTAAAACTAAATACTTATGAAGTTTATTTGATTGCACATCAGATACAGTTCATAAAAGAAATGACGCAGGTTGTGAGGTATAGAGTATGTTCTAAAAAAACATATTTACCAATTTCATCAAATCAAAACATAAACAAAAAAACTGTTATCCAAGAAATTTTAGACAAACTACAAACAAACTGCATAAATATTAAATATTGTAGAATTTAGTGTGTTGCATGTCGTTATTTTGTATTCTTTGGGTTAACCTTCCGATTACCATTGGGGTCTTTTTTGAACCCAGACGTGTTGTTTTTGTTGTCTTTTCTTAAGTTTTTTTTACAACTGTCCCAATATTTTTTTAGCTGAGTTTCTTTCAACAATGTTTAATAGTATATAACGAATTTTTTAATTGTTATTTGTTTTGCGACGTAAAAAAAATATTGTCGTTGGGGTCATTTTTGACCCCACTTGGTAACCGACGTTCTAAAAAGTAATTCTAATATTTTGTCTGCATTTGTCATCTAATCTGCTTGTTTATTCGTCTAAATCATGATTACTACCATTCCGTCTTTAGTCATTACATTCGGTGAGTTTGTTCGAATCAGTTGAAAAGTGTGTCTGCTGTGTTATTACATTTGATTGGCAATAGTTGTTGTTGAATTATGGCTGGAAAATATTTGTCTCAGCGTGAAGTGGAAGAAATAGCCAGCAATATTAATTTACTGAATAAAATTGAAGATGAAATGTTATCTGATGCCAAATTTGAAGAAGTAAGTGTACCTGATGTAAACCCAATTAAAGGTCCAAAGACGATGACAGTGATGATAATTCGCCCAATGATAAAGATATACTGGTGGGTAAAGATGGTTCCATATGGAAAAAAGATAAGCCTCATATTAGAAGACGAAATCAGCGAAATATTCTAAAAACACTGCCAGGATTAACAAATTTCAGTAAACATATTTCAACATGCCTAGATGCTTTCCATTTATTTATCTCGGAAGACATTATGGACATAATACTTAGAGAAACAAACATTCGAGCTAGAAGAATTGTAGGCGATACGTGGAAGCCAGTAGATGCGGATGAGTTACCTGCATTTTTTGGATTACTGCTTCTAGCTGGTGGTTTGAAAGCACGCCAAGAACCAATATTGGAGCTGTGGAGTACAAAATACATGTCTCTTCATAGACCAATTTTTTGTGCTGAAATGTTTTGTAATCGAATGAGAGACCTTTTAAAATACATTCGATTTGACGATATGGACACCCGAGAAGAACGACGGGCAACAGATAAACTTAGCAGCTATTCGTAACATTCACGATATTCTTGGTGCAAATTGCAAAAAATTGAATAACCCTAATACTGAAGTATGTATTGATGAACAACTTGTTTCTTTCCGTGGAAAATGTCCCTTTCGAGTGTATATGAAGTCGAAGCCAGATAAATACGGAATTAAAATCTGGGCTTTATGCGATGTTGGTAACAGATATTGCTGGAATTTCCAAATATATACTGGAATGGTAGACAACGCTCCAGAACGGGAACAAGGTAAAACACAATTTTATTGTTTTATGCACGAGTATAAAATTTCATGTCTAGGGAAGCGGGTAGTTTTGGATTTGGTTGAGGGTTTGAGAAAGGGTTATAGTATTACCACAGATAATTTTTTTACGTCTATGTCTTTGGCGAAGGAGCTACTGCAGCAATCATAAACCTTGACCGGAACAATTCGTAAGACACGTAGAGAAATACCAAAAGAATTTTAGCCAAAAAGAAATCAAACAGAATACTCAAGCGAAATTCTATATAGAAAAGACACAATTTTAGTATCTTACGTACCTAAAAAATATAGAAGCGTTATGTTACTTTCAACGCAACACTGAGATTTGGAAGAACTTGTGTTTGAATTAGTAATCCCACATATCAAAAAACGTACATTTCAAGGATTACCAAAACATGTGCAGAATGCAATAGCGATGGTTTTGGCAGACACAGAATCAGAGGAAGTGGGACCGCAAGACAAAACTATTGCTCGCCCAAAAAAAGGTCGTTGTAAGATATGTCCAAGAGCAAATGACAAAAAATGTTCGGAAACATGTGAAAAGTGCAAACTCTTTGTATGTAAACAAAATTGCTAGAAAAAAAACTACAATAATATGTAATAGTTGTTGCCCTCACTAATTTATGTTTACATTTTATTTTTATATTTTTATTAGTTTATATGAAATCTAATGTTAATTTCAAATATTAATAAAGGTTACCATTACAAATTAATCGGTTTTTCTTTACAAAATAAGAAAAAAAACTTGGGGTCAAATTTGACCCCCACTTGGTAATTGGTTAATAAATCTCAACTGTTAATGAAGAATTGTCGGTTAGTTAAGTTTAATGCTCATATTTTACGTTTTTTGCGTTTCATTATTATTCCTGTCGATTGCCGATTTATTTCGTTACTGCATGGTAGACGAGGTAGTTTGATCGAGTAATATTTATGTATAAATTAAAATCATTCACTTATAACGTTTGTTAGCTATCTTAACATCTAAATAATGGTGTTAGAAGAAGATGTATAGAAAATTGGGTAGGTATTAAATTTAACAGTTATGTTTTTTTAATAAAAATGAAACCAAACATTTTAATCAACATATGTAAAATGTAATGCTGATAAATTAAAGTTAGTAGCTTTTTACAATTTTATGTTGAATGAGCAAAAATAAGAGAGATAAACATATATGGATACCAACTCAACTCTTTCTTGTGTTGTCATAATCACTTATCTACCCTTTGCAGTGTATTAGTTAATTGTATGTACATAAATACACTGCTTTGGATATGTTATGTTTATATTTGGAAACTAGCGCTGCGCACAATTTTGGGGAATCCCCGTAGTGTTGCGAGCAATTTCGGGGAATCACCGGGTTGAAATAAAAGAGCGCTAAACTGAAACAGCGCTAAACAAAACAGCGTTAAGCGGGGTGTTACTGTAGTTGTATGGTTGATTGCCTGAACTAAAGGGTGTACCAAATAGTGTAGTTTTGTTATTCACATATGCTACTCGTATGCTTAAGAGATATAACTGCGTATTTCACAGTAATAGTTGTGAAAACACATTAAAGCTGTCCATCGTTTCTTTAGTGTTGTTTTTTACAACTATACCGACTGCTTACTAATTTTTTTAGTTGATGGTTCCTATGCGGCAGTTTGATCAATGCTAAATTGAAGACAGTCGTTTTGTGAACTAATAAACACCAACTAATTTTACCTGCAATATAATTCTTTCTTTAATATTTAGTACGTGAAAATTGCCACGAGGTGGAAACACCATTTGCTAGTAACTTATCTTCTAAATCAAAGTCACTGTTTGCTGAGTTTATGGCATTACTAATTTTATTTGCGGTAATTTAATTACTTTGTTTTCGTTTTAGACAAAAATCGACTATGTACAGATGCTTCAACTAACATAATAAGCTCAACCTCTCGTCAAACTATAAAAATATGAAATACAACTTACTACATTTTTCTGTATCATTTGCATCAGCTAAATTATCATTCAGTTAACCTAAATTAGTTTTTTTAATGAGACCTGAGCGATTCAGCAAATTAATTGTAAATTCAAATAGCTTCGAAAATTAGAATTTATTTATTTGTTTTATTTACTGAAATATAAACAAAAATAGTAAATTGTATTTTAAAGGTAAAAAGTGTATTATTATACCCCTAGCAACAAGATTAGATAAGTTTCCAGGACTATAATAATTTTTTTTTCGCCGAAGTTTATTTACAAATTTTTTTAATGCTAAGATTATAAACTTTAACATTTAACAAGCAAAATATTTTAATTTAAAATAAAACTATCAATTTTATATTCAAAAACAAATCATAGCTTTTTGTTTAATAATTGTTATAGTTATCAACGGTTCAATGTTAATTAATTTTGACGTATTTGTGATTTAAAACACAAACATAAATAGATAACATACCGTTTTTTTTTAAATAACTAAAATAATAATTAAAAAACCACAGTTTAAGTATTAATTATACGATATTTAATTAGACATAAATTTCAAATCATTCACAGTATTGAAATTAAATAAAATGTTTTTTTTAAATAGCATTTTGTTCTGGCACTTTGTTTTGTGATTGAAATACTACAAACACGTTCTTTGCGGTTTGTTTTGTTTAAACAAGTTTCTCTTTCCACTTCTAGCTATTGAGAACACTAATGCACAAAGATTACAGATTTCATGAATGAATAATAAATTTTCAAATTTTTGTTGTTGCATTTTTAAAATATAATTTGGTATTTAATACTTTAAAAAGAACTGCAATTTGCACGGAATTCGTATGGAATCGATACTTTAATCTGTTAGAAGAATATTTTTTAAATACTTGTATACCTGAAAGTTACCTAGTAAATAACTAAATTGTCTTTATTTGTTTTCACTAAAAACTAATTGTGTTCAGACATCAAGGCTATTAAATTTTTTTGTTGTAGTTTATTTATAATACTGTTTTTACTATTTAAATAAGTAGTATTGGTATTTAATAACAATAAATATTTCAGTAAGCCGTGTTGAATCAAAAACCGGCAATAAACACCATTTACAAATTTTCATTTTTTTCTGCCGTCGCTGTATATAACGTTTATTAATTCATAAACTCTGTAGCAGTTACTATCACACACTCTCATAAATAAAAAGATTTTCTTCATTTTTTATATAAAACAAGGAATGCGGTTGTGCGCCAGAGCGCTTATTTATACAAATAAATAACTCGAGAATTGAACGGTTTGCCAAATTTATAAATGAGAAAAACGTCTACTGAATGCTTCAATAAGCAACTTGTTTATGTTCATCGCATAACAAAATCAATACTTTATTACGCTGAAAAAGCTGCCAAAAAACGCTTTCCATTTATTTTCTTACAGTTAACAAACAATACGCAATTGCTTATAAGTGCAGTTGTTGGTATAAATTTAGCCGCATGTAAAATTTTAAGCGATAGCGTTAATGAGCCGATGATAATCCTTTACTATTAAAACGTTGTTGTCACAAACAGGACAATCTGAGCGAATGTGAACACTTTGTGCTATTGTCAGAAAATCAAACTGGAAACAATAGTTCATTCTCGTTACATTAGATCCATAAATGATGAATATGCCTCGATTTTCCAGAAATTTCCATTATATAGATTGCTGAATAAAGTCTTTAATTAAAATCAAGAGGTATTGTAACGTAAATGTCTTAAAAATGTCAGCTGGGATATTACGCAAATATTTGCCTTTGTTTTCAACTTCTAAAACAATATCTTAATTAAAATTTAAGAAAAATTTCCAATTCAATTTATGATAAATTGTGAAAAAAACAAGGCCGCATAAAAAATTATTTTCTTTTTAAGTTTGTCGTTTTTATTTTGTCATCAATTGAATCTAAAAGCTTTTGAAAAATACAGTATTTAATTTTTAACATTCTTCACAATTTATTATAATTTTTTGTTTCGATTTTGATTTAATTGAACTAAGTTTTTAAAATTTTTAATTTTATAGCTTTGTTGCTTCACCTTTTATTTATTTTTTAGTCTGCGTCAAATTTATATAAAATATATCTATTTATCTGTTTGTTTTTATTACATAATTGAGACGTGTTAAAATATATATGTTAAATTGAGTAGAAATTTTTACTCACAAGGAAAACATTTTTCTTGTTTAGTTTCTATAGGCTTGACAAGATTCTCCGCAAAGTATTAATCACAATTTATGTTTTTAGTATAGGAATTTCTCTATTTCTCAGATAATAAAACAACTTTCTTTGATATATCAGGTATATGATTGATCATATTAATATGAAAAAATGTATCCAAAATGTCAAATTCAGTAGTTTTACTAATTAAATTACTATGTACGAACGTTAGCGTGTAAGCAATAATGGCGATATCAAAAAACTTTGGCACATTAAAATGCTGATATATAGGTACTTTGCACTATACAAAGCACAAATGCAAATAAATTATAAATATGTCATACGTCCAGAAGGAATGGACGGGCATGGTAAAATGTACACCGCAGTTGCGTGAGATGACACTATAAATCTAATACGTAATATGTTTCAACTACTGAAACGTAGGCAAATACTAAACGGTTTTTGTTTTAAACATGCTTTTCTTATTTTGTATTTTTTGATGTAAATAAGATGAGGCTAACAAAAATTTAAATAAATATTTACAAAGAATGAAAAAATTCAAAACTGATTACAATAACTAATATAAATTTAAAGGTATAATGTGTACGTATTGTTGTTACATACAATAGCTACTAAATTACTAAAAACGCGTTTTTAAGTATTTAACAACTTTCTGTTTGACTGTTTAGCATACTAAAATTAAATTTACAAGTAAGAAAATAACACAATATACTAAAATTCTTCAATGTTAACTAACAATATATTGTAACAGGTTTATTTGTTTTATTGTTAATTTCCCTTTGAGTTAGGTTGTATTCGTCACTACTAAGCGTTGTTAGTTGCCTACAAATTTTAAATTTAATTTCTAATCATAAAAAAAGTTTTGGAGCTTATTACCTTTTGCAGGAAACAAAATTTCAACACTTCTTGTGTGAGGTTTAGTAGGCAGACCGCGTGATTCATTTTTCACCTGTAAAAATATTTGCGTTTAAGCTGAAGACATCTACTGTATTTCAACAATTTTCGTTTTGTTGCTGCTTTGTGCAGGAGTTTTTTAATGTTGACCTTTAGTGCCTAGCAGTAGGGAATTTGTGTGCATAAGTACTACTGCGACCACTCACATTCGGTTACCGAGGATTTCAACGGTCCAACACAAAAGATGGGTCAATAGATTTATCAACGTACCTGGAGTGCAAATCGTATCATCCATCTGCAACCAAAATACCATTACGTGCATTGCATTTCCACCACCATCAACGAAAAGCAATCGGCTAGCTTATCTGTCACCAACAGAAATCACACATCAACCTGACAAACGTTGTAAGCAGTTTTTAAACTCTTGTTTGTCTCTTGTGTAAAACTACTGTTACGTGCATAAACTTCATATTGTAATACCCTGTATATATGTAATACCCTGTATAATGTAATACCCTCTATATCAAACCGTCAGCTACTTAAAATCGTGCTTTTGATGGTATAGCCTCTTAATCTTATAATATCGGTGTTAATGGAAATCAAATTATAATTTGAAAACGCATTTCTAGTAGTTTATTCATCGCAAGGTAAACTTTTTCTATTCGTTTTTAGTATTCTTTGGTAATTTTCTTCTTAATTTAATAGCACCTCCCGCCACGTTTTGGCTGCATGTTTCGATGTATTATCGATTGATTAGGGCTTAATATCGACAAATACCTTCATGGAACGATTATAATTCTGGAAGGTCTACCTTCAAAACGAAATCTCGACAAGAACTTTTCTTCGAGATTCTACTTTTTATGCGTTAAGCAACTGCGATATCAACTTTTACTCAATGCGTGCAACAGCATTCGATAATCAGGTTTTTATGTCTAATTTCTTTTTAATTTTATAGATTTTTGCTTCCATGAATCATTGTGTTGACACGATTTGCTATTCAAATATATTTCAGCTTGACTCAACGAAGAAAACGTTTTCTTCAGGCAAGGATAAGTTTTATTTAATTACATTTATGTCAAAAAGCTCTCTCAGGAAATTTTGCTTGTTCTAACTTACGTAATTGCAAAAATTATTTCAATACCATTGAGGTATTTTCATTAATTATTTTATGTATCCCATGCTGTGAACCATAAATTTGCCACGTAATTTTTCTTCGCTATCGACAACCTATGGGAAAACTTATGTATTGTGTGTTGCCGATACTTTCGGCATTTATGTACTACAAACTTTCTTGCGCTTATTGTTGATAATCTACGTTATTAAATTAAAGTTGTTATACATACTTATCTTTTTCTTTTTTATTGTTACAAGATGGTGTAACAAGGATTACGGACCTTAATTTGTTACAAGCTTGAACCTTCTGTCTTGATCGAAACAGAAGTTTTACTTACAAAGATCTGACGTCCTTTAAATTTTGTTTTTGTAAACCTCCCTTATCTCCGACTAGTGTGAGTTAGCCGTGCAAAGTTTGTAAGACCTATAACTTGTAACACTACTTAGAAGTTTAAATACATTTGGGTTCTAACTCTTGGAAACCAATATTTTTCCACTTGGTCGACGCTGCGGTTCAAACCGAAATGTACTAATTGGTCGTAAAATCGTATTATGATGGTTTTTCTCATGGATCTTGGAATCATGTTTAGCTTTTGCATTTTCCCTTGTACTGACGTGGTGTGTAATAACGTTTGTGTTCTAACACGTAGTCTTTAACTAAGCAATCTTTTTTTTTGCGTTTTTGCTTTAGTTTCTTGTTCCAGTATTTTGATTAGCGTTCTAAGTTTACTGTCACCTCGCTGAATATAATCGTCGTCGTTCATTTGTTGCAAGATTTTATTTCTGACGTCGTTTTTTTTACCATCATCAACTTCTTCCGTTGCGGTTCTTGAAAATGTATCTAAGTGCAGCATTCGACTTCCACGTCGGTGTTTGATTTCACGATTGTATTCAGGTAACACGTAGTAGCATCTTGCAATTTGTAGGTTCACTGTACGTTGAGCATGTAAACTCTAGGCAATCTGTTATAATCTCGAAATAAAAACCAATTAAATACGGTCCTAATCGATTTACGCAAAATACAATTGCCATTAACTCTAATTTGCTTGAATGCCATTTTTGCACCGTTTCTATCTTATTTTTTGACAGCTAATATGCTGATTACATTTTGACCTGGTTGCATAGGGTACTTAACTTTTTGTGCTTTATTAACAGCTTCATTAATTGTGAATAGTACAGTTGGCGGCTTAGCTGAGGTTGATTCATGTCCGGCTTTGTTGACGTTTTTCCTCACAACTAAGCGTTGTATTTTCCTTAAACCCGTCATATTGAGTTTCATTGTCAGAATCCATTTTGTAGTCTTTTATATTCTAGTCAAATCTCTTGCAGAAACTTCTGAATTTTGTAGTATATCTCTTTATTATCACTTTTCGTTCTATTAACTTATTATACTTTATAATACAAAGTTTTATTTAAAATAAGCACTGTGCTAATTATTACTCACTTGTAGTTCGTCGATTATTTCCCCTACTACTCACTAGTCACGATTATTTATTTTTTTTATGTCTTTCCTCTCTTGCCTATTGCCAACTATTAACGTGTTGTAGTAAAATTCAGGTCCTATTTGAAATACAATATACCATTTTGTATAATTCCCGTGTTGTTAGCTGAGCTTTCGTCACACGTTGCAGTAAACATGTATAAAAAATAAAAACATATAGTACAAATATGAAAATTCATTGATCGAAAGCAAAAATACTTATTTTACCACGGCAGCAGTCGGAACACAAACCTCTGGGTGTGAGCCTGAATTAAAGTAAAATACACAGGCGTGAATTCCTTTAACTTATTTGCGACTATAACATAATACACTAACTATTAACATTAAAGAAAAAATGAACAATATTTGGATTAAAACAACATTAGGGCGCCAATCACCTTTAAATTGGTGATAAATAAAAAGCATAAAATCTTATAACTTATAATTTTATTTAATCGAAATTGTAGCTGTTGAAATCTTGTTTGCCAAATATTGTAGGAATTAGGAAACAACCATAAAAATCATATTATATTTATTTAAAATCACAGTGGTAACATTCTACGATTGTTTCGCCAATTATTATAATGGCTTCTTCAGATATTAATTATTTTATTATACAACTTCCTTTAATTCATTATTAGATTAACATTATTTCCTATGATAAAAAAAAAATTTTTTTTAATTAAATATTATTTAATAATTAATAAACTTCAAATTTATGAAAGATTTTATATCAATCAAACATATTAATTAAGTTTAATAATTATTAAATAATAATTAATTAAACATTTTTTTTTCTATCATAGGAAATAATGTTAATCTAATAATGAATTAAAGAATTGGCGAAACGATCGTAAAATGTTACCACTGTGATTTTAAATAAATATAATATGATTTTTATGGCTGTTTTCTAATTCCTACAATATTTAGCAAACTTATAACTATTAATCGATATCAATTCAAAGGTAATAAACGTTTAATTTGTTACGAAGTATGTATTCCGAAAAGTTTTTGATAACACTATTTAATTAACTTGAATTAGTAGTAGCATAAATTCCAGTTGACTCATCATATATGATATGACGTTATCTGATATATTCTATTTTTAGCACATTCTTTGTTGAATTGATAAGATCCTTGCATATTATAACGAATCAAACGAATGTAGATTTGAAAGCACAAATGCAGGCATAAAACCAAAGTATAAATCCAATGAATAATAATCCAGTAAATAATAAACTCCAATAACGGAAAATCCAATAAATAAAAAAGAAAAGAACTCAGTAAATAAAAAAAACCCTAAATATAAATAATTAGAATGGTTTTTAATCGACATGAAGTTACTTACGTTGCTTTAGATACAACAGCCTTGAAATGAATTCCTTTGTCTAAATGTATTGCGTAACACTGTGAAATCACTAAAAATGTTGAATTCAATAGAAAAATTATATAGAAATAAAGATAAACTCACCAGCAATTAGTTGAAATGAATAAAAATTAATTTGTATGCGTTTTTACGCCATAATTAAGAAAATTGTCTTTCTTGCAACATTACGACGTGTAGGGCCTAAAGATGGCTCAAACGGAAGTGCAAACAAAATTGATGGCTCGGTCGATTTAAAATACGACGCGACGTTGCTAAACTGAAGTAATTTAAATGCAAATTAGTACGTGAATGCAAAATAGGATTTTAAATGTAATGAACTTTAACGGGACGTTACAAACATAGTCAGAACCCGGAACAAACTGATTGATTGCGTTGTAAAATTTTGCTTTTATAGACTAGCTTCCAATCGATAAAACTAGTATTCAAATCTACGGTAGAGGAAAACTAGAATCTGGGTTAATATTAATAAGATTTTTAATTATTTTAATAAGGATAGGATTTAAAACAAAGCGTAATAACACGTATCCTTACACAACCTAGACAGCTGTACAATTCCAACAGTAGCAAAATATAAAAATCACACATTATATGGTTAGCATAAACAAACGAACATAATATCGAATGTCTGGTATCTCAGGAACTAAACAAAAATTGTTGAAAACATAAATTATATTGCAATTTAAATTTTATTAATACAAAGAAAATGCAAAATCAGATATTTAAACAATGTAAAACCATGAATAAATTAACAACAAAATTTACTCACAAGTTCGAACTGACAAAGATAATTTGAAATACCTCAAATAAATACGAGCTTAACAGAAATCATTTACAATCTGACTTAACTGACAACGTAAGTTTAAAACAATCAAAAATTCAAAGGTTTGTGATAGAATACGTACAAAAATTCCAACGCATGTTACAATATCATAGATAAAAATTAAAAAATAATTACATTAACAAACAGAATAGATATACAGAGACTTCAATAAAACCCATTTTCCACGTGACCTATGAGTTGAGCATCAACATTATTTTAAGCTGGTAGTGTGCTACCCTGTGTTGCCGTTGAGTAACATCTTTTTTAACATTTTTGTTTCACGTTTCGTTTATATGGAGTATTATTTTTGCTTATCGTTTTTTTATACAGTTATTATCGTAGGTATTTACCACTATTTGTGTTTTATGAGTAAACACTAAATAACAACTGTAATTTTGAGGTTGTCCTAATTTTTATATATTTATATTTATGGTATTTCACGATGTTTATTTCTGAACAAGACACAGTTATTATAATGGCGCATTTTCAAAGTGGTACTTGTAATCCTGATAGAACTTGATCGTATTTTCTTCAAAGTTGCATCGATCAATTCAACCAACATTTCTCAGGACCAAATTTTACTTACATTATTTTCCGACAACGTAAACAAGTTATTAATCCGATTTTTAAAATAAAATTGTATTTGTAAGAAGAAACTTACAAGAAGGCTTACTGTACTCACTACACCTGTTGTCAAAGACATTCTCATTCGTATGGAACAAAGTCTTAATAAAACGGTGGTAAAGTTATCTGCGGCAACAGATATAAATATATAAATCATTCACTTGCCGGATGGTACAATAAAAACTAATTGGTATAGAAAAGATATAAAATCTGATCGTTATACTAACTATAACTCTATTACATCTTTTAAATATAAACAATCAGTAATTTACAACTTAGTAGACCGAGCAGTTAAACTTTCTTCTGAAGATTTTCATACACAAAATATAAACATCGTTCGACAAATATTAATCAATAACAACTATCCATTACAAGTTATAAATCATACAATCAAAACTAGATGGAAAAAAATCAAATATAGCAATAACCACATTACGGTTGATAATTTTCAACTTCAACCAAATTTTTTTGGTCCATTATTCAATATTGAAATTACTGATACACCTTCATATATATCTACACCATACGTATACACATTGTCAGAAAAATTAGCAAAAATTTTAATCAAACACAACATTAATTTAGCCTTTAAAAATACAAACACTCTTGGTCATAATATATACACAAACCTAAAAGATAACATCGATAAATCCTCTAATTTTAATATCATCTACCAAATTAATTGTATTAATTGCCCTGCAGTCTATATAGGTCAAACCAAACAATTATTAAAACATAGAATAACTCAACATAAAAATTCAATAAAAAATGCTATTAAAAATCCATCGATACCAAAAACTGCCTTAACTGTGCATGCACTAAATCATTTTCATAGTTTTGATTATTCCAATCCAACCATATTACATAAAGAACCAAAATTGTATACGCGCCTTTTCTTAGAGATGTTTGAAATTAAACGCAACATAAATTCAATCAATTTCCGTAATGATGTAATGAATTTAAGTTCCATATTTTCTAACATAATATAATTCAATTTATTATTTAATTATATTAATATAATAATAAAAATTTAAAAAATAAAAATAATAATTTTCTACTCAATTTTACTTATAAGTTAATTAAATTTTCATAATATTTTACATTTTATATCAAACTTATTTTCCTTTATTGAAGCTATTCAATATTAATTTTCTATAAATTATGTTACCTTGATTTTCATATCTTGTTATTCTCAATTGCATTTCCATTTTTATATATCAGTATTCGTGTTAAATTATTAAATGTTAGTCCATATGTAATTGGTTTGTTTTATTAATTGACAAAAAAAAAATTTCTGTTATTTATTTATATTAATTTAAGTAAGTATAATATATTTTACAAATAATAAAAAAAAAATTATTTAATGCTATAAAAAATTGCAATTTTGTAATTACTTTTATTATAATTATTGTAACTGTTGATACATTGTAAATATTTATTGTTACAGATGATAAAGCCAATTAAAGTTGGCGAAACGTCAAAGCGTTCAACTTGTTTTATTTATAATTTAGCTGGAAAAAAATTCTTCCCACACCAATTAAAATACATGATCACAGCTAAAACTAATCTTTTTATATAAAATAATTTATAATGATTGCAGGTGTCGTTTGTCTAAAACTTGCTTCAAAAGTTGTAAATATGTAAATAAACTATAAAAATAGAACCAACTATACACCAGGACCAAAAACTTTGCACGAAATCTGTAAATGTAGTTCAACAATTATCAGTACGATGGCAGTAAAGTCTGAAATTAAAATGTGTAAAAACGGCAAGTTGGCAAATGATAAAAATTTTCTTATGAAATATATATTACATTACTTTCTTTTAACTGCCTTGGAAGATAATCACGAATAATCATAATAGCCTTGTAAATATCAAAATATTTCACTTCTTTGTTTTTTTTTATAAATAAAAGAAGTGATTATATAGGTACGTAAAGCATTTCTTACAAAAATTATATAAAAAATGTTTCTTTGAATATAGTATGTATATATAAAGTTGTCTTATTTATTTTTCTACTAATTAGAATGGCCTTGCTAAAAAATCTTATTTTTAATTAATATTAGTTTTTAGTGATACTAATATCGTTGATACTTTTGGTAGCTTGCACACTTTTGAGTAAGATAAGAAGTCTCTCAAAATAGTTTTACTAAATGTTAACATTTTTTTACATTATAATTAATTACCATTAGAATGTGATGATACGAAATTGCAAACTTAAAACATGCCTAACAAAATTTAAAAAAACGGTTAGTAATTGTTTGTTTTTGTAAATCTAATAACGGCTGAGTTGCCAATCTGCAGCTTATCTGATCTGTCTAATAATGATGAAAGAAGACCGTAGATACGTCCGTACTATAAAAAATTATGACATTTAAAAAAATTAGTCTAATCCAGTTAACAAATGTCTTATTTTTAATATAAAATAATTTGTTATAATTTATATAAACTAATAGTTTTAAATAAGAGATAATAGCTTGTTCAAGTTAGCTCCTCACTTTCATTTTTTAAATAATATTCTAGTCTAATAAATTGTGCTCGTTTTGTGCTAAATTGCGATAATATTATTTTTAATTGTGCTTAACTCTAAATTAACAAAAAAAATAAAACAAATTCAAGGGCTAAATTGGCCGCTAACCCCCCTTTTTTTATTTTTTTACAATTTTGTTTGTTTATTTAATTATTGTTTTGTGCTTTATTTGTGTTAAATTTTAAATGGTTGATAAAATTTAAACAAATCCTGGCGCTAACTTTTTTTACAATATTTTTTGCTCATCTTATTGTGGAAACTGGTGGTCAAGTTACTTCACACGTTAGTTTTAATTTTTTTTACCAAATTAGAATTACCTACATATATACTTGTATAGTTTCATTTATTTATTTAAATTATTATTATCAAATGGTTACAAAAATACTGCTAAACAAAATAACAAATTTTTTAATTTTACCATAAAATCGGTAATTTATGAAAACTGATTAAATTGTACAAGTTCATTACCTCAAAAATTTTTGTAAATAAACTCGATTTTTTGCCAATTTAAAAAATAATTTATTTTTATTTAACGTTAGCTTAATTTCACAACCAAAGGAGCAGAATTACACATGCATAAAATATGGTAAATAAATTAAAATAAAAACGGAGGATTTTTTAGTTAAAGTACTTTTCAGATTTGTTTTAATTTCTCTTTAGCAATTTAAAAATAAGAAACAATAATTCAGCACGAAACAATCACAATTAAATAAACAACAAATTCTGTAAATAATTTAAAAAACAGTGGGCTGGTAGAGATATGTCTCCGGATAGTGTTTAAATTTTTTTATCGGTTTAAAAATAAGTTTAAATAAATTTATTGTTATCAACATTTAGCACAAAACGAGCACAATTAAACGAACAAAAAATATTGTGAAAGAATTGAATAGAAAACGGAGAGCCGATGGTTAAGTTAGCCCCCGGATTAGTTTAAATTTTATTAATAACGTAAAATTGAGCACAATTTAAAAAAATAACGTCATAATTGAACACAAAACAAGCACATTTAAACGAGTAAAAAATATTGTAAAAAAATTAAATAGAAAACGGGGGTTGATGGGTAAGTTAGCCCCAGGATTTGTTTAAATTTTATTAACAATTTAAAATTAAGCAAGATTAAAAAGAATAACGTCAAAATTGAGCACAAAAAAAGCACAATTAAATAAGCAAACAAAATTTAAAAAAAGTAAAAAAAAAACCGGGGGGCTAACGGTCAAGTTAGCCTCCGAATGTGCTTTAATTTTTCTATTAATTTAGAATTAGCAACAATTAAAAATACTATTAGCATAAAACGAGCACAATTCATTAGACTGGAGTATTATTTAAAAAATAAAAGTGGGGGGCTAACTTGACTGAACTACTTATAACACAAATAAACTTTTTGTCGGTGAACAAAACAGAAATAAATGTTCATATCTAACTTGTAAAACATCTTGATTGTTATTTATTTAAAACTCATAGAACAGTAATTGACGAAAAGAGTGTTGTTGAATGAATTGTTTATTTGCTGATATTTTTTCTTAATTTTTTAACTAAATATACCAAAAAGTATGAGTAATTACAAAGACAGATAACGCGTTTAATTTTACCTTTAAAGTTTTAACACAAGAATAGTTTTATCTCGAGCTTTATAGAACTGATAAAAGTAAATAATTCACACCAAAACCAATTAATTTTTTACTAAATTTGCCAATTAAAAATCTAAGTCATATTAAAAAACTAAGTCAAACTAAAAAAAACAGAAATAGAAGAACAAATTTTGATACAATAATTAGACTATTAGTTTATATGATCTTTGCTATTAATAGTACTAAAGTCTATTAACTAGCTCCAAAGATAATGTGTTTAATAAATAGTTTTTTCACAAATGGAGAAATATCTAGTAAACTTAATTAAGTTTTCCTTTTAGCAGTTTAATAGAAAAATTCTGGCTTTGATATCGACGTCAGTTTGAATCTATGATGTTAGAATATTATAAAAATGATTCATAGCTATCAATCGAACTCTGAGTTACTGATTTTTGGTTTGTTTAAGTATTATTTGTAGTTTTAAACAATATTTTACAAAAAGACACAAAAATTTGATATGTTCTAAATTTTGAGCAGTTTACATCATAGAGCATTTAAAGATTTAGTTTTTAAGTCTTCTAAGTTAAAAATGCAAGTAAATATATTTTTAAATTTTGAAAAATTTTAGGTTTAAACGAGCTTTAAATATGTTATGCATACTCTTTGGTTATGCTCTTATCAGCACTTTTTGTAACTGTAAGTGCATCGTATTATAAAAAAAAGCATTTTGACTTTGCAGTTTTATTAACTATATTTAGCAGGTTATTAGTGGTTGTGAACATAGATATATAACAACACTGATTACGCTTTTATTGCGAATTGATCTTAGCGTTAGTATTACCATTGGTATTATTATTATTATATGTTGACGATATTTTGGTTGTATTTAAGGGTAATAATTATGATTTAGACCTTTGTTTTAATATTCTAAATTCATTACATCCTAACATTAAATTCACTTTTGAAAAAGAATCTAATAACGTTCTTAATTTTCTAGACTTATCTTTAAATAGAGTTAATAATTCTGTCAAAATTGGTATTCATCCTAAAAATGCTACTACTACTACTGATCATGTCATTGATTTTTCTTCTTTTCATCATTTTTCACACAAAATGTCATCTTTTAGATTCTTTTTTAATCGATTATACAAATTACCTCTTGATAAATTTAATTTTAATAAAGAACTTAACGTTATTTATAATTTAGCAAATAATAATAATAATAATTATCCTTTAGATATGATCCAAAAGCTTCAAAATAAAATTTTTAATTCCATTAATATTAAAAACATTTCAACTCTTACTCCACTTTCAGATAACATTAAAAAGACATATTTTTCTCTTCCTTACATTGGTCGCTCTTCTTTTCAATTACAAAATTTATTTAAAAAGCATAATATTAATATTTCTTTTTCATCTAAATTTAATTTAAAATCTTTACTTGTCAATAGTAAAGATAAAGTTGATATTCTGAATAAATCTGGTGTTTACAAATTAAATTGTGGTAGCTGTAGCTCTTTTTATATTGGACAAACCGGTCGTAAATTTCGAACAAGAATAGCAGGACATTTTTTTACATTAAAAACAATAATGTTGGTATTAATTTAAATAATAAATCTTCTTTCGCTAATCATATATTAGAATATAACCATTGTTTTGATTATAAAAGTAACTATAAAATTCTTCATATTTGCAATAAAAGTTTAAAATTAAATTTTTTGGAGATAAAAGAAATTGTTAAACATAAAAACTCAGACCCAGATGAATGTTTAAATGAAATTGTTAATTTTGAAAATGATTATCTTTTTCTTAAATAATATTTTTGTTTTTATTTAATATATTTTTATATTTTTTTTTTAATATTTATTTAATTTTCTTGTTAATAATATTATTATTTTATATACCTTTCGCGATTAATTTATATTGTCATTTTGTTTAATTTATATGTCATTTTGACAGAAACTGTTCAATTTTAATTTATTAATTTATTTATTAATTGTAAGTTTATTAAGAATTTTAAGGTTGTGATTTTACTTTAATTAATAATTTTAAAGGCCTGATGATGACCGTTAGGTCGAAACATGTAGCCGCCGATAACTAATAGATAAAAAAAACAGTTACGTATATGGGAAAGGCATTAAATTATTTAAAATTATAATTAAAAATCCCATTTTGAGCTTTACAATGGATAATACAATCTTTAAACTTATTCACACGTTTATCTTAAAAGTAAGGTAAAAGCTCCATGACTTAAATACTCTTCAAAAAAAAACTCCTAATCACGTGTATTGAGGTTTGTGAGTTTCAACTGCTCAAAAAGTCAGGAATTTTTTCTCTTTGGATTAAACATTTTCTTAAATAGTCAAAATTCGAGTTCCTTCATATTAGTATAAATATGGACATGAGCTCAATTTTGCTGCATCAGATCTCAGTGTAGATGTTTCAATAAAACAGGTTTTCAAAAAAACAAAATTAGTAGCTATTAATTTCAATGTATGAACCGTGCAAATTAATTTACGTACTTGATAAAACTACACCTAATAGATGTACCAAACAACTAAGTATTGTTTCTGAAGACGATAATATAGTTATCGCAACGGGTTCAGTAAAAAGTAGTTTGAGTTGTATTTTGTTTATATCTCGTATCGTATGTATTTACGCTTAAGGTCAGGTAAGTTGAGTGCTCGCAGCAAAAGATCTGCAAAAATGAAAAACATGTATAGCAATTATTTATCCAGGTTTGAGCGACCGATTTGGACCGAATATCATGTTATCTTGACAAATACAAAAATTATTATTTGTGTAACGCCAATGTATATTCAACCAACTTTATTTAATGTATTGCCACATTGGATACCTATAGGCGTAAAAACTGCGACCTTAAACAATATCTTGAGTTATGACGGTTAACTGTTCCATTTAAACAAAAAGTTGCGTCATTTGGAAACACTATATTAGCTGCAAAATGTTAGTCGTTATTACAAATGTCTATCAGTAGTTCGCAAAACTCCATCAGTCGCTCAAAATCATCGTCTGACAATTCTTGAACCAATTGTATCTTATACGGATAATACTTTTCAGTTTTCAATATCTTCTCTACAGAACGTTGACTTATGCCATGGTTTAGTTCCAAATTTGTTGTAGACGTTTGAGGCGATTCCTCTAAATCAAATGCAACGTTCTGTCTAATAACTAATAACTTCTTGATGATTTCTAACACGATCATCATAACCGGTCATCAATAATACTTCAATACGATCTTTATCACTTAAATGAACTATTTTATACCGTACAATTTATTTCTGTCAATTAGTACCCTACTAGGTAGTAAATAATAAATTCACCTATTCTACAAGTGTAAAGTGATTTATTTCTCGTGTTTGCGGTTTTTTTTACATTAAAACCAGTATGTACGGATTTGGAAAAACAATATCTGTTAAAATTTGCATAAATATATGGGGTGTTCTGTTTAAATTAAAAAAGTTTAGGGTATTTCCGGTGAAACAATAGTAACAAAAAACATGGTATCATATGCGCTATGCGTCATTGAACTTGCCTGCAAAGTTACATAAATATAATCATTCTCGTTTTAAAGATATTTACTTACTCAATTACTTTATCCCAACCCTGTATATGTAATCCGTATTTATTTTTATCCAATATATAAATATGTGACTATTTTTAATTTTTGTTGATGCGAGTGCATTTTAAATAAACTGAAGTTTTTGAGATATAGATAGACTTGTCAAATTTTCAATATTTAGTTTACTAATTCCGCTTTTTGACTCAAGGTCAGAGTTCACGACGTAATAAAACACTTCTACACAAACAAATAAACTATAGTAAAAAAGACTTATTTTTAAGTTAAGTTAGTTGATTGTTTACTGTAATATGTTAATATTTTACCAAACCAAAGTATTTGTTAACAACTACTTACCTTATTTTATTAACAAAAAATTAGCCAATTTAAAACTTTTCCAAATATTATTTTATATATAATTTGCAGAAAACTAAAAACAAAACTATAATTAATAAAAATAATTTATTTTTGTGATTTTTAATTTTTGTTTAAAACATCAATGGCTATAGAAAATATTCCGTCTATTAAACCACAAGCTTTATTAAATTTACATGTTATTTTTGCATAGTCCTTGTCAAACATTTGTTGTGTTTCTATCACCTCTACATTTGTTTATATAATCCTACAAAAACGAACTGGGAGCTTTGAGTTTATAACTGCTTTCGCTATTTCAGCATTTAAGTTTTAATACCTTGAGAGTTAAAGCGCATTAAACTATTGCACAACAAAAAATCTTTATGTTTCTTTGCAATCAAATAAAAAATCTCACTTTTAAGTATCTGGGTAAAAACTTAGTTCGTTTTATTGGTATTAATATTAATTGATTAATATAACACAATGTGTTGTAATTTAGTTCAAAGACTAGCAGAATATAATCAACTCTTTAAAATAACTATTTTATTAAATTCAAGCATGTTTTTTATATGTAAAACTTTTAACAAAGTAATAGCATTAAAGCATAACATTGTAATTCCTTTTATAACAACTTCTCGCCGTTTATATTCTAATACCGCGGTACGATTCTGTTAGTTACACTTGCTGTAGAATTCTGTTTAAAATCAGAATCTTCTATTGTTAGTAGCTTCGGTAGTATTATGTAAATAGCAAACACTTTACAATAATTAAAGAACATAGTGCAAAATGCAATTACAGAAAAAGATAGTTTAAAGATTTTTTAAAAGATAATATAGGTGTATTGTGTGTGAAACAGTTAAGGAAAATTAATTCACATTTAAAAAACATTTTTATAAATTCTAATTTACTAAATTTGTGTTTTTTTTACAATGCGTTACTAACTATAATATTTTGTTAATTGTGCCTGCAAGAAACTTACAAAAAGTTTATTTGAATGTGTAAAATTTAATTAAGTCAAGATTTTTTAAATAAAATTTTATAAACATTGTAATAAAAAGTTGTATACTTTAAGTTTATTTTAACTAAACATAATATTTTTCTTTAATTTGTACATTCAATTGCAATGCATACAGTAAGAACGATTTTGCTTTAAATTATAATTATAATAACATTTAAGTTTAGCTAAATATTACTTATTTAGCATTTATTACATATAGATTATAAGATTGGCGAGGTTCATTGTTCTGTTAAGTAATTACGTATAATCCATGTACCTATAGTTATTAATATCTTATAATTGCACACTTAGTTCTCATAAATAATATATAAATACTTAAGATTCCTCTATGTAGAGATTATATAGTGTGACATCTACACAATTTAACTGTGTTGTTTTGTAATACACTGTAGTAAATTGGATTAACTCCTAACGGAAACACGAGAACGTTATTTAGATAGTAAAAAAATTTTATATATTTTGATAGCGTATAAAATAGATCAAATTTTTTTAGCAATTTACGCGTTGGTAAATACTTACTTTAATTTTAAACAAGCGCACAGTGCTAAATTGACTCTTCGTGCTAATTAAATTTATACAAAGTTTAATAATTAGAAAGTTATTTAATTCCATTTGCTATTTTACTAAATGCATTTACAAATATAAATTCAAAGTAATTTACATTAATTTTTAGTTTGTTTTAGTTA
Source organism: Aquatica leii (assembly GCA_035610365.1). Classification (NCBI taxonomy): domain Eukaryota; kingdom Metazoa; phylum Arthropoda; class Insecta; order Coleoptera; family Lampyridae; genus Aquatica; species Aquatica leii. The sequence continues at coordinate 50,146,558 of CM069437.1, read as the reverse complement.
CTTTAGAACACAACTAATAAATATTATATATATTAGATAATACTTATTTATTTTTTTATTAACCTAAAATACAGTTTTCAAGTTGGTTAATTACTAATCGAAAAAACCAAAAAATTTAAAACGATTCTGACAATAAATCTATAACGTACTTTAGAATTTATGATTATATTTAAATAGCCAACGCTGATACAATAAATCATTGTATTAATGATAAATCATAATATAAATATGTTTTATTATTTGAAATTTATTAATTGGAAAAATAAATTTATTTGAACAGAAAATATGGATAACCGTCAATATTACAATAAATTTGTCATATTTGAATTTATTTTACATAACATTATTTATTTTCCTATCGGAATTATTACGCTCACTATGTGTACATTATCCTAAAATATCTTATGGTTTTCCAATATGTAATAAATTTGCATTAAGTAATGGTTGGTGAAAGAAAATTGAGAAACGATTCTAGCTTTATTTAGCACTTTAGCCATATTTAAGCGGGCAAATTTATAAGGCAATATATAAGATCTTAAACAATATTCAGAAAAGGATAATAGAATTTATACAACGGTTCTTCAAATGTTACTAAAAATAATGCTTTTATGAATTTGATTAACGATGCTGTAAAAATGTATTTTATTAGTATTTTGGTAAATTGTTAGGTAATAAAACTTGGTAACGTATATTAACGTATACTGTCGTAACCTCTACTAATAAAAAATTTAAAACTATTTAATAAAATTTTAATAACAGATTTGGATATAGTAGTATCCAATGACATCTTTAGACAATTTTGCTCGACTAATAAATACAACAACAATGTTAACGCATTCGCCTGCTTTACTACGCTCAAAACATTAAAATACAGATATTATTGTTATTTATTTATATTCATTGTTATTTTAATACTACGTTCTTTAAATGTTTCCCAGTTAGTTCACTTGTTACATAGGCTTTTAATTAGTGTTGCTTTTCACCCGCAGTAAAAATACATTTCTATTAATTTTAAAAACTTAATTGCATTGTGACCTATTAGCTGAATCAATAGAACTAGTGGTTATTTACTACCAATTTTATCTGCTGGCAGATTATGTAGCACATTGTTTTACAATAATAAAATATTCTTTTACAACTATAAAAATCTTGAGAAAAATGTTAACACTTTTTGAATAAGTATAACTAACAGTAACTTTTTGTTAATTCTGTCAGTTTACTTTTGCAAAAGTCTGGGTATTATTTTTTTACGTTAATATTAAGTTATTGTAAAGTTTTAAAAATTAAGCAAGTTTTTATTTGGCAGCGTAAAGATGTTCGGGTTGCCGTTCTGATTGCTAGAAAGTGTTATCATTATTGTGTATTTATTTATAAAACTTTAATTTAAATTCAATTCAATACAAAAATTGATTTGACCCGGAAGCTCAACTGATACACGTTATGAAACACAAAAACACCAAGAGTTCGGGAACAAAAACAGCGATTAAGATAAAAAATGTTGCCGACACTACAACCCACATACGGTTATAATTATAACAAGACTTGACTATAACTGATGCAACAACCAGTATAGCAAGTAACACAACAACCATTTGTAAACCCAATCTCCATACAGCAAGTACAGCTAACTAACTACCATGCAATGCCAATGCAACAATACAGCTACCCAGCATGCTTATCTAGCATCCCTCAAATGTACTAACCAACAAACCAGCAACTAACACAACAGTCAACAAGTACTTAAGTGACAACATTGAAAACGACACCAAAGAAGATTCAGAAGATGCAGAAATAACTGAAAATGAACTGGAAACAGCAAAAAAGCAGCCTTGGCAAGTTATAAAGAAAAGGAAAAGAAATAAACACTCAGGTGAAAAATCTTTTAATTTTAAGACCAAAAATAGATTTAAAAAACTAACACAGCTCCCAGAAAATGATTTATCAACTAATAAAACCAATCAGATGTCAACAGATTACGAATATAAAACAAGAAACTACAAACTACATTTTTATCTATGGAATCACTAACTACAAACAAATGGTAGATTACTTAACAGCGACAGTAGAGAAAAAGCAGTACTACTGCAAGACAATCAAATCGTACAATAAAAATCAATATAACAACAGCAGACTCTTATTGAAAACTAATCAGACTTCTCAAACAAGATAACATCTGAACAGCTGAAAGAAAAAAAAGCCTACAGAGCGGTGATCAAAACCTGCATCTTTCAATATTAACAAAAGATATTAAACTAGAAATAGCAAAATACGAACATCTAATACGTAATGTGATAAATATAAGACATCGTGCCACCAAGTAGCGACTTCTACTGCGCTTTGTGGATTTAAAACCAAAAAAAAAATAATAAAAACATCTACAACCTTAAATTAATATGCAATACAGTAATAGCAGTAAAAGCCCCAAGAATAGTATATTAAAACACAAGTTACAGAATGAACGCGCTTCAAGCACGAGACGGGGTTTCATACACGAGCCGCGCAGCGGCGAGTTTATGAAGCGGTCGAGTGATTGAAACGTATTCTATGACGTGTGCTTTATACTATTTTCTCTATTTCGATACAATATTTAAAATTTTTCGTATAATTTTAATTTTAAAACAACATTGGGAAACTTATATTTTATTGAATTGGCAACACTTACACTTTGACATATTGAAATTTATGTGTTAACCTAAAATCTCATACAAAATTTATCTCTTTATACCTTTATAAGTAAATAACTTTGTATTAATAGGACGTTTTTATTTGATCTTGGCATCAAAATTTGAATTTCAATTGTTAAGTTCCAATAATTTTGATTTCTTTTTCATGTAACGTCAACTTACGATGCAGAGATACCAACTTTGAAAAAACTAACATTACTAAAATTCGTGTAAGAATTTGCTTATTCTTACACGGATTTTAGTGTAAGAATCGCTAATTCTTATGTCGAAATAGAGAAAACATTATTCCCCAATGTACCAGATATCAGAACTACAGACATACTAAGGCTTATTGCACTAGATTGTTCATGTGCGTAAAATGCGGAAACAAGCACAACACAGCTCTATGGAAGAAATCCTAACACCTCAGCAAGATGTGGATTTTGCGGAAGTGCACATCCAGCCAAATATAAGGGATGTGATGTATACTTAAACTTTCAAAATATTTGAAACAAAAATGGACAACCGCAACGTCAAAATAATGCACAGTACTAACAAAACACAAACATTAACATAAATGATAATCAACAATTTCCTCAACTAAACCACAACCAATCTCCGATACAAGTGCTCCCCAATTAACAAATGCCATACTCACAAGCGCTAGCACAAAATCAACAATTAGTAATAACCATCGCAGAACAATTAACAATGTTTTTGAAAGAGTTTAAAGCAATGTTTAGTCACTTAATCAACCAAAACAGCATGATATTAAACATGCTGAGCGCTGTCATTCAAAAAATTTATTAAACCCAAACTAATTTTTTTTATATACATAAAATAGACTAGTATTATTACCAGAAACACATTTTACTACAAGAACAATGTTTAAAATTTCCTCGTACAAAATCTACCACACTTCCCATGCTGACAACATCGCGCGCGGTGGGGCTGCTGTCATAATTAGAAGTACAATACCTCCTTATGAGTTAGTCCATCACCAAACTGCAACAATATAAACTGCCACTATCCAAATTGATGCCAGCCCGTGGTCTTTTAAAATTATTGTGATATACTGCCCCTCAAGACATGCCAGATCTTCTGAAAAGTACAAAAAATTCTTCCAATCTTAAGGCAACGAAGGATTTATAATTGACGAAGACTGGAATGCAAAACATACAGTATAGGGTGCGATACTGACGACACCAAATAAAAGAAATTTCCTAAATGCGTTAATTTAACACAGAATTGTAATTATCTTAGCACTGGCAAACGGACATATTGGCCAACCTACCCCACAAGTTACCAGATATCTTAGATTTCTACATTCTGAGGGGTGTATCGCTTTACTACATGTAAATAGAATCAAACTTTGAATTTTCATCGGACCACACACCAGTCAACACTAAGCTTGCACATAATCAACATCTCACCTACTCCCAACTTTATGACAAAAAAAACAAATTGGGAAAAATTCAAAGTTTTCATAGAAGAAAATATAAGTTGGGAAATAAGAATCAAAAATACAAACCGACTAGTATAAATTTAACAAACAAATTGTGAAATGGATAGTGACGAGTAGTTACCCTAGATGAAACAATAAATACCAATAATTTCAACAAGCCTAATTAATGTAAATAAAACACTCTATTATATATCTAACGTTTGCTTTCTTTATAAAAACTTTCTTTTTTTACACAAAATTTTACTTAATGGTTTGTACAAAGCCCCATTAATATTTTTTTCCTAAAATATTGATGTGGTTTACTATTACGTCAACTAGCAGAGTAAAATAAATTTAAAAAGATAGACACAGAACAAAACCGTATTTTAAATAGAGAAACAAGAAAAAGTAAATACTCTTCAGTTTAGTATGAACTTCTAGATTTTGAATGGAATTTTTTAATTTTTATGGGAGATTTAAATTTTACATTCATTTCTATGACTAACTAAAAAAGTTGTAAAGAAAATAACTTTTTGGTGTTTAAAATTTATCAACTGTGAGAATAAACTATGAATATCTTCTAGATAATGTATAGCAATTAGTTAGAGCATTCTATTTTAATAAAATCAAATTTTATTTCTTAATCTTTCAATATTTCCTCAAAACCTTTTTTTTTTATTTTATAGTTTATTTTTTCCATTAATTCTTCTAAAAAACTCTAAATGGGTTTGTATTATATTATTGTATATTTAAAGTTCTTAAAACTCTTCCATAAATTTTTTTTTGTTTTTATTTATTATAAAATCAAATCTTATTTTAAAAAATTTACTTACTATATTAAAATTGAAAAATTAAACTATTAATAATAAACTTTAAAAAATAGAAATAATTATAGTAATCTGAAAAATAATCAAAACTAAAATAAATAAAAAAACAATAAAAATGAATTTAACAAAATATACTAATCTAATTGAAGTTTGACAATTTTAAAAAAATACAAAAACTATAATATCAGAAAAAGTAAATTATTATTAAGGTTAACAACTTCATTAAGATAAAAATCGCGATTTAAATTGTAATTTTTAATTATTTTTTTTATTTCCAAAAAATTTAGTTTTAAGCCTTTATTGCAAACATGTGAAATTTCTTTTAAAATTAGTTGTATGATAAATATTTTACTACCAAATGATGATTTAAAAAAAATAATATTATTATTATTTATTTTGCAAGAAAGATGTTCCTCAAATGTAATACAAAACTTGTGACCTATTTGTTCTATATAGAATGCGTTGCAGTCACGACATTTTAATTTATAAACACCAGTTTTGTCTAACATATTAATTTTATCTTTAGTATTAAGTAATAAAAATTCATTAGTATTTTTTGACAATAAAGAAATGGTAATGGTAAAATGTTTTAATAGATTTTGAAATTGAAATGAAGAAAGGTCTATAAATTATAATTTAAATTACGATTTGTGTCTAAACAAAGTTGTTAACCTTAATAATAATTTACTTTTTCTAAATTAGTTTTTGTTTCCATTATTTTGTAGTATTGAGGACATTTCTATTATTAGGTTAATTTTGTAATGTTTTGAAATTGTCAAATTTCAATTATTTAATTTGTAAATTCTGGTAAATCTATTTTTACTGTTTTTTGATTAAATTTTAATTTTTATTATTTTTCAGATTTCTATAATTATTTTTATTTTTTAAAGTTTAATAATAAAATTAAGTTTAATTTTTCAATTTTAATGTAGTAAGTTCTTTTTTTAAAATAAGATTCGATTTTATACATATTTATTTTATAGTATTCGCCTGACAACGGCCAAAAGCCAAAACGTAGTTTTTTAAAAAATATAATTAAATTTATGGGAAAATTTTGAGAAATCAAGAAAATAAAGTAATATAAAAAAAAATTAAAAAAAGTATAGCATTTTATTAAAAAAAAAAAGTTGATGTCGACATTCTTTATAACCGAAAATGTAGTAATATTTTAAAATAAGAAAAATACGTAATTACAATCGTAATTGTGATAAAAAAACATACAATATACGTATAGATTTTTTTAAATAAATTGGATAACTCTACTAACTTTTTTTAAAGTTTTAGTTGGTAATTATTAAGAACTTTACATGCAATAGCTAAATATACTGATAACTTACGAAATTACTTATTATTTATTTTTGTGCAACTAATTCCTAAATCTTTTTCTTAAAAAACCATAAACATAAATATTTAGAAAGGAGCTCATTACGTTTTAAAACCGTAAATAACGCAACTTCTTCATGAAAAAAGTCTTTTTTCTTTTTCAAACAATAACAAACCCAAGAGAGAAATAATGTAAAGCTTTAAATAAGTTATTACCTTAAGGTACAAATAAACGCACAAATATAAGTTATTTATATATTTCTTTAAATATAAATTTAAAGACTTTTTTTAATGCACAGATTAAGTAATTAAATGCTTGCAGCGTTTTGTTTTGTAAAAACTTCTTCGGTAATTGGATTAAAGCTAATTACAATTAATTGAATAAGGTCGTATTTTATGCAATAAAAACAAAGCGCATTTCTTCCGAAAGAACATTAAGAAGGCTGTTTGCTAATCGAATAACATTTGTTTGGGAAGTAGCAAAGTAAATTAAATTATTTGGATAATCAAATTTATGAGTTCTAAGCTAGTTTGCGTATATGTTACGTTATAATTTTATTATTAAATTAAAAATTAGATAAAATTGATGAAGCAATTGTACCAATTTGTTATGATTATGTCAAATCAATGTTGCGATTTCTATTTTGAAAGCTGTGCAGTTTTAGAGCTATCAAGAAAGTTAGAGATATGCGAAAATTATGTAAGTGAGGGTCGAAAATGTTTGTAAATTGTACGATGGGGATTTATATGTCTAGAATTTCAGATTATATGATAATAATTTTAGGTCAGCTCTGATTAGTTGCTACCAACTGGTTGTAAATAAAAGATGAATCGCCACATTAGATATACGATAGTAGCAAATTCTACCTACATAAGTTATACATTAAAAATTTTACTTACCAAACACGAGCATACTCTTTGTTTTCCTGTCTTCACTTTGAAAGGTTGCTACGTGGCAAGTGTAGTCCCCTGAGAGGTCGGGGCTAGACTTAAGAATATGTAGAGCCCTGTGGACACTATTGGCATCTACACTGGCAGCATATTCTAAATTTAATCGACCTCTAAGTACACCCAACTCTTGAGGCCTTTTACTGCTACCTAAAAACGTTAAATAACCAATTAAACTGTTGCGTTTATGCCAAAATACTTGTTTACCTGGTATCCATTGATAAACAGGTTTATGATCGTTTTCGTTAAAATACCATTTAACAACTAATCCGACATTTTTATCGTCGACGTCGTCGAAATCTTCTAATGCAAAATCGCAATCTAATACTACAGGTGCACCGTGTTGAATTACTTTCGGTACTTGCAGTTTGTTAATCTTTACTCCAATACCATTGTGAATTTCTGCTGAAACAATAAAGTTCGTGTTAGAATTCTCAAGTAAAACTAATCAAACTTTAAATCCTTGAGCGATTCTTCAAATGAAATGTTGAAATAAAATTACAAATGTTGAAATTCGATTAAACTCGAGCATTTACAACTTTTTTTTGTCTTTTATACTTAAAATGTATAAAAAGTAACCAACTTTACGTTAAAGCAAAGTTTTGTAGATATCGCTTAAATAAATTTTTTGGTTCTAATAATAATCAAATTTAATAATAATTCCACGGTATTTATTTTGAAGTATCACTTATTTCAAACATTACAATTTTACAGTATATTTTATGTTTGCAGTTTAGTCCCAAATGTATCTGAGATTGTTTTTTTTAGAATTTATTCTTTGAATGAAGTTTTAATCAAATTCTTAATAGTTCCATTTAAATTACTTATTATTTGTTATTATAAAAACAATTTAAAAAAATATCTTTATTTTTTTAATGATTAGAATCATTCATTTCAACACATCAAAAAAAAAATTATTTATTATTTAATACATTTAAGAGCGTTTAATATAGTCGATTTCGATATGCTTAAAAATAAATAAACCAACTGTTGTGACCAAAGATATACAATTAAATTCATAAGAAATTGTAATAAATTATGTAACTTATCATATTTATAAAACTTTTATTAATTATAATAATGTTATTAGATAACTACTAATAGAGTATTGCACAACACTATTGCATTACAGTTTAAATTTGCAAAGTTGCAATTTTTTTTTACATTGTTACACATTGTATGGATATTTAATGTATGTTATGTTATTTGTTTTGATTTAGTTTAGTTAATCTATAAGCAATTAGATGGGTATTTGTTTGCCACAGTTAACAAGTATCAAAAACAATTCAAGGATTTGAAACTGTATTAAAACCTATTGAGATTCGTTTTGAAACTATAGATTTTGTTTGGAAATATAAATATTCAAAAATAATTTTAAAAAGTGAGTTGTAAGTTTGCATCTGTTTCTCCTTTTTATATAACCTATAATACGTTTCTTTCTTATAACAATTCTGTTTGATCAAAATCAACAATAACGAAAAAATTATTTTACTTACATATTTATTAGAATCACACTTAAGAGTTTTTTAGCCTACATATGCATTTGAAAATAATAGACTACTGAACTAAACCGACCGTAAGTAAATCTGGGTTAATACTACCACTTGGTGTTAAGAAAGCTGCATTGTACCAAGTGTAAAATATTTGATTGTATTGCATTTGACCTCAACAAACAACACCTAATAAATTTTTTAAAATACAATTTACTTATGTTATTGTTTATTAAAAATGCAGTATATTTTAATCTTTTAATTTAATTCCGTGCAAAATGTTACTGTTTGAGTTACAGATATAATCGTATTAATAACACAATAGTTTATAACTTTTTATTTAATTAAATAAGTATTTTGCTGCAAAGATGCAAGCTGCAATGTCTTGCAAAACATCAGTTTGTTTGGGTTCACAAACGACAATACGACAAAAGCTACTTCTTGTTTTGACTCTCAAAGAAAGAGTAGAACCAAGCCTACAAACTCTGGGTGTTCAACTACGACGTGGTCTAAGCCAAAAGTCGCTTATAATCGTAAAAATTCCCTTTAATTAATTATAATAAACCAATTATTCGTACGTAAAACGTTCCTAAAACACATAAAACATTCGAGGCAATTACAGAACATATAGAACATTCTAGTCACAGATAAGATAAAAATATGAAAGCTACCCAAAGAAGAGGAAGTGCAAAGTTAGTGTAAAAAGAAACCTGTTGTTGTGAACTAAGCAAATTCATTAAGTGATTAATTATCTTATCCGCGGACAGTGTTTATAAATCTCATATATAAATTGCTTTAATATAATTAGTTACGTGTAAATATTTCAAGTAAATTAAGTTGTAAGTTTGTTGCAATATGTTTTTATTTTTTAAACTTTTTGGTATTGTTAGTTATTTAAAACCAAAACAATATTAGTAATTGTCTTATATTAAAAACATCAAATTTTTTTTCATTGTTAGGTCGAGTAACTGTTTCTTTTATAGAAATTCGAATTTAAAAAGTTATTTAATTTAAAAAAAGTTGTATTGTCCAAGTTGTGGTTAATATGTTTAAACTGTGTTTCGTTTTTTCAAACAGAAATATTTTAATTTTGTGTAGTTACCGCACAGTTTGATTTTAAAAAATCCGAACTGTTTTACGAGTAGAATTTCTTTCATAATAGAACGGAGAATACTTGCAGTAAGTATACTTCTATGCATTCTGGTTATTATATGGACGTGTCGTTCTTCGTTAAGTTTAAAACAATTACATATTAATAACATGTTACGTGTCATTAGTAATTACGTTTACGTATTTTAATAAAATTTTTACTGTGTCATCGGTACACGAACAGCAACTGGTTGGAAATTTACGCCGACATTAATTTTCTGTTGAAGATTTGTTGTGAGTGGTTTGATTTGATAGAAACCTTGTCTATTCAATAGTCGTGCCATTGCCGTGATTATTATTACGTTTTTACAATTTTATTGAAATGAAGATTTTATACGTATCTTGACGAAATTAAAGCGATCTTTAATCTATTTAATCTTAATGTTACAGTCACTCTTTTGGTTTTGTTAATTTTAAAGTTTTTATAGCAAATTTAGTGTAGACTCGTAGATTTTTTTAACACTGTTACTCAGAGTGGAAGTAGTATTTTCCTGGATGGTGTTGCACATAATAACAATGTGGAATTAATGACCTCAAAAGTTCTGCTTGATTCAAACAACTGCGGATATCTGTAAACTAACGTTATAGATGTAACTTACTTGACCTCCGTTGCAACTTCAAACTTGTGTTATTTTTTTTAACTGTGTTACGTAATTTATTTACTAAGAGTTAAACGTTATTATGTTAAAAACATTTTGGTGTGTTTTTCGTACTGTATAAGTGTTGTCACGAAACGCCCCTTTTTTGTTGCATTCAGAGTATAGGCTGTTAGTTTCATTTTTGACATATGCATATTTCCGTTACCGGTAACCATTTTTAAATATTTGACTGGAGTCACCGCTCTTTGGATGTTGTTTATGTGTGTTAAACACATCGAATCAATAATTTAGAATTACGTACATTGGTTACTTACACTAATTGCCAGGCGTAATTTGGGGTTAAGTCAAAACATTTGGGTGATGGACGATTCACTAGAAGATACACTTGCGATGTTATGCGTGACAGTCATTTGGAAACTTGTTGCACTCGGGGTCATAGAGTTTATTGGTAGAATTTTAAACAAATTATTTGTGAGATCAATCCATATCTATTTTTTTTTGTTTCTTCACTTTTAGCAATTTGAGAATTTCAGGTATGTTAATAGTTACTAGCATTACTAGACAATCGTGAATATATATTGTTATCTATTAATGTATTTAATTGTCTAACATAAATACGTAGGACTTAGGTACATGTGCTATCACGACTAATGCATGCAGATTTATTTGTGTCATTGCAGATTCGGTTTATCGCAATTGCGTTCTGTTTCTGAATACTAAAGTCACTGTATTTTGTATCGATTCAAATTTTAATTCTTTGTCTACCGATTAAATTAGACTTTCAAATTGTAACACGATAGTTAGATGTCGGAAATGTTGCTTAGTCTAGAAACCTATAACAGCATTTTTATCCGTGATATTGTGATATTTATTAACAAACTTTTACTTACTCATATCTATATACATTGCTCTATTTCAACCTCTTTCTCTCTAGTCTTGCTGAAATAAATATATTTGTTCTTATGCTTGTGTCTTAAAATTTATTTACCTTAATCGTTTGGTAGATATAAACGGGATCGGCAGTAAATATTTTCTCGTTTTGACGTTCTTTTATTTATCGTAATTTAAGTTACGGTTTTGTTATGCGTTACTACTTGTATTAAACTATGGGCTACTGTTGCCCGTTTTAAATTCATTATTAATAATTTACTTTCAGTCAAATTTATAATTTAGCTTTAAACTGTTTGCAAATTTGGAGACTATTAGTTATGTTGAATTGCGCCTAAGATTAAATCGTTAAATGCAAGCTTACATTACGGTAGTAACCATTTTTACCAGTTACTGTAATAAGAAACTAAGGGTAAACTCTTTGTTTTATATTATATCGGCACCTCTTCTTACAACTGTTAGAACCGGTTTCTGTTCAAATACAACTACTCACGTCTTCTTAATCTACTTTTTTTGAGACATCGATTAACGCAAGTAAACAACATAATCGTCAGTTGTTGTCTAATCCGGTTGCATGTTCTCCTGATGTTTCTTCACTTTCTTTTTCTGTAGTTTTTTCTGTTTTGTACCAGTTTGTCTCTGGTTTTGAGAACAATGGCTCTAGTTAGTGTGTAACGTGTCTGCGTCTTCTCGTCAATTTTCTCGTTGGTTAGTGATCTAAGATTTCCTGTCCAAACGAGTTTTTTTTAACGATAAGCAACTGTAAAAGCTAGTAGTTCTAAACAACCAACTTAAACGTATTATTTACGACCATCACGTCCATTCCACTTCTGGTCATCGTAGAGTTTCCAAAACGCTATTTTTTTTTGGCGTCATTTCTATTAGCTTTATATGAGACCTAAAGTGGCGGAGTACGTTTGCTACTGTCCGATTTGTCGGTCACAAAAAGCTTTAGTTCAGATTGAATGTACGATTGTGTTACTGCTGGTTTTCTATCGTACACTTATTCTGGTCTAGCTCAAAGAACTTCTGCAAACAGTTCTAAAGATGCCGAAGCTACTTCTCTCTTGTCAACAGCTACTCATTTTGAAACTTTTAATTGTGCTTTGTCTTCTATTTCTAATCGGTCTCTTTTCTTTCACCGACGTCGTAAATTTTAGTTCATTTTAGGCAATCCGATTTCGACTTTTGGCTATTCTTTCCGTTTGATTTTGTGATTTGGTTCCTTGACTATGTTAGCGGTTTTTTGTTGTTTATAATTGGGATCCTACGCAATTGTATTTTTTATTTTGTTGTACTAAATTTGCTTTTTTTTTGCTTAAGTTTCTTATAATTTTTTTTCTTAACCGTCTTACTTTGGAACAGACTACCTTTCTATTTGTATATAGTTACATCCGCTTAGTCGGTCATTTTAAGATTGGTTAGTCACTAGTAGAACTTTCATTTTGGTTTAGTTTAAGTTTTGAAGTAAATTTTTCAATATAGAGACAGCTTATAGTACGAATTCGAATAACTAAGTAATATATTTTCTCTTTTTTTTCTTTTTTCTTTTTTTCTATATAATTTTTTAGTGGTGTTTCGTCTTTCCTTATCTCTATCTTTTTTACTTTTTATTTTTTTTTAGATCTGGAGTTTTTTTATGTGCCTGATATTCTGATTTTCTTTTAATGTGCTTTAAGGTTCGCTCCTTGGGTGTTTAAGTGGACATAGAAACATCTAGTTTTATCTATTTCTATTTTTTTGTTTTTCTTACTTTTAGCACATCGAGATCTGCGATCCACTTGCCGATTTAACTGAGTTAGTCGCTAGCAATTAAATTACGAAATAAATTTCAAAACACATTGTTTTGCTGAAAAACAATAAATTGAAGTTTTTTGCCATCTAGCCGCTCAACTGACTAAAACCGCTACAATAACGTTCTGCGTTTACAGTTTTGTAATAACAATATCTACATGTTTTGTTTTACCATTTTATAAGAATGAGAATTTCATATTTAGCTAAACAAGACAAATCTTTCAGAATTGACAAAATCTCAACACTGTCCCAAAATGTATACTAAATTTCTTGTTCAGTTGGTTTAGTCTACGATGGTTTGGTCACCAGTTACAATATAAATTGTGAAAAAGCTGCATTTTTTTAAATAAAAGAATTTAAGAAAACATAGAAATGGTCAAACATCTCAATAACTAAATTGTGATTATGGTTTCAAACTATTTCTACTTTTATTTTCAATTGTGTAACTTATTTATAGCAGCTACGATTTTTTACCGAACCCTAGTCACTTCTATAAAGTTAATAACTATATTAGTGCACATTGTCTTAGATATAATTGTTTAATTTTTATTCTATAAACATTTTATGACATTTGTTTATTTGTTTTTTAATAAAGTAAATGTTTTTTTTTAAATTTTGTCAAAAAGAAATTGAGTTTCTTCGTATTTACTTTACACGGTAAATAATAATAATTATGTAATAACTTTAAAAAATTGTCAATTTTTTTTGTTTTTTGTATTATTTAGACTTTTCACAATCTTTTTAAATTTCTGTAAATTGCAATTAAATTTGTTTAAATTTGAAACAGCACTTATTTTTAAAAATGTTAACAATATTAAAAAAGTTAAAGTTGCACAAAAACTTAATGGTATTTAAATGATTAATTAATGCAATACAGTTTCTATACTAACAAAAAAACTGGTGGTCACCACACGACTTTCATATAAGGAAAGATAAAGAAATATTTACATATTTTTTTAAGGTTGTTGTCATAAAATTACTTTGAAGTGATATGTACATGTTTGTATTGACTTTCTAGCATGCTATAATTTTTTTAAAATGTTTATCTTCGATTTCGTTAAGATGTAACCGAAATATGGCAAATTGAGCTTTGTTGTCATATCGACTAACTCCTTTATTTGTACGCCTCTTTAGTAAATTAGTAAAAATTATTATTTTGAACGTATCTTACTTTTCCCTTAAGATGTGGAATTTAAAAAAAATCTTCCCAGGCAGGATTTGAACGAAATTATAAATCAAATATCTAATAAACTGTTGATGTTAGAAAACATTTTATTTGAATAAATTGTTAGGAAGAATTATCTCTATAAAAAACTGTAAAAATAATTCGAATAGGTTACATACGTACAAAATTATATAAGAAAAACTGTTAAAAATAGCATATACACACATTTCCGGTTTTTTTTATAAAGAGATGATATGAAAAGCATGTTCCATGCTAAACTTCAAGTTACTAGGACTTTTGCGCCGAGCGTTATTGTGGGTACATCGTTACACACACACAGACACATACACAGACACTCAATTTTTTTTTGTCAAAATACATTTGTCTAATTCAGAAGACCTTAAAACGTAAAATCATGCAAAAAAAATTGGAAAAAAATGGCTATTGCTATACTTTCCTTATAGGAAAGTAATACGTTACGAAATATTTAAAGGCAAATTTAAAAATGCACATTTTTTTGTTTAGATTTTACGTATACTAGGAGCTTAATGCAATTAAATTTTTTAAACGTTAAATTGTATATAAGTTATAGCATTACATGATAACCCTTCTTAAGTATTTAAATTATTAGCAAAGTAGTTAAAATCCGTTTGTGTCTAAATATAATTTTTTGTTTTAATAATTGTACATTCAATTATTTTACTTCTTTTTTAAAAAAATTATTAGTATAGTAGATGTTAGTTAGTAATCTACTAAAATACTGTGATTTTGTTCCGTAGTTTAGTATGCCTGTAGTAATCAACACAATTTCAATTTTTTGTTGTAAAAAAACAGAAATGTGTAAAATACAAACTAAAACAGTAATATTGTAAGGTAATAATAAACACGTGTAATGTGATCCGTGTTTTATTGTATTACATATAATAAATCACGGCAAAGCGCAAAAAAGTTTTAACGACTTTGTTCTTTACCTTCTCGTTTTACGATTAAATAGTAAAAATTTGATATTACTTCTGCATTATTGTTTTGACATAAAACAAATATTTTAAAATTGTTTTTTTATGTAACACTTGTTGATATTTTCAACTGAAGCAAACATAACCGTACAAACATTAAGGCATTATGTGCTGAGGCAATATATTATTGCTTATACGGCTTAAGGGTTATTGCTCAAAAATCTTTTATAGTCGCACGAATTTTATTGTGTGAAGTTCCGTTTGTGGCATTGTACTGAACACATAAAAAAGTGGGTTGGAATTGTCTCGTAGATTCTACTAGCACTACTACATCAAACTCCCTTAAGTATACGTTTGATTAGGGATTATTGTGCAGTAAAAGACGCGTTAAAGTTCAAGCCAAACAAATCTAGCACAAACATGTTTTTGTTATTCAAAATAATTTACTGTAAGCATAAACATTGTACAACACAATGCCAACTTACTTAGATTTATATTTTATTTTTTAAAAGAGACAGTGCTTTAACATTTATTAACTAAATTTAGTTGTTTTCTGTTAAAACAACAAATTATTAATTAAAGGATACAAATTATACTACAATTTATAAACACATTTACTGTTTGTTTGAACAAAAAATTCGTAAAGTAGCATTGTTTATAATTCTTGTTATTTTGATATGACTGTAGGAAATACGTTGTGTCATTAATATACACAAGAAAAAAGTATTTAAATCAAACCTAAAAATTAAGTCGTCACACGTAGACAAGTAGGGAAAATCCAGGCAAAATGAAGATTCCAGGCAAAGCAAATATGATCTATTTTAAAATGGCGCACTTGAACACGCCGGTCTTGTGCCATGACGACTTTTCTCTATTCTTAATCGTAGGTATATAAACAGAGGTTACGGCCACCCATCGTTACAGAAAAAAATTTAAAAAATGAAAAGGTGAACATTTTTTACGATATTTTAAGGTGCGATATAAATTAATACTACTGTCCGTTTTAATTTGAATTTAATTTAACGTCAATATTATAAATATTGTAAATCTGTTACAAATAGTCTTTATAAATACCTTAATACCTTAATTTGATTTCATAACTTCAAGTAATGGATTTTCGGTTTAAAAAATCATGGTTCATTAAAAGATGTTTATTCGCCACAACGCAAAATAAAATTATAAAGCACAAAATCGGGATTTAAAAAAACACAATAAATATTTCAATACGATAATTAAACTCTGGTAAAACGGTAAAACATACGAACTTTGATAAATCCTATAACATAACTTTCACTGAACCCATTTATAACTCTTCGGACATTACTACCAAATATTATGGACCGAAACCCACCGGAAACTATATTCTCGAATAGAAAAGTATAAGCGAAGTATTCAAACTTAACTTTTTCAAACGAAAATTACTCATAGCGATAAACATGGTTACCACCACAAAATTTAAAAACTGTGACGTAAACTTTTTGAGAAAGATCACCGATATAATAAAGACGTAAAAATTACAATTAAGACAAATTTAAAAACGTTAAATACTTTGAAATAAAAATTTTACAATGTCACAAAATGTATGTCAATTAATACCACGTTTTTTATAATAAAATAGTACAAAAATCAAACAAGGGTTACAAAGTATCAGTTAGGCAAATCAAACACGGACCAAGTATACACAGTATGGTAAAGTAGTTTATCCTCCTGTTGGCAAGTTGTAGTTAGTTTAAGTTTTTTATCTTCTTTAGGAGGAGCAATAAAAACCACTCTAAACTGTTTTTATGGCTACGTTTCGTGCCTCATAGCGTGCACTTCTTCAGGCCACTGAAAATTTATTTACGGTAAGTGAACAAGATTACACAAACGCATAAAACAACTAATTGAATTTGTTAACAGGTACAGCATACAACAAAAAACTTACAAGAAAAGGTTACGAGTGGTGGTAGTCCACTGGTCCAATAAGCATACCGTCTAATAACTTACTTAATCTAGCTAACATGAAATTAAGTCAATAATTAAAAGAATTTAAATATATGTACAAAGAAAACAACGGACATTAAAGTTAAACAAACAATATACACTGAATGCAAATTCAAAAATAATTGTAACTATGATAAGGCTAATAGATAAAAATGACCATGAAATCGCATACAACTATAAAGCTTATCTTGCAATTTTTGAAATTAAATTATTGTAAATATTACTTAAATTGTTGGTGTCGTTATTGAAATTAATGTTGTTTTTATATATTTTGATGTATATCATTTCCGATACTAACCTTTTTTTGAAATTATTTTCAACATCTAAAATTGTAGGATTGTTGAAATCGAAGGTATGTCCAGTGTTAATGTGATGGACTGCTAATGCTGTGTCTGCTTTTTTTGTTTTACAATCATAACGATGGTTATTAATCCGATTTTTACTTTTTGTTTGGTTTGGCCGATATAACATACATTGCAATTGGTACAGTCTAGTTTGTATATTACATCGTGCTTTTCTATTGTGTTTGTTTTGTCTTTAGTTTTACTGTACAGTGTATTATAGATGGTGTTATTATTGTATATTGCTATTTTGATGTTATTTGTTTTTAAAATCGGAATGATTCTATTTGTTAAATTTGGGACATTAATTATTTTCATGTAAGTGATGTTAGTATTAAGGTTAGTGGTAGGATTGGTGTTAGGGGTCGTATTAAGATTAGTTGTAGGTAGGTTAGTTGATGGCGGGATCACGATAGTTATGTTAGTATCAGAAAGTATTTTGTTTAATATATTTTTTGGATAGTTATTCTTCCTTAATATGTTATTTAAGATGTTAAGGTTCTCTTTGTGAAATTGAGGGCTACTCAAATTTATAATTTTATTTTTCATGGCCTTGATGACATTAATTTTTTGATGGTGTGGGTGTCTCGATAAAAAGTTAATTGTTCTATTAGAGGCAATTGGTTTAGTATACCATTCTGTGACTAACATATTAGTGTTAACATCCTTACTGAGTCTAACATCTAGAAATGGTAATGAACCCTCTTTTTCAATTTCAACCGTGAATTTTAGATGTTGATTGTAACTGTTAAAAATATTTAAAGTGTTTTCAATTTCTGTGTCGGGAATGCATGTAATGATATCGTCAACATAACATAACAAAAGGGTCGATGTAAATGTCATTTTGTTTTTTACATAATTAAGCAAATCATGCATTGCAAGACTGGCTAGTATAGGTGATGCTGGGTTGCCCATTGCAGTGCCAAATTTTTGAACATACATTCTGTCATTGTACGTAAAATAACTAGAATTAAATAAGAACTCAATAATATTGACAACATTAACTAGTTCTAATGTAGTGTGGCTCTTTAACTCATTCCAATATTCTTTTAACAGTTTTACAGAGAGCTCTTTTGTAATGTTGGTGAACAAAGATGACACATCAAATGAAACAAGCAAATGATTAGGCGGCATTAATGTGTTTTTAGTTTTAGCGATTAATTCGTATGAGGTTTTTATATTATATATAAATAAATATGAGATGTTCTGTATTATATTAGCTATGTATTTTGATAATTCATACGTAGGGGTTCCTATACAAGATACAATAGGTCTTATAGGAAGTTCATCTTTGTGTGTTTTGATCAGACCGTAAAACTTGGGAGGTGTACTTGTATACGTTGTAAGTCTTTTATATGTCTTTAAGTCAATATGTCCGTTATCGTATAGTTGTTTGCTGATTTTGTTATTGTTATTTTGAAATTTGTTAGTAGGGTCTATGTCAATTTTGGTGTAGATTTTGTCGTCATTCAGTAAAGTCAATATTTTTCCTTTATATTCATTTTCGTGAATTATGACAGTAGCATTTCCTTTGTCAGACTTGGTAATTAAAATGTCTTTGTGTGTTTTTGAATTTCCTCGTAGATGTCACCAAAGTCTTAATAAACCGGTCTTGTGGTGTCAAGGTATTTTTTGTTTTATTATTAATAAAGTTGGTAATCACGTTGACAACTTTTCCCCTTAATGTTTCTTTTCCTTCAGCGTCATGACTAGCAAGTATGTATTCTGTGTCTGTAATTAGGTTAATTATAGGAATATTATTATAATAGTTGTACATAAATTTAGGGGACAACGCTACACATTGGGCGACCTTATCAGGTAACTGTATATCGGTTAAATTGTAAATGCAACCCTGTTTGGTAATATTGCAATTAAAATGTTGACGTTTAAACAGATTCTCAAATTTGTTTTTTAGTTTAATTTTATCGTTTAACGATACACGTTTTTGTTTATTATTTAATATTTTAGTCAAAATCTGTAAATCTGTTTGACGAAGTACCCTATATAATTTAACCTTTAGTTCATTAATAAGTTTGTTGAGGTTATGTAATTCCCAATATGTAATATCGATTTCTAAGTTCAAAATCGATGTTTTAAAATTATTAAGTAATCTATCTAATTTGTTACTGAACGGGGTGTGTTTTTACTAACATTAGAATTTCTTCCGGGTTTGGACCGTGTCATATTTGCAACCGAAGCTGCCAACGTTTCGCCCACTTTCGTAAGGGGCTTCATCAGGGCGTGAGATAAATCGCAAAACTCAAACAAGCAATCGAAATCTAACTAAGAACTTCTCAAAAGTTAGGTTATCCACTTGTAAAACAAGCCATAACCTAAACTATGAAAAGGTAAGAAAGAAAACGATAACCTGAAAAAGCAAACGAAAATCTAACAAAGAACCATTACCGAGTTAGGTGTGTTTTGATTGTATTAAGTATGTGCATTTGAAGAACTGTTGTATGTGTGTAGGAGTAACGAGATTAGACTTACACCTTTTTAGATATACCTTGCGATTGCTTAATTTAGCTAACTTAATGTGCGACTTTTCTATCTGAATGACTGATTTGTACGTGTCTTCATTGTAGTTGTTACGTAGAGAGTTGTGCCATGTTGATTGGACGCAGGATGGTAATTCGGACAAAGATGATGCCATTATTGGAAGAAATTTGATTGTTAATGGTAAAGTAGTTTATCCTCCTGTTGGCAAGTTGTAGTTAGTTTAAGTTTTTTATCTTCTTTAGGAGGGGCAATAAAAACCACTCTAAACTGTTTTTATGGCTACGTTTCGTGCCTCACGTAGCCATAAAAACAGTTTAGAGTGGTTTTTATTGCCCCTCCTAAAGAAGATAAAAAACTTAAACTAACTATACACAGTATTTACTTTACTTTGTAGCTATCCTATTTGGCCAGTATGCATTCCGATTAGTGGTTTTCGTTTTTATTATTTTAAATAGTTTACAAATATAAAAAAAGCAAATAACGGCTAGTAGAAAAAGACGTTATGATGCTTGCAATAGCAGACTGCAATGCTGTTATTCCTGACAAAAGTACAACAAAAAACATATTTTTGTTTATATTATGTTACTCTGTATTAACCCGATATGATTTTAAAGCAATATTTTACATTTGCGCAAAAATCAATCTTAGATATCCACACAGTTAGGACAAAAATAATAAAAAGTAATGAATGACTAGCAGGATTTATAAACAGAAATTTATAAACCACCCTAAAAATACCAGAAGCGACATTGATTGTTAGAGTTATAGACTTCGACAATCGTTCAAATATTCTTTGAGATCCTCCAGAAACTCGAAGAACTTGCTCACTTTTAGGATGCATCACTAGAAAAATGTTTTTGTAATGACTAGAATTGTGTTGGTCATATTTAGCCGATTGCAGATAAATTTTTTTTAGTTTCTAAATAACCATAATTTTTACTTTTAGACCATCATGACAAAACGAACATCATAGAATTTTGAAGTACGCAAGCTAAAACAATGTCCCCATCTTGTCGTTGCTATTTTGAATAAACTGCATCTATTGGACGTTGTTGTATATGGTGGGATAAAAACATACCTTAGACAAGAAATCAATTGATTCCTTAAGACTTATCCAGAAAGCCTAGTCAACCAGTATAACGTAACTAGATTATTTGCTGTAACAAATCTGAAATGGGCACTTCTAATACCGCTAACAATCTCTTGGAATTCGGCCAATCAATATAGATAGCGTGCCTGTTTTTCGACCTCCAGCATAGGCATATCTGTTATTATAAAAGATACAATATTGATTAAATTAGACAAAAGTTGCGCGTTTTTAAACTGATTAATAATCTGAAAGAAAATCTCTAATCTATCATTTTTGTTTTTTAATTATGAAAAAAAAAATTGAGAAACTTGATTTTCGATTTTATTTTTTTTAGCAAACATCGACAAAGCTATACGGTTTTAACTAAAACATCTTCAATGCACTTTCTTGTAACAAAATCTAAATCTGTCATCATATTTTTTGTAGCATTTTAGATCCAAGAGTTACAACGCTTAACTTTCTTTCTTAAGGTCGCCAAATTGGATTTTTACATTTTTTAATATACACGATATGTTCAAGTCTTTCGTTTTAAACAAAATTAAAACAAAATTATTCTTTGTTTTAGAAACACTTTTGTTTAACAAAATTTTTGACGGAATTTGAACGCTCACGTTTCTGCACAATTTTGTTCCCTATAAAAAATAGTTCTGCTGGAACCAGACGTTTTGCAGGCGGTTTAAACAAATATTTTGTTGTCAATGTAATTTTTAAAGAAAATTCTTAAAAAATGTAAATACCTGTCCGCGATAAAAATTTTTTCATAAATGTATGAGCCAATAATGCTGTCGCCCAACAAACCCACCCATACATTTAGTCCAAAATGTATTTGTGCTTCTCGATGTTGGCGAAGAAACTTTTGTTATTAATATAAATTAATAAAGGTTTCTTATTTTACCTTATATATTCAGCTTCAATTTTGTGGTAAACACTTTGATGTTAGTCTAATAGAAAAAAAATAACAGTTAGTGGAAATATGTAGCAACCCGATAATAAACTTGAGAAGTTTTTATACGATTCTGACTATGATCATAGTGCTTTTAAGGTAGAGGACTATTTGTCCGAAATTATTTGGTATAGTAATGAATCTGATAATTAATCCGAAACTAGCAATACAGTAAAAACTGCTAGTGATAATTCTGTAAATTCAAAAATGGCAATATAGTATAGAACAAAAATTTACCTCAACAAGGTAGATTTTTAGTAGCGAATAGTATTTCGTCAACTTTAGGCCCAACAAAGTTTGCTACGTCAAGAATAGATAATTAGAAATTAACATACGCGTTATTCATCACTACAAAAATGATAAATTTTGTTTTGGATATGTCAAATTTGAAAGGTGAACAATTCATGGCAATCAGTTTCAAAAATTAACAGTGCTTGAATTAGAAGGATTTTTTGAACTACTTCTTTTAGTTGGAGTATATACATCTGATTGAAAAGCAACCTCCAGTTTTTAGAACGGAAATGTAACAGTAGATGTGTAATTAGTACTTTTTAGAAGCCGTTGCCCGTTTTAACAGTACATCGTTAACAAGCCGGCCAAAAATATAGAATCAAAATTTGGACTTTATGTGATTTTATAAACGCTTATGCATACAATATGCAAGTTTACCTTGGAAAAAATAAAGGTTAACCTCTATAGAAAGGTCAAGGTAAAAGAGTTGTGCTGGACCTTACATATGGTCTAAAAGGTCATAATGTAACTTGCGATAATTTTTTTATTTTTTACAAGTTAGGACAAATGCTATTGAAACAAAAGTAACTATGCTTAGCACTATTAGAAAAAATAAGTCCGAATTGCCAACGACCCTGATTTGTAGCAGAATAGTATATTAAAACACAAGTTACAGAATGAACGCGCTTCAATCACGAGACCGGGTTTCATACACGAGCCGCGCAGCGGCGAGTTTATGAAGCGGTAGAGTGATTGAAACGTATTCTATGACGTGTGTTTTATACTATTTTCTCTATTTTGATACAATAATTAATATTTTTCGTATAATTTTAATTTTAAAACAACATTGGGAAACTTTAATATTTTATTGAATTGGCAACACTTACACTTTGACATATTGAAATTTATGTGTTAACTTAAAATCTCATACAAAATTATCTCTTTATACCTTTATAAGTAAATAACTTTGAATTAATAAAACGTCTTTATTTTATCTTGGCATCAGAATTTGATTTACAATTGTTAAATTCCAATAATTTTAATTTCTTTTTCATGTAACGTCAACTTACGATGCAGACATAGCAACTTTGAAAAAACTAACATTACTAAAATTCGTGTAAGAATTTGCTTATTCTTACACGGATTTTAGTGTAAGAATCGCTAATTCTCATGTCGAAATAGAGAAAAGAAATTCTATCTTCTAAATTTTATTTTACTAAAGACACAACAATAGTTTTGTATATTCAAAAACGAAATAAAAATGCGACACTCCCAAGCACGATGTATCACGATTCTAGTGTGTGTAATCAAGCACATAAAAAACCGACTATGTTCTTGAACTGCAATAAGACCAAAGGTGCTATGGACACTTTAAACAAGTCAATTAAGACATACACGTGTACGCGGTAAAGTAAAAGATGGCCAATGACTATTTTTTACAATATTATTGACGTTTCAGCTTACAACACCTATGTTTTGTAGTGCAAAGTAAACCCAACCTGAAACGCAGAAAAACTTAAAAAATATCGACTATTTCTTAAAAAACTGGGTATTTCCTTTATTACTCTATTACTACAAGAGAGAAAACATCTATCTCAAAACATTAAAGCACTTGAAATCGTTAAGAAATCGCAAGCCTCTGCTGTTTTAGGGTCTATAATGTCATTATCGTGCATTGTGGAGATTAGCAACACATTTTTGTTTTTCTTGGGCACGTAGGAAATTAAAAGACAGTCTTTTTTAAATCCAAACATGCTCCTACAGATTGGTCTTTTTTAGTTGCAAGAAATATTAGGGGAATTTCCCTCTTATTCTTCCGTGTATAGTATAGTAAGCTTTTGAGTTTCTAGAAGTTCTTTGGTCAAGGGAACAGACGTAAACCAGTTATCGCAAGTTAAATTTCTCTCTGTGTTAGAAATTGGCTCAACAAGACGCTTTACAACACTAGCAGGACTGTTGTCTACTTGAAATGGACCTTTCGGTTGCTTTGCAGCTACCAGAGAGAAAATTTTGATCCCATACTCATTCGGCTTACTTAAGATATATTGCTAAAAACCGCACCGCCCTCGAAACGCTTCTAGCATCTCATCAATAGTGCAGTATTCACTTGGTGTGTAGCAAGCATTGCATCGCTCGTTAAACCAATCAAAAATTTGTCTTATGGGAGCCGGTTTGTCTATTTCTTTCCGTTTAGTTCTGGTATTCAAATCATCAAAACGAAGAGTACAAAGTAATGGATAAAACCGATTTTTAGACATCACTAATTTAAAAATCTCGGGAGCAGTTCCATCCGTATTCCATAGATCGTCTAAACTACTGTGTGACGATTTCAGTACCCCTGCTAACTATAAAAGTCCAAAACGAGCTTTTGTTTCATTTACATTAGTGACCAGTACAACTCGTTTACGTGTATAATTCGATCAAAGTTTTTTCAAATATGCATTAGTGCAATTTACAATTTCGGTAATGATTTGTTTAGTAAACAATAAACTCCAATCGTAAGGACATTTAGCATCCTTTGCTTCTCGCTTTACGCCAGAGAGATGAGTGACTATGTTATGACGGCGAATACGACTAACTTTTTGGTTACGGTGAGCTTTTCAAATTGTTTTTCAGTCTTTTTCTATGTAATTAGGGTCGTCTTCTTCACAACAGGTTGTAACAACAGAATCAACAGGTGATTCATCTGCAGATGTTTCAAAATCAGTCAGATGATCAAGATGATTTTCAACTAAATCCTCATCGCTTTCCTCATTAGCTAACTTTGGAAGCTCTACTTGATTTCTATTCGCAATCTTCTCTTCGCTCTCTAATTCTTCATAACTTTTGAAAAGCCGTGCTTTTTCTTTAGTGTCCATTTTCAAAACTTGGGGGACTAAAATTGTGTTTATACTGTTATTCAAACAATTAATACAAAGCGCGATTCAATAAATACCTTCAATTATTTAAAAAATATAAAATGCAACAACCAGTACAAGTTGTAACACCAATGCCCGCAAGTGAGCACTGCGCTCAGCTTAACACAATCAACTACCTACCTAGACACTTCTCAGTCGACTGTTGCAGCAAATATGCATAAAACTGCACTTTCAGGTCGTTTCTTATACGTACACTTAGGATTAGGTAGACGTACAAGTCCATACTTCGAAATGTGACGTTTGCACACAATATTTTACAATGGTGAGCGCCGCGCTCATCCCGCGGGCAACGCAGAGTTAACCAGCAATGGCACTGTAAAGAAACAACCAACCACAAAAAAACGTAAATTTTCATTTTTTGCAAATGATAACAAAACCAATCTATTGCGTTGCAGCTGCTTAAAATATCTATGTAGAAAACATGCACATTACTACTGCCAAGACT
Source organism: Aquatica leii (assembly GCA_035610365.1). Classification (NCBI taxonomy): domain Eukaryota; kingdom Metazoa; phylum Arthropoda; class Insecta; order Coleoptera; family Lampyridae; genus Aquatica; species Aquatica leii. The sequence continues at coordinate 50,120,862 of CM069437.1, read as the reverse complement.
GCAAAAGTTAAATCTTTATGTAACGTAACGTAATATTTCAGTAACAACTTAACAAAATTGTTGACATGTTAAAAATGCTGTTAATCAATTACTTGTTAATAAATTGTGCTGATATATGATATGAGGCGTATAGATGCAAAGTGCAAATGCACAAATTTTAAGAAAACAAGTTATTTAATTTTATGTATTCTTCATTTAAATCTGCATCTTTTTGAACATATTTCAGTTTTAAAGTACGATATATGTATAGTGTGGTGATTCGTCTATAAATGTACCTTAAAATTCAAAGTGCAACATGCCCACGTACAAATTACATGCAAAGTGTCGATGCACTAGACATATACACACAGGTAACTTCTTGCCTCTTGAGAGAGATCTTGGAAAGTGTGTCTCTAATTCTCCTAGTGGAATTTTAGTTTGAAGAGAAACATTTTATTACAGTGACGTTGGAGCAGGTAAAGGAATTTAAAAAAACACCATTTAAGACTAATACTGCCTAAAGAATTGGAACTAGCCGTTCCTTGAAAAACAAATAAAATAAAAAGTATTTCTAGGTTACTAGCGTCACATTATAGTTCTGACTAGGATAAAAATAGATCATTGTGCTATTTTACAATTTTATTTCAAAGTAATGATCATAATTACTCTTAAAAAGTTCCAGAAAAAGAACAAGAAAGTCAAAATGCTAATACCGTTGAACAAAGCTTCGAGTTTTAAAGTTACCTTTATGTTTAATTACCTGTTTTCAATTACATTTTCATAATTACATGTAAATGCATTGGGTAAAACATATTTTTTTCATTCCGTTGCAAAGTGCGACATATCCATATTTGTTTTAATTTTTTTACGGAAACTATAGCCTGAAGATTTTTTGAATTTATAAGATAAGTTGCCAAACACAATATAACTAGGTTTCAACAAATTATTACGATATTATCTTAACAGTTTTGCCTCATTTGGACATGTCGCACTTTGCATCTATACGCTTCAATATAGTATTATTATTTAGCAAACGTGTTATAATAAGTAGACAACTATGAAACGTCAACTATAGACAGGTGGGTCATATTGACTCGAACACAATGAGTGTAACCTAAATGTGAACACAATAAGAGTGTTAAGTCGAGTACAACTTAAAAAAGTATAAAGAAAATTTAACAATAAAATGAACCTTTGCAAATCATATTAATTAACTGTATAACAATTGTGTTATAAGTTTTAATAAACAAATAAATAATACTAATACAATGTACTCAAATGTATCGTGTTGAAAAAAACGTTGTGTATATAAAACGCGTAAGTTTAACGTTATACATTAGCAGCTACCTTATAGCATTTAAATTTTTCTTGTTAAAAATTTAATAATTTAAATAATCAATTAGAAGTGTAGACATCTTAAAATCTACACTTGTGCAATTCATGTCTACGAACAATTAATTTTCCAAGGAGTAATCTTTCATCTATAAACGTAAATAACGTTTTATTTTCTGTTTAATACATTACATTTTTTTATCAAATTATATTTTTACGAACAATGTTTTTACAGTAAAAAGCTATTTGGTGTTACATAATTGTTTACAAAAGATACAGCAGTGTTTGTTGTTTAGAAATTTGACTGTTTAGTCTCTAAATATTAATTTATTCGTTTAATAATGTTTTTTATTATTTTAACGGTACACTAATTATCACGTTCAACTTTTAGATTTTTAAGTCGTGTACAGTGAAATAACATAAAGAGGCGATTATTTTGTTAAAGCTAGTTATTATTAATGAGAGTACTAACGTAAAATACATAGTTGCAATGCACATAATGGATAATGAATCTTTAGTTGCGCTTTTCACTTCTACATAGCGGTTAATTTCATCTCATTTAACGGTAGCGAAAGGAAGACTTCTGGTATGAACGCTTAAGCACAGTAATTAATTTACTTAGTTACATTTACACATACAACGTAAATTAATTTTAGTCGCTAATTATTTCTGGGGTTTAAGAATGATTTTATTAATCTGTTACATTAATATTATTATCTTTGTATTTCGTATTTCATATTAAACATTTTTGAGCACAATGGTATCATTAAATTTACTAATTACGTTGCGATGTTTACCTTTGCATTGAAAAAATATAATTTATTCGTAGCAATTAGAAAAATAAATAAATGTGATTTGAAATTGTTGAATGTTAAAGTGGTTTTTGATTTCGTTTAATTAAAAATTTTATTACCTATGTTTTTAGAAATAAAATAAAACACAAATTCTTTAGATGTAATTTATACACGGTTGTTTGCGCATTAATAATTTATTTATTTCTAAAAAACGAAATTGACGTAGTTTAAATATTTTTGTATTTTTATAACCGTATCATACCAACAATGTCATTACTTTTTTTGTTGTTATTGTACGAGACGGTGCAAATTAAATTAAAAAAAGTAAAATAGTATTTCAATATTCTTAAAGTCTTCTCTATAATTTTATGTATTTTTTAATAATATTTTATTTTAAGAAATTAAGACATGTTTCGCTAATAAGAATTAGCATCGTCAGTATGACTAAAACCTAAAATTAATACATTGAAATATAAATAAAGAATACTAACCAAATAAAATTGTTAACAAATTCTAAATTAATATGTCAATTAAACGTATTTGACAATTTAATACAGTCTACTATATTTTAAAAATTATTTTAAATAAAGAATTTAAAAAATTTATAGAAACATTGTTAAAAATTCTATTAATTTTAAGTCTTTAATGAGTTAAGAAGAGATCCTTTATTAGAAACATGTAAAATTGTGATATTCAAACCTGAAGAAAATGAATGTCCTGAACATAAAATATGGTTGGAAAAAGCAGAGTTAGTGTTATAAATATTTGTATTTAAATATCTATGTATTAAATATAAATATTCATTTAGTCTAGTTTTAAATTTTCTACCTGTTTGGCCAATATATGAAGAATTGCAAAAAGAACAAGTAAGTTTATACACTCTAGATTTATGTAAAATTGGTATTTGATCTTTATTATCAACTTTTATACGAACCCTGCGAAAAATACTATTAATTAATAATAAGAATAGAATAACCATTATTTAAACCAATTTGATAATTAAGTTTGTGTTCCTTAGCAAAATTAGAAGAAGACAAAGGTATAGAAAATAGTATGAAAGTACGAACGAAAAGCAGCAGTTTTATGAGAAAAGGGATGGCACGAATTAAAGAGAATTACGCAATCTGTCAAATATGAAAATTAAATATATTGTTAAACCGTGAAACTTTTGAATCTAAATAAGACAAAGAGTTGTTTGATTCAATATCTAAAGTAAATTTGATTTTTGGATGGATAGGGTATGAATAACATTACTAAAATTATTTAATTCGTCAATGGTATCATTAAAAAGAACTAAGCAATCATCAACGTATTTATACCAAAAAGAAATTTTGTTTGAAAACATTGTATTTTCTAAATTGTTCATAAAAATTTCAGTTGCTAAAGGTGAAATATTTGATCTCGTCGCTAAGCCTGATACTTGTAAATAATATTTATCGTCAAATTGAAAATAATTTTGTTTAAAAACTAAATTTATTAATAAACAAAGATCTAAAATTTGAAATGTATATAAAAAGCTGTTAGAAAAAAGAAGATTAAGTATAAGATTAGTACATTCATCTGGAGGTACTGACGAAAAAAGATTAACTACATGAAAAGAAACTAAAAAAAAAACATAATATCAACATTTCATTTTTGACACATAAGACACTTAAATTATTTTTTAATAATAATAAAGATCAAATACCAATTTTACATAAATCTGGAGTGTATAAACTTACTTGTTCTTTTTGCAATTCTTCATATCTTGGTTAAACAGGTAGAAAATTCAAAATTAGACTAAATAAACTATTAAGTACAAACCACCATCGTGCTTAGCATCTATTAATCAAACCGGTTTAATTTAGTCACACCACCTGTGTGCAAAATCTAAAGCTTCGATTTTGAAACCTACTACTATTGCATAACTCAAGCTATGCACCATTGCTTTTTTATCTATACTATTGCAACAGTTAATTAAAACTTTAAATATGTCAACTTTTGCAACTTATCTATGTGGTCTTTTATACAATAGTACTTAATTTGTTAAAAACCAAGCCAAACTTCTTAAAGATCTTTTTAATCGCGTTTTTGTGATACAAGATTTAATTTAGATTGTTTGAAAAGGGTGATAGCCTCTTGTCTTCAACTTTTTTCAGTAAAAATGTTTTGTCATTGTTTGGCACAGCTGTCAGTAAGGGAATTGAATGGTATTTTATACCCGCGCATAGTCTTCACTTGGTGGTGAGAAACCGAAGTTAAATCAGCAAAGCATCACGTCAAGCAAACCGTAGGCAATTAAATTTTAATTTGCCACTTTACTTGTTTAAGTAAAAACGACTCCACTATCTCCTTTTTTTCCGATCCCAATAATTATCAGCCTTTAACTCTTTCTCACTTTTTAATTGAAAAACCTCTTACGCCTCTACTGGATCCGAATGTCAGCGGGCTGAAAGAATTACGACTTACCTGTTATCAACATATACAACAGTTACACCAAGCTTACCACTAAGCTGCAAAAAAACACGCTAGTTCTTCTTAAAAAAGACAATCTTTTAATTACGCTGGAAACTAGGTTGCATTATGCAATTATATCCCGGTAGTAAATTGAGTTGCCTCTATATGCACAGCGTCAAGAGTAGTGCCGATCATTTGCTAAAACGTGCTTACGGACTCACTTAGTGCAAGAAAGTGACATTTATTTATTTTATCACAGATTGTAATTGTATTTAGATACAAATCTTTATGTATTTTAATGTATCTACATTGTTTGTTGTTTTGCTTAGTATAGTTTTTTTAAGTTTTGTTTTTCAAGGTCGGTGGCATGTTAAGAATTATTTTTATTTATGTTTGCTACTACATGCTGCAAAATCTATCAAGAAAAATAATGTGATTGCAGTTTATAAGAAACAGTTCCTGCATCATACGCAACAGTCAGTAAGAACTTACCGCAACGCATAGAAAACATGGTTACGTTCATTAAGAACTACGTGTTATAAACTTCTTGCATCGTATACATTTTTGTGAGATGCTTAATCAACATTTAAATAACTACAATCTGCTAAATTTTACTTTTTTGTATAAACGAAACATGGTTTCATATAAGTGGACATGTAAAAACTCAAAATTATCGTATTTACACAACTCAAAATCTACATATTTTTGTGAAAACTACGGTTAACTCCTTTGAAATTTAATGTATAGATTGTAATGTTGAGAAAAAAGATAATCGGTTCAATATTTTTTTTATAATACTGTAAACGCACAACGTTATCTTGACAGTCTTGGTCAATTTTTTAAGCAGTTAAATGACACCCGAATTTCAATTTTTTTAGTTTTAGCATTAATACTCATATTACTCGATCTACAATTGTATTGATATAACAATTCTAGTATAAGAGTGTTCGAAATATTAAAGTTGATGAGCTTTGTAATGTTTTCCAAAGTTTAAAAAGCAGAGTTAACGCATGTATCGGAGTTGAAATACAACATATTGACCATCGGTTATTTATAGCGTTTTTAATTAATTACTTAAACTTAATTTAGAAGTTTACCAATAAAATTTTTCATTTAATAATTTTTGTTTTACTTTATACCAATCCAAACAATGTTAGTTGCCTAACATAAATTTCACGAAAGCTTTGTTCACATAGAAACACAAAAAATACGTATCACAGTATGTCCGTGGTTACCATAAAGCTATTTTTTTTTATTACTTAGACTATACAGAGGTTTACTAAATATTTTTGTTATTGTTGTGTCTGTAGAATAACAAAATAGTTCAGCAATATTACCAAAAAAGAATGGCACCTTTAGACTTTCATTGTTCTAAGAAAGTTTTATATAAAATGTGAGCTGTTAATGGATTTATTTAGATGATTCTACCCTATCTATGCCTTAAATATGGTTAAATAGTTTGTAAAAACAAGAGAAAAAGCAGGCAACTGTTTTAAATACTTAAACAATAAGTTTCTTAAGTTGTCTGATGCAAAAGTTCGCAGAAAAATTTTTGTCTATAAATTAAGAAACTTTTTAAAAATAAAAATTTTAAACGTGCCATAAATGAATTATAGCTGACTTTTTTTAAAGATGTTTGCAAACATTTTTTGGGAAATCCAATGAGTGAGAATCTCATATTCTGATTAATTTTCTAGAAAACTATAAAAATTTAAGGTAACGAATGTCGTTCAAACTTAAAAACTTAATTTTTTAGTTACATTTGGATTTTTTTCTTGCTGATTTAGGAATGATAAACGATGAACAAGAAATAAGATTTCATATGGATATTTTAGAAATAGAAAAACATGATAGAAGATTGGTGATTTCTCAAAAAAAGCAACAACCAACATAAAATGAAGAAATAACTCTATTTATGCAAAACTTTGATATGCCAAATATTGTCTTTTGTTTACAGTTAAGTGTTTGTGTATTTTGCATACTAATTAAACATTCTAGCATTTGTTACGTCAAGGTTTTTGTACTTATCTATTTTTTATAACTTTCGTTTAGCAAAATTTTTGAACACAATTATTATTTATCTACTTCGGAGTATGATTATAACTCTAAAACTAGACGTAGTGGAAGAATTCAGTTTTCAGTTCTGTTTTCAGGTAAAGAATGTAAGAACTATACACCTCTTACAATAGTTACTCAAAAAAAGTGAAAAACCGTCGGTTAGTGTTACTATTGTATATTCATGTTTCTAAATATGTAGTTTCCAAATACAATCTAAAAATTTCAAAACAATTCATTATTACTTTCAACACAATTTAAAATTTTTGATTAGTTTTTGTTAGTTAGTAATTGACTAAAATAAACCAAACAAGCAACAAAAATTTAGAATTTTAAACTAAACAAATTTTGTGTTATCTAGAATATTACGATATTTTATATTTGGAGTAATTACACGTAAAAAAGGTTTCTTATTTCGTAAAATAATTTGATATTCAAATAATTAGAATAATAAGACGTATTGAACAAAAAATAGGTTTATTAAGAATACAGAAGTAATGACATGTTATTATAGTCGTGATTTAATTTTTTTTGTTAAATTGTTTTTAAATCATGTATAAGATCTATATTTATTTTTTTTTCTATATATTTATTTTAATAAACTTTAGGTTTTGTTTATGATAACCTTAGATAGATTGTTAAGTTTAACTATGTTAGTATACTATTTACTATCGTTCTAACATGCAAATAATCGTGTTAACTTTATCCTAAATAGGTTAAGCCCTAAAGGTGGTTACGAAAATAGAGCGAGTGAAAATTAATATTTTACAATGTAATGTAGATGAAATGATTACATAAAACGTAATATTCTTAGTATAGTAAAATGATATAAGAGCATAAAGCATTATTTTAAAACTCTATTTGCTTCATTTTTGGATTAAATTTATTACACGGTTTATTGTTTATATACTAATTTAACCATACAAATTAAATTGAATTACAAAAAAATTCATTTGGTTTACAATTCTTAAAATACATATTTGTTTTGAATCAAAACAATATCAAAAATAAAAATGAAAATAAAAAAAAGATAAAATTGATAAAACAAAAACAAAATTATGGCGAAAACAAACACAACAAAAAACAAACAGTAATAAAAAAAATATTTTAAACAATTTCTGTAATGCAAAAGAAATCCAAAAACAATTTTTACGCATATATAATTTACTGTTACTACTATGTACTAATTTATTTTGTTAAGTAAATATATAGATATATTTTGTTATTGTTTAATAATACATTTATTCCAATAATTATTTATTTATATATAACTTATTAGATTTTAAGTAATTATATATTTTTCGTAGAAATTTTTAGTCTTATAGTGATTCTAAAACATGTTTATTTTTTTTTAACTAGAAATCGTATTTAAGATTATCTTAATTCATAATTTTTAGGTTATATAAGCATTTGTTTTTGTTGTTAAATTAATTTTTTTTGAAACATATTTTAGGTGTACAATTAGTAATAATTCACATAATTGAATAAAGCTATTTACCACATCGTTTACTGCTATCTATTAATTTAAATACATTTTGTTTAATTTTAAAATATCAAATATTTTGCAGCTAAAATTGTATTTTGTTTATTTTATTTTAAATTCAAATATTTGGTTTTGTTTTGTACGTATTTTTATTTGGTTTAATTTAATAAACGCAAAAACAAAAAGTATGATGTATAACATTTCAGTTTGATCATTTACGAACAATGAGAAACGTATATTTAAAAATTTAAAATTAATTGCGTTTGTAGATAGTGTTAGTAATACTTGTAATACAAATTAATTTATAACGTTATACAAAACTGTTTATTTTAATAACAATTTTAACAACAAATAATTTTTATAATTCATATTTAATGGCTATTATAATCATAGAAATGTAAACAGCATACAATTTTTTATCGTTAAAGTAATACCAGATTAACCAATAATAAATAATTGTATTGATATAAAATTTATTATCAAAAAATATTTTTTTTCTTATACAGACACTTTTGGAAACTACCATACGGTTTAAGTATTTGATAAATTTGATATAAGTAATTTTAAAACGGGTTAATAGTGAATATAACATTATAGATATACAAAACTATCTATAAACATTTAAATCTATGTAAGAGAATTAAAAATATTGTGACTAAACTAACTATTTTTAACCAAATATATTGAGTGATATTATTACACAATAATTTGTTTACATGTAAAAATTTCAAATAATGGTAAATTTAGCAAAAAAACACCTAAAAATATTTACGCTTTTAAGATTTTTTTAGTATGAAAAATCTGAAAACAATAAAAAAAAAGAAAAAAACATGATACATAATTAACCATTTATAATTTAAAAAAAAAATGTAGATCACGTTGCTAAAAAATCATTGATGCAGAAGACGTTGAAAATTGTTAGTCTTAAACAAATTTAGTTTTTACCAAATTTTCCTAAACTATTTAGGTTTTGAGTTTTAAGAAATAAATTATGATCTTATTATTACCGTTTATTAGCGTACAAATTTGTTTAAAACATAAGTTTTAAATCGATGCATAAGATTTGATTTTATCAATTTACTTCTGGTTTATTGTAACTATTTTTATTTTAGTTCTGTTTGGTTTTTTTTCAGAAATTTTGTTTTTTTTAATTGTTATTTTACTGTCAAAGATGATGTTAAATCGTAGATTTGTGTGTAATATACCGTCAATTTTAAATATTTTAAGTAAATGGTTTGCTGATTAGTAATCATAACAAGTTTGCCTTTGTCTTGCATTTGATAGTCAATTTTGTTTCTTTTTTTCAAGCTGGCAATAGAAATAAGAAACCGTTAAAAATACAATTGCTTGAATAATCTAATACAAATAAAAAAAATGCCGGTTATAGGTCACTCTAAAACAAATCCGTGATTGATTGGGAAACTAAAAACGCAAAATTACACAAACAAAAGTAAAAAAAGGTTGCCAAGAAGGTTTATAGTTAAAAAAATTGTTCTGGATGTTGCCAACCGAAAAGCCCGCTCCTGATAAGCGCACTTTGAACGGAACTTACCTTTATCAGAGAAATTACGCTAAAATCTTTAATATTAACTGTTTAACATTTATTAAATTTAAATTAAACACAAATTAAATAAAAAAACATAATAAAAATATTTGCATAAATTTAGATGAAATTATAAACAAAAAAAAATAAAAACAATATAAATACCTAGATTAAAACCGAATTTACAAAATGTAACAAATCGGTTATGTACCGTCAAGTTAAATTAAAATTGCACGGTCTTGTACGCAGCAAAACCAATAAAATAAGAAATAAAATACATTACAAAATAAATATTCCGTAACAATAAATTCAAAAATCTTACCACTACTGATTTAATTTGACGAATTTGACGTCAATATGATTATAATAAAAATATAAAAACTGTGACATTTTGTTTTTAAAATAATTTAAACGACCAATAAATTGTAAGTGTTGTTAACTGAAAGTTTTAATAATGGTCCAAAAAACACAAACTTTACTTTAAATTCAAAGCTTTTAAGTCTTCAAATTAACAAAACAAAAAATCACAATTGATTTTATACGGTTAATATAAATAATAATAACGTTTAGTTTTTTTTTTGTGTTTAAGTATAATTTTAGATTTCACCTTAATATGTTTTAATTGTAAGTTCCATGAAGAATGTAAATGATGATAAGTCCTTGGCGAACAAGTATCAGAAATGTATCAAACGCTGCGTCTTTGTTTAGCGCCCTACCGTTTGTGTGACATTTTTTTCAAGTAATTAGAAGCGTAATGCAAGTAAGAAAAACTTTCAACTCTAATCGTACTGTCAAACGTAGAATCATTTTGTAGCAAATATATTTTGCCAAAAGACAATTGCTAAGATAAAAATATAATTAATATATTTTTTTAAATGTTTACAATCATTTGGTATTTAAAACTAGTATGTAAAAGTAAATTTATACAACTTATATTCTAACTCAACTGTAAAGGTATAAAAGGTGTAACAAAATTATGGAGAAAAGATTAAGTAAATTTAATAAAAACATACAGGCTGCAAATTGCAAAAGATTAAATAAACATTAACTTTTGGAAAACTAATTTGAACAAAGCGCCCCAAAAATTACGTAATCATTTTTAATAAACAGAAAATAAATAATAAACTTGTCGACGTTGATGTATTAATGAATTAATTTAAAGGAAGAGTTAATTTATTATTCATGCGCCTTTGAAATCGGAAATATGAAATAAAATAAATCTTATTTTAGTAACCGCAGAGAAATGCCAGATTAGCACGAAGTAAGGGTGAAAAGAGGGGAACTATCAAGAAAAGTCTCGTCTGGCCACGAGCGAAGAAAATTGTCGAGGGAGTATTTAAGTTAATTTTTCATACTCTTATGTTGGTAGGAAGTTATCTAAAGTACTTTGTAAAATAAACTGCTGTTATATGCATCACATAAGGCGTAATAACATAATTTTTTAATTAAAGTTTTCTTTTAATTAACGCAACACAAAGTTCTTTTGTTAACGTCGTTGTTAAACTTAGTTAAATTGAATCGGCGTTTCACAATTTTTTGTAAATCTATTACAATGTTTTATGCGATTTTCAATTTCACGACAATTTTGCATAAACAAACAACGTCCAAGCGTACTAAGACGAGATTAAATTGTGATTTATAACCGCTTCCGCAATTTCTTTATTTTTAAAAGAAATATTTTCATTTTAAAGAAAGCGTTTAGGAATTGTTCTAGCGTTATTTTTACATTTTTCAATTAAAATCTTTAAATGCGCTAGTTTTCTCTGTTTTAATTTTAGACGCCTATAAATAAACGTTTTAATTTGAGTATCCAAATAAAACAAGCACAATCAAAAACAAATACTTTTGTTTAGCGTTCATAAAATTAATTAATAATTTTAATCAACTTTGTAAATTTGTTGTTTTGGCATTATTAATTTTGTTTTATGGAGATATCGTTTACACCATGTAGTTTTACAAATATTTAATTAAAGAAGTAAAAATTTGCAGAAGAACATATATCTTAAACAAGTTTACACATAAAAACTAACAAACAACGAAATTTCTCGCAATAAACCAATTTTTTATCACTATGTCGTTACTTTGCAAGAAATAGAGACAAAAAAGCAAATTGTTGTTTTCGGAGACTTTTATAATAAAAAACTTTTAAGTTAATGTTTTTTGTTCTTATTTTAAAATCTTTCCATATTGTTGAACAGCATTTGGAAAATATTAGTTTCTGTAAAAAAAACACGGTATTTAAAAAAAAATAACAAATACAAAAGGATTTTTATTTAAAAATTGTTTGCTATAATACAATTTTCTGTGCTTACTATAATTTTTATAATAACAGACTTAATTTAAAAGCATTAAAAATTATTGCACGCATAAAAAAAACATTACATACAAAAATAAATATTTAAGTGAAGAATTTGAATTCAAAATCTATAAATCTGGCAATAAGCTTATAATATAAAAAATAAAAACAAAATTAGGCACAGTTACGCCAAATAATAATTTAAATGCTATTATAAGTATCAAATATAAAAAATATTAAATAAAGAAATTTTGAAGTTAAGTTAATAGGTTCAAAGAAGAAAAAATTAATAAAATCAACAAGTAGCAAAAATGCAAAATTAAAATTATAATGAAGTTAAAGTATTTTTCAACAAAAATACTAAACCTCTTAATAATGTAATTTATGAACTAAAGTATTCATTATCAACAAAAAAATTAATACAAAAAAGCTGGTAAATTAAAAAACAAAAATTTATTGGGTAAAACAATCTCAATTTTTTTAAAACATAATAATGTTGACATTAATCGTTTACTGTAAATTACTACTACTACTGTACTATAAACTCTTTGTAATTAAAAATTATTTTCTAGTTTTTAGTTCGGTTAGTTATAAAAGCGTGTTTTTTAGTTTCTTTAAGCTATTATTTATTTTTCATTTTTTAGTTCGATTTTTATATAAGTTTATTTTTTACATGGGTTTTACAATTAAGCTTCTGGCTTTGTTTTTCTGACTTAACATTTGTTATTTTTATTTTATTTGGTGAGAATTTATAATTAGATGTGATTTAATTACAATTAATTCCTTCTTTATCGACTGTAAGTCCAAAGCTATGCAAGAATCGTACTTGAAACAGAAGTAATCGTGAGTAAAAACTTATTTCAAGAAGAGGGATCCTAAGAAAAGGCTACCACATCCAAGGAAGGCAGCAGGCGCGCAAATTACCCACTCTCGGCACGGAGCGGTAATCGTGGAATACACTAACACAATTTAAACGCGATCAGGCTTTTTTCCATATTTCTAGTTAATTAAAGTTCTGGTTTTGTTTTTTTTAATTCATATTCATTATTTCCATTTCAATCGGTAAGACTGTGATTACATATTTTTTGATCCCTTGTAATTTAATTCCTTCTTTATCTCTATAAAATTAAGGCCGTGTTGTTTATCAAATTTTGTTCTGTAAAATAATGAAATTAAAATTTCTGTTCTGATTATTTTGTTGTAAATACGAAGCCTTTTTCTGAATCACGATTATTAATATATTATGAATATTATAAATAATAGTATGTATTTATTAGACTCGTCAGAAACTACATATGCATAAGAAACAAACAAGACGAGAATACAAAGAAAAGAAGAAATAATGTAACAATATAATAAAAAGTAATAAGATAAAACGGATAGAAAAAAGCTACAAGAAATAGCGCAAAAAAGTAAACAAGTTAACATTAGAAATTTTTACTAGAAGATTAATAATCAAAACAAAATCTTCGAACTTCTAACAGCTGGAATAAAAAATATACACAGAAAAGTAATGAAACAAGAAAAAAAATACAAAAAAATCTAGGATGAATAATATAAGAAATATTGAATACAAACTAAGAAAGGGGCGATCTAACAGTTTAAGATGAACCAACTGAAATACAAACTTAAAATAGAGCAAGATAAAGAAACTAATAAAACATAGAAGTAAAATAATATTGGGTCATATATTTACATTTATTAGAAAAATATGAAAGGAAGAGAAGATGCCAACCAATTGTGAAGAAAGACAAATATTTGCGATACACAAAAAAGAAAACCAGCAAAAATACAAAAATTATAGAGTAATTATATTATTAAGCAAACAAACAATAATACAAAAACGACTAAAATCGGGCGGTACCAGTGTGGCTCTATAAAGCGAAAATCAATAATTGATACAATATAGATAATAAATTGAATAATAAATAATTAAGAAGCAATGGAATATAAAATAGAAGTAGAATAGTATATTAAAACACAAGTTACAGAAGAAACGCGCTTCAATCACAAAACCAGGTTTCATACACGAGGCGAGCAGCGGCGAGTTTATGAAGCGGTCGAGTGATTGAAACGTATTCTATGAAGTGTGTTTTATACTATTTTTTGTACAATTTTAATTTGAAAACCACATTGGGAAGCTTTTGTATTTTATTGAATTGGCAACACTTACACTGACATATTGAAGTTTATGTGTTAACCTAAAATTTCATACGAAATGATCTCTTTATAGTTTTATATGTAAATAACTTTGAATTAATAAGACGTCTTTATTTTATCTTGGCATAACATTTGAGTTTCAATTGTTAAGTTACAATAATTTTGATTTCTTTTTCATGTAACATCAACTTACAATGCAGAGATGCCAACTTTGAAAAAACTAGTATTACTAAAACTCGTGGTAGAATTATAGTGTGAGAATTGCTAATGTCAAAATAGAGAAATATTATACGCTGTTTTTGATTCTATCAATAGAGGCAAACTAATATCAATCGTGAAAAAATGGGTATATCGATCACGCTAAGAAAGCTCATAGCGATGACACAGCGAGAACGCGCAAAAAGGAAAGACAAATGAATTTGTAATAAACAAGGGAGTTAAACAAGAAGACGATCTGTCAGCCACACTTTTAATTTGTGTATAGAAAAAACACATTAACAAAATCAACAAAGCAAGTGTTCGTCTATGCAGACGACCTTGCATTAATAACCAAAAGAAAAAATATACTCAAAATTAATAACTGAAAAACTAAAAGTTTTAATACTTGGAAGTTATAGTAATAAAAGATGGAAATGAGGAAACTGAGATAAGAGACAAAATATTAACAGCAAGTAGAGCATTTTATGCAAATAGAAAACTGTTATAAAGCAAATAAGAATTCACAATAATGTAATGGTAATGTAGGGGGCAAAAACAATGTCAATAAAAAACAAAAAAGAAGAAAAGCTAAGAATACTAGAAAAAAGTACTTAAAACGATATTAAGAGTCAATTTAAGTTTTAAAAAATAAATATAGAATTAGAATGTACTACGAGAGCACGAGAAACCGAAATGAATACATTAAAAAAAAATAAAACGGCAAAAGTTGAAATAGCTTGAGCATGTGTTAAGGGCCGACCACCAAACAATAATGAGCGTAGTAACAACCTGAATACCAGCTAGAAAATTAAGAAAGAAAAGATTAAAGTTAGACAAAATGCAATAAGATTCTCTAAAGATAGGAATCGGAAAAATAATCTAAAGAAAAAGTCTGGGAATAGAAAAATGTAAAATAAAATAAGCCAACGAATAGAGTGAACGCCGGACAGAGTCTAGTGCACTCTAAAAGGAGCTAAAAAGTTTCCCTTAGAGCGCTCTATGAGGTGTTAAGCCACTTCATTCATTCAAAAAGTATACTGACCTCAAAATTGTAGTTATGAAACCTGCAAACCATTACAAAAACCTTAGAGTTAACATTTGGGGATATATAAGCTTTTAAGATCTAGAAATTAATTGGAAAATAGTAAGCTGGTTAAACTCTCAACAGTATCTTTACATACTGGATAACATAATGCAGTCTTACTCTAAATGTATTGAATCCAGAAAATTGTTTTTAATAGGTATTTAACAAACATTTAATAATGAAACAAAATTTAAAAGTATGATTTTCTTATTGTTATAGAACAAAGGAATAATAGCAATAGACGCACATTCTTTAATACAGTGCACGCCGCTTATTGGAATCAGTCGGGTAATGTTAGTTACTACTTTATTAAAGAACGTCTGCTACTACATAGAAAAAACATCGTGCTGTAAATGTGTTATGTGATAACGTTATTTTGTATTTAGTTTTATCTTTAGAATCAGTTGTTGTTGATTTCTTTTTATTAACGGAGTTAAAAAACTATTGAATACTACAGGTCCGTAATTTTCGATTTATTTGACTCAAAATTTTTAATTTTTTTAAACGTTGTATAAAAAAATTTCTGCTTGTATTGATGCTATTATTTCACCTTCTAAGTTAACAACCTGTTAATCAGATACTTGCTGTATGTATTTACTCATTTTTAACCAATCATAATTTTTTTTCTGAATTTCGGATGTTATTATTATTATTATTCAGTTATTGTTATTAAAAACTCCCAGTCTCAACGTGATTCTATTAAGCGGCGTGCACTGTATAAGAAACTATAATTTAAAAAAATTATGATATTTTTGTCTAATAGAACGCGATAATTTGATTTCAGTTTCTTAAATAAATGAAAAAATTAAACTTTGCCAGTGAATATATTTTTGCAGTGTTAATTTTGAAATAAACAAAAGAAGCAGTAACTAATTACTTATCGTGACCAATACACTTTAACAAAATAAAATTATACGAGGTCTATTTTTTTCAACCTCCGATGGGCTATAAAAAAAAGACGGGTAAATATAAAAAAAAGACTTTCTTACTGAAAGTAATGTACAATATAGGTTATTTCTCTACATAATCACCTTGACGATTAAAGCTTTTGCCATATTTGCGAACATACTTTGCAATACTCTTCATAAAATATTGTTGCTAATGATTGGAAGTGATTTGGTGACCGTTTTTTTGAGCTCTACGTCAGTTTAAAAGCGTTGCCCTCTAAGACACTGCTTTACTTCAAGGAAAAGTTGAAAGTCACTCGGCGCTAAGTCGGGACTATATCGTTAGTGTTCGAAAATGTCTCATTGAAATTGCTGAAGAAGCCGTTGGGTTACACGAGCGCTGTGAGAACGGGCATTGTCGTGTATCAGAACAATTGTACTGAAGAAATTGAGCCCCTCGCAAGACTCAAAATATGCTAAAGTAAACGAAGAACATCTGAACAAAAAATATATCTTAACTTCTACTCGTAAAATTGTTATTGAAGTTACCATATATATAAAACGTTTTATTCTTTCGCAATAAAAAAAATAAGAAATTTCAGTATAATTTATTTTATTTACAATTTTTGTTTTTAACGTCGTAAACTTGATAAAGACGTAAATTTCTAATTGTTGGTGAAGGTAGTAGTTTGATGAAACCTAAATATTTTTTTTCCAAAAGACTAGAGCACACAGAAACAAATAATTTACAACAAAACATGGACTTTGTAGTAAAATAATTAAATTTATAGATGTAAACCCTTCTACAAACTATTATTTATAAAAGCGGAACATTAAATATTCATAAACATAGGTTAATTTATTGTAAACTTGTTTGCATTTGTAATTAGCATTTGCCTAATTGGAAAGGTTAGTTAAACATTTATTGTGTAACGTTAGAGAAAATTGCATAACTATTTATGCAAACATTAATCTTAATTTTTTTGCGCGGTAAAAATAACTTTGATCGAAATTTAATTAACTTAAATAATCTAATAATAAAACGTACCACTAAAATCTGATATCTCGATTTTAAGACTATTGTTAGCAAACAAAGGGAAGGAAAGCTTTAATTAGAACTAATAGGATATTAGAACTTAAACACAGAGAATTTGAGGCTTATTAATGTTGATTTAGTTACATACTCCGTTAATTTAGTTGGATTATGTGTTTTGATAAGGTAAACTAACGTCATTCGTGTATGAACATCGTGTTTAAGAATTATCGCGTGTCACTCACATTTGACAATTTCAAAACTGCGTTATTTCCATTGAAAAATGCCGTCTTTAATAATAAGGATAAATAATGTAGCATAGAATTACAATGCGTTTTATATACTACATGTTTCTGTGTTACGGATCTAACGTTAGGCTTATCTCAATGACCAAGAAAATGACAACCAAAGAGGAACAAATTATCTAAGCTAAATGATCAGACATAATTTTCTGATAAGTTAAATATTGTTTCGTATTATTTCCACTATGCTTAGTAGAATTTTTTATCCTCAAAATCCATCTACGTTTAAGAAATAAATGGACTTATGCCAAAATTATAATCTTTTTTTTTAGCAGAAACCATTAATTCTCAGTAAAAGTATTGTATTTTCGTATTCTAAATTATTTTGATATACGACTTGAAAAACTTTGTATATTTATTTTAGTTAATTTAAAAAAAAGTTAATTATTTTTTGTGTGTTTTCTACTATTGTGTTTGATTTTAATTTTATGTTGTGAAAAACGTATTTTATTATTTGTTTTTAATTAATAGGTACCTAACTACATTTGTATGCTTTTTTTAATTGTATTGTTTAGTAATTACAAACTGAACTTTAATTAAATCTGTTTTATACATAAACTTTTATTATTTAGTTGTTTGTATTAATACATTTGGTCTAAAAATCAACTTATATATTTTTATTGTTTGTTATAATTTCTTATAGGTATTTTATTAAATTAGCTTACGTTTTGAAAATTTATTAATTAAACAGTATTGAATACTATTTAATTATCAAGTTTATTGTACATTTTTTATTATTTAATTTGAACATAAAAGTTTAATTTTTATTGTTTGTAATAGCAGCAGCTGCATTATTTTAAACGTTAAGTTGGTTTCGTCCAACAACATTCTATGCGCGAAATTAGAAAAGAAAAAGTTTTAATCCAATTAAACAGAGTATAGGATTTGTTCGCTTAAAAAATTATAAATTGTTATCTATCTAAACTTTTACCTTTAATTATATTGCAAACATTAATCAACACGTGTCATTAACAATAAAAAATAATACAGTTAATTTTAAAATTCATGAATTACGTATGTTAATTTAAATTTAATAAAAAGTTTTATTAATTTTCTTAATATTCTGCAAATGCTATAAAGATGTCAGATTTTATAGTTTTTATCTATGCTTTTTAGAACGTTAATTTGTATATTTGAATCTTAATCTAAACAAAAATGTTTTATCTATTAGTTTTAAATTACAAAAACTGTTTATCTGAAATTGGAATTATTTGTACTGTTGTGCAATTATCAATATTACTAAACATGATTTATTACTACTTGGTAACTTTTTACTTATAAAAAAAGTTTTTACAAGTTGTTATAAAAGCTTTCATATCAAAAATGTATGAAAACGGGCTGTGACAATAGTAAATAAACGCTTTTATTTTAGTTTAAAAACGTCAATAAAATTAAACTAATGTGATTATTTTAAAAGCATATTAAGTGTAAAAGCAATAATTAAACTTTTTTTTATATTAATTTTATAATTTTTAAATAAACATAAGTAATAATCGTCACCTATCCCTAACTTACACATTTTTTTTCGTATTTTATTTAAAGCAAATTAAAAATACAGACTTCTTAGTTTAAAAAAAAATCAACTTTATTACAAATTAAAAAGCACTGTGTGGCAAACATTGTCGCTGACTTGTCTATTAAAAATACTACATTAGATATTAACACATACAAATATTATTATTATTAATGTATTTAATGCAAAAACTTCCTTAGATCTGCTACCACCTTCCATAAATACTTCAGCATAAGGATGTGCTAAAGATATTGATTCTTTAAGGTATTGATTATTTCTATCCCAATGTAAATTGTATAAATCAATGTTTTTAAAAAAAATCAATTTTTGAATTTAATTTTTTTATGTCGATACTGTTATTTATAATATACATTTTAACGACAAAAGTAAACTTAAATAAAATAAGATTCTACATTTTATTACCGCTTCGGCTGTGATTGTGTGAAACCGTTAGGTAAGTTTTTTTTCAAATTTCTCATAAAAATAATATAAAGAAACTTTAAATCAAATCAAATTAAGATAAATCTTTTCTGAAAAACTCACCTTGACGTAAGTTGCATTATTGACTTGGATTGTTCAAAAACAAAACACTTTCGTCTGGTATTCACACTTTTCCTAATTGAGTAAGTGTGAATACGGTTGATGCTCTACACCGCATTGCATGTTGAGATTACATAAGAACAATGTTAAAAAAATTCAATATTTTTAATGAGTAAAATCGCGTAGGGTTTGACAAAATTCTCACAATATTTTCTTTACATATAGTATTGATATCTTTATTATCAATCTAATAAAAGTTTTTTCAGTCAATTCTTAAAAATTTTAATTTATGTTTCGTCGATTTTGTTCAAAGTATTGCCCACTAAACACTTAATTTTTTTTTAATTAACAATAATGAATTCTTCGTTCAAGGAGCAGCATAAAAAACTGCTCAGTTTTTCTTTATGGCGACGTTTCGTGCACTAAATGTGAACTTCATCAGGTCACTGCAATTTATTATGGTAAGTACACAACTATCTAATCGAATAAGTTAACAGTAACTAATTACAGATGTAAACAGAACAACACTTAACGTAAAAACTTACGTAGAATATTTGAGCAATTACTCCGAAGTTTGATAACCATGAAACACGTCCTAAACTTAATTGACAAAAATGTGATTACTAAGAGTTAATGGTTAAAAACAATAAATAAGTATAAATAATACATGACAATACAATTAAACATGGAGAACAAACACTATGATATGTATAATCAAACATTTATTCCAAGGTAACCTGTTATCAAAATAGACTAAAAATTGAAAATAACCGCGAAAAACACTTAACAATTTTTCGTAATTTTAGAAATTTCATTTTTTTTCTCGTATTGCACTACTACCAATTTACCTACATCAATATTACACGTTTTCTCTTCTTTTACTCTACTATTATTAGTTCCAACAATTTCTATATTTATACCCTCCTCTCTATCGGGACTCTGAGAATTCACGTCGTTTGTTGAATCACGTAGAAGAGATAACTTTGTACTATATTTAGGGTTACTTTCTTTTTGAACAGTACATTTCTTATTACTTTGTTTCAGAGGCCTAATCTTAAAAATGTTTTTGTTCTGCTAGACTAGCTGATAAATGTGATGAAGTGATGACTTCTACCGTTAAAAACACTTTTTTAACTTAAATTCTATCTGAATGTGCAATTGATTCTAAAAGAAGCTCTTAAAATGATAATTTTTCTGTTGTTGCCTCTATTAGTGTGGAGTGACTAGGTGCACTAGCGTCTATGTTTGAGAATTCGTTTGTATTTAAACTTGCACCGGTAGGCTTGCAATTTTTTTGACATTTAAGCTTTTTTGAGAATTTAAAATTGTGATTTGGTTCTTTTCTGTATTTTGATTTTTTGTGGCTCTTATAATCATTAGGCGAATTAAACCTTTTTTATTCTTTCAAACATTCCAGATCATATTTATCCTCAAATATTGACGCCCGGTTAAATGGTTGTATTCCTGCCTTTTTAAGATCATTAGTAACTGTGACAAACTTAAGGTCCCTGTAGTTTAACCGATCATTGCCAAAAACTGTTTTAAAACTGCTGTTGCCAATTTTATTAAAGAAATGTGAGCAATGTTATTTTTCATCAAGAATAACAATAATCAAAACACTTAAGGTTTACATAATGTGTAAAAGACTTGTCACATGATATGCACAGTAAATAAAATTTACAAAACGAATGTATTCTTACGAATATAATACAACAACTAGCGTTTTGCTTTGCTACTCCGTTGTCTTTAGAAAGTCGCGCAGAATAACTCACAGGCCCTTTACAAATAACGCAAACTCTCATATGTACTTAGTATGCATCAATTTCATTGTGAACAAATTTGGCACAAAATGTGCAATTATTTTAGATTGAGAAAATAAAAGTGTGATCTAGTCAGTTGATTTTAAGTTTTGAATTCAAAAACATAAATCAACAAATGATCAACCGGTTTCAAATTAATTTTAAAATATTTGTTATCATTTATTTACTTTAATCCTATGATTTCAACTGTTACAATAAATTAGTTATAAGGAAATTGAAATGATTAGGAAAAAATATGTGATCACTTATTGGTAGCTTGGTTCTAAAAGAACACATGTTAAAAATGCATGCTTAGAGGCAATTAAAAAAATTTCAAACAACAAATTTCAAATGTTTAACAACTGCTTTAAAAACGCATTTGCGCTTTCATCTTGTGAGAGAGTCATGGCTTTGCCAAAAATGTTTTGATTGTCACATAGATCTTTTAACGTTCTGTCCAGTGCTTCTAGTGACCTTTTGTGGGCTATCGTGCATTCATCTCAGACGATCAATTTGCATACCTGTATAATCCTTGCCATTGCATTGTTTTTGGCAATGTTGCAACTTGGTACTTCGTTGATTTGCATGTTCAGTGGCAATTCAAAACATATGTAGTCGGTCCGTTTTCTAACCAAATCGCAGCAATTCAAGATGAAGCCAATGCTAGGGCAATTTCATTTTGCAATCTGATCCTAACCAAAAGTAATTAAATTAGAAATTAGGAACGTTTTTCCAGTCCTTCAGGGAGCATCAAACAAGTAAATTATACCAGCTCAAACAGTTCACAGCTTCTATCAAAGAATCGTACGCAATCTTTTGTTGTTGATTCAAATGCAAAACATTTGTACAAAACATCCTCAGACATTTCTCTATATTTCACCCGCAAATCTTTTGGAGTCAAAGAAAAACATGTCGATATAATAATTGCAAAAAACGTGCAAAATTGGTGCGGCGATGAAGGTATGACAGAATACTTAAGCGTATTGTCCCAATGCGAATCGTTCTCAAGCGACTGTTTACACGCTTCACGGTAAGTCGCACACAGATGTCCATTAACTATTTCTAGTTGTTGAAACCATGTTGAACCACGAACATTCACCAACAACAATTGAATATAATAACATTCTTTGTTATTAAG
Organism: Aquatica leii; assembly: GCA_035610365.1. Lineage (NCBI taxonomy): Eukaryota > Metazoa > Arthropoda > Insecta > Coleoptera > Lampyridae > Aquatica > Aquatica leii. The sequence continues at coordinate 50,098,290 of CM069437.1, read as the reverse complement.
ATGCACACAATAGATGCGACTCGGAGCGTCTGAAGCAAATACATTTGGATGTCCTTTAACTGATGTTCCTTGTTTTCAACGTTGAAACAATTTTGATGATGCGTTCCATGTGTAGTAACGTGGCATTTCAGCATACAGCAAAGTGCAAGCGAAAGCACTTGTTTGACAAATGGAAAAAAAATTTGCTAATGTTGTCGACGGTGACCGTTCCGCTCTGACCGCTCTCGTTGTCTATTTTCTAAATGGGCTGCCAAATGCACTACTGTAAAATGTCTTTCGTGGATCGCAAATGCAAAAGCTTACATAACGACTCATCTGATACTGAAATACTTTGTTATTTGTATTTGTTACAGCAAAAACAGTCACGTTGCTGCCTTTTTTACATATTTACATATGTACTTTATCGACTTGACAGAGTTCCAGTATTCTACATTAATGTGAGTTGCAAAAGCTTTGGACCGTATTTGTATGATTCAATCCGATGATTGTATACATGTACATCTTGTCCTTTTATCTTTACAACCACTGATCGCATATTGTCTGCAACTGATTGCCGACGATACAATAAGTATCCATTATTACCTGTTATAGTGTCAGCAATCCGGTTTGTTATTACTTGGAACACTTACCATCGATCATACAGGGTGAGTTGTTGTTGAATACTCCATGTATCATATTTTAGTCACTATTGCATGCAATTTTGGATCAACTGTTTCATCTGGAATTTCATCTGGCCTAATTTTGCGAACTAATCAAATTAAAGTTTGCGCATATTGCAGACCACGCTTTTCCTATTTAACGGAGTACATCTAACAACAAACTTGGCCATACACACATTGCTGCTTTATAAGGAAATTCATAAGAGGTTTTAATTTTTGTTTAAAAACTCTGGCAGTGATATCTGTCTATCAGACGGTGTTTGGCTATGTAGTAATTCCTTCTTGATTTCAGTACTTTGAAGGTTACATGTGAAAGTTATGAGTAGGTTTCAGCGGCCATGTTGTCTAACATATCTCATCTTGCGCGTACTTGTGCATGTGACACGGGCTTCCATTGTAAGTGGTTGGCAAAATTGTTATTCTTACCACGTTGTTAGCGTCGCCGCCGGCATTAACAGTATCGATAAGATGTTTGTATGCATTCTTTAGATCGGAGCTGCTGTTGGTTCAAACGGATTCAAATGCAATCTTATACGATATACGGTTAGATGTATGATTTATTATTTTGTCAGCCCTGCTTGACGATATTATGGTTGTCGGATGGCATGCAATCCAGTGCAACTTTGACTAATTCGTTGTTTTGATAAAAACGTTAGCATTTTACCAATTGTTACTGAGTTCTCGGCACCAAAAATGATTTCCGGATTGTAGTAGAATGTTGCTCGTTCCGATTTCACAGAAGCACTGCGTCGGCAGAATCGTTTATGTTCATTCTGCTGTACTCGCTGTTGTTTGCTGTGCACAAACTTGATGCATTGTAAGCTTATCCACTTCATGTTCAATCATTTTCGAACGCAATTCAAAAATATCAATACGACTATTATCATTATCTATTGCTCGCTGGTCATCCGTACGTTAGCGCGTAAGGTAACTCGTCGCACCTTTAATTGACTTTGACGATCTCTATCAACTCGTCTTTTCCTCGGTATTAGATAAAACAAATTGAAACTAATAAAAGTAAAACGAGTCGTCCAATAACGCTAAATTTGTAAATAAATTTAATGACAGATACCAAAAATGATATATACATTCTTGAGCGCCAACGCCATCTATGAAAATTAATTCAAAATTACAATGAAATAAATAACACTTTGGTTATAGCACGCCAGTTATTACCATTATTGATTTATATTATTTTTTAACTAAGATTGGTAAACCCTTTATTGTAGGAGTGGCTCTAAAAACTACTTGCTGAGTTTTCTTATGGCGACGTTTCGTTGAACGGTTGTGTCCACTTCTTCAAGCCAACTGAATTTATTAAAAAGAAAACAACATAAGTAAAAAGGCAGTTACAATCCGGTGAGAGCTACAAACTATTCTTCTACTTATTATAAATGCTGTTTTATAATTATAGATGATTACTTACGGAAAACAAATACAAAGTAGAATGGTCCGCACACAACGTCATTAATATAAAATTAATAAATAACAAAAAACAAAAAACAATTAATGTAAAAATACACAAAACCACTACAAACTAAATCACTAACAAACAATTTTATGGTCGTGTGATATAAAATATGAGCAATGAAAAGATAACCCAAAACATACCCAAGGTCTAGGAAGTTTTTGAGATAAGGTTATTATAAACTCTACTAAGGTTGTTAGTATCAGTGTTGAAATTAACATTATTCTTATGTTGTGTAATAAATATCATTTTTGCAACTAATCTTTTATACAGTTTCGGTTCCACATCTAATATTGAAGGATTACTAAAATCAAAATTATGCTGTAAATTAATATGGTGGAGAGTAAGATCTGATTCTGCCTTTTTATTTTTACAATCATATTGGTGGTTCTTAATTCTGTTAATAGTTTTTTGTTTTGTTTGACCAATATAACATTTATTACAATCCATACAATCGATTTTAGATACAACATTATGTTTGTCTAATAACTTAGTCTTATCTTTAATGTTGGAATAAATAATGTTGTAAATAGTATTGTTATTATAAGTTGTTATTTTAAGGTCCGATGTTGTTAAAATAGGAATCAGGTTCTTAGTAAGACCAGGAACGTTAATGATTTTAGAAAATTTACATATAGAATTATTTTGAATAGATGGTGATGGAGTACCGTTGTTGGTGTTAGCGTGAAACAAAATTCTATTAATCAGGTTATTAGGATAATTGTTGTTTTTCAGTAAATTTTTAAGTATATTAAAGTTTTTTATATGGAATTTGGAATTAGTTAATCTTATTATTTTGTTTTTAATCGACTTTATAATGTTTATTTTTTGATGGTGAGCATGTTTAGAAAAGTAGTTTATAGTGCGATTGGAAGCTATCGGTTTAGTAAACCAATCGGTTATTAGCGTGTTGTCATGCTTAATTATCCTAATATCTAAAAACGGTAGAGAGCCTTCACTTTCAACTTCATGAGTAAAACATAGATGTGAATCGTAACTGTTAAAAACATTCAAAGTGTTTAAAACCTCATGTTCAGGAATGCAGGTAATGACATCGTCCAGATAACATAACAAAAATATGGGGTGAAATGATAGTTTACTTAATTTTAACAACATCGGACCTTAAAATAACAACTTATAATAACAATACTATTTACAACATTATTTATTCTAACATTAAAGATAAGACCAAGTTATTAGACAAACATAATGTTGTATATAAAATCGATTGTATGGATTGTAATAAATGTGATATTGGCCAAACGAAACAAAAAACTATTAACAGAATTAAGAACCGCCAATGTGATTGTAAAAATAAAAAGGTTGAATCAGCTCTTGCTCTCAACCATATTAATTTACAGCATAATTTTAATTTTAGTAATCCTTCAATACTAGATGTGGTACCTAAATTGTATAAAAGATTAGTTGCAGAAATGATATTTATTACACAACATAAGAATAATGTTAATTTCAACACTGATACTAACAACCTTAGTACAGTTTATAATAACCTTATCTCAAAAATTTCCTATACCTTGGGTATGTTTTGGGTTATCTTTTCATTGCTCATATTTTATATCACACAACCATAAAATTGTTTGTTAGTGATTTAGTTTGTAGTGGTTTCGTGTATTTTTAAATTAATTGTTTTTTGTTTTTTGTTATTTATTAATTTTATATTAATGACGTTGTGTGCGGACCATTCTACTTTGTATTTGTTTTTCATAAGTAATCATCTATAATTATAAAACAGCATTTATAATAAGTAGAAGAATAGTTTGCTCACCGGATTGTAACTGCCTTTTTACTTATGTTGTTTTCTTTTTAATAAATTCAGTTGGCCTGAAGAAGTGGACACAACCGTTCCACGAAACGTCGCCATAAGAAAACTCAGCAAGTAGTTTTTATAGCCACTCCTACAATAAAGGGTTTACCAATCTTAGTGGAATCACGCATTAGGAGGTATAAAACACTTTTCTTAATTATTTTTTAACTTTTCTTTATCATTTTTTTTTATTTTTATATTTAAATTACCCTCGTATTAAAACAAAGAAAAACACATAAGTATTTATTAAAATTGGTCAAGCCGTTTTTAAGTTTTATTGAGACTAACATACAGCAATTTATTTACATACGAGTATATATAGAAATACATTTTTAATCACTCAAACACATTTCATATCTTAACCTTCGTCATCGTTAGTAAGGGTGTCTCGTGCTTTAGGTGATACAATACATGTATTTAAAAGGCTACTGTAATATGAACTATTTTTGCTACTAAAAAGTAGAAGATCAAAAAAGTTGTTGATGTTTATTTTAAAAAATTTCTAGTGGTCAGTTGTTAATAATTTCTAATTTAGCTAATTTTGAGTCTAGAGTATTTTTTTTTTCTCAGGTCAAGTACTTTAAACTGTTCTTTACGGTCGCATGTAAACCAACTATCACATTAGAGCTGTATCTTTCTTAGCAACTTCTATGAACTGGCTTACCATAAGTGTTTACTTTTTGAGGTTAGAAATGACCACTAAGTAAAAATTTAACATAAAGGATATGTTGTTGCATTTCATTGGCAACATTGCAGGAGCTTCTTGGTACTAACCCATTAGGATTGCCGTGTGTATGTTTAGAAGTAAAAGAATAATTGCGACAGTCCTATCTGTTTTTCTAAATTCTTTCACAATTATGAAAAACATTAAGAAAATATAGATAGTTTTATTTTGACCAAGACAACAATCGCTGTAAATACGATTTTGGTAGTATGCTAAAGAAGACTAAAAATACAAAAATAAACAGAAAACTATTTATAAATCTCCCCAATTTGCAACGGTTTTATCTAATAAGTAGCATATGACAGAGTTCTTTATATTCCTTAATTTAAAAAAATTTAAAACCCATAATTTTTGATGTTGATAAGCATTTTTGTAGATTAAAACTTACACCGACTTTGTTTGAGTGTGACTTGCAGCTGAACCTGTCATTCTTCTTCTCTACGTAAACCGAATGTGTTTTCTTTGTTAATATTATTCGAAACGCACCTAATTTGACACAAACATTTTTTAAATTTTTTTATTAAACACCTAAATTAATTTTTGTTTTTAAAAAATACCCTAAAAAATATAATTATTTAAAAATAATTTAAAAAAACGTTAGTACAAGGTATAATAAAAAACGTAACAAAACTTATAGAAAAGTAAACGTTCTACTGCAAGTTTAGCACTATTTATATTATTTTCAAAAACTAATTGTGTTTTAATTAATGTATTGTCCTCGTGTTGCTGTAGAATTAAAAGGAGAACCTAAAGGTTTCAAAACGAACAATTTAAAAAACGTCGACATTCATGAAGACATGATGCTTCTATCGGCTTGCCCAACAAGAGAAATTGCATCAAAATCTTTTGGACCGTTTTGAGCATTTTGATAAATTTACCATAAAATATAGGATGATGACAAAAAAACTACCAGATCCGAAAGTTATACAACAAGATAAAGGTAAACAAGAATTATTCTCCGGAATTAAAAATTAGGATATTAGTATATTAAAACATGCCGAAACACTGCCAACGAATAAAATAATTTATTTAAACATGAAATGTTTCTACTTATTAACATAGATAATGTTTTGTTTTCGTTGTTGCGCGTTTAACTATCTACATTAATTTTCACAGTCTTTAAATTTTAATTGGTGAAGTAATCCTTATTGAGATTACAACGAAAATCTGATGTTATTTGTATAATAATCATATTTAAGATATTATCCGGAAATCTCCATAACACAAAAGATTTTCTCTCGTATTCTATTAATTTTCAAGTAACTCTCATTAACGCACCTAATAATAAATTCAGTGAAAGTATTTTTCTTTAATTAAAACAATGCGGATTTTCAGTACCAACTTTTTCAATAAAATTTAATATTTAACACAAAAAAAATAATTTTTGATGTTGACTTTAAAAATAAAACGAAATGAATATATATAACGTTTGTAAATTAATATTTAATTGCGACATAATTTTGAGTAATCATAAAAGGATTCGCTTTTTATCTTCACAATTTTTTCTTGTACATTTAAAACTTTTTATATTCTTTATAACTAGTAATATAACTACAATTGCTACTTAGAAAGTAGTAACAAGAGTGTTTTAATTGAGAGTCGTATTCCGTTTCCTCATATACTTTTACACAGTAAAATTTGTGCTGCTTTGCATTTCTTGTTAAATTTGCTTTTAAAATGCTTATTTTTTTACTTTGGATCAGATTGTACTATCAATTCGTACTTGAATCAAGCAACTTAACTGAGGCAACTTTAGACAATTTACTAATTTAATTACACTTGTATTTCAATATTTGTAAGAATATTAAACACTCATTTATAATTTTTTTTTGTTAATTTATGACTTAATCTATAATTAACAGTTTTTGTGTAATAAATTGTCTCGTTTTCATATTTCTTTTAACATTATTTTATACATGAATATTGACTGATACTAATAATAGTATTCTGATAGTAGTAACAAAGTATTTAAAACAACAAATAATATAAAAGTATTATAAATTTCCATTTTGGAAAATTTTTGTGTGGTCAATTTCTCACAACAGAGCTTTCGTCGAACGTTGCAGTAAACGTCTTCAGAGCCTGTTCATTCCAAGGTTTGCTAATTAATCAAAGACGCTCATTTAGTATTTAATTGGACAAGATATATCTGTTTAATTTAGATACAATTTTATGTTTTTTAGTCAAAGTTATTTGTTTAGGGCCGATAGAAAAATTATCGTCGACAACGCTAAAGTTTCTTTTATGCAAACTGTAATTTTATTTGTTATAAGTATCTTTCTTTAATAGTGGTGTTTGTAGCGTACTTGTATTTGTACAACGAATTTTCTTAATTGTATTTCAGTTTAACATGGTTACCGAATTCTTATCGACTAGATCTAGCCGACGAGAACCGACGCGTGTGCAACTTTTTACTTGCAGTCGCATGAAAGTTCAGAAAATTTCAACTTGCTAATAAATTTTTCTTTCGTAACGAACAAAGCAAAACGCCAATTTTTTGTTTGATTTTGTGCACTTCCAATGTTTCGTAAGAATTGTTCGGGGAAATGTCTTTCGATGCAAAAAGTATAAATCTTTAAGAAGTCTGCTCAACGGCAATTTTTGTTTCTTTTCAAATTATATACCTTTATGTCTGAAGACACGTAAACTGTACACTCAACTAAACAAAAAACTAAACACCTTGGTTGGTTTAAATGAAATAGTTAGCGGTATAAATTAAGCTTGTTAGCAAATGCGATTGGCAATTCTTTCTGGCCATTTGCGATGCTATTTAAGAAATTCAAATTCAAAGTTGACAATACCAGAAAGTCAAATCGTTCATACAAAAAAACTAAAAAATTAATATTTTTATTTGAATGATTTAGAAGAATATATACTGCATTTAATTTTCTACAAAATATTTATATATGTAAATAAAAGTTTCATATTAAAACAGTCCATTATTAACTTTATTAAAGCCATTTTGTGAACACATTTTATGTTACACGTAACTCTTAATTACATTTTAAGTAGTTGTATTTTTAATTTTTCTTTTTTTTGTCAAAAGGGTTAATGAAAGACAATTATAATAAATGTTTTAAATAATTGCTAACGCACTTATAAAGACTTATTAATAGTAGAATGATATTGTTATGTCAAAAAAGATGATTGTTGATTTTCATATTTATATAAAATATTTTGGTGTATAAGTAGACAGGAACAATTTTTACACGTTACGTTATTTTAACAACAAGGGAGGCACCATCATTAGTATAATAAACAAAAACTTTGTATTTCCCTTGTTACCTATATCCTGTTCTACTATAATACAATAAATAATCGTTCTTATTGTATTTTTTAACAACGTCAAAAAAAGTATTTGCTGCATTTTATTTTTATACAAAATATGTTGGTGTATAAATCAAATTTATTGCAACGCTGAACTATTTATTCCTTTGTTTATTAATGCATATTTGCTCTTTTAACCTTTTTTGCATTTTTTAGTTTAAAAATCTTTTTAGATAACATTAATACAATCAATTTTCTTTTTGTAACATTAGTAGAAAAATAAGACATTTATTTAAATGTTGTTAATAAGTATGAATTTAAAAGCGTATAATCTTCGTATGAATCAATAAATCAAGCTTAATGTGTGATTGCCTTTCTACGTTATATTCTTTTAAATAAGAGAAAATACCATTATTAGTATAATAAACAAAAAATTCGTATTTCCTCTGTCACTTATATTCTGCTTTACCATAAAACGATAAATTATCGTTCTTATTGTGTTGTTCAGCAATGTAAATTAAAAACAGTAAAGTATTTTACATATTTATTTAATACTTTTAGTTTGTAAATCGCTGTTATAGTCTCAAAAACTGACAATTCCCTTGGAAGAAATAATGTAATTTTAAAATATAATAAAAACTTGCAATAGCTTATATTTACAATGTTATTAATAGGATGTTACATGGCTGTAATATAAAATGTGTTTAAAAAATATCCTTAATAAAGTTTATAATGAACTGCTTTAAAATGAAACTTTTGTTAACATACGAAAAAATAGAGAAATTAATGTTAAATGCAAATCTTACTTAAAAAATAATGCGTTTTTAAAACTTTAATGTTAAAAAAATTTAATCCTTTCATTAAAAAAATTAATGTTTACGTTTACTTTTTGCATAAAAATACACACTTAATTAGACATTAAATTAAAACATGCTAATATTATACGGTATAATAAAAAAAAACGTTTTTAACGCATGGGATATAATATTAAATCTTTATATATAATTAAAACCTAAAAAAACCTAATTATTTAAGCAGAACATATAAAAAACACTTTAAATACAAAGCTGCCTAACTTTGCCATAAAATTTTCTCATTATGTAAGTGGTGTAGTGCAATTTATCGACTGAAAAAAGCTTTGTTGATAAATCATATAGAGGGTTTATTTTTTTTAAATTTAATTAACTTTATACCACATTTCATTTTTCTTTATGGGCCATTAAAAATTGTTTTATAACTTATTGGTAAATAATCATGGATAATAATTATCCATATCAGCAACGGCGAACACCTTGAAAAGTGCTGCATCTTTGAGAAACAAATTGTTACAAAATTTTTTTTGTAACTTAAATGCGGACGGTATGTTTTGGCAAGAAAGTGGCAAATCTCGGTGTGCTAGTTCTAAAATAAATTAAAAAAACGAGTTGAAAACTAGCAATGGAAGATAACGTTTAACTCTATCCAATACTGAAAAAGAACTAATAACAAAACAGATTATAAAAACAAATATATTTATTTTTAACAACGAAAGAAAGAGATATTAAAAAATTAACTAGGCAGAATTACATATGTAGTAACAATTAAGAGTTTATCTATAAATATCACAGGTATAGCGTTAATACAAGTCTTAGAGGGTAAACAAAGAGTTAAACTTCGATTGGATGCAAACCTAGTGAATTTGCAACTCGAAGTAATTTAGCATGAATTTAAACCGTAATTATAAAAACAAAATTTACATTCTGGATAACATCTATAACTACGTCGTACGTATTTTACGTTTGACAAATACACAAATTAATAGCAAGTTAAAAAGTAGTACTCGCTAATATCTAGTCATGCTAATAGCTATTGGCTTGAATCGTCTCCTAAAACCGCTAAAAGGTATAAAAAAAGAATTAGATATAAAATGATATCAGAAGTAAGTTGCTTGTAGACAAAGAATGCGTCAAGCTTCCGAGTGATTCGCACTATTTCTATCGCAGGTGTGCTTCCAAGTTGATGAGAATATCACACGAAATGCGACAACGACTTGTCTTCAGATTACATTTCAAAAGTAGTGTAATTAGCCAATATCCTTATTAGTACGTGCTCCCAGTTATTGTTTCTAGTGAAACTAATTGACATCTAAAGTGACAAACACATGGCGGTATTCCAAGCCGCTATCACAATTACGATACAATCAAATTAAATTACAAAAATCGAAATCAATTTTTATCCCAGAAAGATCTTTACATATAAAACGAAACTAAAAATTATAATGTGGATGAAAACAATTATTTAGGAATAACAATAGCGGGAAATATTTTTTTTTCTCTTAAATAATTTCATACGTCAAGAAAAGAAAAAAACGACAACCAACATTCTGAATTTTGCAAAAGTAGGCGTTCCACGACGAAACTTATACAGTGCGCAATCTATATCTGAATGCTTTTAACAACATCTACTGTTATCGGGTTAACTGGGTTTAATTTCTAATTTACGGCGGGTTGACCACTGGTATCTATTAACAATAATGTTTTTTACAAATGAAACACGGTGGAGTTACGTTATTATTAGTATACAAGTTATTGCGGATTAATTCTAATGACAAGCAGCAGCTTCCGGTACATAAAGTTCAGGTGAGTATTTTGGAAATGATCTACGACCGAATTATTGATTTTAGACCTCAGTTCGAAACCAAAACGTAGCTGAACGTATCAAGAAATCTTAAGCCAACCTGGCTTGAGTGATCTTTCAATGCGCCAACCTCAACTACGTTAAGAGTTGAGAACGTGTATGTGCAAGTAACGGTAGATTTGGTTCACGTTCAACAAATCCTACGCCAACCTGGCGCTGGTGATTTGTTAATTCACTTACGGACTGAAGTTTGGTGATAGCAAACAGCATTCGATAAAGTAGAAGCTTGTGATCAAGACTGAGGGAGGGCGTTTTGACGTAATAGGAGGTTCTTATATACAACAAAAAATTAAATGCAAAAATCCTGATAGTAGCAGGTCTTGGTTAATCGGTTTACACAAGTTTACGTTAATAAAATCTGTTAGAGAAACAGTTAGCCGAATACAAAAAAAAATATTAATTGGATAAACAAGTAAACGGTTCTACCAGGACTGTCAAAATGTTGGGGTATGAAAGTTGGTTTTGGTTAGTCGTTTTATACAAATTTACGTTAATAGGGTCAATTCGAGAAAAAAATTAGCCGTGTACAAAAGAAAAATATTAATCAGGTAAACACAGCTATCAGGTAAACGCAAGTAAACGGTTTTACCAGGACCAGGTTGTGGAAGACATTCTATCAACATTCTATCAGGAATAGGTCGCAGCAGAAAAAGAAGTTTTCAGCGTTGACGGCGGCTTTTATTCTGTGTTTTGTTCCGGTTGAATAATCTTATGCAGGGAAATGTCGCGCGCTTTGAAACGGTGGAGATTGTCCGTAGTCGATAATCCAAAGCTCACGCGTAATTTATACAAATTTATATATAATTTTAAAAACAATTACGGCTACTTCTGTCGTTTTGTTACAATGGTACTAAGCATTGAATAAGGAATATGGGAAGATAACATACTAACTCTGAGATTATCGTTAAACAAAGCTTTATATGGAAAACGTCCTATTATTCTATGAAAAAATGTATTTTTCTGCCATTGTACAAAATTTAATCTTACAGACTAGTTCTGGCATTGGTTGTCTGTTATCAACGTCTGCAACATATTTTTGATATCTTGGTTGCTTCGTTCGATGCTACCCTCGCTCTGTAGATGTCGTGGCCTACCGTTTATGCATTCTGATCGCATTTCTTATAGTTTTCTTATAATGTAGATAACAAATTTTTGTCAGTTATCACTTTGGAGTATACCGATGCTCCAAAAGTTAAAACAAAAATTTGAGTAGTTCATATGCTACTTCAACAGCGTTTTTAGTTTTCAATGGTCAAAGACAATCAATTCTTGTACTACGATACTGGTAATTAAATATCCTTTTGTAATCAAAATCTGGTATTTACTGATTACAAGTTTGACATACTTTTAAATACGCATCAATGGCAGGTCGGGGAACACAGTACTTGTTTGTTGACACATATCGTATTTTTATACTGTTTCCGTGTCCAGTTCTAACATGACATTTGCTTAGTCTATCAAACAAATCTTCATATGAAACCGTATATTCAATGTGATTCTTAGAATTCATTTCTGTTTTAACTTTTTTAATTAAAAAAGTTTTCTAATTCTAAGTTATCAAGTTTCTACTGCAATGCAGAGTAAACTATGCAGCTTCTTATGTAACTATAAGCAATTTTATGGTTAGGTTTTTCAACAAACTGTTTTTCTTTAGCCTCTTGAATTTCCTTGACAACTGTTTTTTGTTTAGTTTGTAAATATGGTTTCTTGTTGGGTTGTTCATTATAGTGATCATTTATAACGAATAACCGTCATCTTTAACTACAAACATTCTAGTCATATCCACTTTGGAACTTGCACATCAACTGGGTACGGTTAGCGCGGGAACTATTGCTGCAGCGTTTCATAAAGTGCATAGTTTTCTTGAGTTCCTATCGTGTAGCTTTGGAATATTTGATTATGTGGAAAAATACAATTTCTATTTCAGGAAATGAACAAATAAATAGTTCAGATAGTGTAAAAAATTGAAATTACACGATTCCATTTCAATAACTGAATATCTATTTCACGTACTAGACAATTACATTAAATGGGTGCGACATATATAGAAGTAAGTGATACCTACTAATTCCTACTAATTTCTACTAATTCCTTTGTATTTTTTTCTAATATTTAATGTGTACATCAAAATAGCTTATCATTTAGACAAATCTTAATATCACATGCGTTGTTGTAAAATTTCTTGCGCATGTAATAGTAGAACTTTAGACGCAATAAGTTTATTATGCAAAATACATAATTATGATGGAAAGATAACTGTACTGTAGTACAGTTACCTTTTATACATAATAAGTTTTTATGAGATAGATCTGCCATCAAACTTTGCTAATGGTTATTCCTATCATACTTGAATATAAAGCTATAAGGTTTGTCGATGCAATTGTGGAAATACATACATGTGTCTCCTACTGCGGATGACCCCTAAAAGTTTATTCTGGTGGCATTTGCACAATTGCATTGACATTGCTTTATCTTCAATCTTTTTTACGTTGTGATTTTATCTTGCAGTTTTATTTAAAGTTATTTTAAATTACGCGGGTGTAAAATCAACTTATAACGTTTTCTGCTGTTATAGCTATTTTACAAAAAAAACATATTTTACTTTAAATTTAAATTGTAATTTAATGCACTTGAAACAAACGGAATCTCTTTGGTTTATATTTTAGTGGTAACGTAGTTCTTGTAGTTTAACTATTGCATCTGTCAGCTAATTCCAAAATATTAATATTGTATATAGATAAAACAACTTTTAGCTTTAAACGCTTCGTATTCGAATAAAGCTTTCATTATCGTTTAAAGAAAATAATAAAAGCTAATAATGAAATTAATTAAACGAATAATTTATTAATACAAAAGCAACGCCTTAAGCAAATTCTGATTTATGAACTAAGAAACAAGTTTCTGAAATTTAATTTAACAAAACTTAAAGTATATCGTACGCTTACTTCTGTTTTAATTTTATTGATGATTAAGCAATTATAGGTTTTAAGATGAAATACCCATTTAATCTCTTTATTGTTTATGTAGGATCAATTTCGTTTCCTTTTATGAGTAAAACCTTTTCATCGCGCTTTTTGTATGAAACTCCTTGTATTAAGGCGTCTGAAAATAGGTACAAAGATTAAAGGGTTCAATACAAGGCAATATATACCTTATACCAATTTTCAGAAAATCTTTACGTAATCATTGTGGCTGTATAGCGTTTTCCTTTTTTATTATCAGTTTATTTACAATTTTCTATTTCCTTTCACTTCGTAAATTGCAATTCCACAATTGTTAGATTTCGAATAGTCTTCGTGATCGCAATAGCAAATGGAAGTGATTGTAGGTCAAGCAAGAAAACTTCAGAATGGCTATTTTGCTGAAGCTTCAAGACTTCCATTGTAAATAAAAAAAACGACCTCATAAATCAAATAAGTTTTTTTTAATTACAAAAGTCTATAAATAAAAATTGTAATTATCCTCGATAAGAGGTTTATCGTTGCGACGCAATATTCGATTAAGTTTTTTGTTTATAAGATTTTTAAAAGCGCTTAGTTTATTGTGACCAATAATAAAATGTTAATTAATTCATCATCATTTACAAAATCTGTTACTTTGCCTGTTTTATAAATCTAATAAATTATCGATTTAATTACAGGCTAATAAAAGCTGCGAATTTCTCTCTTAAACAGATATAATTTTGTTTCCTACTAAAACTTTACGATATTTTCTTTTACAGTTAAAGAATTGTCAATTGTGTGCAATCTTCTAATCTAAATAGTAGACATTTTTATGCAAATTTACTTTTATACTTTATTATACCGTCGTTGCAGCTAAATGTAAAATACAAAAAGAATAAGATGAAAAAAAGAGAAATAAAAAAAATTATGTTAACTTCAACGTTCTTTTAGTTAATGGTTTTAGCTTTTACTGTGGCGTTCGTGTTCAGAGTTTGACTGGTTGTATATAAATTTTTTTAATTTTAAGGATCGATAAAGTATAGGCAAATAACATATAATGTTAACGGTTCATGCTGCAACATTTTATTAAAATACGTATTTAAAAATTAATAACAAAATAGAATAAGTTTGTTAACTATAAAAAAATACTACTTTGACAAAATTTGCACACAGGTTTATTTTTAAACTTTTATTTTTAATTAAACTTAAAATTGAAGAAGCAAAAGAAACAAGTTTAAAAACATTGCTTTATTTAAAACACGTCAATTATACCAGTAAGCTTTAAATAAATAAATAGATAAATTATATCAACATAATCATTTATACAGTTGTTAAAGAAATGACTAAACTGTATTAGAAAGCTGTAATTGCATTTTTAACGGTTTATTATCTTACTTTCAACCATCCAGTTACCCGCTCCTTTATTTGTAAAAGAGTTTTTCTCAGATTTCTGTCAAAATTGTTGAACACTAAATAGGAATGTTATTTCTTTTTACTCGTGACCTTTTTAGTTCTTAATCAAGCATCTATCTGACAAGATATTGTGAGCATCTACGTCTTCGATACTTTTTTATGTGCAGTTTCTTACTCTCCGCGCTCTTCTAAGTAGAGTGGAGAAGAAGCTTTACTTCTAAGTTAATTAATTTTGTGGTTTAAGGTCGATTTGTTGAAGAAATCCTATTACATGTAACTATGAAACTAACTCAAAGCAATGGTGGTTGCAGAGAAAAATTTTCTTATATTAAGAATGCCGGATTTTGAATCTAATCATTACTGGAGATCTTTTCAAAATAAATCTGAAAGTAGTCTTACAAAAGCAGCAGTCTCATAACTGCGAGTAAGTAACGATAATCAATCAGATAATTAAAACAGATGTGGTTTGAGATAACGTACAATTGTAAGTTATAGCTATTGATGTTTGAATTCCTTTATGACGGAGTTTCTTTTGTGATACTATCAAAATAATATGATGGAAGTAATGTCGTCAAAAGCGCTACAAGAGGCCGTTACACTGTGTAGACGTCTAGGATTGTTAATCGTTGGAGACGTTTTTCAGTAGCGCCACGGTAGACCATTACTTTTCTGAAATTGCAAAGCGCCACGGTGTGCCGTTACGCATGTTATCGGTGGTAACTGGAAGATTATAACCAAAAACGCATTAAAAAATTCACTACGCTTGATAAGCTATGCACAGATACGATAACTAAATCTATTTTACTAACGATTAAAACCAAATAATCAGAATTCTAGCGGAAAACAAAAAAAAGCAAAAAAATCGAATAAAGACGAGACAAACTAATCAGAGTTTTTTTAAGAAATCTAAAAGATACTGACCTATAAAATAATGACGGCACGACAAACTAGTAATGGTTTAGAATAAAACTAGTACAAACTATTTATTGGTAACTTAGGAAACTATAAGAAACATTCAAAAATCTGCTAATCTGTAGAACATAAAGCAAACTTATAATTTAAAGTTTTTTGCCGTTAATAACGATAAATTCTTAGTAAAATTCAACTCATTTCAAGATATTCTAATAGTTGAATTGATTAGATAGAACAAAGTTATAATTTGATTAAATTCATGGTTATTTTTAATTAAATGTTTATCAAAAATGGACCTAATGTTATACGAATTCAAGTGATTGATGTTTTTAAAAATGACAGATGTTCTTTAAGTAATTAATTTAGCTTCAGAAACAAAGCTCAATTATTTTCAGACTTTTATACTGTCATTTTGACTTTTTTTTTGAGGCGGAACGTAAGATTTTTCAAACTTAGTCCTTTATTGAAAAATAAAGTTATACAATAGAAATTTCATGGAAATCTACGAAACAATATTATCACTTTGCACAAGATTTGTCATTATTTTTGGTTTGTTGATGTTTAACTTAAAACTATCTTTTTCTGTGGCAGTTTTTAGTTCTTGTATCATTTGTGTTTCCCCAATGTTGTCTGTTATTTATACCACATAATCGGCAAATCTTAAGTTTCTCAACTTGTCTCCATCTATATTTAGACTTATGTTGCTCCACTCTAATGCTTTAACTACATACACTAATATAGTAATAAACAATTTAGGAGAGATCGAGTTTCTCTGCCGCACTCTTCGTTCTAACCTAATTTTATCTGTATTTTATAAGATTTTGGTACCTAAAGTCTATACAACATTGGTTTAGTGCAGTTAGTATAGCCCAGAAAGTGTATAGGATTATGCCGCAGAGGTAACACCTTTGAGCGGAAATGGTAACATCAAATTTGCAAACCGGAGATAATATTTACTAACTGGTCCTCGCGAGATATTCAGCTCTCACCGCTACACAGCATTGACTTGCAAGCTAAATTAGGTAAGGATAGCCTAATATAGCAACAAATCGTAGCGTCTGACATAGAATGAGCGTCTACAAACAGCGTTTGCACCCAAATTAGGCGGTTGTTTTAAAAACTCTAACACGTGTTACGTACATAAATTTAAATAATGCAGTACCCTGTATATTAGTTTAATTAAAAATTACTTTTATATTTCTCGACGCCATCTATCGGGTTCGTTGGTCACTTTGTATTGAGTAGGCGATATCCGGTGACAGACCGGCATTTTGACTTGAACATCGTGCATGTTAGTATCTATGTCTGCGTGAGTGAAAGTTTCGTTTTCTAAAATCATCCACGTGTTGGGACACGATGGAAATTGGAAGTTTTCTTAAATAACTAATTTATTCACGCAGACGCCATGTGCTACCTCCTAACTAGAGGCATTCTGGTTATAATTTAAAACCCACCAGGGAAAGTTGTGATTTCGTTGCGATCGTGGGGTATTCGTATAGTCACCGGCCATTCTTACCACCATCCGGCCCATGAATTCTAGCCGATACCAAAAGACGAGAGATAACCTTCGACGAATATTGTGTTGGAACGATTCTAAATATTTATAAGGCCTACTGTTGGAATTAATCAAATCACAGAAAAGGGGTATAACAGCATCCGACTTTCGGGTTGTGTTATGTGTGTACTTTAAAATTTAAGTAATGATTTTGTAGATCTTGATTTCGTGAGGCATTGGTTTGACACGATTTGCAATTCAAATTATTTACAGGATTACGTGTCGGGGAAAGTACTTTCTTCACACAAGGGGAAGTTCCTGTGTTTGGTAAGTGATTTTATATGTATCTTATTTCGTTGTCAACAAGGTCGCTCACGAAACTGTTGTACATATTAATTTCGTGGTTGCGAACGTTATTGAAGTACCATTTATATAGTAATTTTTTTCTTCTCTCATTTCGGGTTACGCATGCTGTGTACCACCAATACTTATTATGATATTGTAATATTAAGGCCGTACTTATTATCATTATTTCGTATATCTCGCATGCTGTATACAAATGATATTTACTACCATCTACTCTTCGCTATTCATGTAAACCAAATTTATCTATGTATTGTGTGTTGCCGATACTACTGATTTTCTGTAATGAGAATTCTTATATCCTGTGATAATCATCAACGATTCTAGATTAAAGTTGTTATTGTGGTTACTTGTTCTTTTATGACAACATACCTTTCTCTTTAGATCGTCGTTATCTAATCACAAACGCTGGCTACTCGAACAGCCGAGTAGAAGGGATTACGAACCTTCGAATTGTTACAAGTGAGACCCGTCTGTCTGGAGCGGGACAGAAGTTACTGTGGGATAAGCTCTGGCGCCCTGGAACACCTTTTATATATTTCTTGGAAACCTACCCCTCTCACCGACTATTGTGAGTTGGCCGTGCAGGTTCGTAAAACACAAAAAGCTTGTAACACACGCTTGACATGCGCGGACCGTTAATAGCCAAAATCCCTTATTTTAAAAGTGCCCTTACTACAGCTATTAAATTGATTATTTATAGTGGTTATCAAGAGTCAAATGTTATATCTTTATTTAACCTTGAAATTGAGTCAGCATTATTAATATCAATATTTTGCAAAATTTCTTCAAATCTGTTTCGTGGCATTACGTTTGCAATATAAAAGACACCCAAATCGGCGGTTGTGCTGTAGTATTACTTCCAACTTGGAATTACGTGATAGCCCATGAACAAACTTATCTTTAAAAAAACTAATAAATCAGACTTTTTAAATTTAATACTCTGTTATTTTAAACAGCATATAAATTATTTTGATAATTTTTCAGATGCAGAGAACATAGTGTTAAGACCCTCTCCGATATTGTATGGAATGTCCAAATTCATTGGAATCTTTTTTCTTCTATTTTTTGTGGTTTGGTTCATGTGGTACATCAGCTTAAAACGTTTCAGGTAAATCTTCAACTTTAATCTCGCTACTTGAGTCAACATCAGGTAAGTTATAAATCGCGTCTTCTATATTTTCCGCATCAAGGAATAATTTGTCATCATTAAGCGACTGTATATTGGTGCTGCTATCTGGTAGTCAACATATAACCATTTAAGTATTGCTGCGTCCTGTCAGGAAGTAAACCAAATAAACGCTTGAGGTGTAATTCTGACGACCTCTCAAGTTAACGAGACTTTAGAGTTCCGTTGGGCGATAAAGAGTTAAGTCGTGTGTAAAGTTTCAGTTTAGCCGATGTGAGATTTGTTGCACAAACAAATAAGTTGATAGAAACCATTTCTCGATAGATCGTTATGTTCATCTTTCTTAAGTAAAAAAATACTTTTTATATTAGGCAAACTGGTAAAAGATCATTTTGAATTAGGATTGTTTTTGATAGAATTATAAATATATTAAAATTAAGGTATATAAACAAACGTATAAAACCTGGATTTTGTAGTTTGTGAAATAAGAATTAAACTTGATTAAGAAGTAATAGTATATTTAATCTTCATTGTATAACTGATTGATAAGTTGATAAAAAAATCGTGAAAAAGTTTATGTAGTTTGTTGTTAAACTCTGTATTGCTCAATAGCGTGTTAAAAAGTCTATTAAAAAATAAATTGAAAAAAGAAGCAATTTGTTTGATAAAAGTGGTAGTATTGATTGTGGTTGTTAGTTTTTTATAAATTGAAAGCGTTAGTGTTGTTAAGTAAACTCATTTTTTACCCTAAGAAAAGAATTGATTTGTTAATTGACTTTTCTACAGTAAAAGAAGTTCTATTGTAAATATTGTTTAAAAATTAAAAAAAAAATTAAGTAATAAATCAGATTCATTAAGTAATAAATCAGATCTCTACGGGAGCAAGCGGTTTGCCATAATAGTTACTTTGCCCAATTCCAATAGACAGTTTTGAACAAGAACAGGATCTCGAAGCACGGCTTGGGTCTAAGGGTTTTACCAGCGCCGGTAAACCAAGACCTAGGTTTCGAGGAGGAGGAAAAATCTGAGTGCTATTATACGAAGCATGGTAGAGGGACTAGTCTCACCGGCAGAGAGAGCGTCTTGTGTTAACGGTACGCGGTTCAATACGCCTAGGGTTTATGTGAGTGGCCTTGCGCTTGTGACACTTACTCTCGGGCGCCAGATTTGTTCGAGAAGTTTACTCTCCTATTCGACGGTATTGTCCGGGTAACTGCAGTAAAAACACGGTTGTTTAGAGCTTCAAACGGACCTAAAAGCGGAGCAAGGCGACGGAAACAAAAAGCAACAATAAGTAAAAAAATAACTTTATTTTATTCTTAAAATAACAATAATTTGGCGAGCTAATCGCAGAAAGCGGAAGCGGCGAAAACAAACACCAAGGAAGCGTGGGGTAATCTATAAACCGTCGGTGACCAACCAATACAGTATCCACCTCCGCTGAATCGGTAGACAGAGTTACTCGGGTTTGAAGCTTAGGTGAAGGCGACGGGATTTAGGTATGTTACTAGATGACGTATCCGCATGCCAAAGCCAAACACTATGGATACGACGTGTTGACGGCGTGTTCGCAAGTTAAAGCCAAACACTACGATTACGACGCCCGGTAAAAGACAGAAAAAGGCGTATCAGCAGGCCAAAGCCAAACACTACGGATACGACGTGTTGACGGCGAATTTGCAGGCCAAAGCAAAACACTACGAATACGACGCCCGGTAAAGAATAGAGTGGGGTAAGTTAGACGGGGAGGGAAGCGGTATCTTCCCAGAAGTTTGGTAAAGCAAGGCAAAGCGGCCTACCTTATAGTTCAGCTGGTGCACTGGGACTTCGAAATCCTCTTCGGCTTAAGCTTGTTACAAGCTTTAGGTATTTTACGAACCTGCACGGCCAACTCGCAATAGTCGGTGAGAGGGGTAGGTTTCTAGATACATTAAATATATTTAAGGGCGCCAGAGCTTATCCCAAAGTAACTTCTGTCCGCTCACAACAGAATGGTATCACTTGTAACAAGATGTTAGGTTCGTAATGCTGAAAGAAGCGAAAGAAAGAGAAAAACTAAATCGTTAATAACAATTGTACTTTAATTACTCTATCACGATAAATATAGTAAAAGTTAAATAGCCAAATCTAAATAGGTATTAGCGAGAATATACAAAATAGAATAACTTTATCAATAAGTAACATTAATAATAATAATTTACTGTGGATATAAGCAGCAAGCGATAAGTCATTTACTTAAGCTAATTGAGTAACAATAACAAGCAACAAATCAAATCGAACGTAGGATTAGTAATGATAATAAGTCGTGAGTATACACCGTAGCGACAACGAATAAATACGTAAAAATTGACTTACTAAATTCCAGGGCGACCTTCAGAAAAACGGTTTTCCTAATGGCTTCTTGCAATTAAACCTCCTGAAAACAATCGTGTCTACCTGGCGTCTCACAAACTACAAGTAAAAGACACATGTAAAGGAAAGTAATCGAACCGACACTTATCGTATGCTGTTACATTAAATTTCGTCGATGGTGGTATTAAGTTATTGCCTCCGAAGAGAATTAAAGCTTATCGTATTAGGATCTTCCGAACAGGTGACATCCAATAATGAAATAATTGCCTCCGAAGAGAATTCAATCTTATCGTATTAGGATCTTCCGAACAGGTGATATTCAATAACGTAATTAATTGCCTCCGAATCGAAACTGGTATCGCAGCGTTCTTAGTTCTACAGCTTCCGATTATAATTTTTCCTTGAAGATTTTAGATGACGATAAGAATACCCATAGTAAGGAGGTAGCACACGGCGCTAACCAAAAGGACATAAAAATTACCTCTAATCAAAGAAAGAACAAAATCACTTACTCTACGTGGACTAAATCAATTAATTCAGAAGACTTCTATTTTCCATCGGGTCCCAACACGTGGATGATTGTAGAAAACGATTTTTAATTCACGCAGACATAGGTTATAACATGAACGATGTCAAAGTCAAAATGCCGGTAAACTCGCCGGATATCGCTGACTCAATACAAAGTGCCCAACGAATCCGATAGATGGCGTCAAGAAATATAAAAGTAATTTTTAATTAAACCAATATACAGGGTAATGCATTATTTAAATTTATGCACGTAACAGAATTCCCCCCCAGCAAGATAAAAGCGTGGAGCGAGAATAACGAAAACAAAAGCTAAAATGAAGATGGAAATTTAGGCATACGCCAAGGATAGAACCCTAAAATCCAAAACCAACCCCAAAACACAATAACACCCAACCCAAGAAGAAACGTAGATGAAAGAAGTTTTCCCAATTTACTAAGCATCACCAACCCGATGTGTCCAAAAGTCGCATGAAGCGGAATGATACTTCAAAGAACCAGAAACTCAACCAACAGAATAGAAGTATCAGAACAGGTACTCGTTGAAAGTCGACAACAGTCGTTACGCTAAGAAGCAAGAAAGCAACGCAGTCCCATAGACCTTACTGATCGACAGTACCAAGCAAACCAAGAGAAAAAGAAGAATGATAGGAAAGAAAAGAAGTTTAGACCACGGTCAAGGACAACGCCCTAAAATCCCTTGAAACCCCAACCCCTGAATACAAATCCAACCCTGAATATAAGTCCCCAAAGCTAACTAAGCTAAAGAAGTAAAAAGAAAAAATATCATGATGTTGTATTGTGATACGCGGATTTAGAAGAACAGTCAAAAAGAAAAACTAATGCAGTTGTGCTCAAAAGGTCGTCAACAGACGATATGAGATTCTTCCACCAAAAACCAAAAAACTCAAACAGATCCTAAAGATCCAAGCAAAGAAGACCAACGAAGAAATCTCAAGCAAAAAGAAAGATTCTGATTAAAAGTCGACATAAGTCGTACTACCTAAAAGGCAGAGAAAAAAAATCAGTAATCCAAGAGTCACACCAACAAAGTTACCAAAAAGCTAAACACTAAATGAGTGCCAATCTAAAAGAAATCCAAACCGCGAAACCCAAAACAAAACCAAAGGAAAGAAAGAAAAAGAAGTAAGAGTCAATAAAGAATAGAAAACTTCACTTGCTAATTGAACGTCGTGCGTTAGTGCTCGTTGTGTTGGAATGTCATGTTGGAACGTAAATGCCGAAGAACGGATTAGAATATTCCAAGAGCAAAAGGAACCCAAAGAAGAGAAATATCCTAACGGTGACTAACAACATCAAAAATGCCGACGAAGCGAAAGTACAGAGTACCAGAAGCGACGTTGCAGTCTATTCCAAGCTTCAACCCAAAAACAATAAAACAAAAACTTACTAAACCCAAAAAAACCAGAGAAGTAACTGAGAAAGAAAAGAAAAAAAAAAAGAAACACAGTTGCAGTGAACACTAAGGAAGAATGTTACTAAAAAGAAAAAAAAAGAAAGTGTTCAAGCAAAAGGAAGAAAAAGAAAAGAAACAAATCAAAAGTAAGAAAGACAAGAAAGGAAGAAAAGAAACAGACGGAGAAAGATAAGACAAGATGTAAGTGTCTAATTCGTTCTTCTCTCCGTAGAAGAAACGAAAGGGAGTGACCAACCCTTCAATGCCCAACCAACCGCCCTAGAGGCGAACCATAAGGAGAATCAAAAGAAAGAATAATGGTTGGCACAAAGAAAAGATAGATAGGCCCAAGAAGAAAAAAAAATTAAAAGTAGAAAAGATAAGAGATGGAGAAAGACGGAGAAAAATAAGGCTTGATGTTAATGCCTGATTCATTCTTCACCCCGTAAAAGAATGAAAAGAGAGACCACCCTACGGTGCCCAACCAACCGCCCTAAGAATAATAAAAAAAAAGAAAAAAAGAAAGAGAAGAGAAACGATATCACCGTTAGTCATAGACCAAGAGCGTACCAATTGCTGTCCCAAATTGGAAAGTATACTTCACGACTTTAATGCCGACGAGCGGAATAGAAAACTCAAGAAAAGAAAAAACCAAATCCAAAAGCAGAAGAGAGAATTCTATATATGACGTACCGATCCAAAAAAGCCGACTAAGCGGATATAAATATATACAGACGGAAAGGTAGTCTGTCCTGAAGTAAGATGGAGAAGAAAGAAACCAAAACCAAAAGCACTAGAAACTTAAGCAAAGAAAAGAAAATCGGTGACAGCAATATGAGAGGAAACAATTGGGTAGCATCCAAGCTACAACCAACAAGATACCGACGACGTATCCAAAGACTCGAACCACCAAAACCGAAAGAAAAGAAACAAAAGAATAGCAAGGGTCGAAAGTCAAAAGCCCAAAAAGCGAACTAGCACTTACGACGCTTGCGACGCCGATGAAAAAGAAGAGAACGATTAGAAGAAGGAGATAGTAAAGAATAATTAGAAGCGACTGAAGAAGGAGATGCAAAAGCAATAACAGCGGTCTTTACATCCGGAGAAATAGCACGATCTTTATGTATACGCGTAGACCTTATAGCTAAACCAGTGTTGGAAAGCTTTCTCGTTGCTGGCAAAACGTGGCGTGACCTAATAGGCTTGCTTCGTCGCGAATTCGAACAAGAACAATGACGTATGAATTCGGCAACCTTAGGTCTCTTATGAGGCCAGTAGAAATGACATCGAAGAGCTTCCAAAGTGCTCCTAACACTGAGGTGATCACAATTAGTTGTAATGTGGTGATCCTGAATAAGTTGCTTGCGCTGGTCTGATGGTACGACTAACTTCCAAACGCAAAGATCAGAAGAGGAAATGCGTACACGTTTACATAAAAGATTTTTCACAACACACCAACGAGAGAAACGACGAGGGGAAGCAGTAACTTTAGTTATCATACCTAAATACCAAGGATCAGTAGTAGGCCTAATAATCCTAGAAACTGAAAAGAAATTAGGAGGAAGAGAAAGAAGAGAACGAACAGTACGTAAAGGCTTATCACCTTGAGAACGACAACGAACACAAGTATTGGGAGGAGAAGTAGTAAGAGAGCAAGTAGCAAACATAGCAGAAGAGACGGAAGTAGAAATCTTATCAGCAAAGACTACAGATGGCTCTTGAACTTTGTCACCAATCTCTGTTGTAGAGAAGTGGAAAGAATCGCGAAAATTGATGTTAGACTCCAAACGCTTGCCTAAAGATATTAATTGAGCAATAGATGTGATCTCAATCAACGCTAAAGGAAGTTGATAGAACGGCGTTAGATTTCGACGAGCTGCATTTGCTCTGAGACCGGTTCTGCTAACTGAAGGAAGAGAGATCGCATTGAGGTAACGTAAGTACCAATGGTTTCGTTAGCTCCCATCGTACGACTGCGAATAAAATCCATCAAGCGCTCATCATAATCCAAAGGTAAAAACTCAGACTTCAACAAAGCAGCAACATCATCCCACGAACGTAACGAACTTCGATTCGTCCTAAAAACAAGAAGGGCTTTGCCATATAAAACTTCGAAAGCTGAGAGAAAAAGTTGATGTTGTGAAACACCACGAGACAAACACAACTCGTCGATACGAATAAGAAATTCTACAAGTAGAGAAGGATCTTCACCCGAAAAAGTAACATTCCAATTTCCTAAGTTCGTCTCGGAATCAGAGTCCGAAGAAGTAAGAAGTGGTGGTTCTTCATCTGAAGAATACATAGCTAAAACAATAACAAGTAAACAAGAAACTAACCAAAGCAGTCAATTACAACAGAAATCTGCCACCACGTGTCTGACAAAAATTCAAAATAACAGCAAGTACAAGCCGTATTACTACCCAGTAAGTAATCCAATAAGAAAACAAATTAATCGACGTAGTCGAGTCAATCCAAAAATCAAAACGAAGGTCCGATTAAAAGAAACGTAAGTAAAGTGCTAATCTACAGTCAAACTGCAGCACTAAAGAAAAATAAAAAAAAGTAATAGTTAGTGAGGTAACTCAGACGTCAAGTCTAGTAGCAATAATTACATAAGCAAAGCAAAGTAACTCGAACCCACGTAAGACTAAGAAAAGATAAAAGGAATCAATAAAGCAGAAGAACCTATGATCGCACACACTAAATCGAGAGAAATTCAACAGTATAAGCTACCTATGAGTGACAGTAATCCTACACTAATCACAATTAAAGCAAATTGTTAAAAGAAATATAGTGAATAAGAAATTCGATATGAGAAAATCGAGGCCCCTTATCGTTGGGCTGCCAATTTGTTACAAGCTTTAGGTATTTTACGAACCTGCACGGCCAACTCGCAATAGTCGGTGAGAGGGGTAGGTTCCTAGATACATTAAATATATTTAAGGGCGCCAGAGCTTATCCCAAAGTAACTTCTGTCCGCTCACAACAGAATGGTATCACTTGTAACAAGATGTTAGGTTCGTAATGCTGAAAGAAGCGAAAGAAAGAGAAAAACTAAATCGTTAATAACAATTGTACTTTAATTACTCTATCACGATAAATATAGTAAAAGTTAAATAGCCAAATCTAAGTAGGTACTAGCGAGAATATACAAAATAGAATAACAGCAGGATCGGCAACTTACACTACACGTCAAACAAAGTGTAGCCACCAAAACATATATAAAACTTTATCAATAAGTAACATTAATAATAATAATTTACTGTGGATATAAGCAGCAAGCGATAAGTCATTTACTTAAGCTAATTGAGTAACAATAACAAGCAACAAATCAAATCGAACGTACGATTAGTAATGATAATAAGTCGTGAGTATACACCGTAGCGACAACGAATAAATACGTAAAAATTGACTTACCAAATTCCAGGGCGACCTTCAGAAAAACGTTTTTCCTAATGGCTTCCTGCAATTAAACCTCCTGAAAACAATCGTGTCTACCTGGCGTCTCACAAACTACAAGTAAAAGACACATGTAAAGGAAAGTAATCGAACCGACACTTATCGTATGCTGTTACATTAAATTTCGTCGATGGTGGTATTAAGTTATTGCCTCCGAAGAGAATTAAAGCTTATCGTATTAGGATCTTCCGAACAGGTGACATCCAATAATGAAATAATTGCCTCCGAAGAGAATTCAATCTTATCGTATTAGGATCTTCCGAACAGGTGACATTCAATAACGTAATTAATTGCCTCCGAATCGAAACTGGTATCGCAGCGTTCTTAGTTCTACAGCTTCCGATTATAATTTTTCCTTGAAGATTTTAGATGACGATAAGAATACCCATAGTAAGGGGTAGCACATGGCGCTAACCAAAAGGACATAAAAATTACCTCTAATCAAAGAAAGAACAAAATCACTTACTCTGCGTGGACTAAATCAATTAATTCAGAAGACTTCTATTTTCCATCGGGTCCCAACACGTGGATGATTGTAGAAAACGATTTTTAATTCACGCAGACATAGGTTATAACATGAACGATGTCAAAGTCAAAATGCCGGTAAACTCGCCGGATATCGCTGACTCAATACAAAGTGACCAACGAATCCGATAGATGGCGTCAAGAAATATAAAAGTAATTTTTAATTAAACCAATATACAGGGTAATGCATTATTTAAATTTATGCACGTAACAAGCTCCAACTAGAACTGACGTTTCTGCGTTGGGGTCCCGGTTTTATTGCAAACGATCAGAAGGAGGAAAACAACTTTAAGCGGGGATAACATGCGCTCTGACGAGTAAAGCGACTTTATGCGGGGATAGCGCGAGTTCGGCTGCGCGTTTGGTACCCGCTGGAAATCTTCTTCAAATATTTATTTACAAACGGGTAAACATTACAACTTTAAATACAATAAATCAGTCTTAACAATAATAAACAAATAACGGTTTTCTAAATATAACGCACTTTAAAAGTATCAATAAAATAAAATAAATACAGTTCAACACAGCACCACATAAATGAAACTTAATTTTGTAACGGTTCGCTACACGCTTTAGATCCACAGAACGGACATCAATCTACCCAATTCTAGTATCCCCAGTATACTGGTGCATTTATGGAAAAAAGGCAAAAGCTGTTCGATTATTGCAAGATAGCAGAGGAATCTAATTTGTAGAATGACGGAAACTGCGACAGTGATAGAGAGCCTCACTAGAAACCCGCTGTCCGGTGCTATATCCAGCCTCACGGAAGCTTGGGAACTAGCTTAAGCACAGTTTCGACGTCGTGCAACATTAGTCCTTTAAAGGGGGGGGGGAGTAATTAGGCAGTTTATCCCCGCCTTAATACTCGGGGTGTTAAACTTGGCAACAAAAATCGTGCTAAAATAAGATTTTAAAAAAAGGAGCCACACAAAGTTATACGCTGAACTGCAAATTTCCTATTGAGATACTCGGTTGTAAAACCTGGGGTAGGGAAGAGTACAAAATACTGCGCCTATCGTATAACGGGAACCTGAAGTGCGAGGACCAGGACTAAGATTTGTTTTAGTAATGCGATAGATTGCAGGGCACTCTGTGCGCCCAAAATAGAGGGGCTAGCCAGTGCAATCGTAACTATGACTTTCCATTAAAATTACCATGAATAATTTTGCCAGAAAAGGACTTAACGTTAGGTAATTGTTAATTACTGCCTGCGTATGACTTAGTAAGATATTTGTTAATCATTTAATTTTACGTTTTGTTATCTAATTTTTTAATGTACTTAATTTTGTTACAATTTAATTAACTTGATTAAAAGTATAATTTATTTGTATCGTCTTAAAATGGATATTCCTCCACACATTAAAGAAGCTGCACAAAATGTGATAACAATTTTTTGCCGACAAAATCTTCGGATCGGTACTGGAAACCACGATCTTGTTAACTGGTGTACTAAAAATTCAGCAAGCGTCTACAATAAGTATGTTTTATTATATACAGGACACTGCATTTACAGAAATAGTGGAACGGCATTAGTAAGACAGGGAACTAATATCACGTAGTTGAAATGGAAGACATAGAAGACTCTTTGACACCTAAAATCGCAATAGACAATTAACTAACAAGACAATGTAATTCCATACCACAGTGTTCCATAAGTTTTGCTAATGTCGATGGCATTCAACTAAATTGTAACGTTCAAAACTTACAATTCAACTTAAATGATGCGAGTTTACTTTATATAAATATTTCAAACTGCACAATTAACTTTAATTTAAATAAAAAGTTCCTTATAATAAATGATAGAGATGTTAATATGCTGTTGATTAAGCTAAAAGTTACAAATTTCAAGTTATAGATGTTTTATATATATAAGTTATATCACAGGAAATAGAAACAAGGGAAACGCTCATGTAACACCGCCGTATTATAGTTTCCAATAATAAGCATTTTCTATGAGAAAGTAGATGTAAGCATTTTATTTAGTTGAATTGTAAAACTAATTATTAAGTAAGTTTGTTAACAACCGCCGTGGTAATCAGTCGTTGCATAAATAAATAAAAATAAAGTTAAATTGAAATTTAGTTTTCTTTTTAAAAACATAATATTTCCAAACGGAAATATAATTGGCGCAGTCGGTAGGATTTTATCGGTACGGTTACAAAAGTGCACAAAAATTGTTTATCGAAAACAAGTGCGGGAAACCGGTGAATTTTAATTCTTTGATCGATAAATGAACAAAGCAACGACTAAAATCAACACCGCAATAAGTTACAAGAAGCCATCCGAGTCACCAAAGAAGTGTGCATCGCAGCACCGGTCGAGGGTAGCGGTACAACCAGGAGCAGTTCGAGTGACCACCAAAAAGGTGCATAGCAGCATCGGTCGAGGGCAGCCCCCAAAAACAACACAACCACACAAGGTAGGAGTTACAAATTTCACACCGTTCACTTGAACATAAAAAGGGTACTTCCTTAATAAATATTTTTGTAATATTTTCCACTATTTGGAAATTGCGAGTGCAAAATTAGTTAAAAACAAAATAAATTAATAAATTTAGAGAACCTGGAGGAATTAGTAGTTTCTTTAGATAATTTAGCTATAGAAACCAAAATGACTAATCCACCTATGAATTATCAATTATTTAAAATCGAAATAGATACGATCCCGATTTTTGAGGAAAAAGAAACACAAATAAATGCGTTTTGCATGGCTTGCGACAATGTCGATCAAAGATACAAAAACATCGCAGAAGTGCAAACCGTAATACGGGCAGCAATTTTTTCTAAATTTAAAGGCAAGGCTTCTGAAATCCTATCCCCGCGAGACGATTTAACTAAATGGAGCGAAATAAAAGATGCAATTATTAATCATTTTTCGGACACTAGAGACCTTGAGCAGTTAACAGTAGAATTTAATAATATTAGGATTAATAAAGGCGAAAGTTTAATAGATTACGGTTACAGAATTAGAACTAACTTAGGAAAGTTAATAGCTAAAATTAATTTATCAAATATAACACATAAACCGATAAGACAAGAAATCATAACTTCAAACGCGTTAGATAGATTTTTGGTAACAATACCCTATCAAATCGCAATGCAAATTAGAGCCAGAAAACCAACTACGTTAGAGCAAGCAATCACTTACGCACAAGACGAAATTAACTTCGCAGAACGAGCCAGACAAAATTTTAATCATACCCCAACCTCAAATGCGACAAAATTTTCTTCAAAACCATTATTTAATCCATTTCCTAAAGGCACATCAAATTTTAAACCTCATCAACAAATGTCACAACCAAATTTTCGAAATAATTTTTCAAACCCTAACCCATTTGCACAGTCTAAATTTTACAATCAAGTTCAATACAAATCGCCTAACTTTCAACAAAATCAATCGCCACAAATTTACAAACCACCTACGAATGTTTTTAAACCAAACCCAAATGCAAATTTACCAAAGCCTACACCAATGTCGGGTGTTTCTACTTTAAAAAACTTTCTTCACGAAATCGATCACGAATCAATTGTTTACGATCACGAAACAAATCAATATTATGCCCCCATTAATTTTGAACAGAACAACGAGGAGAACAATCCGCCAATAACGGAAAATCCCCCAAGTAATTTCAATGATGAAACCGAGTCTGACATAAATTTTTTCGGAGTTTCCTCAACGACCGAATCAGGATGACACCATGTTTACCCTACATCACATTAAATAATCCACCCTTAAAAATACTGATAGACACAGGTAGCGAAATTAATATAATTGACCCGCGAGTTATTTCAAAATTTTACCCAAATTCTACTCAACCTACAAATCTAAAAATAAACACTGCCAATGGCACAACTACAGTAAAAACATTAGCCAGTGTACCCTGTTTTAAAGAATTCAGAGCATTTGGTAATTTAAAATTTATTGTATTAAATTTTCACGACTATTTCGATGCGTTAATAGGAATCCGCGACCTTAAAAAATTAAAATTTAACATAGATCTGCAAAATAATTTACTAACACGTAGCGACGGAAATCATTTTTCTTTACATTATAATAAACCTCAGAAAATTAAAATACATCCACGGACTAAACAAATTTATACTTTATCTTACGCGAAACCAGACCAGGACATTTTTGTAGAACAAAGAACGATAAACGACGTAACATTGATAGGAGGTATTTATAAAATCTACAACGGTAACGTAAATGTAATAATCGAAAATCCAACGAATGAAGAACAGAGCATGGAAATTGACGACTTACAAGAAGAAAAAATTGACGAAAACGATATTCAAGAATTTTATTTCGAAAACGATTCAAGTTTAAAAAATCTAAGTAACCTCATAAGAATGGAACATATGAACTCCGAAGAAAGAAGAGCGATAGTTAAAATCTGTAAAAAATATATAGACATCTTTAAAGCCCCGGATGATCAACTAACTACGACCGATTTAGTAGAACATAAAATAATCACAAAAGATGAAGAACCTATATTCTTAAGAGCATATAGGACACCATTTACAAATAAAGAGAAGATTAGAATTCATGTCGAGGAAATGTTAGAACAAGGAATAATTCAACCTAGTGTGTCACCCTGGGGATTCCCTGTACACCTAGTGAAGAAAAAACCAGACGCATCAGGAAAAGAAAAAACAAGAATGGTCATAGATTATCGGCAACTGAATGCAAAAACCATAGATGATCGACATCCACTACCGAATATGGAAGATATCTTAGACAAACTAGGAAGAGCGCAATACTTTACAGTTTTGGACCTAACATCAGGTTACCACCAAATAAGGCTAGACAAAAATTCAAAACAAAAGACGGCGTTTAATACGGAATTCGGACATTTTGAATTCAACCGAATGCCTTTTGGCCTGAAAAACGCACCGGCGACTTTTCAACGCATGATGAATCACGTGCTAAGAGACCTAATCAACACACACTGTTTAGTTTATTTAGATGACATTATTATATTTTCACCTAATTTGGAAGAACATAAAAAATCATTAGAAAAAGTATTCAAAAAATTACAAATTTATAATTTAAAACTGCAACTCGACAAATGCGAGTTCTGCAAGAAAGAAACCGAGTTCTTAGGACATATCGTTACAACAGAAGGAATAAAACCAAATCCACAGAAAATTTCGGCAATACAAAACTACCCAATACCGAGGAATCAAAAGGAGATCCGAGGATTTTTAGGACTCATGGGCTATTATCGCAAATTTATTAAAGACTTTTCGAAAATTACACGACCCTTAACAAAACAATTAAAGAAAAATGTTCAAATAAAAATCGACGAAGAATTCATAGAAACTATCAACAAATGTAAGACACTCTTGACTAATAACCCAATTTTGAAATATCCAGATATGAACAAGACATTTACTCTAACGACAGACGCCTCTAATGAAGCTTTAGGAGCGGTACTAACACAAGAAGATCACCCCGTCGCTTATGGATCGAGGACTCTCAACGACGCGGAGAAAAATTACAGCACCACAGAAAAAGAACTGTTAGCGATAGTTTGGGCAACTAAACACTTTAGGCCGTATCTTTATGGAAACAAATTCACAATCGAAACGGATCACCGACCACTAACCTGGCTATTCTCACTTAAAGAGGCCAATTCGAAATTGACGAGATGGAAGCTCAGTTTAACGGAATATTAAATATAAGAAAGGAAAGGAAAATTACGTAGCCGACGCGTTATCGAGACCACCTAAAGAAACCTATATAAACGAGGTCGATTTTGACACCATCGTGGCAAACGCTGATGGACCCACCGAACACGACTTACAGGAATTAGACGAGATTTTGAAGAATCTCTCACCAGAACAGGAAGAAGATAATCAAACAATACATACATCTCGAGGAGAAATCGATATTGACATCCCATACAAAGAATCACCATTAAATTTTCAGAAAAATCAAATCATACTCGATACCCATAGAAGTTCAACAGAAACAATAGTTAAACAACTAAATTTATTCGAAAACACAAAGAAACGTACTTATTGTAGTTTACCATTCGGATGTAATGACGAAGAAATTTTAAACATTTTAAAAGACCTCATTCAACCAAATATCAACATTAGCATTTACTTCAAAAAACGTAACATGGAGAGAGAAATTCTAAAAATCATTCGAGAAAATTTTAACAATACTATTAAAATCAATATCACTAATAAATTATTAGAGGACGTAGAAGACCAAAATGAACAGACAAAATTTATTGAATATAATTCACACGGGAAAAACGAAACATCGAGGAATTAACGAAACCTATAACTCATTAAAAAATTTATATTACTGGCCCAAAATGGAAACCGACGTAACTAAGTACATTAATAACTGTGAAATTTGCAATTTATCGAAAATTGAGAGAAATCCACAAAAATTACCAATATCATTGACACCAACACCGGATAAACCATTCCAAATTATACACGCTGATTTGTTATTCATCAATCAAAAAATCCTGTTGACAATTGTCGACGCATTTTCCAAATACGCGCAAGCTTATCTTTTACCGGATAGAAATTCACAAACCATTTTACAATATTTATCATTGTACATGTCACATCATGGCATTTTTTCAAAATTAATCACGGACAATGACCCATCCTTCTGTAATAATTTAGTAACAGAATTCTTAAAAACTCACAAAATTCATCACCATAGGGTATGTACCGAAAACTCTAAATCAAACGGGATAGTTGAAAGATTTAACTCAACTCTAATAGAATCTTTACGAGTATTAAATGTCGAAAAATCGAAATTAGCTTTTGAAACTCAAGTACACCTGGCAGTAATCGCGTATAATAATAGCATCCACACAACAACGAAATTTACACCCTTCCAAATAATTAACGGCAACGAACGAAATATTTTACCTTTCGACAAAACTAGTAACCGAATTACCGAAGATTACATAAATGAAAGAAACAAAACAACAGAACTTCTTAATCAACAAGTAAAAGAAAACATACTCAAGATAAAGGAAAAAATACAACAAAAGCAACCGGAAAATACGATAGAAGAAAATTTACCAGAGCAAATTGTATATGTTCGGAGAAATCAACAACGAAATAAATTAAGGCCGTACGCAGAGAAAATAAAAATCCAAAACGTAACAGACAACACCGTAACATTTAAAAACAAACGAAACAAAAACACTAAACTTAAACGAGATTTAATCAAAAGAAGTAAAAGGCATGTGTTGTTACAGGATGAAAACGGCAGCACTAACCCTCACGATCCTGGCCCTAGTACTAGCGGACAAGGAAATACAAATCAAACCCATTAATAATTATCTGCTACCCTTAGCATTAGGAAACGCGTATAAGCACGTATCTAACCATAAATTAGTATTTACTTTAGAATATAGCCATGTAAGTTTATTAATTAACAGTTTAACTTCTCAACACGAACTTATTTTTAACAAATATAAAAATATTAAGCACAGCACAGAACCTACATTATCTGAACATGACGTAAATATTGTCAAATTACTAAAGCAATGCCAAAATCAAATACAATCCATTATCAGAAAATACAAAAATTTTATATCATTTAAACGAAACAAGCGATCACCCTTTAATTTTATTGGTAAGGCAGCAAATTGGCTTTTTGGAGTAATGGACGATGACGAAAGAAAAGAAATTTACGAAATTATACAGCGACTAAAGAAAATCAAATTGACATTGTCAAGAATGTAAATTATAAAACAACGTTATTACAAACCATGTTTAATCAAATTCAAAATTTAACTAACAACATTAATAGTAACGGGCGCTTAATTGAAAAGCACATCAATCATCTAAACGAGAAAGTTGCAGAAATAGATCAATACACCTTAATACTTGAAATCATATTTATTTTAGAAAACAACATAAACGAAGTAGAAACATTTATCAATGAGTTACATCAATCAATTATACTAGGATTCAGAAACCAATTACACCCTTTCTTACTACCTTATTCACAATTACGTAACGAACTAAATCATTTAAAAGCTCTATATCCAAAAGGAACACTAAATTTATTAAACGATCATTACTATTACTCAATACTAGCCGTACGAATAGGTTTAGACACCACCAACTTAATTATTTCAATCGAGTTCCCAATAGTGGAAGATAACAATGCAACATTATATAAAATTGTAAAAAGTACCCTATCACGAAACATATGTTCTAGAACGATGTGACTATTTAGTGTGGTCCTACAACCAGCTAGAATGTGTTACTAACTATTTTTCGGTAGAAAACAAATATATAATCGAAAACAACGATACAGTGCAAATTAATAATAATTGTGTTAAAAATTTATTACAAAACAGTGTTGACAACTGTACTATTGTAAAAATTGGTCAATCGCCAACCAGGTTAATAGCCCTTAATCAGGCGAACTATGTTCTAATAACTGAAAGTGAAGTGTTGGTTAAATACCAGTGCAAAACAAAAGGAACTGTTACGATTAATAAGAATTCGTTAATTAAACTACCCTTGAATTGTTCTATAGAATTTAAGCAACAATTGTTTGTTAATAGTAAAGAAGAGGTATACGAAGAAATGATTTTACCTGAAATTACGCGATTAGAATTTAATGAAATTAATACAATTAATCAACCTTTTGAACTAACAAAAATTAATTTTGACGAAAACTTACAAAAACAAATCTTTGAAGATCGAGTAATGCACCCTCAAGAAATACCCCTTCATTACCAACTTACCTATTATTTGTTTCTCATTTTAATAATTATTGTAATTATTATTTTTTGTAAATTTAAGAATAAGCTAAGGTCAATGATTGTAAGAAAGCCTGGGGACAGTCTTTCAACTCGGCAGGGAGGAGTTATATCACAGGAAATAGAAACAAGGGAAACGCTCATGTAACACCGCCGTATTATAGTTTCCAATAATAAGCATTTTCTATGAGAAAGTAGATGTAAGCATTTTATTTAGTTGAATTGTAAAACTAATTATTAAGTAAGTTTGTTAACAACCGCCGTGGTAATCGTTGCATAAATAAATAAAAATAAAGTTAAATTGAAATTTAGTTTTCTTTTTAAAAACATAATATTTCCAAACGGAAATATAATTTATATATATATAGGTATATAGGTATATAGGTATATATAGGCATACTTACTTGATCGATATAAGTCAATAAGATTGAAATAAGTTTGCATTCGTTATTAGAAAAGTCGTTATAGGTAATTTGGAGTAGTATAATAGTTAACCAAGCTCATAAAATAACAATTTTGACATAAATGACATGACACATAAACTATTTATGGAAGGGGAATTACTGTACTGCCAACCTCTAGTTATAAAATTCTACTACATTTGTTACGTGCATAAATTTAAATAATGCATCACCCTGTACATCAATTTAATTAAAAACTACTTTGATATTTCTTGACGCCATCTATCGGGTTCGTTGGTCACTTTGTATTGACAGACGGCATCCGGTGTCAGACCGGCATTTGCACTTTACCATCGTACCTGTTAATATCTATGTCTGCGTGAATTGAATATCGTTTTCAAGAATCATCCACGTGCTGGGACACGATGGAAATTAGTAGTTTCTCTTAAATAATTGATTTCATACCCGCAGAGTAAGTGATTTTATTCTTTCTTTAATTAAACGTAATTTCTATGTCTTTTGGTTAGCACCATGTGCCACCTTCATGACTAGGGATATTTGTATCGTTACATAAAATCCTCAAGGGGGAAATTATAAGCGAAAGCAGAAGATCTTAATTACTGTAGACGATTTAATTCTATGTGGAGGCCATATATTCACCTGGATGACTATCACATTGTTCGGAAGATCTTAATTACTGGGTCCGATTAAATTCTATTCGAAGGCAATTACTTAATACCACCAGAGGCGTAACATTAGTATAACAGCATCCGACGTTCGGTTTGTGTTTTGTGTACATTTTACAATTTACGTAATGACTTTGTAGATTTCGATTTCGTGAGCTATTAGGTTGACACGATTTGCAATTAAAATTAATTACAGGGCACGTGTCGAAGGACGCGCTTCCTCCGCATAAAAGGAACACCTGTATTGGTGGAAAGTTTTATAAATTTTCTTTCGTCGTCAACGAGGTTTCTCACGAAACTTACAATCATCATAACTTCGTACTGATTATCGTAATGGTAATATCATTAGTTAGTAAATTTGCTTATACTACGTATGCTGTTTATGCTTATTTATTGTGATAATTTAATGTTAATGCTATAATAATTATTTTGCCTTATTGTCGTTACTACCATATTTCTAGTTATGTAAATGATATTTACTGCGAACTATTCGTATTCATGTTCTTCACTAATGTCATGTACGTTGCCTATCTTACGGTGATTCGATTTTGTATATTCTCGCTAGTACCTACTCAGATTTGACTATTTAATTCTTATTATATTTATCGTGATAGAGTAATTAAAGCACCATTGTTATTAACGATTTAGTTTTTCTCTTTTATTCGTTTCTTTCAGCAGTTACGAACTTAACATCATAGTTACAAGTTTATTACCATTTCTGTGGTGAGCAAGCAGGAACTGACTTTGGATAGGCTCTGGCGCCCTTAATTATCTTTCATTTACCTCTAGGAACCCTACCCTCTCTCCGACTGTTGAGAGTTGGCCGTGCAGGTTCGTAACCAGCTAAAACTTGTAACAAAATTGGCAGCCCAACTGACTGGGGCTTCGATTATCTCATATCGAATTTCTCATTCTCTATATTTCTTTTAACAATTTGCTTTAATTGGGGTTAGCGTAGGATTAACTTATACTGTTGAATTTCTCTCGACTTAGTGTGTAGCAAATTGGCTACCTGACTTTTCGATTCTTTTTCTTTCGAATTTCTCATTCGGCATAATTCTTTCTGCTGTTTAGATTTTTTCTCTAATTAGTGTAGGATCACTGGCAGGAATAGGTAGTTTATATTGTTGACTTGCTATCGATTTAGTGTGTGCGATCATAAGTTCTTCTAGCTTTATTGATTTCTTTTATCTTTTCTGAGTCTTACGTGGGTTCGAGTTTACTTTGCTTTGTTTCTTTAGTTACTGCTACTAGACTGGACGTCTGAGTTACTCATTAACTTTTACTTTTTCTGTATTTTTCTTTAGTGCTGCAGTTTGATTGTAGATTAGCACTTTGCTTACGTTTCTTTTAATCGGACCTTCGTTTTGATTTTTGGATTGACTCGACTACGTCGATTAATTTGTTTTCTTATTGGATTACTTACTGGATAGTAATACGGCTGGTACTTACTGTTATTTTGAATTTTGTCAGGCACATGGTGGCGGATTTTCGTCGTAGTTAACTGCCTGGGTTAGTTTCTTGTTTACTTGTTATTGTTGTAGCTATGTATTCTTCAGATAAAGAACCACCACTTCTTACTTCATCAGACTCTGATTCGGAAATGGACTTGGCTAATTGGAATATTACTTTCTCTGGTGAAGATCCGTTTGTACTAATGGAGTTTCTTATTCGTATTGATGAGTTGTGTTTGTCTCGTGAAGTTTCTCAGCACCAACTTTTTCTTTCAGCTTCTGATGTGTTATCGGGTAAAGCTCTTCTTGTGTTTAGAAGTAGACGACATACTTTACGTTCTTGGAAAGAGGTTACTGCGATGCTGAAAGCTGAATTTCTGCCTGTAGATTATGATGAAAGGTTAATGGATACTATTCGTAATCGAGTGATGGAACCTAAGGAACCTATTGTGATGTACGTTGCTACTATGCAATATCTTTTTATGCAATTGTTAGAACCAGTCTCGGAGAAGACGCAGTTAAAAATCGTACGCCGCAACTTGACTCCTTTGTATCAATCTCATTTTGCACTGGTGGATATTACATCTTTTTCTCAATTGATTTCTTTAGGCAAACGTTTGGAGTTGAACTTTAATCGTAGCAATTCTCGTAGTTTTATAACATCCGAAAGGAATGACTTACTTCTAGAATCATCTGTGATTACTACTGCTACTACCGCAGTTTCGGTTAATACGGTTGCTGATTCTCTTACTACTCCTTCACTTCCTTCTTCTATAACTACTGAGTCTAATACTTGTATGCATTGTCGTTCTAAAACTGAGAAACTTGAACGTCCTGTTCGTTCTTTAGCTTCTCTTCCTCCAAATTTTTCTTCAGTTTCTAGGATTATTAGTCCTACTAACGATCCTTGGTACTTAGGTTTGGTTTCTAGAGTTTCTGCTTGTCCTCGTCGTTTCTCTCGTTGGTGTCTTGTGAAAGGTCTTCTATGTAAACGTGTACGCATATCTTCATCTGACTCTTGCGTGTGGAAATTAGTTGTTCCTTCGGAACAACGCAAACAATTAATCCACGATCACCATCTTCCATCTGAGCGTGAACACCGCAGTGTTAGGAGTACGTTGGAAGCTCTTCGCTATCACTTCTACTGGCCTCATATGAGACCCAAGGTTGCGGAGTTCATACGTCACTGTTCTTGTTCGAACGCACAGCGTAGCAATCCTTTTAGGTCACGTCACATTTTGACAAGTAGAACGAAGCTTTCCAACACTAGTGTTGCTACAAGATCTACGCGTCTACATAAGGATCGTGCTATTTCGCCGGATGTAAAAGCCGCTGCTATTGCTTTTGCATCTCCTTCTTCAGTCGTTTCTAATTATTCTTTGTTGTCTCCCTCTGCTAATCGTTCTCTTCGCTTTCATCGGCGTCGCAAGCGTCGTAAGTGCTAGTTCACTTTTTGGGCTTTCGACTTTCGACCTTTGCTATTCTTTTGTTCTGTTCTTTCGGTTTTGGTGGTTCGAGTCTTTGGATACGTCGTCGGTATCTTTTTGGTTGTAGCTTGGATATTACCCAATTGTTCTTCTCATGTTGCTGTCACCGATTTTCTTTTCTTTGCTTAAGTTTCTAGTACTTTTGTTTTGGTTTCTTTCTTCTCCATCTTACTTCAGGACAGACTACCTTTCCGTCTGTATATATTTATATCCGCTTAGTCGGCATTTTTGGATCGGTACGTCATATATAGAAATCTCGCTTCTGCTTTTGGATTTTGCTTTTTCTTTTTTTGAGTTTTCTATTCCGCTCGTCGGCCTTAAAGTCTTGAAGTATATTTTCCAATTTGGGACAGCAATTGGTACGCATTCGTTCTATAACTAATAGTGATACATTTTCTCATACCTGGTTTTTTTCTACCCTAGGGCGGTTGGTTGGGCATTGAAGGGTTGGTCACTCCCTTTCGTTTCTTCTACGGAGAGAAGAACGAATCAGACATTTACACCTTGTCTTATCTTTCTCCGTCTGTCTCTTTTTATCCTTTCTTGTCTTTCTTACTTTTGATTTTTTTCTTTTGCTTTTCTTTCTCGGTTACTTCTCTCGCTTTATTGGGGTTAATGGGTTTTTGTTTTGTTGGTTTCGGTTTGAAGCTTGGAATAGACTGCAACGTCGCTTCTTGTACTTTGTACTTCCGCTTAGTCGGCATTTTTGATGTTGTTAGTCACCGTTAGGATATTTCTTTTCTTTGGGTTTCTTTTGCTCTTGGAGTATTCTAATCCGTTCTTCGGCATTTGGGTTCCAATGCGACATCCCAACGCAACGAGCACTGACTCACGATGCTTAATTGGCAAGTGAAGTTTTCTGTTCTTTATTGACTCATACTTTCTTTTTCTTCTGGTTTCGTTTGAGGTTGCTTTGAAAGTTCTTCTCTCTGCTTAAGCTTAGTCTTTCTTTATTTTCTTGGATTCTCTGCAACCATATTCTTTTCCTTTATTTTTCTTTTTGCTAATTCTTTCTTTTGCTACTTTGGGATTAGTAAATTATTCGTTTTGCTGTGTAGGTCTGAAACTTGAAACAGACTACAACTCCGTTTTCTGTACTTTAGGTACTTCCGCTTGCTCGGCTTTTCTGGATGTTGTTAGTCATTCTTGGGATATCTCTTTTGCTACTTTTCTCTTTGATTTTTTGGGGATATTCTATTCCGTTGATCGGCTGATAAGTTTCCTTGTTACAGTCCATCACAGTGATCGATGATTGACAAGTGTTTGTTTAGCAACTGATAGTTTTTTACGTTCTTTTCTCTCCTTTCTTTTCTTCGAGTTCTAGTTCTGGGGATTATTAGTACTTAGGATTTTGGGTTACTTATTTTGATATTTGTACTTAAGGGTTGGGGACTTAAGGGGATTTTAGGGCTACTTAGTCCTGGACGCTTGTCCAAACTTCTACCTTTCTTATATTCTTTTCTTTTCTCTGGAATTCTTTTGATACTTACGTCTTTACTGTATTGGGTTACTGATTGTTTGTACCTTACTTTTTGGTATCGCTGTATGCGCTTCGGAAATTAGTAAACCATGTTGGTATTCTTCTTTGCTTTTAGATCAAATTACTCTTGGTTTCTTGGAGATACCTTTCGCTTCGTGCGCTTCTGTTACAGTTTTGGTTGTCGGCATTCTTAAGATTCTGGAAAACCTCTGTCTCTTCTGTATTTGTGGTAATCTGATGAGATTACACGGGGTTGGGTTTCTTGGAATTGGGTTGGTTTTGGATTTAAGGGTTCTATCCTTGGCGTATGCCTAAATTTCTGTCTTCATTTTAGCTTTTGTTTCGTTATCTCCGCTCCACGCTTTTATCTTGCTGGGGAATTCTGTTACGTGCATAAATTTAAATAATGCATCACCCTGTACATCAATTTAATTAAAAACTACTTTGATATTTCTTGACGCCATCTATCGGGTTCGTTGGTCACTTTGTATTGACAGACGGCATCCGGTGTCAGACCGGCATTTGCACTTTACCATCGTACCTGTTAATATCTATGTCTGCGTGAATTGAATATCGTTTTCAAGAATCATCCACGTGCTGGGACACGATGGAAATTAGTAGTTTCTCTTAAATAATTGATTTCATACCCGCAGAGTAAGTGATTTTATTCTTTCTTTAATTAAACGTAATTTCTATGTCTTTTGGTTAGCACCATGTGCCACCTTCATGACTAGGGATATTTGTATCGTTACATAAAATCCTCAAGGGGGAAATTATAAGCAAAAGCAGAAGATCTTAATTACTGTAGACGATTTAATTCTATGTGGAGGCCATATATTCACCTGGATGACTATCACATTGTTCGGAAGATCTTAATTACTGGGTCCGATTAAATTCTATTCGAAGGCAATTACTTAATACCACCAGAGGCGTAACATTAGTATAACAGCATCCGACGTTCGGTTTGTGTTTTGTGTACATTTTACAATTTACGTAATGACTTTGTAGATTTCGATTTCGTGAGCTATTAGGTTGACACGATTTGCAATTAAAATTAATTACAGGGCACGTGTCGAAGGGAGCGCTTCCTCCGCATAAAAGGAACACCTGTATTGGTGGTAAGTTTTTTATAAATTTTCTTTCGTCGTCAACGAGGTTTCTCACGAAACTTACAATCATCATAACTTCGTACTGATTATCGTAATGGTAATATCATTAGTTAGTAAATTTGCTTATACTACGTATGCTGTTTATGCTTATTTATTGTGATAATTTAATGTTAATGCTATAATAATTATTTTGCCTTATTGTCGTTACTACCATATTTCTAGTTATGTAAATGATATTTACTGCGAACTAT
Source organism: Aquatica leii (assembly GCA_035610365.1). NCBI lineage: Eukaryota > Metazoa > Arthropoda > Insecta > Coleoptera > Lampyridae > Aquatica > Aquatica leii. The sequence continues at coordinate 50,055,510 of CM069437.1, read as the reverse complement.
TCGTATTCATGTTCTTCACTAATGTCATGTACGTTGCCTATCTTACGGTGATTCGATTTTGTATATTCTCGCTAGTACCTACTCAGATTTGACTATTTAATTCTTATTATATTTATCGTGATAGAGTAATTAAAGCACCATTGTTATTAACGATTTAGTATTTCTCTTTTATTCGTTTCTTTCAGCAGTTACGAACTTAACATCATAGTTACAAGTTTATTACCATTTCTGTGGTGAGCAAGCAGGAACTGTCTTTGGATAGGGTCTGGCGCCCTTAATTATCTTTTATTTACCTCTAGGAACCCTACCCTCTCTCCGACTGTTGAGAGTTGGCCGTGCAGGTTCGTAACCAGCTAAAACTTGTAACACATTTAACCTTGACTTTACCGGCCTAGTCCGGAAAAGTAATTTTTCCGGCCGATTATATTGCTTGTAAAATACGTCAAACGGACGGAGACATAAAAAAATATTTAGGAAATAAATTGTTTAAATTTGTTTAAAACATACGAGTTGCACGGTAGTTGCGTCAAACATTAGAAATGTACCCGGCAGTTTGTTGGAGTAAATACAATTGGAAGAATTTAAAAAAAAATTGTTACTGCATTAAGATGATTTGAACTAACAAAATATACAAGTCATTGTTTTTGGAGATCCAAAGCATTATGATTGGCAGTTGTAGATCTGCATACTCTCAAACGTAATAAAAACTAAATATCTGGTGAAGTTGTAGAAAAAACGTTAAACCGTTAGTAAAAACTAAAAAAAATTTTAAAGACAGATTTAACTTGGAAAAAATTGCGATTAATTTTGAAAATTTTTACAAATTTTACAATGTATATTTATAAACAGGTTTAAATATGTTTTGGAAAATTCTACTCTCCTTACCGCAAAATGATTAATACTATAATATCTCTCATTACAACACTAAAAAAACCTGTAATTAGACATTTACACATTAAGAATACATAATAAATCTCTACATACCATTGCTTTTTTGGTATAATTTAATTGTCAGATAAAACTATTGCTTACATTTTAATTGATATTTTTAAACATCTACAACAATTCTATTATTTTTGAAAATATTTTGCCTTCATCTACTTCTACAGTGACAGTCCTAGCATTAAAGCCTCATGGGAAAACCCATAAATTATAAAATTTTCAAATTATGATATTAACGTTGCAATTCTGTTTTAAAAGCTTAAGATTCTAAAAAAATCAGTAAGTAACCTAATGTGATCGAAATATTCCTATCAAACGTAAGTAAGATTTTAAGTAATTCATGAGATAAGAAAATATAAACGTAAATTATATTAACTGCAGCTGACGTAATATAATTCAATCGCATGTGCGACATTTTTCTTTTTAACGTTTTAATTTAAGTTAGTTTTGATTTTTAATTTGAATTTAAACCTTAGGTTTGAGTGTAAATAGCAAGTATTAAAATATTCAATTACTGTCAAAATATGTTTAAATCCTAATTAAACCAGCAAAGATTAAATTTATTTAATAACCAAATTTAGTTACAACTGCATGACATTGTACGAAATAAATTGTTGTTCGAAATTCAATTGCAAAAATATATAAAAACTTTAATATAACTCAAAAATCAATTGATGCTTATATACATACTATAATAATTTAATATTCTTATACTATTTTACAAAACTGTAATAGAACGTACAGTAGAACATGAAATGCGTAAAAACGTACAAAAGAATAATAATCGAGAAGCCGTCAATTTTATGTCTTTCAAAAGAAACCTATAAAAATATTTGTCAAGTAAATATCGAGTCCTTTTTATCACTTTATATAAAGAGATTATTGATTTTCCACATTTTGGTTGACCACGTATATTTTCATAAATCATATAGGGTGTCATCTATTGCATTCATATTTTATACTTAGCCAACCCATCAGCAATAACCTGATTTTTTCGACAGCTTCATTTTATATGTGTTCATAAATTATTTCTCGAATGCATATATAAAAAGATAAATAAAATTCAATTACTTAACCAGATTTAATATTCACTGTATTTATTGGAAAGTTTTTCAATTTGTTAATGAATGACAAAGACGAGAAAAACAACATTTGAACGTTTCATTAGTTAAACTGCAAGCCATATTATTCTTCTAGGAATTATATTTATTTGCATTTTTAAAAAAACACATCACACAATTATGAACTATTTTTAAAATTGTTTATTTTACGATTTCGTCGCATTCTGAATTTGAAGTACAACGCTAAAAACCCATTTAACGCAAATTTGCTACTTTCTCTATCGTCTTTCACATACTAAAATCGTTTGACAAATAAAAAATTTTAACAAAATTCATTTATTTTTATTGGTTTAAGAAACGCATTAATTGATTTTTATTCAATGTTAAATGTTATACTGTGAGACGCTATTTAATTAACAGAATGGCGGAAATATAATTTAAAAGGAAAGAAAGGATATTGAGCGGGGTTTGACTTAAAGGGTACAGAACGTTCCCCAAGTTATAAATAAAGTTTAATTTAATTTTATGTACATTTATTAAATGCAACCGTAATTAAACCGCAGGTTGTTATTAAAATGCTTTTTGTAATTAAGAGAACCCAAGAGCCTCTTCTATATAGATAGTAATTTTGATTACACTTTTTTAGGTAGCTTTATTATTTTTTACTATAAATTATGATGCAAACGCTCGAATATTAACGGTAAATACACAAATTGGAAAATGCCAGCTAGTGTACTACAACATGTAAATTAAAATTGACAATCGCAACATAATTGAGCTTTTGCATGCCCACACTTGTTTATTCTCTAAGTGTCTGTTACATGTTTATACAATTACAATTATTTTGGTTTAAAAAAGCGTGTTATTTAAAAATGCTTAATTTTTATTTAAAATATTACACGACACGGTATAATTACGTTTACTAATGTATTTTCTGCTAAACTTTTTGTTGGTATAACATCAGTTGGATGAACTTTAAACATTTTGACATAAAATATGCAAAATGTATTTCTCTGCATTATTGATCAGTTGGTGTATGCACATCTAAAAATCTATGTAAAATTGATAAGGACAGTTTGAAAGTATCGGGCAATACAAACAAAATGTAGTTTCCAAAGTAAATAAAATTGAAAATAAGTCTAGACAGAAAAGTGTATTTGCAAGTTTAATCGAATTTTCTAAAAACAATTGATGCACATGCTTTTACATAATTATTTGTATACATGTTTTAATGATTATAACATTTTTTTAACTAAGTTTAGTTTTAACATGCTTATTGATAATAAAAAAAATAATAAAATTTTTTAATAAATGTTATTGTCAACTACACTTAGTTTGAGGTACAATAGTTCTTTTAGATAAACTAAAAAGGACAAAACCATTCCCGCAAAATGTGCATTATGTCCATGCGATTACCCAACAAATTGCAAAGCGAGGTGTACAAGAGTATCCTACCAAGAAAAAAGAAAAGTTGTAGATTTGGACCGACTCAACAAAATCCAACTACTTTTTTTGTAATGCCACTGGCCGCTGAAGAAATTTACAATAAACAAAATATTTAAAAAAAAACCTACGCAAAAGCTACTGCTAGTCATGAACAGGAAACCGCTTCTAAAGATAGTAAAACCAACACCCAACAAAATAGCATACTTGAGAAACTACTAATCAAACAACAGAAAAAGTTAGATTAACTCTTTTAACAAATAGGTATTTTGTTAAATCTTTTGATAACTATTATTACCAATTAAATTTTTAATGGTTTCTCTTCGCATTGCAATCTGGAACATAAACGGATTGTCACTTAATATCCTCAAACTACCATCTTTTATCACATCAAATAGGTTGAATGCAATCTTAATATACGAGTCATATGCCACACTCAAAAGTTCATTTCAGATAAAAAAATTTAATGTATATGTCATACTACATCCTGATAGCAGATATTATAATAATTCATAAATCTAGAATATCTACTTATGAAACTTCCATCTATAGACTAATCAGCTTTAAACCTTTGCTGCCAAAGCTCTGGAATTTTTTTTTTCAACTAGACTAAGATTCTGTAAGGATAAATGCGACATTATTTCAATGCATCAATTTGGATTTTGCAAATGATGTTTTACCTCTTCGCATACAGCTCTGGAGTCAGGCTTTTGATAAAGTTTGGCACAAAGATTTTTAATGCAGAATTAACAAAATTACAAGATTAATTCTACTTAATTATAAAATGGTACTTTTCTGATAAACTATTCTTAGTGAAACAAGGCAACGCTGTATTTTCTTTGCCCAATATAGAGACAGCGGTTCTATAAAGTACTATATTCGTCCCAATGCTCTACAACATCTTTACGTGTGACCTATTAATATCTAATAATACTACCATTGATACCTGAAGAAAAAAAACTGCCCTTCGGAAAACTAGGCAATATTTTATCCCATTCGAACTGTGCTAAATATCTGGATGTTTACCTAAATGCAAGAATAACTTAGGACACCCATACAAAAAAGGGACAAGTTGAAAACTTTGTACTGGCTCATCGGCAAAAAGTCTGAGCTACTTGTTGACAATAAACTTCTTATCTACAAGTCAATACTAAAGCCTATCTGAATCTTTAGTATTCAACTGTGGGGTTCAGCTAGCAATCGCAATACACTTTACCTACTACAACGTGTGAAAAATCGCATTCTGCGCGGCATAACACCCGTTTAATAATAGTTTAATTCTTGGCAACAACTTATTTTGGCATATAAAGAAATCAAAATCAACTACATTACACAATAGGTCAACGTCATATACTCTCATTAACCTTAAGATATGGACTCTTATCATCACGAACATTGGCAAATATAAAATCTAAAAGAATACGTTGCTTGTAAGCCAAGTATAAAATAGAATCTAAGATTGAAGATAGTGTAGAAACTATGACTCGGTCCGTAGGCTTCCGACAATTAACCCCAGCTAGTCTACAGCCAAAACAATAACGAATAAAAGATTTGTCATAATTTGGCAATATATATCCAGTCTGAAGACAATTCTAACAAGTTACGCAAAGAAAAGAGCATAGAAAACCTCGTGGATAAAAATTAAAACCAGAAAAAATTGAGATAGAAACGTTTTTTTCGAAACGTACCAAACGATTCTTAGAAGTATAAGCTAGAAAAGAAACCGAAGCGTCACTAAACCAATGCAGGTTCCAACAATCGAGTGGTCCGCCACAAAGAAGGTGATTTCTAGTTGTCTACTGAAAGCTTAGTCAATTTCTTTGATTTCGACTTGTATTTCATCGCCGATTTTCGTAATCAGGTGGTAAGAATTCTAATTTTAAAAAAGTAACTACGTCTTGTAAAAAACGCAAAGAATTTTAAATTAGCCTAAATAGACACAAAGCCTTTTCAGTCAGGATTTCAGCAGCAGAATTAAACAAATTTGTTGGTGAGGCAACGGAACATTAATACAAGCAGTCTTTGAAAGAACAGAAATAGTTTGATTTGATACTCCATTTCAGCTTTAGAATAAAAATAAAGTAAGAACAAGTTGTTCTCCATCCGGAAGTAAGAACTCTAACAGAACCTGTTTAGTACTAGACAAAAGCAAATTCGCAATAGAAACCAAAGTAGTTTTAATAGCTTTCTTCCTTTTAGCTGTAAACTCATCCAAATTGACGGTGACACTTTGCTTTTTCTCCCCCATTAAGCAACATACGCAAACAGCGACGATTTATGTGTACTAGCTAGTTTAAAAGTAGAAGATAAAATGCTACCATCAAATTTGCTTAGTAACGTTTGTAGTTCAGCAATAGCTTGCTAGACAGTTACATTATTATCCGCAAACACTAAAGCAATAATACCCACAGGAAAAACTGCTTTTTTTAAATTTCTATTATTTTATAAAGCGCTACGTACCGCAACAAACCCACCAGAGAGTAATTCATATTAAAGCTCCTGTTTCTCAAGCCGATTTACTTCTAAACGCCAAGTAGCCATCTTATTAACAAGGTTTCCAAAAGAACGTAAAAAAAATATTAAATCAATAGTAGCACAGCTCCGATTACGTTTTGCTAAAAATACGACAAAATCTTAAGGAGAATTAAACTAATTGTAAAGCAAAACCGTACGACTAAAACCAACTCGAAATAAAAATCAGAACAAGTAATAGCGATGGTATCGTATCGCTCACTCTACCACAAAAAAATAATCTAATAAGAAGAAAGGGTTAATCGACGTAGTCAAATTAATCAAAAATAAAAAAAAAACAAAGCACAGCAGTCAATGGACTAACACAAAGTAGTAAATATTAAAATGTTAGCGAACTAAATCCGAAGTCAGGTCCTGCAACAAAATAACAAAAACGAAGCAAAATGTGAGTAAGTGGACTTCACTAATAATAATCAAGAAGTAAAAAAAATATTAAAAATAAAACAAATTAAAACCCCACACAGTCCTAGAGAGTTGGGTGTCAAATTTTGTTACAAGAATTTTATTGCAACTTAAAGGCAAGCAACTAACTCAGTTTAATTTGGCAAGCGGTGTCCTAATCCTACACTAAATTAAAAAAAATGCCAAAACAAGTAAATATGTATATTTAAATATGTCAATTACTAAAGAAAACAAAATAGGAACTTTTAACAACAATATATTTATTTTACACAAGAGAGAATAGTCGTTAAAATCAACAAAGAAGGAAGTAGACCAATGCTAGTTATAGATTCGTTAACTAATATAGTAATATCACAGCTGTAATACTGATGTAAGCCTTTTTGATCAGGCAATTTATCATACAACTAATTATCTTCCTTTGCTAAGAAACGTTATAAGTGAATGATTTCAATTTGAATATAAATATTACTCGATCAACTATGCAGTCGCAAAATATGTCGACAGTCGATAATAATCAATCGTAAAAAAATAAAATATGAGCACAAAACTTACCCAACCCACAACTCTTTGTCAACAGTAGCGACTTCCACTACACTGATTTATCTGATTTAAAAACGAAAATATGCGTAGTATATAAGTTTATGTACGACGGTTAATCTTATTTTGCCTTTGACTATAACTGCGTTAAAGTCATCGAATAAACTTGACGGATCAACGTATTCAACGAGAATACATAAGGTTACAGATGCTATAAAGTTTGCGATTTAAAGTAAGTTTAAGTCAGTATGATCTAGCGTTATAATTACATAAATAAAGTTATTGGCTGAAAGCTAAAAACTTATCTAAACATGGTAAAAAGATAACGTGACAACGCCATCTTTAGAAATTGCTTTCCCTACCTAGAACGTCGCGTGATTAACCCAATCGCAGAATCCGACCAATACCTGGAATAAGTTTTGTCTAGCACATTTGATAAAAGCGTATTGGAAATCACTACCAAAAAAAATTCAACAGAAAAAAGACTAAAATAACACTAAGATACACGACCGTAAAGAGCGAGTAAAATGACCGTTAGACAATCAATAGCGGCGTTAATTTTTATTTAGAATAAATATTTTTGAAGAATACAAAATAACGAGCATTGATAATAACAAGATAATTTTGTGATAGAAACTATTAAAAGCGTGTGGCGTAAAACGCTTGAAACATTCTCAATGACATCATTTTTAGTATTTATAAATGCTAGAGGTGTATTTGGTAAAATTATTTTTTACTCTTTACATGTTTTTTAATCAATTAATACAATAAATTGGGTATTTTTTCACGGATGGACATTTCTATAATCGATCGAGACGAAGGCTTTAAAAGTCTACGAGAGAAAAAAACGCTTAATTTAGACAGGGACAAGTTGAATACATCATTTTATTGTTAGAACAGAGACTATGAGACCCCTAAAATCTTAAAATCTCTAAGACACAGTTCAACGCCAAGTACACAGAAACTGTCAATGATGGTATACAAAAGCAAAAAATTAAAATTTATGACAGTTAAGAACAATAAATTGTTTTAAAATAATTTTTATCACAAATATTATCAAATCTTTGTGTCTTTGTTATAAATTGATTTAGTTTTTGACATTGTATTTGACACTACTACATGCATGGTGTTATTGAAATCCTTTGACGATTGGTTGAATTTAAAAAAAATGCAATAAGGTAATTTTTTTATTGGTTAATTGATGCAGTAAAAAGTTATCAGCAATGTCGAAGTTGGTAGCATTTACTACTGGCTATGCTATGTATAATAATAATTTTTTTTCAATACGCTGTCAAGTAGTTGAATAGTAAACTGAACTACTGTCAGTTCTGTCATGAAATTTACTGTCAAGTTCAATTGTATAACAGAGAACAGATAATGGTCTGAAATACCTAATTAATAAAGTTTAATTTTAGAAAAAAAATTACTGTTTCGCTCTTAATAAAAACTGCTACGTTTTTAGTATAATCTATCACTACTTTCCACAGTTGCAGGGGGATTTGTAACCTAAAATCTAGTACCTTGATTCTACTTGGAATCGGTAGCAAAAATAATGCCCTTGCACAGTCGAAGAAGGGACGTAGGTAGCAATTACACAACGCAGCCAAGTTCTAGACAACTCATCTATTTAAAATAACAAGAAAACATAAGAACAGTCACAAACATAAAAATAACCCAACGAATAACTAATTTATAAGCGCCAGTTAATTTATTCGAGTCCTGAATGGATTCTGGAAAAATTAACAAAACCCGAAGATTGAAGAAGTAAAACTAAACATACCATAAGTAACATCCTAATTACGTTTAGAACTAGCAAAGTTTATATAAAACTAAAACTTCAGTAAAGCTTAGACTTAAGGAAATTAAGTTTTCTTGTTATTGAACCATGTTAGACAAATTACGCGTAATAACACACGTAACGTAAAATAAAATTAACTAACCGGGAACAGGTTTTTCCTTTTTGTTAAGCAAACGTAAAATCAAATTATCGTATAATAAACTTTGACCTAGACTAAAATGGACTGGCCCAACATATGAAAATGAAAGCAAAACATCTACATAAAATAACGAAAATAAATGTTAAACTATCTTACAGCCCTGTTTTGGAAATAACGTTACCAAACCTCGGTGTCGACAGAATGGCTAGAGCTCCAGACAAGTTTCTGGTCCGTGCGTATGTGCGTATGAAAAGAAAATCTACAACATAGGGGTAAAATAGCACATCACTTCGTATTCCATGTAGGTCAATAGTTAATTATAAGTATCAAAAAGGAAAAAAATGACCGTCTAAACACAATTTGGTATTACTTGTACTTAACCACTTTTACGTAAAGTAATTCAGTTTGTGACGCATCCACATCTTTATAATCGTTAATTCAAATTCCCCGTTCAGAAATAAAAATAAGTAATCTTCGGCAATTTTTGGTTAAGAAAATTTCATTCGTGTTTTACTGACTTGTAAACACCCGCGCATGCCACCTAACGGAGCATTCTACGATGTCCTTGGAAATGTGCGTCGGTCTATTAACTTTCCGAGGACAAAGATAAAATTAAGGAACAGTAGAAGAAAACTAAAAAAAACCTCTGCTAAATTGCTCTAAATTATAAAAAGATAGAAATTGAATTGGAAACTCATCAAGCTGGTTTTTGTGAATTTTGTCAATTAAATACAAATGCAATTTGCTACACGAGCGTCTACTACTACCTATCAATTACATCAGTCTTCTACGGATAGCAACGGTGAAATTATCTAAAAGCGCGCCAAATTAGTTGGTAACGCCACGTAGCCGCGTTGCATTGAAACGGTACTTCTAACAATTACATTGTGAAAAAGGTATTTCTACCTTCGCTTGTTATCGTAATGTTATTAATAAAAAAACCGTAACAAATCTTTTTAAAATTTTTTCAAAGAAAAAAAATTATATTGGTAAAAACAATATAAACAATAAGGTATGTAGAGTTTCTAGCATAACTTTTTCTCATGCTTACGGTTTTGCGTCGCATTTATGTTCGTTATACTATGCTTCACTTTTGACGCTAGTGGCATAAATTACTATTTCGGTGTTCGTTAATACCACCCAAAAACAACCTCAAAAATAATTAACGCTTGTGCAATTTTACACAATTTGTCTAGAAAAAATCAATGTACAAATTATTTCTAATGAAGATATAATGTAGATAAAAACTTGGGCACAAACTAATCACGATATAAAATAGAAGAAGAAAGTTGGCAAAATAAAATAAGACAATAAATAATAAATCTTTATTTTAATTATACCTACTATGTTTTATACTATTTATTTTTAAAAACGTATGTTATTTTATAAATTACTAAACTTTTAGTCTCGGATATGATTATTAATAAGCTTTAAATACACTTTTTTTTAACAATTTGCAACTGTTTATTTTAAAACCACTTTTTAGCAATAGCCTTAACTTTTGAGCAGGGTTAGATAATAAACAGTTTAACAACACAAGAAAAAAAACATGGGGTATCTATGGTACCAGTTTTGTTTACTGTTTTTAAGCATTTACGAGGTTTATTGCAATATTTTCTTTAAAATACATATTCTATATTATTTCTCAGAGTTTTGTCTAAATTATATAAGCAACATTTCTGATGAGCACGAAAAAAACTGTTTTAAAACATTTTGAAAGCTTGGACATTACAAATGGAGAAAATTGATTATAAGAGATAATGTATTATTTATAATTACAAAACATTAAATTAAAAATCTTATAAACAGTTTTTTAAATTATAACTTAAATTGGAGTTAATTTGATTATTTATGAAAATAAATTTGTATATGACAAACTAAAGAAAAATTATTAGTTAGTGTAATTAATCCTTTTTTTATTATATGATTTTTGAGTTGACTGTGTATAGTATAATTATTTAAGACAATCCACGAAAAATTATAGTTAGACATAAAAAATTTGTGAGACAACTATCAATTTTCTGCTGTTATTATTATTAACATTTTATTAAATACAATCTACAAAACTTAAAATAATTGCCAAGTAATTACAATAAAAATGTAGCATATAATTGAAAAAGTAAAAACTAGAATGTTTAAAGCATTAATTCAACTTTAATTGCAGATTTCCATTTAGTCGCTTACGAATTTTTTAGTTTGTTCTAAATTTTTATTTGAGATTTTACATAACTATAAAAGATTTCTTGCGTGACATTTGAACCTTTAATGTATTTTTGCTGTAATTCGCAGTGAATGAACTAAAAAGCTTTAGCAGTTATACGGTATCGTTAGTTCAATCACTTTTTATTAAATTTACTTCTTTAAAAATTCCACTTAATTAAAATTTTTATGACCTTATCAGTAAAGTATAAGTCTATTATAGTAACTGAAAATTGAACACTGTAAAAAACTGTAACCTACTTTTCCATACATACGGTTTTTGGTATTTGTTTAGTTCTTTTAATTCCTTAATTAAATGTGTCTTTATTAAACTCTATTTATAGATCTTTTTACTTAAATTGTTTAATTAATTTTTGTTGCTTTTAGCAAAAATAAGCTACGAGTCAGCAAACAGGTAATGAAAATGGAGTTTTTCATTCTCTATTATTAAACGACAAAATTTAATGTTCTAAAAGGTTGTTAATAATACTGCAAAATGATATTTAACATTTTACAGTTTTATATTATGCAAATTTACTGTATTTTAATTGTTACGACGAAAAAATAAATCTTTTTATAATACTAATAATAATTTACTAATATTTAAGACGTAGTTTATTTATGATATTTATTTAAAGAAATTGTAATTAGAATTTGAAATAAATAAAATTACTTACACTAAAAACAAAACAACTATAGTTGTAAACTGTTATTAGTAGTTCATACAGAAAAAGTATAAAGAATTTTGTGTAAATTTATTTGTGATAGCTTTATTAAATATTACTTTTGAACGCTATACGCTACCTAAATAAGGTTCAAAATTCTACATCTCAATTTCTAACGTTTTACGATATTCTTTTTGAAATAACCAAAGAAAACAAGATCTATAGTCGTTTTGAAATGGTCATACTTTTCCGTCATACTCGTTTAACAAAACGAAAAATTGAAATTAAAGTTTAAATGGCAATTATTTTTTTTCTTTTTCAATATCATAAAACAGTTATTGAATTATTTTATTTGTACACATAATACATTTTTTACAACTAAATAGTTTTACGTAATTACAATATTTATAGTACTATAAACAAGTATTAGTTTTGTAAGAGCAGCATGAAATATACGATTGTATTTAGTTTTCTTGTAAGTACAATTATAAATTAAGAAAAAAGCAATAAAATTAGTTTGATTGTGCTATTTATCTGCGAAAATTTCAAGAGCGAAATCGAATTCTTGTGTACGATGTTAAATACAATTTGTAGAGTTGAGTACGGAACGAGGCCAGTGGCGTAAACCTTCAACTTTGATCCCTAATAATTACTCGTATACGTGACTAAATAATTGCATTTATAATAGATTTGCTGCTTACCATACAAACATCATGTTACATTCAATAAATCTTGCTACTTTTACAATAAGCAATTATTAGATGTCGTGTTAGTTATTAATTCTGTTTGCTACTTTTCAGTGCAATATATTATATTAATTAGAAAGCTTCCATTGTATTGACAAAGGTATTGAAAAGTACCTTTTTATACTTCGCGTCTATAATCGAAGTTATTATAGCATCCATTTGGGTGCTATAATATAGCTTTCATTTTTTTTGATTATAGCATCCAAACTTTAATTACTCAAGGTTGGTCACATCGTTAAAATTGATATATATGTCAAAATTGAACAAAATTTATTTAATTTTTTCATTGCAATTTCCATAGTTCATTTTGATTAAATTAGTAAGATGAGTAAATTCTACACATACTTTTATATATTATATTTTAAGAATTTGTTTTAAATTTCAATTTTGCGCGCAATGTTAGAGGTCAGATGACGTTTATGATCATGCGTGATTATAAATTATGAAAAATTATAACCTCTGATTATGACGCCGTTTGCATGTTTGTTACCGTTCTTATATGCTTTATTTTCTGTAAAATTGGTTAATAAGTACTATACAATATATAACGTTATTACTGAGTATTGGTGTTGTTTATTTCATATTTATGGTACAGTTGTTATATACATTGTTATTAATAACCACATTTGAGGAGTCCTTTGAATTAATTGTTAAACCAGGGTAAGAATTATTACCATTTGTTACATTTATATTATGTTCATTAATATTAGTTTTAGTAACACTAGTCATATTGGAATCTTTTGAACATCCTGGTAAATTTATATTGTTAATGTTGGAGTTTTTTGAACATCCAGGTAAGTCGATATTTTCTTGCGGAACAAACATTTTTGCAACATCAATTTTATTTTTCAGTGAAGCATCTACATAGCTCTCTGCAACAGTTGAAGACTTCCACCCACCATGCCTTTTCAATGTTAATAAATCTCCGCCACGATTTGCCAAATGTGTAGCACTCGATCTTCGGAAACAATGACCCGTAAACAGTTCTGGATTAGGCAATTTTAAATAAACTGCAATGTTTTTTGATACTTTTCCTATTGTGTTGATACCAATAGGGCTGTTAATGCAGCGATCATTTCTGTATGTTATTAGTTTTGGTAGGTCTAAGTTTTGCATATTCCTTAATCAATTCAATCCAATTTGTATCAGTGATTGCGAACGTGCGTAAAATATTATTTTTTGTTTTAGGAAATGATATAATAATTGAATCTTGTTTGAATTCAATGTCATCTGTAGACAAATTGAGTAATTCATCTCTCCTACAGGCACTATTAAAACCAATAATCAGGATGACCTAAAGTTCATATCGTAACACAAGAAGTATACTCATTGTTGTATTAATTATAAAAATACTTACTTTCATAGCTAAATATAATTCATTATCAGCTTCATTTATAAATTTATTAATATTGTCTTCTTCTAAAATTTTTGATTTTTTCGGCAAATAACCAACCGATGCCTGTTTCAGTAAAGCGTGTAATTTATTAAACTTTGATATATCTACGTTTTGATGTAAATTTAAACTACACCGTAACATTGAATACATTGACCACAAAGTTGATGATTTGTAATTATGTCGCTGTAGTTCAAAGTAAGCTAATAATGCATTTTCTGTTATTTTTGTCACTTTTTTTTCACGGCACCATTTTTCAAATTTGATGTACTGTTTATCATATACATGTTTTGATTTTGTAGGAATTAAATTTCTTAAAGTATTTTGCGCAATTTTTCGAATTTCTGGTGGAGTACAAGATAATTCTTCGTCCATCTTTTTTAATTAATTTAAAACAAATGCATAACTACTAATAAACAAATTCGAATTTTAAGTTTTGAATGTCAGTGTAGCCAATTGTTAAAAATTTAGAATACATTATAATTACAAATTTTTATTTAAGAGTTGAATTAAAGTCGCAAAATATAAAAAATAGTATAAAAAACTGGTTCATAAATCATTTTATCGCATTGGACCATTAAAACACTCGCCGCAAGCGGCTCGTGTTTTAAACTTGGTCGCGTGCGATAAAATTTGACTTATGAAACTTGTTGTTTAATATACTATTTATTAATTATAAATTATTTATTATTTGTTTAGTAAGAAATAAATTTTCATAAAACAAAAAACCAATAAAAGAACATATTGAAACTGTTTTGCAAATGCCATCTTGTGGTAAAAAAATACTACGTATAATAAAATAAAAACTAAAATAGCGTGTCTTAGTCCAGCTTAACTTGGTACTGTTAATATATTCATCTGCTGCTCGTTTTAAGTCCTAAAAGCCGTTTGGGGTTATGTCAACAACATTAAATGGTAGAGTGTACCTTGCTAATTTTACTATTGCGTGGAGGTCTAAAGGTACATGTGCTTTAGTTACTTTCTTGCGTTGTTCTATTAAAGCAAAACCTTTATCGAATGGCATAAAACTATGGCCACTTACAAGAAATTTCTGTTCAATAGTTTGGAAAACCTCATTGGCCACCAGAAAGAATAATGTAAATAATACAATCCTGTTCTTATTTTGACCGCCGCAATTATCACACTATATTACGAAATGCTCCTTAAGAGTCAGTCCCCGATTTACATTACATAGAAAACATGAAGCAATTTTCTTAGCTCTAGAAGAAGCTACTCCTTCATACCACTTATACATGTAGACCTCATTCGTATCTCTAATATAAGCTCCTAAATTGTAGCAAGATACCTGAGCTGTAGATCCATGGATAAACAACACCTTGTAGTATCCGGATCTTGAGACTCAATCGTACCTTGCTTTAATATCTCTCTTGTTCCTTCGGCTTTGCGATGACGTGTATCCAGCTGAATTTTGGCATATTGACTTAAATTAATATTGGCATTAATTTTACAGTTTAGTTTGTCACATGTGCTGAATGTATCGACTTGAGGTCTATAGAAACATAGGTTGGAAAAATTCTTGATGAAAACAGATTTATAAAATTTGTAGGTTATTAGCAAATCTGGGTGTAATTGCGTAAAAATTTTAAACAGTCTGTGAATATTTAAGTCAAGACTCAGGTACTCCTTTTTAGATTTGGCCTTTGAATAATGACCAACTTCTCTTGGAATTAGGTTTATGTGTGTTATTACAAAATTACCGATCAGCTTCAAAATATTTTGGAGTATTATAACAAGTGTTGCCCATTTTTTTTTTAATAAAGATACGTTCTTTTTTATTATTGACATCGAATGTTTTCTGAAATGTTTTCTTATATACTCGAACAAATTTTCCTTGTTTATCAGAAAGGGAATAGCATATTGTTGCTTGACATCGGTTATTGTTTTCATTCTCATATGAACCATGTCACCTTCTTTGAACATCACAAATACTTATAAGCTCTATTAGAAAAGTGCTTACTGTTTTCATATTATCTTGTGTATAGCATTTTTCAAAAGGAGAACGTTTTCTTTTCTAGCTAACATCTTTGAAAATCAACTTGCATTTGCATGTGATCTACAAACAAATAAACTTGCCAATAACAGGAAAAGCAAAAATTTGGTGTGTATTTCTTACCTACTCCTTTGGATAGGTTTTTTCATGTACTATCTTCTTTTTTTATGTTTTGAATAACTTTTCACTTGTTTTTGAACGACCATGTTCACTGCTAAATGAACCACTGCTTTTTCTTTGGTTTTCTTCTATTATAATATATTATAAATCGAGAACTTATCACTTTATCAGACACAACATACACGTGCAAATGTCAACAAATTACTGAGATTGTAGTATTTGACTTAGAACTTTTCTTAACAGGTTAATTTTAATATTAGTGCTTAGAATTTTTCATAGGACATGGCACATAGAACGTTTTTATGTAAAAAAGTAAATTTTGGAATAAATAGGATTTAGGCTCTTTCTAATTTTCACTCTTCAATCGACAGTTTATGTAGTCAGCACGCGATAGCAATTTAACTTAAACTAATTGACTAATAATAATAAGAAACAAATCATTTTAAACGTTTCAACGCGATTAGTAAATATGATTTATGAGAAACACCGTAGCGACAGCAAATAGTCAAATCAAAAATTGAGTTACCAAGATTCAAGTTTACTTTCAGAAAACGTTTTCGTACTGGCTTCCTGTAAGCTAACTAGTTAAAAATAATCGTGTCTAGTAACATTTATGAAAAGTAAAAGAACCGAAACGTATCGTATGCTGTTACACATGCACTTTCGTCAAAGGTGGTATTAATTAAACGCTTAGCTTCTGAATAAAAATATTAATCGTATCGCAGTATTTGTAGGTCCAATGCTTCCTTTTAGAACTTTTCCATCGTCGATGTTTAAACTTGTACAGACAAAGAAACCCACATGTAGGAGGTAACCCGTGGCGCTAAGGAAACGGTATGGAAACAGACACTTACCCTGCGTTTAATAAATTAATTAATTATACATTTTTTTATTATACATCGTGTCACAACAGGTGGATGTTTTAAGAAATCAAGTTTATTTCAAGCAGGCATATTTTTATGTAGCAAACGACATGAAAGTAAAATGACAACTTTTTGTTTACTCGCACGGAATGGTAATAGTGTCGACAAATGGAAGACTAACTTTAATTCATACAATATACAGAGCAGCACAAATTAAATTTAGAGCACGTAACAATCTACAGGAAGGCCCATTGTACTTACTGCGCTTCTTGTCTAAAACATTCGCAAACGCATGGAACAAAGTCTAAGTAAATCGGTAACAAAATTATCTGCGGCAACAGATACAATAATTTTAAATTCCACTTTTAAATTACAAACCTTTAATTTCTTAGAATTGTCAGTAAAAACTTGCCACAAAACGTTAAAAAAAAATTTTTTTGATGACTGTACAGTTTTGTAGCATTTATTTTATGTAAAAAGTTTTTTTAAATGTTATAGGATAAATAATAATTAAAAAAGCTGCTTAACCATATACAAATTGCCACAATCTAATGTTGGTAAGAGATTACAAACAATTAAAAATGAAAAAAAAAGAATAAACAAGGATTGCCAAAACCGATAAAAATATTTTTAATTTAAAACAAATATACATAAACACACTGCTTCGATAAATGCATGACGTTATGTCACTAACTCACTAACTTTCTATCTATCTTATAAGAAATTAAAAATTAATAACATTTGATTACAAACTATTAAAACATACAAACCATAAAATCGTAACCGGTTAAAGATTTATCAAAACGGATCAGCTTGTAATTTATTAAACTGTATAGAATTTTTATTATTAAACAAGTTAGAACTATAAATGAATATATGCTTTAAATGTACCTTTTTTCTAGATTAATATCGTAAAACAGCACTTTTAGTGTAACTAATTATTTACAGGCGCAGTGATTATATTCAACGACTCTTTGACATAATAATAAAAATATATTAAGTCTAGAAATGAGATGCTATATTATATTTAGCACGGAAGAAATTTTATAACAATATTACAAAGTGTGAGCGGTTTTAATATTAAGTATAAAAATAGAAAAATATGAATACACCTGAAACTTAATTCTTTCTGCCACGTTAACTCGCTTTGTGCATTTTTACACCAATTTCTTTTTCTAATTCTACTTTTGCGTTTTTATTAAAATGAACTTTGATTGAGGTGTTATATATAACAAAAAAATTTTTTTGTGCTTTACTTTATTTATCAAATTTATTATATATTAATATTATTATTGTTCAAACAGAAACATCATTTTCGATAAACTTGTGTTATTTCTATATTCATTGATTGTAAAAATATATAAAACATTTATTTTTACAATTTATTGTTGTCAATACAAGAATGAAATTAACTAGAACGTCTATTAGCAGTAAATAAATGCGTTAATTGCAAGGCTGAAAAGGATTAAACTAAATGAAATATAAATAGACTTATTTATATTTTATTGGGGCTATTAATAGAAAATTAAAATTTGCATTGTGTAATACTGCTTTAAATTTAGTTTATATATGATCATAAAAGCAATGAATTAAAATTGAAATACTTTTTATTTATTTAAAAACCTCATTAATTTATTAACGTTCGAATTAGAAGAGATGCCATAACTTTTTACTTAATGCTTTAACAAAGATGTTTTTTTTAGATTACGGAATGAAATCGGTTTTTTGCTTTCTGTAAAGTTATAGTTATTATTATAAACACATTTTGTTTTTGAATGCAAGTTTAAAGAAACTGGTAGATGCTACTATACTAAATCTTGACATTTGGTTGTAGTCTGAAAGTTCTCATTTTACAATGTGATTTATTTTATTTTTATTTACTGGTATATACGAGAATAAAGTTATAGATGGTGTACCTGATTACCCAGTTGTTACTTAAGAAGGTAAAATTAGGCCATAAATACAAGCAAAAAAAATTTTCTAAAGTTGTTTACACCATAAATAAAAGTAAACTGTTGTAAAAAGAGCTTTCTTCTCAGTTGTTTCCTGACACCAAAAACAAAAATAAATACAAAAGAATGTTATCAGATAAAGCGTAGTTTAATTACTGTGGTTAAATTAAGTTGTTATTTTTTATAATATAAAATATAATTAAAGGTTAAATTTTGCAGTGTCGTATACTTTACTTTTCACATAGCTTTAGAAAAAAAGCTTAAATGGTCAATATTTGGACTACGGGCTGCCCAGTGTTTGGAACTGTTTCTTTCCAACGCAGTGCTTTATATGCAAGAGACACCATTGTGCATAAACTACATTGTTAAATAAATATAAAATTCTTAAGATACCCGCCGAAGCATTAATCAAAAACGGTTACTGAAAGTTCAAATTCAATTTCATGAAAGTTTTATTTTGTTTTCGAAAAAATTCAGCATCCCGTTTTATGTAAAACACTAATTTAAAAATAATAATACTTTGGTATTAAAGTCAAAATTTCTTACTACAACAACTGACAAAATTCACGTAGCAGTTCAAAATCAACGTCAATTAACTATGGAAAGCCGTTTTACTTTTTCATGCATCTAACTAATACACGAAATTAAAAATTATACAAATTAAGTTGTTATACATTTTCTTGTTACATTAAAAGTATTTTTTTTTATTAGTTCTATCGTCTACATAACCTAAAAATGAATTTTAAATATAATGTAGCAGACAATGTCTAAATAAGATAAAAATGAATTGTAAATATGTTGTAACATACTTTAAATTAAATATTAAATTCAAATAAAAACAGAATTTTTTTGATACATTAAACGAATAATTTCGACTACATTAAAATGGATTCATAACAATAAAATGAATTTCAAATATGGGTTTAACATATTTTAAATTCAGAATTTATATGTTTGTATATCGAAAAAATTCAATTTCAAGTATGTTAAAGACATTTTTAATTCCAATATAATTTGGTTCATAGACCTTTACGTTTACTTAATATTATTTTAAGAAAATTTTTTGTCATACGTTATATCGTTTTCCAAAATTTTGTATATTTTAGTCGTTTACCTAACGAAAAAATGAATTTCAAATATGTATTTGACATAATTTTAATTTCTAACGTTTTAAATCGGTTTTACATGTGGCAACGTAGCTTCACGCGTGCGTACGCTGAACGGTTTCAAAGCGCGCCAACAGCTGATACCAATGATGCTGATACCGCTGATACCTATGGCTGATACCATTTGATCACAGCTGTGACCTGATACTATTAACCAATATTTGCTATTAACTTGTTGAATCTGTGTAGTTCTTCAATTTTGATTATCGCAAGCGCGACTAAAATATACGAAACTTTGGGAAACGATGCAATGTATGACAAAAAATTCTGTTAACATAATATTAGCTAAACGTGAAGATCTTTGAATATAATTATATTGGAATTAAAAATATGTCTTTAACATAAATGAAATTGAATTTTTTTGATATACAAACAAATAAATTCCAAATTTATATATATTATTTATATTATGTTAAAGACATATTTGAAATTCATTTTATTGTTATACATTCATTTTATTGTAGTCAAAATTATTCGTTTAATGTATCAAAAAAAATTCGGTTTAAATTTTAACTTAACATTTAATTTAAAATATGTTACAACGTATTAACAATTCATTTTTATGTTATTTAGACATTGTCGTTATGAAACAATCTTATACAGTAATGTAAAATAAATTTATTGTATTAAATTAAAACAAGTTAAAATATTTTTATACGTTTATATTTACCCTCTGATACATAAAATAATTTGAAATATATTTATTCGTAAAATAGATACAAATAATTATTTTGTTATCACCTTAAAAAAAATATATTTTTATATGTCGACTCATATTAGTATTATATTTTTAGAAGTCAACACATATTTTTTAATGAAATAGTTTATGTTAAAACTTATGGCAAAGATATGACAGCAGTCTGTTTATTTATTTAAATATATGAAATACATATTTGAAATTAATTTTAAATATCTGTTGACTTATTTCTAAATCGTCATATTATTTTTTAATAACGAATGTTTCTATATGACATTAAAAAATAAAAGGGCTTTCCATAATTAACTGTTAGATACGGTAAAAATACAGATTACAATTCTTCAAATTACAGTGTACTGTGGTATGAGGAACGAGTTGTTTTTCTAATCCAATTTGCAATACCTGCACATACAACAAAGAAAAACAAATATTAAAGTTCTGATTTTATTGAAAAAATTTATTCTTTTACTTATTTTTCAGCTGGCATTACATGAGGTAGTCTTTCTTTCCTATAGTTCTTGTAGTTAGGAAGAACACTTCTAATATCTGTAGGGCTTTGCACAGACGGCAAAATAAAGTTTATCAAATGCAATTAATGCAAATTACTTAGCAATAACTAAAAAAATAGAAACAGAAATAAAGCTAAAGCCTTGTTTTGGTTACAACGACAAATAAACGTAATGGAGAACATAAAATACATTTTGTTAGGTTAGGTCAGGGTCAACACAAAAAAATAAAAATTGGTATCTGCTGTAATTATTTTATTGACGATTTGTTTTATAGATAATGAAAAATTAAAAAATACAATAATCACCACATCAAGACGTTTTAAAATACGGATTTTACAGCATTTGCCGCATAGTTAAAATACACAGTCAATCTTTACTCTTAAAAAAATCGTTTAACACAACAGAAAAACTACTTCTTGACTCTGTAATCAGAAATACGCTGTATAAGTTATCATAAAATGTGTTGTCCATATTTACAAATTTTACAAAAGTTTACTTTATGTTAACCTCATAGCAATCAAATGTAAAAATATTTTTTACAACTTTATATTAGTGGTAAAAGAATTAACAATAAAAGTTTACTGCAAAAGGTAATTAAAACAAAAAAAAACAAAAAAAATTTATTTAATATACACAAGAACTTTATTTGTAAGTAAAAATTTCTAAATTTTTATATTTTTTTAAACAGAAATTGAGTTTCTAAATCCAACTTTGATTATAGCAAATGCGCTAAAGTAAAATGTAATTGAAAAATTACAAACTTTAAAAATAAAATTCAGGTTGTTCCCCAAAAGAATGAATTTCTGAAAACGTACGTGTTTATATACTAGCCGCTGTAACTGAATGAACACCCAGTAAATGTTCATAAATTTGAATTAAATTTTCAAAAAACTGATATGTTATTCGTACTAAGAAACAATAAAAACTTTAACAAGATACAATCAATTGATCAAATTTCTACAGGGCAAAAAGAATTTGTTTTCATGTTACCATTTTTACTGAGTGTTTGAGAGTTTATTTAGTTTTGTTAGAGTGTAAAAGTAAAAAGATCCTTTCTGTGCGGCAATGTGCGAATTTTTATCAATTAATTGAGTTTGAGCTGATATAAGAATCAGTCTACGAGAAGCTGAATTATTTATTTATAATGTTGATGAGCAAAAAATAATGAAGAACAAAAACGTTTACGACTTGGTCGTCCCAGATGCACCACTAATCATGGTGCGTAATTAGGCTTTTCAGCTTTTAGCTTTTTGTGGCCTTTTCTCGTAGACCACGAAAATTAGAGATGGATGGAGAGGTTTAATTATCTAACAAATTACTATACGATCTGTTTATCAAAGTAGTTGATTTTTTGGACCATACGACCATTTCTATATTTACATATAAGTTCACGTCATAAAAATGCACGGCTAGAGTGTTGTAATAAAAAGTTGCAATAGAGCAAAGAATAGAAACGAGTAGCTTTTAAAGAGAATTCTTGATTTTGGTTCTAGAGTCAGGATAGCCACGGAATGGTCAGAAGACGTGCTGTAAAAAGGAGGGACATCTAATTTTCTGTAGAACGACATACCGTTCTCTATCAAGGTGTGATGGTATGGAAGGTTATTTACTAACCAGTTTTAGTTCTATATATTTAACAATTAGAAAATTGGAGTTTAAATTGAACAAAAAAAGAAACAAAGAGTGCATATTTTTTTACTGCGTTACGTTTTTTTTCGATTGGAGGTTTTTTTTTATTAGAGAATTTAATATACTCGATTCTCTATGCTCAAAATACTGGTTTATCAGGGAACGTTTGGAACACATTTGGCAATCACAATTATTCAGTCTTGGAAAGGATATAATTCAGCCTTATTAGGGTTGAGTTTTAATAATACCCCTTAAATAATAGTCAATACCCTAAATTAATATAATATTACGTTTGTAAAAATTAAAAAATAGTAGAATGTTACAATTGTTTTGATCTTTAAATATTTAAGATCATCTTCAAACTAAAATTTAAATTACAGTGAATTAATTAACAAGAAGTTTTTTTGTAAATTCGATAAGCATTGGACGACAAAAATGTACTGATGAAAGCGATGGATTTTGCCAAATAACACTGTTATCCACTTCACTAACAAGCTTAAGCGGCACAAACGATGATATTCATAGATTAGAATCTTAGCTTACTTTCTTACTTACAAAATCATTTGTTTGTACTTGTTTTGTCCATAAAAATCATCTCATCCCCACTTACCGTATAAAATCATTCTTGCTTCGCCAAAGACATTAATGGAATCAACCATTAGTAATCAATCTAGTAACTGTGTGATCTAAAAGAGACTGCAATTTTAATTTTATTGTTCGAATCGTCATATTGTTGTTTAATTAAATCTAAATCTGGTAACATTTTTAGAGCATCGTTATTAGAATAAAGCACCAAAGACAGCTTTTTTTTCATTAAATTCTTATGAAACGCATCCAAGGCTTCCTTCGACATAGAACGTAGTTACTCAACAATGGCAGCATGTTTAGATTTTTCGATTAATTTTAGCCCTTGTACATAAGAATGGTAAATATGATCGAGTCACAATTCTCAAAATAATCTAACGGCTTTTCTGTGTTGGCTTCGCTTCGAAGATAATTCATAATCCCTGCATGGTTTTCCTCGTTTAATAGCATATGATGTATCGAACTGTACAGTGTAATTTCCATTAAGCCACTTAGCATATCTTGTCAAAAATGTGTATTTGGATCTTCCGGCTTTATTCTGTCGTTGTAAAAATTGCGGAAACAAATCTTTTTAAATTTTTACAGTAGCGCAAGTGTGATTTGATTCAGTTAAAGCGGGAAACTTTTCTTTAATGTATCTATGCGCTATATTTATATGTTTTCCATGCTCATGAAATTAACACATAACTCGCGTTTATTAATATTTATAGAGCTCATCGTGGTTTCAATTTTTTTTTGTTTTAATATGAAAACGATGCTCGATTTAATACGTTTTGTGTTACCTTTTACATTATGCGTTAGAAAATAATAATTCGTGATACACTTTGGAATTTCTTAATTTTCATATAGAAATGTAACGAAATGCAGTGTGAATTGCAGTGCATTTTATAGATAGATATGTTATCTGTCAGATGTAGTAAATGCTTGAGCAAACCCTGTTGGCAGGTAAAAGTTTAGTGAATGTAGTTAGTATTTCATTTTCAACACGGGTACGAAAAAAGCATTCTACAAAATAAACTAAAGCATTTTTTTAACTAGAAATTGTAGTTCCAAAAAATAGAAGAAACGCTCATTTTCAGTGATATAAAACACATTAGTAAAACTTGATATATTATTAGCTTATTTCTCTGCTCTTTTAATGCACGCGCGCTAAACTTTCTCGGGAGTAATCGAAAACGATCAACTTCAAACTGCTGTAAAACCGCAGTGGAAGCTTCAAACAATAAAAAAAACTAAATCATACTTTAGTTTGTGTACTTTACTATATTTTTAACATCTAGAATGACATCGCCAAAAAGCATTTTTGGCAAATCGCTCTATGAAGTGGAACTATTGCGGTAGCTGGAAACCTTTTGTACCTATCTGGAGAAAAACAGAGGAAAAAATCTTTGTGTGTCGCAGACTAGCTGAATATGCAAGAAACGCAAGAGCAGTAACAGTTTATTGTTGCAATAATTGTATATTGATAAAATTTTAATTTTACGTACGAATAAAATACGAGGTTTCTAAAAATTTAATTCATATTTATTAACGTTTACTAGATATTTATTTATCTGTTTTAATAAAATACAACATACGTCATCTATCCTATCAAAAACTACATAAAGTAGCATAGAATTAAAGAAATTATATGTTAATTAAATTGACAATAAAAATGTTAAGCAATAGGGTTAGTAAATACGTTAAAAATAAGTTTTAGAGGCACAGATATAACTCGATTTATAGATTGGCGGTACAAGATGTAGTGTGCAAGCAAATACTTCGTTTTGGTTATACCACTGATTTAAATACTCTGAAAATATTTCAAATTATTCCAAAGCAAATGCTATTTCTTATGTAAAAAAATTACTTAAAACAACGTTATGTTAACTATGTAAATACTTTATAAAATATATTTTTACATATGTGTACGTAAGAAAATTATGTGTTGCTTTGCAAGCGTATTTCAAAAGCTCGTGTTATACGTCGCGTCGGCGTTTTGCTCGCTTATCAGAATGTTTTCTAAGCTCACCTATTCGTTTGCATTAAAATTGCGATCCCAAATTGACGACAAAAACCCGGCCTATGACACGTTCGTCTATTTGCAAGCAAAGAAAATTTCCCGACTAGTGCAAAATTTTAAATTGACGATTTATTTTAAATAAGAACAATAAGAATAATTTGTAGAGAAGACTTAAAAATGTTAAAATATTAAGAACAACGTTTGAAATTATGTTCTTATAGTTTAGCTAACTGCATTGTTTTAAGTATTTAATAAACATTCAAATATTAAAGATTTTTTAGAGTATATGGTGTATTTGTTTAATACAATTTGCATGCAAGCTTTCGAACTTGAGCTAAGTTCTTTGTCAGACAGTATATATTAAATTAATTTGGCAATTGTAAAACTAAGGCAACTAAAAACAATAACTCGTAAGGGAACTAGATAATTGGCGCAAGTTTATTTAGCTACAGCATTTGCTCAAAAATCTAAAGGAAAATCACCATAAAAACTGTAGACGTAGCTTAAGTATAATTGGTAGACAAATTAAGATTAGAAAATAACAGGTAACCAGGTGTCGGATAACTTGTAGGCACTGTCTCTATTGAAATATGTTTTATGGTGAACCTTTTATGTCTAACATGTTCAAATACTATATCATCGTATAGTTAATTTTAATGTAAACTGTATATGTTTGTAAATTAACCAAATTGAAAAACATCAGTTTCTTGAAGGTGTCTTGTTTACAACGTAAACATCTTTAGTATGTTCCACAAAAACATACGAACTCACATTCTGATTACGTGTGATCCAAAATATTTAATGGTTTTCTATGACTATGCAGACAGTCACTTTAAATTTCTAAAAACCTTATAAATTTTCAATAAATATTTAATTTTAAATACCATTATAAATAATTTTAAAAAAACATTACTTTTGATTACATAATATTTCTCATACTGTGAATGTTCACTTATTGGACTTAATCATATCTATGGGTTATATTTGGGTCGAATAGGTTAAATGTTCTGTTTTAACTTTTAAAAATCAATGTTTCCAAGCCAATCTAGATCTAGTAAACATCAGTAACCATTATAAGTATTTCTATTGTTTTTCATAATTAAACGTTGTCAAGTGTGCACGTTACTACACATTTCATTTATTATTTTGTTAGTATTTATATGCATTTACTTTTTTTGACTAGAAATAACACTTTGTAATTGATATAATAAATTATTGTAAAAAAAAATTTCACAAGCTTTTCCGCCACTTCCTCGTTGCCCCCAAAGATGATCGTAACGTACTGGTGTAAATGCTTAAGTCTATATTAAAATGCTTATCAATAAAGTGTAGATACATTAATTTGTGCAACCGAACCCCATAATTAGTGACTCTGGTAAATTATTTTTATTAAAATTGCGAATACACGTGTAAAAAAATTGCTGTAATTGTCCTTACAACTCAAATTGTTGCTACAACCGTAACATTGCCTACATTCTAAGCAGATAAAGTGAAACTATAGTTTGTCATAGCCTAGGCAAAATTCAATTTAGTTCCTTTGACATAACTCTCGTAGAAACTAAATTTTACTACGCGATCTCAGTGATACTAATGGAAATTGGGGACAAAGTTTTTAACAGCATCACAGAACCGCCAGGAGACAAGCCTTTCAAGACAGCAATTATAGCTAGCGCGGTCTTTACAGAAACGCAAAAATTAAAACAACTTTTCGCTAGGCAGAAATTAGATCGTAAGCCGCTCCAACAGTTAAAGCACATGAAGTCGCTAATAAATACTTAGGCAATAGGGATAATTAAAGAGTTTTCCTTTCAGTAAATCTCTGTGAGTACTGAGTATACAACCGATTTGAGTATCTTTCTTTTTAGGACTAGAGCAACTAGCGAAAGTAACGGACAAACTAATTAAAACCACGCCGTCCGCTATTGCTGTAATAACGTTCCAATTAGAAACCTCATTCTACTACTGCTACCATCTCAACACGTCCCAAAGCTTCCACCAACTACGCAATTTGGTAGAGTTTACGATTTCAATTGTAATCCGCCAGTAATGCAGGAATTAAAACATTTAGTGAAATAACAATAAGGTTAGATTTAGAACCATGTAGAACTTTTTTTTTGAACATTTGTTATAGTCGATGTAACAGATGCTATCTTAGAAACAAATTTTCTAAAGTACTTTAAGTTAATAATAATAGTAATAATGGAGTGTCCAGTGAAACAAGCAAAACACGTAGGTACGCATACAGTGATCGAAACAAGCGAGTTATACCAAAAGCTTATACGGAAATACTCTGACGTTATCAAGCCCACAAATATTGGAAGAATTGCGACACAATGTGTTTCACCACATTCATACAACTGGAACCCTTGTATATAACAAACCTCGTAGACTTGAATCAGATAAGTATTGCATAGTACTCCAAGAATTTGAATCTATGCTACATGTAGGAATAATACAACCATTGTTTTCAAAATCGTCCCATTTCATTTAGTTTCTAGAAAATCTAGCGGTTGGAAAACGTGTAGAGATTTTTGATAGTTGAATGTAAGGACAATTCCAGATTGATACCCAATCCCGCATATGTAAGATTTTGCCCACAATATAAGCGTAAAAGCGTATTATCAAATTTCAGTCAATCTCACCGACAGATTGAAGACCGCTATGTGCAGGGAGACTATTTGAGTTCTTTAAAACTCCGTTTGCGACACAAACTTTTTTGCGTTTTATAAACTAAATTCTGTGCAAAGTTCTCGACTTAGTCTATGCATACAAAAGAATTAGTCAGCAGCTACAGCTACAGCATTCTATAATTTTTCTTGAATGTCAATTTCTAGTTTTAACAAATATTATAGATGTTTTTTTTAAGTTTACTCTCTAAAGAGTGTCTAGTGCATGTTTGACAATAGCAGATTTAGTAATCTAAAGTAAACAAAAATGTCTTTTGCGTTTTTTAGTCTAGTACTCATTATACCACTTTCTCCATTGTATACTTTCCTACAATTGTATATAGCTAAGTCTACTCTAGAAACATTGATAAGAATTTTGTCGTATGTAAGATTTAACAATATTTTAATTTTTGTTTTGACATTATAAGCAATTTTAATAGGTTTTCTAAATATTCTTTCAATGTCAAAATATTTAATCTAAGTTAAAATTTACGGTTGCACTATTTAACGACGCTACTGAGCTTATGAGTGACTGTGAACGTTTGTTTACCGTGGTACTATATTAAAACATGTAAATAGTTTTCTTTCTGTTGAATTTACCTTAGCAGTGATTTTTATTATGCTTTTAGCAAATGTGCTAGGGAAAAAGTGTTTTAGGTATTGGTCGGATTCGGCGTTTGGGGTTAATTACGCAACGTTTCCAGGTAGTAAAAAAATTCTCAAAGATGGCGCCATCAGGTAATCTTCTATTTTTTTCAGCGAGTTTCGGGAGATAGCATCTTTGTACCCGGCTGTTTTTGGAATAAATATGTAACCTGCGGAGTCTACCTCGTTCAACGTAATTGAAAAGGACGAGAATGTATCGTATTACTTCGTTTAACTACTCAAGCAACACATTAATAAAAAAAAGTTTGAATGTCCGTCTGATAAATATTTATTACGTCTTTAAAAACGTTTTAATGTTTAATAAACGTTCAGTCGGACATTTCAACGTTTTTTTATACCAATGTGTTGTTTGAATACTTTATGCACATTATTTGATATATCATAGATCTCCTTGTTTTTATATTTATTACTTTACCTATGTCAGCTTTGTATGTAATACTTTTTTTAGTAACCTAAAATTTTGATTTATGTAATTTGCGTCAATTGTATGGATTAACCGTCAGCTGCTTTCAGCGTATTTAACTTGTGTTATGTAATAACCTAATAACGTTAGATCATACTGACTTGAATTTACTTTCAGTCGCAAACTTTATGTAATCTGTAAGCTTATGTATTGCCGTTAAGTATGTTGACGTGACATCTGTCAGGTTTCTTTGATTATTTGAGCGCAATCATAACCAAAGGCAAAATAACATTAACCGTCGTACATGTAAGCTTACATACTACGCATAGTTTCCATTTTAAATCAGATAAATAAAAGTCATGAAAGTTACTACAATGTACAAAGAAGTGTCAGTTTGGTAAGTTTTGTACTCATATATATTTTTTTTGCGATTTATTTTTATCATTGTCGATTGTCGACATATTTTGCGACTGCATAGCATACGAGGTACTTTGATTGAGTAATATTTATATTTAAATTAAAATCGTTCACTTATAACATTTGCTAGCAATTGAATACATTTACATGTATAGTGGGTTGCATCATAGAAAAAGCTTACATTGATACTATAGCTGTCATATTACTATATTAGTCAAAAAATTAATTTTATAGACCATTCTTTATTTTTGAAATAAATATATTATTGTTAGAAGTTTTGTTTTGTCAAACATTTACGAATCAGCAGATTTAAAGAAGATTTGTATTAGGTGATATTTACTTGTTCCGTTGGTTTTTTTATTTAGTGTAGAATAAGCACATCGAGACTTGCAATCCGCTTACCGATAAAATTAAGTTAGTAGCCAGCAATTAAGTTGCAAAAAAATTCTCGTAAGATATCTCAAAGAATTGGTCGTCTTCGATTGAAAATATATTTTTTTTTTAATTCATTTATATTAATCAATCTATGAACTGTATTTGTATTAAAAAAATTACTTTAAACTACAACAAATTAAGATAACATAAGCATTGTTATTAAATTATTAAGTAGTCAGCTAAATAAGAAAACGCGAAACAACATTAGTATTACACCGTGAGGTACAATGTAACGACGATAAAAAAATGCATTTCTTTTATTTCGAAAACTTTGAGAGTATAGACAATAACAACAGTAGTCTGCATAAAAAATAAAACACTAAAAACTACATTTTGAAGTATTCTTTAAAAATAGATAAATAATAAATCTATATTTTAGGTATACAAACGTTGTTTAATAAAAATTAAGACAATTCTATTAAAAACATTTATTTAAATTGTTATTATTATCATCATCAACTACTGTTATAACAATTTACGTAAATTTGATTTTTTTATAAAGAATATTT
The DNA here is from genome assembly GCA_035610365.1 of Aquatica leii. Lineage (NCBI taxonomy): Eukaryota > Metazoa > Arthropoda > Insecta > Coleoptera > Lampyridae > Aquatica > Aquatica leii. Next base: position 50,025,023 of record CM069437.1, on the reverse strand, counting down.
TTAGAACATATTTGTAACACACTAAATAGATTAATTTAAACAATAGTCTTTCAATAACAAGATTACTACTATCCAGAGCAATTTTCTCTTTTATAATTGGATAGTGGTGTTATCCTCTAGAGCAATACTGTTATTACTACAATTCTTCTTTAGTCTTATAATAGAGAAAATCGATAATATTTTATACTAGTATTTTAGCACGTAATAGATTAACAAACGTTTCGTTAACATCAATAATACGCTTTAAAACCGAAGCACATTAAGCGAAAGCAAAATCATAAATTACAAAAATGTAATTAGATACATCTGGAAAGAGAACTGATCCAGTGGTAAGACGAGAGCTTAAACCCTCGAAATAATGAACCTACAAATCAAAAGTTCGCTCATTTGTGGAAAATCATTAATAGACATCTAAATCAGTTCTTGTTCGAACTATATTAGTGTGTAAAAGATTTAAAGCTTAAACTATTGATATTTTAATAGTTAAAGTAATTTATTTTTATTTTTATTATGTTAATTTATTACTAATGAGTTATTACGTTTTTAATTTTTTGTTTTGTTAGAAAGCAAGCAGTAAATGGCTTATCTTAGATTTATTCTAGTTAATATTATTCCAGTTTCTATTTTAAGAATTATTGATTAGGTAAACGTATGGAGAAATTAGATTGCCGAGTAATCTTCGCGCCACTCAACAAATTATCTGTTCTAGGCGTTCCAGCTATTATGTTAAATTAAATTATTAAAAATATTTTGAACCTAAAACATATTTGTGGGGATGTGTATTACAAAGTAAAAATAAATTAGGTTTAAAATAAAATTATTTGTTACTTTTTACGTATAACGTTGCTTAATATCTTGGTATTTCAATTCAAGCGTAGTTATATAGATAAAATTAATTAAGTTCTTTTATTTTTAATCTGAATAATTACTAACATTTTAAATTTGTTTTAAATGTATACAACCGTATGTATATAAATTCAACTGTTTTAATTGGAGTACAGTTAAGGTTGTTATGTTAAAAATATTTTAATATAAGTTGTGTGCTGTATGAATTTTGTCCCGAAACGTACCTTTTACATACAAAACATAAACTGTCATAACAACAAAATTTCCTTGATTCTTTACTTAGGAGGGACAGGAAAAACCACTTTATACTATTTTAAGGCTACGTTTCGTGCTACACGTGAGCACTTCATCAGGACACTAAAAATTTATTAAAACTTTGTAAGTGTAAGATAACATAAGATGTAAACACTAACTAATGCAATATCTTTTTAGCATAAAAGAACATATAACGAAATAATCACATAAAAATAAAACATAAAAATGTCAATTTATAAAATTAAAAAAAATTTAGGGACGTTCAACAAACACTTGACAAGTAATGTATAATTAAAAATTATTGAATGTCAAGGCCACAAAAGATAAAGATTAAGAAGATGAACTAGAATAATTGAACAGCGATTGAAAACCTACATAGCTATCTCACAATTATTGAAATTAAATTATTATACACACTACTTAGATTATTAGTATCATTATTAAAACTGATATTATTTTTATGTATGTTGATGTGTATCATTTCAGAAACTAAACGTTTTTTTATATTATTTTTGGCTAAAATTATGGCATTATTAAAATCAAAGTTGTGACGCCTGTCTATATGATGAACTGCTAACGCTGTATCGGCTTTTTTGTGTTGCAGTCGTATTTGTGATTGTTAATCCGATTTTTTACCTTCTGCTTAGTTTGTCCAACATAACAGAAATTACAATCCGTACAGTCTAGCTTGTACACTAAGTCATGTTTTTCTATTGTATTAGTTCTATCTTTAATGATACTGTACAGTATGTTGTAAATAGTGTTAGTGTTGTACATAGTAATCTTGATGTTATTTGTTTTAAAATCGGAATGATCCTTTGTGTTAGATTTGGGACGTTTATGATTTTCGTGTACATTAGTATTAGGGTAAGTGTTAAGAGTAGTGTTAAGATTAGTAATAGATGGGTTTTTCTCGTATTTATCATAACGATTTGGGTACCGCTACGTGTCTGCTTCTTTGGAATTATACATGTTGTAAGACTAAATTCCTGTGGTTATTTTTTCTATTTAATTATTAATTTATAAATAATTGCATAAAGTTTAAAACAAATAATATTAAAATATGTTCTATAGCGGAGTTACACAAAAAAAGAAGACCTTTAGGAGTAAGATTGCTCATAAATAAAAAATACAAACAATTTATAGAAACAGTAGTCGACAAAATCCAAACTCAGAATAAAATTGTGATAACGAAAAACCTAAACGCCAGAATTAGGAACAAACCACTACAAAGCATCACTCTCAGAGATTTAATAAAAATGCTGTTAATAAAAACAGGAAACTCCTAAACATGTTCTGCGCAGCAAACAAACTGAAAACTAATAACACTTTTATGGCATATAAATACGCTTAGCAGAACACAAAAAAACATACGTCGGTAATAGTATGATCCATAATAGAACAGTCACTCCACAGATAATATTGGATGTAAGAACACTTAACGTAGCTAATGTGCGAAGTGACCACAAGTTGCTACTCTGTAAAATAAGATTGAACATCTCCATGACACGAAAACTTAAACTCCAATATGTACAAATATTGAACAATATTGAATTATTGGAAGATGAGAGTGCGAAACACTTATTATAAACATACATTAACAGAAAAAATACAACAAAAACCAATCAATCGAGAAAACAATATAGATGAACAATGGAGAACTCTCAAAAATGATATTATTGACGCAGTTAACAAAACATTAGAAAAAAGATAAGTACATATTAACAAAACAAATAAAACTCCATTGTTTACTCCAGAAATAAAGTAATTATGTAAACAAAAGAATAAAAAATATATTAAGTTGATACGAAATAGAAACCAAGAATACCGGACTCTATATAAAACAGAACAAAACAGAGTATGTGCAAGAAAATAAAAAAAAGAATATTAGGAAAGGTTTACAAAATATATAAACAGATACATGTACAAAAACCAGAAAAAAATATAGGTAAGGTCAAGAAGAAACAAACAAAAAATTAAGAATACTACACAAACTAACAAAATCAATGCAAAAGAATGGAAAACATATTTCAGAGGCCTATATAAAGAAAACCAGAAAAACGAAGAGGTGTTGACTGAAAAACAGAAAGAAAAAGTCAACCATATAGCAATAATAGAGGAGAATGTTACGTGCATAAATTTAAAAATGCACTACCCTGTATATTGGTTGAATTAAAATTACTTTTCTATTTCTCGACGCTATCTATCGAGCATCGTTGGCCCCTTCCTTTGAGATCGTTCGCTTTATAACCTGATGCCTGCGTAACTTAAAACTGTTTTCCTAAAACATCCACGTGTTGTGACACCATGTGTAATAAAAATATCTATGTATAATTAGGTATTTAGGAGTAAGTCATTTCAATTCGTCTTTTTGATGAAAGGTAATTTCTATGTTTTTTTATTAGCGCTATGTGCTAAATCTACGAGGGAAAAATTATAATAGGAAGCTTTGGATCTATAAACTCTGCGATACAAGGGCAAACACAGTTGAATTTCTATGCAAAAGCAATTGACGTTTAAATAATACCACCTTGTACGGAAGCGCATGTGTACCAGACACAATTGAATTTCCCTTTGGAGGCAATTGATAACTAATACCATATTGGACAAAAAGACATATTGTAACAGAATACGATATGTTTCGGTTCTCTTACCTTTTATAAATGTTTCTTTTTACCTGTTGTAGTTTGTGAGTCACCAGGTAGACACCATTATTTTGAGGAAGTTTGATTACAAGAAGCCAGTAGAAAAACGTTTTCTGAAAGTACACCTGAATCTTGGTAAGATAATTTGTGATTTTAACTATTTGCTGTCGCTACGATGCTACTCATGAATATTTACTAATCGTGTTGAAACGTTCAAATTTATTTGTTCCTTATTACTATTACTCAATTAGTTTAAGTTAAATTGCTATCGCATGCTGATTACGTCAACTGCCAATTATTATTATTAATAATGTCATTTACTTAACAAAGATTTTTTATGTTCTAGTTGTTACACTTTTGTTTTAAGTGTAGTGTAAGTTGTCGATACTTCTGATGTTTTAGTACCTACGTATATTTGTACTCGAACTAAATGTATTTACTCTGATGCTATCAAATTCCTATCTATTATGGTTGACTCAAATTTTAATCTAAGTTATCCTTCTAATATTAATTAAAGTGCAATTGTTGTTAACGATTTGTTTTTTTTCTTCGTTTTTTCCAGCTTTGCGAACCTTAAAAGTTTTGTACAAATTTCGAGCTTTCTGTGCTGAGCAAGCAAGCAATAGCTATTTTTGCAAAAAAAGATTTGGCACCTTTTAAAATAAAGTCACTTGAACCTCCCCTTTCTCCGATAGGTGTTGTTGCAATTATTCTACATCGAGTTGGCCGTGCAGAGTTCATAAACTACTAGAAGCTTGTAACAAGAAGATAGGAAACACTTTAAAACATCTAAAAACGGAAATAACTTTGGATCCGACGAAATAACAAATAAAATGTTGAAATACAGAGGAGAAAACTTACAAAAAAAAACACTAACTTTACTCAAAAACATCATGACAAAACAAAAAATACCAAATTGATCGAAAAGCAGTATAACTATCTCAATATTTAAAAAAAGTAAAAAAAAAACTAGACCACAATCGTGGAATCGCACTTCTTAGTAGCATGTTTAAAGCACTCACCAAAAATAATTGTAGAAGAAATAATATGTAAAACAACACAAATTTGCGAAGAACGGCAAGGTTCTTGAAAAAATACATCAACTATCGACGCAACTTATATAATCAGACAAACAGCAGAAAAATCTCTAGAATTTAACAAACTTGCATTTCTTTGTCATTATGACTAAGGCTTACGACCTAGTCCGCTTAACAAACATCAAAATAATGCAAAACAGAAAGTTACTAAAATTAATATATGAGATCAAAAGCCATTATAAAACATGCATAAAAGTTTATATTTAATATGGTTATGGACAAAATAGTTGAAAATAAACCCAAAAGAGCAGGATACAAAATAGGAGATTAACCAGAAAATCAAGTAAATCGTTTTGAATCCCGTGATAACGACTGTAGAAGAAGCGACGGTCTTAGACAACAGAGCGAGATCTAAGATATAGCAAAATAGGTGAGACAACGACGAAAATACCTTAATAAACATAGAAGTACAATAGATGACAACAGACGTGTAAAAAATGCGATGGTCAACAACCCTGTCGGACAAAGATCTTAAGACAGGCCATCAAAGCGCTAGAAAATATGTTGGACATGTACATTCAAAGAAGCATAAGAAGGTATAAAGCACGCAGCAGCCTACCTAAATATGGTTATCCATATTAGAAAGAAAGAAGAAAAAGACGAAAATAAAATAGGTCAAACAAAATGCACAATGTTGCCTAATTGCTAATAAACATACAAGGTATCGTATTATCTATTATAATTTGAAAGTGTGTTTTATTCATTATTTGAAATTTGCCTAACAGAAATGTGTTAGGTTACAACAAAATATTTATGTATTATTATATAATTAATTAATTACTAATTAGTTTGTTGCTATTAATTAAGTTAGCCAATTATGATAAATCGTAATATTTTTGTTTCTTTATGTTACTGCATATTTATGTGGTTTTTTTATTTTTTCTACGTTCTTTTTCTGCATTTCAGAAACAATCTTCTAAAATGCTATGTTTGGTTATAACATTACTTAAGAAAGGTAAAAATTTAGTTTACTAAAAAAAAATTGTTTTAAGCTAACGTGTTTTGTAGTTTTTGTTAAAAACGTTATGCAATTTTTTTAGGACTACAACATAATTGTAAAATAATTATACAATAATTGATTTATATTTCTGTACAAATTGCAAATAAATGCAACCATTATAAAACAAGACGCAAGGTAACCAAAACAAAGCCTATTCGTCATAATCTTTACTATTTCTACATTTTCTACACAAAATTAACTAAGTAAAAAAATTAAGTAATAGAATTGTAAGATAACATGTAATTACTTTTTCAAAATGAAAGTTATTTTATTTAATTGTACGTTACTTTATATTATGCAGAATAAATTTTATTAGTTTAGTAAAAAAATACATAAAAATCCAGAAACTCGTATTATAAGTGTACTTTAAAATAGATTAATAAATTTTCTGAAACCGAGAAACAGACCAGAAAGGTACAAGAAATAAAGAAATTTTACTATTGACCCGGTCATAAAAGTGGCTCTTGCAACTCGAACTCCAATTGACTTGGTTATAGTTTTATTTATGATTAACAGTAAAACGTCTATTTTTTTCCAATACAAATGCGAAAAAACTTTCTTATTTTTTGTTACTTGTCGCATATGGAATTTTTTAAAAATGTCTTTATTTAAAAAAAATATTTTTGTAATTAAATACTTACAATGAAGCAATTAAAGTAGATTATGCCTTCAAGAATTATTTGACATTAAAACTAAATCTCGAGTCAAGATGCTTGAAATCTATATTAACGCACCAGAATTATAATTAATTACAATTATTAAAGTATCAGCTTTAATGTTTAAAAGCGTAACGTGGTTGTTGGTGTAACTTTGATTAAAATTTGAATTACCTAAAATTTAAAGTTAAAATTGTCAAGTTAAATAAGTCTTTGAGTTAATAGATCTGTAGGGCGTCAGAACTAAGAGATAGAAACTCATTTACATTCCACACATGTCCTCATCGGGCAACTCCACTAATACAAGCAAATTTCCTTTATCCAACCGAATATATTCTAATTAGTTGTCACTGGGACGCATAGCAAACAGTAAAGACAAAGAGATCGTTGCTGTCGGCTTGAACTTGAGAAAACAACCTAACGGCAAAACAAAATGTGCACGCGAATTACACCAAATTATTAAACAACAAACTATTTGCATATTTACATATGATAATCGAAGTTCCGACTCTTAGATAAGGTAAGTTGAGTTTCTAATCTTAAAGTTCAGATACTGCAGATTACGTTGTGTGATATTACTTTAAGTATAAGTCTAGTTAATTGCTTTTGTTCATGTAAAATGTACTGTTCCATCCTACTTAATAATTACGTTTCTAAATTAAAATCATGATTTATTCATTCTGTTTTTTTTTCTGTGATAAAACTTTTATCCAACTTTTATAAATTTGTAATCTGCATTACTACGTAAATCCAGTAATACTAAAATAACAATATGTTTACAAAATAAACTTCAATTAGCTTTTATTACCTTTTTCTTTTAATGTTACTTATAGTTACAATAATTAGTAAACAAATACTCTTATTTTAAGTATTTAGTATTAAGTTTTGGAAAATTAAATCAAATTTAATTATGTATGTGTTAAAAAACATAATATAATACTTTCAAAACAATATCCTTTACGATGTATACATGCAACTAAAGCACTTTGTCCTTTCTGGAGATGATAGCTCTAAAACATGCGTTTTGATGGCCTTAACCGTTTCTTCGGGTAAAAATTGTTGTCTACGCAGTTTATCTTTAATTGCTGGGAACAAAAAGAAGTGATTGTGTGCGAAATCAAAACTGTAAAGCAGATGACCCAAAAATTCAATCTTTTGTGTGTCCAAATACTTGTTTGTTTCATATGATGTGTGTGAGCTCTTATTGTCATGATGCAAAATGATTCGTCCTTTTTGGTTGATTTTTCTCAATTTACCGAAAACTTTAGGCAAACAAGTAGTCGTATACCACGCTAAATTAAAAGTCTTTTGATTTTCTTGCCACATGACTGTTTTTGAAGAAACACGCCACCATTTGTTTTTGAACGCTTTGAGAACGAACAACTTTTGTTGACTTTTTTTCATATTGAAACAGTTAAACTGCCGATTGGCCTTTTCTTTCTGGTTCATATGCATAAATCCACAAATCGTCACCTGTGACCATGTTCTATACGGCTTTAGATGCACTACAGTGGTATTTTGTAATTATTTTACGGCACTAATGAACACGAGCATTTTTTTGAACATCTGTCAACAAATGTAGAATCCAAAACGCACACAACTTCCAAACATCCACATGTTTGCGCAAAATCTTAAGTATGCTGGTCAAACATGTCCCGATTTTTCGATATGTCACAGGACTATCTTCTTCAATTAGTTTTTGCACAGTCTATCTTAACTCGATAGTTTTCGCGAGTTAATTTCATCTTTTGGCCGAAAAGAAATTTTCAACTTACTGTAAACAACACAAATAGTGCTCGCACGTCAAAACGTTCTGAGTACATATAATGATAAAAATGTCAAACTGTATAATGGCAATCTTAGATTTAACCTGGCACTAGAAGTGTTGCCAGTACATAAATAACAAGCCTCGTGTTTTTATAACTTCAGTTTGACCCACCTCTGAAATTTAACTATATTTTTCTATAAAACGCATGCAAAAATTAGTAACTTTCAAGTTTTTTTTTTTTTAAAGTAGATTGTGGAAACTAAGATTAAGATTGTGGAAAATGTTAAAATTGCATGCGTTATGAGTTCTTCTTCTTAAGTCATATGCCATCTTGGGTGCGGTTTTTACCGCGTGAGGACGTGTTCGTCCTGCACAACGTGCAGAAAATGTCCACATGTTAAATTTGTACGGTGGAATTCTGCGTTCGTCGTACGTAATAATAATAATCCGCTTTTGTCTGTTTTATTTGTGCTTTCGTTTGTTTAAAGAAACTCGTAATCTAAAAGGGTTTCTATTTTTTGGTACGTACGAACTGAAAGTTTTTGATATACGATTACGCTTTCTGATTTATTCGATGCTTTTCGATTTGTGTACGTATGAATTCGTTTATGGTTACGAATATTTGGTTTGGATACGTACGCCTTTTTACGATTTTGATGTATGAAATGCGATATTACGATATGGTTTACGCAGCACGTTTGATGTTAGTCACAACGTCGCTTTTACGAGGAATTTCCGTTATGAATTATGATTTTCATGTGTGAAAATCGATAATTATTCATGGTTATTTGATTTGAATGTTTCGAATGAAGATTATCATACGTTACGTTTGTTTTACGATCTTCTGGTTATTGGATCTGTACGGATATTAGATCAAATCAGGATAAATACGGAAAATATGAAAGTTAATTATGCATTTCAAGAATTTCGAAATGTTGCATCATAGCATGAATCAGATGACAAATGCGTAATTTATTTAAGTCACGTAATGACCACGCCCAATGCGCTGAAGTTACGAACAACAACAAGTGATAACTAACCTTCAATGACACGTTTGTAAATAACTTATGTATTCGTTTTAAGATTTGTTTATTTGTTTTTTTGGTTTCAATATTTAACCATTATTAATATAAAAAATATTGTGGCGCCCAAATTATATTCCAAATTATTGTTAAAATTACGTCAAATTAGAATTGTAAATATTAGTGTACGATTATTATTATTATTTCAATTATGATTACCTTACATAAATGGCACTATAAAGTTTAAGTCGTTATACTGTATGTATAGTTTATACTAGAATAACAATAAAAAGACTAAAGTATGCAGATCTGAAGAAAAGGTACCAAGAAGAAACAGATAGTAAATTTGAAAGAAAATAGGGAGAGAAATGTAGATGGAATCTGAAAGACCGATAGAACAAATTTAAAGATATAACACTACGCAGCAGCATAAGACACGTGCCGACGATCAAAAGTCACAAATATGTATAAAAACATGTTTAAAGAACACAAAAAGCATAAAAACTATATAACAATACAAAGTTGGACAAGACAGAATAAAATACCATAGATATAGAAAGAAGGCAAAAAGAATTGATAAGGGAAGAAAAAAAGAAGAGTTGGAAAGTCTTTAGAGATAAAATAGAGCAAAGTTACAAAGTAAATAATAAAAGATTTTGCAGTAAAAAAAGAGTATTGGAAAGCGAGAAAAAAAAAGATATTATAAGGACAAACTTAGAGGAAATAATAGAAACTTAGAGGCAACATTATAAAGATAAATACAATAAAAAAGAAAAGAAACATCGGATAGGAAAAGCAGGCAAGAAAATGGTTGTTAAAAGTAATGAAGGAAGCATGGAGGACAAACGTGATACCAAAAGAATGAGAAAAAAATTTGATAGTACCAAATTACAAAAAAAATAATAAATTTGAGTGCAATCATTATAGAAATATATGGTTGTCATTAGTGACATTTAAACTATACACAAAAATGATAGGAAGTAGATTAAAAAAAGATATACAAGAAAAATTGAAAGAAGATCAATCAGCATTTAGAAGAAAGAGACGAACTACGGATAATATTTTTATAGTGAGAAACTTAATAGAAAGAAGAAATAAAATAGGAAAAGAACTATACATTATGCTCACTGTTCTGAAAGCGGTTTTTGACCCATTGACCAAAATAACTTATAGAAAATCATAGTAGAACTCAAAATAAATCAGAAAATTATAGAAGTAACTAAAAGTACATACAACGAAGTAAAAGTAAAAGTACAAATGCGGGAAAAAGATCAAAACATTTGGATATGAATAGAAAAATTAAGCAAAGAGATAGCCTTAGCCCAACTCTATTCAAAATAATAATTGACAAAATAATTAAAAATACCAAGAAAAGGACAAAAACCTTCAACACAAATATGCTACCAGTGAAAATGAAAAAGCTCTTATACGCCGGTGGCATAATATTAGTGGACTGACAATGAGACACAATAAATTACAGTTCTAACTAAATATTAAAGTAGACGAGATAGAAAAGATAAATATGAACATTAACACCAAAAAATGTAAATACATAAAGGTAGATAAACTGGAAGAAAATATAAAAAATAGAGATTCGATAATATGCGAAGGAAAACAGATATGGATGGTGTCAACATGCAAGTTTATAAACGATGGAAAAATAGACGTCAAAATAAGAAACAGCAAGAAAGGCAAAAAAATATACTACAGCCTAAACAACACAGTATTTGGCAAAGAAGAAGTATAACAAAAAACAAAGCTTTAACTCTATTAACATGCTAACGTTATTATACCGCAGTGAAACATAAGTAACAAATAAAAAAACATAAAAGCATCTGAAGTGAAACAAAAGAATTAAGGGAAAGACAAAAATAGACCGTAGGAGAAGTAATCGTATTATGTAATAGCGAAGGCTTCCACGGCCGGAATCTATACTCAGATAAGAATGTTTTCCGGGTTTGGACCGTGTCTTTGTTGTAACCGAAGTTGCCAACGTTTCGCTTACTTTCGTAAGAGGATATCGGTTACTTGTTTGAGTTTTGAGATTTATCTTACGCCCTGATGAAGCCACTTACGAGCGAGCTAAACGTTGGCAACTTCGGTTACAACAAAGACACGATCCAAACCCGGAAAACATTCTTATCTTAGTTTAGATTCCCGCCTTGGAAGCCTTCGCTATTACATTAACAATCTCTACGGGGAGAATATTTCTTCTAAAACCTCCGTATTTTCCAAACCTTGCCACAAACGCGTCAAATTTTTGTGCAGTTTTTTAACCTTTCTTAGTCGCTGTCGTGACCACAACATCACACCTGCATTCCTCAGAATCAAGTTTTACATTCAGACACGTTCTTCTAAAAACATTCTTCACTGTGCTAGTCTAGCGTTGATACGCGAACGGATTAAGCAAACTAGGCGAGAGATAGACACCATCTCGAAACAACTCTTTTATCTTCATCTTGAGTTGGCCACCACTCTATCCCCGGATGATTGGAAACTCTTCGACAACATTACATACCAACAGTCTGATACCACTCTACGACTAACCACTAAAGGTCATCTCAAAGAGTTTCAATTATTAGAATCCAAGAACCGTAAAGTTTCATCCACTACTAACTCCTTAAAGACGGTTGTCAATTTATTTAGTTTGGTACTCACCTCAGAACAAGAATCGGTACTCTCTAAGGGTTTGAATTTTGCGGATGCTTTTAAACGTATTCCTAAAGAAGATATTTTATGTGCTGTTGAGTCTTCTATAAGACATCTTCTTTGCCACATCTCAGATCCTATTTGTATTAACACTGGAAAAATTCTTGAATCATCTAAAATTCCTAAATCCAACAAAGCAAGGACTTGAGTTTGGTTCCTCTTATTAATAAGTGTCTATCCTCTACTCACTTCCAATTTGATAACAAGTTTTACGAACAGGTTTCTGGTGCTGCTATGGGTTCTTCTCTATCACCTGTTGTAGCTAACTTTTTTATGGAATGCTTTAAAACGGTTGCTTTAGAATCATCAATATTGAAACCTAAAATGTGGTTTAGATATGTTGGCGACACGTTTATTGTTTGGTTTAATGGTCATCTTGATTATCTTAACATACAACACTTAGATATCAAATTTACTATGGAAATCAAAAGTTATGATTCTCTTCCATTTCTTGACGTTCTTGTGATTCGTAAGCCCGACGGACTTCTGGGCCATTCTGTTTATCGCAAACCTACCCATACTTACAGATACCTTTATGCTTGGTTTCATCATCATCATGCACAGAAACGTTCTGTTATTAAATCTTTAGTTCATCGTGTCTTTCCTATTTGCCAACCTGAGAATCTAGACTCGGAACTCCGTCATCTTATTAGAACCTTAGTAAACAATGGTTATGTAAAGCGATATATTCATAGAGTTATTAATCGTCGTCTACATCCACGTACTCGATTACCTAAAGACATTTCTACTCCCGAATCCAACCAGAAATTGACCTTCTTACCCCAAATAGGAAAACTTCTCTGTAAGAATGGTATTAAACCCATATTCAACTCGACAGGCAAAATCTCTCAGATTCTTCCTTCTCTCAAAGACAAATCTTCTACACTCTCATCTCAAGGTGTATACCAAATTCCTTGTTCATGTGGTTTAGTCTACATTGGTGAAACCGGTCGTTCCGTCATTACTCGCATTTCAGAACATAATCGTTGTATAAGGAAAATATATAAATGCTGAACATCATTTTAGTACAGGTCACAAGATAGATTTTGATAATGTTTCGTTGATTGCCAAATCTCCATTCTTTTTCAACAGGAAACTCCAAGAAAGCATAGAAATCATCAAACACCCCAATAACTTCAATTGCGATCATGGTTTAGAGTAAAAGAACAATTGCCAGGGTGTATTGATTTTAATTAAACACAATTGTTTAAGATAGACAAAACAGATTTCTACAAAAAAACTACAGATTCTTAAATTTAAAAAAATTATTTTTAATTATTATTTTTGTTTATAATTATTCCGAACAGTTCAACACAAATGGTTAGATAAATAAAAATTGTTGTTAAAAAAAATAAATAAAAAACAGTGCTACATTAAACAACGGCCGTAAAAGTTTGCATTCTACTAAATAAAAAACTGACCGTAAGTTTGCTTACGTAACGAATAAATTTCATAAAATTTGTGAAGTTAAACTGTAGTTAATAAGTATATTTGTAGAACCACAAAATAAGACAGCTACAGCTAAATAAAATTAAAAACAGCGTAACTGCATTTAAAAAAAAAACTCAGTACAAAACAGTACAAAAAAAAATTCAAGATATTTTAGATAAAGAAACTGTACCAAAGCAAATAAAGTTATTACTGGCAGTTAAATAATGATGTTTGTGATGCAAAAAAATTAATATCTGTAAATTTTTGAGGTACAATTATTATGTTGTACTACTGTTACAAAGATTTTGTTCAATGGCTGGCGACTAACTCAGTTGAATCGGTAGGCGGATTGCAGGTCTCCATAAGCTAATTATAACGTAAGATTAAAAAGGCTCCAAAACGGTTAGAAACTAGAATGGAAGACCCCTATTAAATCTATCCAAGGTTTACAGAAAACAAATAACAACAAAAAAATTATAACACGAATATATTTTTATTGTATCACAGAAAAAGAATTTAGAAATTTACAAGTAAAGTAGATTGATATAAACACAATAAATTGCTAGTATGTAAGTATAGATCACAGACAATACTTGTTGATGCCCTTGGCGGCCTAACTTTTACATTCCAAACCGGCAAATTTACATTGGTAAATATAATTCAAATATGCAATACTTTGATAATTAAAAAAACCTGACAATTGTGACAATCTGATATGTACGTACAGTCGTGCGTGCAAGCAACCGACAACCTAAATTAAAAAATTAGAATAGGAAATACAATATTTACAATTTATTTATTTTTTTTACAAAGTATGCAGCTAGCTAGCGGCACCTTCCCTAGATTTTTTTAAAATTTGCTGAAATAAATAATGACATGCATATGGCGTCATCACAAATAAGTTCCTTTCGATTCGTAGAAAAAAAAAGATGTGCCAAGTTTCCACCAGATTAATATTGATATTTCAGTGATTGAAGCTTCTAATACGGCTATAACTGTAAAAATTAATTAAAGGTTTTTTGATATCCTTAATCAACGTAAGTGCAACATCCTGTTTACTACATTGTGAATTGCAGCATTGAATTTGTCTTTGCTGTCTTATCTGTAAAATTTTTAAAAATGATTAATTAAATTTAAGCTAGCAATGATAAATAATCAAAGTTAGCGGAAAATATCTTAGTTTGAAAAAAAAATTTGTTTGGGCTTTTTCAGCTGGTTAAATACTTTTTTGATATTTGATTTTCTTTTCATCAACAACTTTTTGTATGCCTTTAGCGTTAGTTTTGAAGACTAAAAGAAATGTAAGACTTAGTGCCGTTAGCGATCTACTAAATATATGATAAAATTACCATCTGTTGCTGAGTTAAGTAATAATGCTGCATTTGACATATAAGCAATTAGTTATATAATAATTATAGAATTACAAATGTAGGTGTATTATTAAATATTAAACTAATATAATAAAACGCAAACTACAATAAGCTTTTTGGATTTATAACACAAAAAGTGCATTAATAAAAAAAATTCGTTTTGAGTTTGAGTTTTAAAGTTAAAAGTGTTACATTTTTTTCTGTAACTATTTCGGTTTAAAATAACTTTTCTTAATCCTACTATTGCAATTGTCTGTAGTTTTTTTTGCTGTATGTAGTTACTTATATTAAACAAAATACTAAAAACAAACTTTAAAAAAATAATTTTCAAATAAGATAGTTAAGTAATGTTCATTAGCTAAACCACTTATTTAAGCACTTTGCGCTAATGTTCGGTTAACAAACTTCCACATGCTTTCAAACCGCAGCGTGTGTGATTGTTAATTCCACGGTGACTGAAATTTCTAAAGGAATCTTCGTCACTGTCATGCATATGCGTTCTAAAATTACTGGTTTGCTTAAAATTATAATGAAATTGTAGTGTACAAAAGAACGGGATGACATGAATAATAATTACGCAATGAACAAAGCGCGAAGCAAAATTATAATAAGAACAAAAAAATACAAAATGCATTATTGTATAATCTTATACTAAGAAATCTTATTTGAAACGAAACGCCGGACAACAATTCAAAACTTATTACAAAAAGCTTAAAGTCGTTTATTTTGAAAGTAATAACTGTCAAAGTTAGTCAGTTAAAACTTACAGCTCATACAATATTTGAAACTAATCTGCAAAATTTATGAGTAAAATAAATTATTTAAACACGTTCTTTACTTGAACGAAAATAAATCATTGCTCGTTTGTTTAAAGCTGTTAAAAATCCACTACTGTTGTGATTTAGATATAGTAACTGCGTTTAAGTTTAAATATAAATTACTCAAAAAACTTTTGAACTGTATTAGGGTGTAACTGTAACGTTCATTACTCAAAAATGTTGATAGATTTTTTTGCAAAAGAGAGATAATGAGTTTAAACAGCGTGTGATGTCTTACAAGTTTAAAAATTATTGTTGCAATATTTTATTACCTAAAATATTATTTTTGTATTCAATATTTATATTGCAACATTACAACATTAACAATGAAAATATAAACTTAATAGTTTTTTTCAAATAAAAATTAATTTTACTAACATGAAAATCCGAACGGTATCATTACAAAATATTAAAACATAGTTTTAAAGAAATTAGTTTTTTTTGTGTATAACAGGATTTAATAATAAACAGTATATATTAAACGTAAATAGTATTTTAAGAACAACAAACATAAAGTTTTATTACATGAAAAAACTATAAAGTACATTATAAACTCTTATCACTCTTATCAGCATTTGCCCGTGTTTTGTTCGATGCATAAAACAAGTACTTTACGTTTCGCGTCTATCAATACTATCGCTATTGCTTAGGGGGTCTCGTATTCTATAAAATTATTCAAACATTGTTAAAACCTA
This sequence comes from Aquatica leii, assembly GCA_035610365.1. Lineage (NCBI taxonomy): Eukaryota > Metazoa > Arthropoda > Insecta > Coleoptera > Lampyridae > Aquatica > Aquatica leii. Next base: position 50,008,711 of record CM069437.1, on the reverse strand, counting down.
AACTAGTTGTTTAAATTGTGTATTGTAATAATGTGTTGTTTAAAATTCAAATTTTAAATTGATATACAGTACTATATACTAAGTAAACTTTGAAAAACTAATTTAAAAATTAAAGGAATAGTCTACAAAATATGTAAATAATTAATGTTTTTGTAATTGTGCTGTTAAAAAACTAGTTTTTATTAAGACGTTCAAATTGCTGTAGAAAAGGTGTTGATTTTTGTATTTAAATAATAATATTAAATAAAAAAATTAAAATTATTACAGGTATGTACAATATTTGCTTGGGTTATTTTTTCACTTTTGCCGCAATGGTGAAAATTAAACTCATTTGGCTATTTCTGATGTTCACCACAGACACATAATTAATAGTCCATGGCTGAATAAGTTTGGCGCATGTAGATGTCTTTTTTGAACCTTCAGCATCTTCCATTTTTTCAATATGTTTGATTTCATTTTAGTAATTTGGTAAGGAAACAAAAATTTTGTTGTTAAAGTTTAATTCGTGGATCAAATTGTGTTTTTTTGATAGCGACAAAATCTCCAATTTGATAAGTCGGTGGTTTTTTCTCTGTTTGTTAAATTAAGTCTTATTCTCTACTTGCATTTTTCTTATTTGAATGTTCACCTTTATTCTTAATTCTTCTTTTTTCTCGTCAAAACACGTAATAATTTCTTCTTTTGCAACCTTTTAGTCGTTTATTGGTTTTTATCGTTACATCAAATATAAAGAGCGTGTTAGTGGTAGAGAAATATCAATAATCAACAGCGTCGATAGTTATCGATAGTTGCTTTCTAACTATCGATAACTATACAGTATGTTTACCGATTAGGTTTACAAGAAAAAAAACTTTTTTATCTTCAACTTGATCGAAAAGATGTATTCTTTATAAAAAAGAAAAATTTATGCAATAATGCAACTTATCTAGTTATCTTCTCTAATAATCTGACAGTCCTGTCAAATTAGGTATTTATCAGGTACTTATTTTAAAATGTTAACATTTGAAACAGAGATTGTATGTAGTACAGTGCTATGGAACAGGAAAAAATAGCTACAGATATGTCATTGATCTATTTCATCAAAAGTATCCGGATATTCCTATATCTCGTATGGGTGTGGACAAGCTCATCAGAAAATTTCTGAAAACTGGTTCTGTACAAAACATTAAAAAGCAGGCAGTTCCATTTGGTGCTGTAGAAGATGCTGGAGGTGTATTAATTAAACAATTTGTGAACAACAACCCTAGCATGTCGTTAAGAAGACAATCTTTGCAGTTAGGAATGAGCAAATTGCATATTCATCAGATTTTAAAACGGCTGAGAATAAAACGTTATAATCCAGTTTTTAATCAATATTTGGAAATAAGTGGCAAAGAACAAGGACTACTCTTTTGTTTATGGATGGGTAAGAAAATCGTTACACATGAAAAAAGTTGTATAAAAAAATTGTTTTTTTGTCAAAGCGAGATTTACTACTAATGGGATAGTTTCGTCGCAACATGTTAAATACTAAAACGACATTAATCCGCATTTTCGAATTTTAAATCGCCGGCAATATTTTCAAAAAGTTAACGTATGGTGTGGTATATCATGAAAAGGAATATTAAGACCTTACTTTTTTGATGGTAACACATATCAACATACCTATCTGTAATTGTTAGAAATTTATTTTAGCAACAGTCTTTAACATATCGCAGTACAATGTACACATGGCTCATGCTGTAGTAAATTGGTTAAATAATAAATTTGGAGATAGATGGATTGGAAGAAATGGGCCAATTAGATGGTCATCAAGAAGCCCGAATCTCACAATTCCAGATTTTTATCTCTAAGGGATTTTAAAGCAGATAGTTTATAGTCAGCCTTTACCAAATGATACAGTTGTTTTGAAAGATTGCATAGAATAAACTGTAGTTTTATTGTCAACTCGTGAAATTTTTTTTTATTTAATTCAAGAGGTGGTTTGCCTAGCGCCCCTGCACTGCGGTTTCCTTGGTCCTCAACAATTCTGTTTCGTTAATGATGGGATAAATTCCATCGACTTCTGGAAACTGAAAGGGTTCAAACGTATTGATTCCCCATTCTAGTTTTTCAGGATTAATATTTTTTTTCGCTAAGTCCCAGTTTCTTTTAGGTGCCCGTTTGTTTGGTATCTATAGGTCCTGGTGCTTAGGTACTTCAGTACCTTCTCCATAAGTCTCTCTTTGCCTTTTTAATGGCATTATTGCATGTTGTGAGACTGGTTTTGTATTCATTCTAGTCTCCGCTTTTTTTGGCTGTATTAAATAGCCTTCTGGTGCGTGCCCTTGCTTTGTCAAGCTTCCTGTTCCACCAAGTTATTTTGTTGGAGGTTTGTTTGACAGTTTTCGGTCAGCTTGTTTCAAATGCGGATTTTAATGAATTAACAATACTGTTCGTCATTAGTTGTAGCTCGTGCGTTGATTTTGCAACTGTGGGATAGTCCCTGATTTGGTCCGCTAAATTTTCGTTAAACAAATCCTAGTCGATTTTTCTCGGGTTTTTGTATTCCATTACAAGTTCTCTGTCTGATTGAATTTGTGAAATAAGAAAAAGTTTTGATGAACTTCGAGCAAGAATTGAACTGTGTGCAGAATAGGGAGGAGATTTATTTAAATAAAACTTTTTTAGGTAAAGTTTGATAAAATCTTAAGCCTAGTCTTGTTATCTCTTCCAAAACTTCTATAAGTTTTTAATGGATTGGGCATAAATTAAAGTTTTTCTATAATATGACGCTTTATGCAGTCATTAATATTTTTTGCCAAAAATAGTGAAGTTATCAAAGATTACTCACTTGAATTTGTTGTTTTAAATCAAACAGACTTTTTATAAAGAATACATCTTTTCGATAAAGTTGAAGATAAAAAAGTTTTTCCTCTTGTAAACCCAATCCGTGGACATACTCTAGATAGTATCAAAATTTTAAGTTAAAATTTAGCTTTTGGAAGAAATTGTATTTTTTGTTTGTAATTCGGAATCAAAAATCAACAAGATAAAGCACTTATTTTTTAAAATAATTCTTATGATTCTATTAAGAAGTTGAACATGATTTAATTTTGAAGTTTACCTACAATATCAACTTATTTTGGTTAAGAAATAAGATATCAACGTTTTTTTAGTTTTATATACAAAGTTTTTAAATTTAAATCGGCACCATTACTAATTTTATTGTTATTGGAACTGCAAAATTTGTAAAGAAAAATAAATCTATGACCTTTTATCCTAAAGTAGAAAATGACAAAAGTTATTAATTATGTTTTAAATTTGTTAAGGCGGTTATAACTTTGCCTTATCTTAAAATAGAAAATAAGACAAATATCTACAATGTGAAACTGTATGGTTTATTTTAAATTATTTTATAAAAAAACAACGAAGCTTAAATTAGATACTTAACATCATCACCATCTTTTACCAAATATTTTTGAACTTGATTGGATGATACTGTGCTAGAGATCCTTAAGATTACCATAACGCCTTTTATACACTACACTCTTCAACTATCCTTAAAAGAAATAGTTCATAGGCGTTATGTTTGGTGATTAAGAAGGCATACAAATAAAGCCGTTAATTGGTGAATATCATTTATTAAAAACGTCTCGTAATAAGGTATCAATATGGCAAACATTATGGGCAGGAGCTTCGTCTTGTTGAAAATAAATGTGTTTTCTATCCATTAAATTTATGTCATTCAAGAGGTTTCAAAGTGTGACGGGATACAGCTCACACTAAACGTTAAGACTAAAGAGTTTCTGCAAGAGAATAAAAAAGCATAAGATTTTTTCAAATCCAGTAGTGCCTGTTTATCTGGTAAACAAACGCCAAAAATTTTTATTAAGTCTAGTCTAACTTAATGTTTTTTAGAATATTTTGCATAGTTACTGAACATAGTCTACTTTTTTGCATTAAATCGTTTATTGAATTATTAAGATGACGTTTAAAGTTACAGATAGGAAACAAAACAGTAGTCCCTTTTTAACCAAATCGTTTTCCATTGGTTTGATAACGCGAATGTTACCTTACTGAAGATTTTTGTTCAAGCGTGCCATCACCACACTTTCAGTTCTTCCAGGCAGTATCACGTTTCACTCAACACCGCTGTCTTCTCTAAGAAATGAAAAAGAATTTTGTCACCGTCCATCTTTAGGACATCGTTTTTCATATGAAAATGGAACCCATACTTCTTTACAACGTTTATTGCCAAAATAACTTTTTCCGCGATGTCGGCTACCAATACTTGATGGTTACTCTATTTTCCAAACCAATGGCGACTATAACTTGTCAGTGAGCAGGTACTTCTTTGCCCGTCACCGTTGAAACTCGTAATGTTACTGGTGATGGATTCTCATTTGTCAATAATATGTCAGGACAAATCATGGTCTTTGTCGCTCCTGTGTCGAGATAAATGTTATGCAATTCTCCCTAATCGGTTTTAGTTTTCCGGACGTTTTTCTAGTCTTCTCTTAAGCTTAATACATCGTCTTTGTCGTGGTCCACTTCTCCGCAGTTCCAGCACGTCACTTCTCTCTTTTGAGCTACTTATTCGCTGAATACACGTCTAACTATTTCTTTGATGCCTTGTGGCGACGCCTGTTCTGCTGCCTTAAACTCCAAGGTACGGGATAAAACGTCATCTAACGTTTTAGGTCAAGCTAACCGTAAAGTTTGCTGCGTTTTGCTGTTTTGAAGGCGGTCCACGAACGTTTGAATAGCCAATTCTGGCGATGTCAGAGTCAAACTCTTAAAGACTCTCCGTAGCTTCTCTAACACAAATTTTTATTTGGGCTTAGTACATGTACCGAAAATAGACATCTCCATATCTCATTTCTAAACAAAAATTAAGAATTCGTAATTTTTTTGGAGGTGGTCAAAAAAATTTCAAGTGCTTCCACATGTAAGGCCACTATTAGAAACATCGCTTTTTGTTTGTTGCTCCAATCATTAGCTATACCTGCGGTTTCAAATTGTTTGTGGTAGGTTGACCATAAAACTTTACTAATTTTAATGACGCCGAATTCTTTATTATTAAATGCACATCTTTAACGTATTATAACAACTATAATTACACTATATAAACAACTAACCAGTTTCTTATTTACACAATATCAATGTTTTGTTAACAGTTTTTAATTATCCTACGCCTGACACCAGTCTATCCATTTTTAAAACTAATTTATTTTTACAAACGAAGTATTCACACGATTAACACAAAATTTTATAAACGTAACTAATTAAATCTAACGATATTTAAGAAAAACAATTTATATTAATTTATATATTATTATCACTAAAAAAATAATGTCCGCGAAAAACTTTTATTTATCTAAACCCGTATTTGTTTATGTTAACAACACGTACACTTACACGCCGTATTTATTTTTCATTAGCAGGTGCACTTTCTTTATTTAGACCGATACCAAATTCATCTTCTCACTAAATTCGATTCGAAAAACTGACTGCAGCTTTCTTCGAGTACTATTTATAGTCTTTTGTTATCTGCATCCAGAATGTTTCACGTTTTTCGATCATTGTTACGAAGCTTTCAATTATTTTAAGAACGCTTCACTATAAACCAAATATTATAAATTTTAATTTTGTAAATTCTACATTTCTAACAAATAATATTTTAATTAAATGTACGTAATGTATACTGGACGCCGTAAATAAATAAACACTCACTAAACGTTGATAAATTTGAATGAAATGATCACAAAATATAAATTTTGATGTGCATTAAGAAACGATAAAATTTTCAACACAATACAACCAATTGATCAAGCTAGCAAAGACTACTATAGAATTTCTGGAAAATGCTAATGTTGATCATCTTCTTGTACGCCAGACAATCAAACACGTGTAGGATATAATAGGATCAATAATTACAACCCTTAAACAGTGTTGATGTTCTCCAACAACGGATTTTAGAAACTTGAGTGTCGGTATATGTATTTTTACAAACGCGCAGCTTAATGCCAAATCTGAGCGGCAAGATGTCAGGGAGATGGTTTTGAGCTTGCAAATTTGCTAGATTTGCGAAGAAAGAGCTTACGAAAATGTTATAATTTTTAGACGTAACCTGGATTTGAAACTCCGGTCTAAATATAAATTTATACATGTAATAAACAACAAATTTAAACAAGTTTACTAGTTATTAAATATTTTTAAACAAAATTTAGATTAGAAAAAATAAAATTGTTGAAATGAAAGTAGTTTTAACCGATAAGGGTATATTACGTGTGTGTTTACCATATCATTAAAAAATGATTTTCTTTTTATTATAACTCAATTGTTAATAGTCTTTGTTAGAAAGTTTGCTAAAGTAATTAAAAGTTGTCATCAAAGTTTTTTTAATTCGTATTGAAAATTATGGCAAAATTTTATAAAAATATATGTGGTTTACAAATTTTGTAAGATACGTTTTAATTACAGTTAACATCTACTAATATCAGACATACATAAGCTTATAACAAAATGGAATACAAAATTGTTATTTACATAAATTTTTGGTTTAACCCCCTGAATTATAAATATATGCGAAGTTGGGTTCCGCTTGGTTAAAAAGTAGAACCGGAGAGATAAAACGCCAGCATAATTAATGCTCGTAATATTTCCACGCTTTTCAGTCTTGCATTTCAGCTATGCCATCACAACGACATAATTTAGTGTTAGTTCTTTGCTTTCTTCGACTAAGAAATTGTTTGTATAAATAGAAAATAAAGAGGATAGTATTTTTTTGACAAAATAGATGATATATATTAAATTTTTTTTATCGTGTAAGTACGGATATGTAAAACAGTATTTCCACGACAAAAACCTCTTCAGACAAACTATTTCACTCTCTCTCTCAAACATTTAGTAACTAGAAATAAGATGTGAAAGGCAAATAGTGCATCGTTTGTCAAATTCTAAGCGAATAAAATTTTCAATATTTTATTCTGCGTTCACACGTGTGTGGTAAGGTCAAGCAGGGTGTTAGCCAAATCCTTCTTTGAGTTCAAGTAATGCCGTTCTTTGACGATAAGGAATAAAAAAAGAAGGTCAATATTGACTTTACAAAAGCACATATGTTACTTTGCATTAGCTATCCATTACATTCAGCGTAAGACTTATAAAGAAACGAGAAACATTTCAAAGACCTTATAAAATATAGAGTATTGAAAATCTCTTTTCGTGTTTGCACTTACAAAGGTATTGGTTTCTATTCGAACTTTACAAAAAAATCGAATTTCATAAATACGAAGCTATTTATTTAAACTTAAAAATTTTATCTAAATATTTTAATTTAATATTTTAAAATTATCGTGTACCAACATGTACGTAAAAATAAATTGTGCTGATCTCTAGAGATATGTATGCAGAATATCTATAGATAATGTATCTTGCATACCAGATTGAATCGAAGCATTGTACATTTCAAACGGTATTGACATAGCAATCTGTATAATAATGATGGATAAATTGCTTTATGAGGTTCGCATGATATCTGTATGTTATGTAAATTTTAATTACCTCAATTCCGTTTTGATAAATGCTGTCGTTTAACGTCACAGAAACATTTTTGTGCGTCAGAAAAGCAAAAAAAATCCCATGCAAATACATTTCTCCAATTGATATTTATACAACGGTAATAAAACTTGAACCCAAAAACATTTTGTACGACATGTACATTTTTGTTACTAGTAAAAAAAACTGAAAAAGTTGATAGTGATTTAATTGATTATTTATTTTGCTTATAAACAAAATACTATTTGTTTTTCAGATAGAAGGGCTTTATAAAATTCATGTGTAAATTGAAGTTTGCGTTGTTTTTAGTAGTAAATAAAGATTAAGAGCAAAAAACCTAATTTATTATAAACTAGTTAATTTTTGGAGCTTATTTAACAACAATTAATAAAAATTCATACATTTTTATTTTCTTATAAAAAAAGTATAGCGATCGCAATTTAAAAGAAATTTTTTTTTGCATGATTTTACGTTTCTAAGTCTCCTGAATCAGGAAAATGTATTTTTGACAAAAAACATTTGTGTGTAACGATGTACCCACGATAACTCTCGAACCAAAAATCCCAATAACTTGAAATTCGGTATGGAGCTGGATTTTTCAAAAGATGGGTCTGATAAAAAGACTGGAAGTGGATGTATCCGCATTTTAACAGTTTTTCTTATATAATTTTGTAAGTATGTAAATAATTCGAATTATTGTTACTATTTCTTATAGAGTTCATTCTTCCTAACAATTTATTTAAATATTTTTTTTTTCTAACATTAACAGTTTATTAGATATTTGATTTATAATTTAAAGTGAATTCCATATATAATCCTAAGTTTCCAGTATCAGAACATATGACAATGTGTACCAGAGAACATTTTGCGTAATACTTTTTAAAATCTAATAACAAATATCAAAAATATTTTCAAAAATGTATCGCGTGGTAAAAAGCTTAGTTAAAATACGGATGTAAAAAACATGAGTAGGTGACTTTGATGTAGTGGCATTAGTCGCACGACTGGGATAATATCGCCCCGACGTACAAAGGTTCAAATTCCAATGCGGTTTGTTTTTTTTATATTATATTAATATGTTAAATCAACGACGATTAATTTTTATTAGTAAAGAGACATCATTAAACGTGGTAATTGTTTTTATTAAAGTCATAATGGATTTATTATTCCTTCATCAGTCCTTATAAGAAAGTCGTACGGTGACTACACCAGTTTTTTAATGTTGGTACCCTATGACACTATACTTATTTCAAAAGTGAATTAAGTAATAAAAAACAAAACACTTGGATACACTAACAAGCAGCTGCTGTAGGAAACATTATAACAAAAAATTGCATAGCTTAAATTGCAAAAAAGAACAATAGATAAACCAAAACTACAATACAAGTTTGCTATTCATCTTTTGCTGCCAACAATAGTGTAATAATTAAAAAAATATTCAAAAAACATAACATGAAACTTAATTATAATACTATAACAAAAATTCAAAATATGTTGAATCAGATAAAGATTTTTATAACATTTGTGACATATACTAGTTCTTTGCATTTGTAGTAAAGTATACATTGGAGTAGTAGGGGCTGGGTCATAATGACTCTAAGGCGCGAGCCCCCCAGACGCTCATTAAAAAAACGGAATAAATTATTATGAATTAAAATATTTAAACATATTTATAGGATATCAGTATGACCTACTTTTTGTACTCTAAAACAATAATTTCATATGGTTGTCATTTGAAGCAACGTATACTTATTAAATAGGTAATTTTTTATAATTCAAAAGCGTTTGATGGCAGAGCCATCTCATAGTTTAATTTTACTATGTGTCTAAAGTTAACTGTAAATAGCTATAAACGACGGTAAACACGTTGAATTAGTTTAACACCCGCGAAATTCAAAATCAGCTTTGAATAATTCGTCGGGATAAAACCACAACCTAAAAGGACATTGGGGGTAAGCAATGTCAATGCAATTGTGCAAACGCTACCAGAGTGAACTACTGGACGGCCGTTTCGCCCTTTTGAGGCTCCTCAGCAGTAGGAGATACACTCTAATGTAGTTCCCACAATTGCATTGACGCTTCTTATAGCTTTTATTTAAGTTTGACGAAGTTACAATTCAAAAGCGTTTGATGGCAGAACCATCTCATAGTTTAATTTTACTATGGTCTAAAGTTAACTGTAAATAGGTATAAACGACGGTAAACACGTTGAATTAGTTTAACACCCGCGAAATTCAAAATCAGCTTTAAATAATTCGTCGGGATAAAACCACAAAGTAAAAGGACATTGGGGGTAAGCAATGTCAATGCAATTGTGCAAACGCCACCTGAGTGAACTACTGGACGGCTGTTTCGCCCTTTTGGGGCTCCTCAGCAGTAGGAGATACACTCTAATTATATAATATAATATAATATATATATAATTAATTCAACGTGTTTACCGTCGTTTATAGCTATTTATAGTAATTTTTTATGTTGGGACTACGATTATTTGAGTCCATGGCTGTGTATAGTTATAAGTATGACCTACTTTTTGTACTCTAAAACAATAATTTATTATGGTTGTCATTCGAAGAAACGTATACTTATTAAATAGGTAATAGTTTATGTTGGGACTACAATTATTTGAGCCCATGGCTGTGTATGTAGCAGGGCATTCTAACGTGACGTCGTGACCCTCACTACAAGGTTTCTTATGCAGTTTTAACGTGCAAAAGGCTCTCGTGTTTGTAGCCCACAATGATTTCAATTTAGTAACCATGAAGTTATAGGATTTGCACGACAATTTTAAATTTGTGGTACGTAATTTTTGAAAAATGTCAGTTTTATCGAAAGGAAAACAATCAAATAAAGTTGATTGTAACATATCCAATAATCATACTATATTATAAGTAGCATTTTTAAACGTCTACACACATATTCAAATAATATTATTTTACGTTTATTGTTAATCAGCAATGAGTGTTCCAAAAAATTGTTTCTTTAGTAGCTTTATTATATCAAATCTAAACTTACACAAAAAGATGCAAATAGCATTTTTACGGTCTTTAACAGTAGACCTGCCATTTGTAAAATCACAAAACCAGGACAAATAAATTTCAAATCCAAAATTTTTTTAATTATTATAATGGAAACTCAATTATGGCAAAATTAATTTTTTAGTACAATTGTTACAAGCTTTAGGTCTTACAAACCTTGCACGGCCAACTCACATAGTCGGAGATAGGAGAGGTTCAAGGAAATTATACTTAAGGGCGCCAGATCTATCAAATTAACACTTCTGCCTCGATCACGACAGACGGTTAAAACTTGTAACCAATTTTGAGGTTCGTAATCCTTGTTACTCTGGTGTTCGGGTAGCCAAAATTTGTTAATAGGTAACGACAATTAAAAGAGAAAGGTATGTTCCCATAAAAGAAAGATTAACTAGTATAACAACTTTAATGTATTAACGTAGAAGATTAACAAGAATATATGTAATTTCTCCACTCATCAATGCTCGAAGTGTTAATAAGTATAATTAACAAATATAAAAACTTTAATTTAGCAGCGTAACAAATTGACAGAAGTATGTTGAATTCCTCAATTCATAAACATTAGACAAATTAACAAGTATGATTAATAGGTGTAGAAACCTTGAATTAACAACGTAAAAGATTAACCGGAGTATTGTCTAATTTCTCGATTCATAAATGCCGGACATATCGGCAACACACAAAGCATATAGTTAAATTACGTCGAGATAGCGAAGTAAATTTTGTAATAAATATTGTCTACTCTCAGCATGCGATACACTACAGATGACACTTAAAATTACCTTATTGGTATGTACACAATAAACGTACTTATAGACACCGACAGTATTCAAAGTTTCGTGAGTGACTTTTATGATAGCGAATAAAATATAATCAAATTGACTTACCCAATCCAATGCTTGCTTGCGTGAAGAAAATGTTTTCCCACTGGCAGCCTAGAATAATTATTGATAGCAATTCGTGTCACACAATAACTCACGAAAAAGAAAACTACAAAATCAGTATTAATAATTTATTAAATGCGATATAAGAACCCGTTGTATCGAATGCTGTAGGTTGTAATTACGAACAGGTGGTTGATAACGCAATCAATTACTGTCCAAAAATTAGCATCTCCGACGCATTGCTCGACGAGACCTCGTTGTTGTTTAAGTAGCAGGCCCTCCCAAAAGCTCATACGTTTGGTAGCGGTATTTATCAATCGTACTTATGCATCATTATTCCTTATTGAAGCGGACAGGTGATTGCAACGAGGTGGAACCGGCTATCACATTAATACAGAAATTACGAAGGAATCTTAATAGATTGGGGACAAAATATTTTACTCTGTGCCGAAAGAATTGTAATAAATTCGCAATCGCCTTATAAGTTTGTATTCATCACAAGGGATGCCCTTAAAAATTTAGGAATCAGTTCAAGATTCTCGACACCGACCGGTTCACGTAGTTGACAGTTTCAAAATGGCCTCGCAGTCACCAACAAGGTCGGCAGAGGGCGTCAAAACCAGAAACTAATTTTTAAGTCGATACACAAGGTACTCCGTTGTGAAAATTTCGCACGTAACACAATGTATTTAGGTAAAAGAAACTTCTTAAACAAAAAAAAATAAAGGCGGCATGACTAAAGCCCTTGTATCACACACATAGCATTAGTAGTATTCTTTTAATAAATGACTAAAGACTATGCCAATAAAAGGTTGAAATAAAATCTCTACGAAAGCCTATACTCTAGATTTGGAACTAAATCAAGCGGATAAAACTACAAAACGTAATTTTTTATACGGCATTTTTCTGGAGTTAATAACACGAATAAGTGGGCATGTGGATGTAATACGATAAATGCCTTGTTTATTTCCCATGTTTATTGTTTGATTCCGATGGAGTCGATAAAACGGGCGAGGTTGGATGTAGGTAAAAACTTGAAACATTTATATAAAAAAATTAAAAAACAAAGTTTTTGCACGCCGTAACATTGCTCAACGGAATTTATTTGTTAACGTTTTGATAGTTACTTACATAATGCTTTAATGATATCTCAAAAAATTACCTACAAGCATTTTAAAAAATGTAGCCCATCTTGAGCCCGACCTTACGAGCCGGTACTGCATTGGAGTCTAGGAACTATCAATCCCAAACTAAAAAACACAAAAACGTTATTGTTTATTTTTGCGTACTATCATTGACAAGCATGCTCTAGACACTCTATTAAAAAAAAATTTAAAAACTGAAACATTTGCTGACGCTTCAAGTTGGCATACAAAAAAAATTATAGTCACAATATAAGTTATTTAATTTTTCCTATAATTAATTGTTGGTTAATTCAAAAAATTATGCTTATTGTTTAGTACAAAAATATTATTTTTTTACGTCTGTTTTTAAATAAAAAGTTCTAAGTGTTTCCATTCTTTGTTTCTAGCGGTCTTTGTCCAGTTTTTTACAGTAACATCTTCCATATCAACAGGATACTCCCAGTTTATTTGTTATTTATGGTCTCTATGCCGTTACTCTGCATGTCCACGTTTGTTTTCTATTCTTACAATATGTTTTTTTTATATACTACAGGTATATCTGAGAATTTTGTATGTTCTTAATTTCTATATTTACGGAGGTAAAGCATGAAATACATTTTTTATTTTCAAAATTTTTTTAACATTGACATTTTTTGCTAGTGTTTTGTTTTCGACTTGTGGCGTCGGCATTTTTTAAAATAGCAATCCATATTTTTTTAACGGATTTTAATAGAGTTTATTTTTCTAAGTAAAAAAATGTCAAAAATGTGACCTTGAGACTTTTGAGATATGTGATTTTAAAATTTCAAAAAATTATTTGGTGTATCAACAATCAACGAATAACAAAAATTATTGAAATCAATATCAATAATCAACGACTAACCTAGAAAAATAAAAATAATAATGGAAAACTAAACCTACAGTTTTGCCAATTTACTGTGCCGTTAAAATAAGAAATAGTTTCGTGGGAAAATACAATATTTTGTAACAATTCTTCATCATCAGTTTGAGTATAATCCACGCCCATCTTCACTGAGCACCGGCAAAGACTTTGTTTATGTTACTTTCAAACAAGTAATATCCGTAACAGATTTTGATTTATCAGTACGTCCAATCGTACGTGTAACCGACTGATAGCGTAGATGCATAAAATTAAAGTAGAAAATATAATACTTACAATTTAGTTTTCAGAATTTTCTAAATTTTGCTAAAATATAACAAACACGAAAATACAGTGTTATCAAAAGTAAATCTCATTCAATTCACACAATTAATAAGAAAACCGAATGCGCCGAGTTTCTCCTAAATTAATTATGTTCTTTCGGTAAATAAGCCTCCCAATACGTTTAGAATTATTTTAGATTGTCGAAGGTTATGACATCTTCAAACAACGTGGCGTGACGTCATCATAAGAATTTTTCTAATAAACAAAACATGTTTTGATATCTCCACCTTAATGAAATAACACGTAGATATCCAGAAACCGTTAATAACAGTACAAAAAAAAATGAAAGTAAACACATTAACATGATGCAATGCCAGGAAATCCCAGAAAATTCTTTACAAAACAGCAAAAATACTACACCTATTTATACCATGGATAGTGTGAATAATAAGAAGTGAAAACTTTGCTGGACACTTGCGTTAGAACATATATGCAGCGAAAAGTAGGCGTTCCGTGAATAAATTGTATTTGGTGCAAACATCATACCAAAACACTTTTAAGGGGGAGTTGTTGGTATAAATGCTGCTATATTTCTCTACAAAACTGATTATAGAATGTAGGTTTATACAGGATTCTCCCCAAAACTCCACAAGAATTTCAAATATCCGTGTAGCGGTCAAACAATTAAATTTAGTTCCATTTTACAAAAAAAGTACTCCCACTATAAGAAACCATTAGCGCATCGAAAGAAAGAAAACGATAGTTCGGTAACAACGACGAAACTCAAGGCGCGACACGAGCACTGGCCAATACGCTCTAACAAGTTCTTAGAAATCATTAGGCGTTTGTAAATAAAATTGTATATAATCTAGCGTAACTATTATTAATAACTCTACGCAAATTATATTGGTAACCCACGATATACTAAAGTATTTAATCAGCGTAGTTGATTTGAGAAATTGACGTCTAATTAACAATACTACGCAACTGTCAACGATCGTTATCTGCGAAGTTACAACCGTTACTACAATAGCACAATCTTTTCATTTATCATCAATTGTTGGCACAATTTGCAACTATAACGCGAACAACGATACTCACGCCTACTAGAAAGCACGCGGTAATTTATTACTAAGGGTCAACCAGTAGCAGAACGAACACGTCGTCTGTGTCCAGAGAAAGCAAAAGCCGCTAAACCGAAAACCAAGTTTTTGCTAGAACAAGGAATTTGCAAACCGTCTAGCAGCCCATGGGCTAGTTCATTACACCTGGTAACAAAGAAATCAGGAAATTGGCGACCATGCGGAGATTGCCGACGCCTTAACGCAATTACCGTACTGAATCTTTATCGCATTACGCACATCATGAACTTTTCGTACAAATTAAACGGCAGAAACATCTTTTCTAAACTGGACTTAGTGCGAGCATACCATCAAATCCTTGTCGCAGACACTCTGAAGTTACAACACCGTTTGTACTATTCAAATTTATGTTTATGATTTTCGGATTTCGCAAGACTGCTCAAACGTTTCAACGTTTTAGGAATACAGCATTACAATGATTAAACTTTTGTTACTGCTACATCGATGACATTTTAGTAGCGTCCGCAGATCAAGAGAAGCATCTACGGCACCTCAAAATTGTTTTTCCACAGCTTGACACATACGGAATCGCCAAGTGCGTGTGAGGTGTAACAAATTTTGTAGTATCTCGGTTACCTCATCTCAAAAAAGGGATCTACCCTATTATCGTCAAAAGTGGTAACAATTACGAATATGCCAAAACCTGAACATTTCGAGGGACTCGAGCGTTTTTAGGTATCGTTAACTTCTACAGAAGATTCATAAAAAACACAGCTAAAAATCAAGCAGTGTTAAACGGTTTTTGTAAAAACGCGAAACAAAATGACAAAACACGCGAGTTGAGTGAACTTATGAAACCGAACAAGCGTTAGAAATGTGTAAATGCGACTTTGCAAACGCCGCGCGTCTCGCACACACCGCGGAAGAAGGGCTTTTATCACTAACGGTGGACGCTTCCGATTACGCCGTTGGCGCTGTCTTAGAACAATTGCAGAATAATGAATGGCAACCATTTTTGTGTTTCTCGCAAAAACTAAATTCGGCGCAACAAAATTACAGTGCTTACGATTGCGAAGTTATTAACTTACCGACTACAATAGATTCAAATGATATAGCGCCAGAGCAAGCAAAGGACGCTAAGATGCAACATCTTCTTAGTGACACGACATCCCTTGTGCTACAAAAATACGTATTACAAAAAAAAATTTACCAATTTATTGCAATATATCTACAGGCAACATTTGCCCGTACGTACCGAATACGTTACGCCAACGAATATTTCACACGGCACATTCGGTAGCACATCCAAGCAAACGCGCTACTTTACAACACGTAGCAAGTTTGCTTGGCTGTCAATGTGCGAAGACATTGCGGATTAGGTACGTAGATGTATTCCGTGTCAACATTCAAAAGTGCAGCGATACACGAAATCACTTATCGGTCGTTTCTCTATAACTAGCAGTCGCTTTGAGCAAGTACATTTAGGCATTATCGGACCACTGCCACCATCCCAAGGTTTCCGTTACATGTGAACTATGGTGGATCGTTTCTCCAGGTAGTCCAAAGCAATACCCGCAACAGATATCACCAGCAAGTCAATTGCCGCGGCATTTTACGGTTCGTGGGTATTGCCTTTTGGCGCTCCAAAGACAATTATTACAAACCAAGGTCGGCAATTTCAATCCGTTCTTTTACGGTCGCTGGCAAATCTTCTAGGCACAAAAGAAATACCAACTACGGCTTAAAGTCCCAAAAACCAACGGGATAATAGAACACTGACATAGAACTATAAAAGCAGCAATAATATGTCACGAAACAGATAAATGAGCCGAAATACTGCCAACAGTATCGCTAGAATTTTGCACGATTTATAAAGAAGATTTAAAATGTTCGCCGGCAGAGATTCTTTACGGAGAATCGCTTCGCTTACCAGGAGATTTTTTTATTAAAACCAACGGCTTTGACAGCACCGGTCCAGCAAGCTTTGCTGTATAATTGTGCAATTATTTGCAAAAGGTTTGGACGGTTCCAACAGCACATCACGGAATACAGAAAATTTTCATTTACCCCAAATTAGAATAATGCAAGCAAGTCTTTGTGCGAGACGACACAGTTCGACGACCGCTACATCCACCATACACTGGAGCACACGAAATTGTGTAAACGGAAAATTAACTATTGTGTCCGTAGACAGATTAAAACCGGTGTTTTTAATCTCGGTTTAATCGGAGACGCCACAAAATACTCGTGCAACGCCATCTACTTTGCCCGGAGAGTGTCATGTAGCGGCCAAACAATTAAATTTGGTGCCACTTTACACAGGTAGTACCCCCACTCTAAAAGACCACTAGCGCTTCGGAAAAAAGAAAGAAGACAGCCCGGTAACAACGACGAAATCAATGCGCAAAACAAACAGTTACCAATCCGCTCTAATCATTAAGCGTTTGTAAATAAAATTGTATATAATCTAGCGTAACTATTATTAATAACCATACGCACATTATACCCGCAACTACATAAAATTCCCAAATTTTGTAGAATTCTACTACAATTGGCAACGCTGGTATTTTACATCACATATTTAAAACGATATGTACTCAATACAACCAAAACTATCTTTTTAAAACACGCCATCTGTTTGAAAACGTCTGAACTTAAAATCTCCCGTTCTATTGTTAATACATGCTGCTAGAGTTAATTCTTAAAATCTATTAATCTTTGATAGTATTTGATATAATTCGAAACAAATGCAGTCTAACCAATATAATTAATCATACAGTTGGAACGGTGGATCTTTGCAATTATGACCGCCACAACATTCGTGTGAATCAAGATTTAAAACTGAAGTCAAATTAGCACTTGTTTACATAATTATATTTGTCATTTTTTATCTCAAATAAATTTGAGGTTATATTGAAGATCTGAAAGGATAAATAAAAAAATTCTCTAAACATCTAATTCTTTATCAATAAAATTTATCTTTTCATCTCAATGATTTTGCACACTAATTTTATGAAAGTACTAAAATTAAAATTATGCAAAAAATAAAAATTGGAAAAAATTATTAAATATGTAAACAGATATAAAAAACATGAATGTTTTAATGTTCATTACTCTAATTCAGAATCAGAACTTGAATCATCGGTAAAAATAATAATTATAAGTTCAATCTCAATATCGGTAAGAGCTCGTTCACGGTTATGCCACCCTTCAATTACCATTTCTGTGTGATGAATGCACTTTTTCCACGAAGCGTTACAATTTGCTAAAGCTTCTTCCCACAGATTTAATACACTTTCGTCACCAAAACCATCTCTACCATTGTGTTGATTATAAGATTTAGCTTCAGCCCAGATCAATTCGATTGCATTGAACTGACAATGAAAAGGTGGTAACCTTAATACTTCATGACCATTTTCTCGAAACAATTCATCAATAATATACACTTTATCTTTTTTTGTTTAATTTTGCAATTTGCAGTAATTCAGCTTTACACAAATTTTCATTATAGTTGATATTGTGATGTTTATCCAATCGACATTTTCTGATTTTTTCCATAAAGTAGTAGGTTGTTTTTCTAGAAGTACGCTGTGATACGGTGCATTATCCATTATAATTAACGATGGTTTTTTCAAATTGGGAATTATTTTTTTTTGTTTCATCCAAGTCATAAATATATCGTCATTCATTTCACCGTGGTAATTGTTACATGCCAAAGTTAAAACAAAGTCACTGCCAGAAATGAGGTAACATAAACGATGTTGTGCCGCTAGCTCAATGGAGACGGGGTGGGTTATATTTTAAAATTCCGTGATAACTTGGAAACGAGATTGACATAAAATCGAAATAAAACGGTAAAAGACTCAAAAATCGGTTAGGGCGCCAATCAAGGACACGATGATCGTAGCTTCCGGACCCCTGATAACCCGAAAGCTCATCTGGTTGGTCACAACCCCGGAACTTACCTCGAGTTGTAACTATTCTGAAATACACTTAAAAAAAAAATTACGGACGCGGCAGCTGAATGAATAAAAGCTCTTTACAGTTTAACAATTTAACATTTATTGACTGAATAATAAAAATAAATAATGAATATCAAACAAATTCGAATAATAAATAAAATAAAAATGAAATAATAATAAGCAAGACAAAAAAAAAATGAACAAACTGAATACAAAATTAATATATATAGAAAAAAAAAATAATAATAAAAGCGTTAACTCGTTTTTTTTCAATACAACACAATAAACATAAACTTCAAGGCCTTGACCGCATACATAATTCGCAAACAAATAAAATAAAAATACACAAGTTATAAAATATACGTCCGAAACTTTGCTTCGAACTAAACGTTTAAACAAATTAAAGTTTACATATCGTTACATTATCTTTTAGGCACGAATAAGATTTACTTTTACATACACAAAACAAAATTAATTAATTAAATCGAACTTCACGCAAACACCTTCAAGTGTTTCTTGAAATATTTAACGTTAGCCGTAATTCAATCGGCTCAAATCAAAGCTTTTAAATCATATCGATCGCGGTTCACTTCACAGTAATAACAAATTCGATAAATACCTTTACTCAGATGAACTGTCGGCACAGCGTTTCCAGAAGCTACGTAATTAGATTGAACCCGAGTCGGTCTAGGTGTTCAGTAGTCGACTAAAAGCTTGGTGGATCCCCCAAAACAATAGAATACCGACGGAAGATTTATTTCACTATTTAATTGAAAGCCGCACAAAAGCGAAGAAAGGATTTTTAACACAAAACATCGAAACTAAATCCCTCGAACGTAAGTTTTATTATGGATACCATGAATCCTTAAACCGTAAAATTACGAATTTGGAAAATTACTATTTCCCCTCGCACCACTCAATTTTCACGGCACCATTTGTTTAACTTCCGCGGTATTGCATAACGGTAGGGTAAAACACCCCTAACACTTGACTACATTCCGGTACCCGGACTTCTTAATCGCGACCAAAGATTGATCCCCAAAAACTAAATTTTACCTCTTTTAACACCTCGCATTCCCACTTAATTCAATGAACTTGCGCCGTAAAATCCTTGTAAAAGATAGAACACTAAACGAACTAAATTAACAAAGATGAAAACTATAATTGGTCATGTGCATCTTGTCACGTAGACCCTCGACAGAAAGGAACATTTCTCACCAAAAACGCTTACTTCGCTGAATTATCATGTGGTTCGCAATCGCGCTCATAAAAGAACCCAACATAAACAAAGTATACAGATACCAAGAAAAATTGATCAAATTACATTCCAAAAGGAAGTCGTAAATTATCTAGCATTGTTATTTTACTGAGATAAACAAGTAAAACACTAAATCAAAATCAAAACCACGGGACTTTATGCATTCAAAAAAAAAACCAGTAATAATTGTGAAATAACTATTAAATACAAATAAACTTAAATTCAACATAATAAAATACCGAGCGAAACGTTTTCGATGCTAACATCGAACTAATCAATTGAAAAAAAAAGAAAACCGCAAATTCAGCCAGTTGAATCTACTTACGGGGTCTTACATAAAAGATCCACTGCTAGAAATTCCAACGCAGGTTACATAATTTAAGATATTTGATTTTGAATGAAATAACAAACTTGCCCCTTTAACAAATCCATTGCTTGTTCCTGCATGCAAAACAATAAAACGTTTGCCATCATATCCTTCAGGTTTACGAACGTTTTTGGTACTATCATCCTGCCAAGATTTCCTTTTACTACCTTTTGAGTAAATCCAGGTTTCGTCTAAGAAAACAACTTTCAGTTTTTTATTTGCAGAATACTTTCTTAGAAACTGCGTCCGCATACAAGCTATATGTAACTTTTCCATAAGAACTCGACGATTATCATCTTTTTTAAATTTAAATCTCAGATCGTTTAATACAATCTTCAGCGAAGTGTTACTTATATTGACGATTTCTTTACTTTTCAAATTGTAGTTTAATGTACTAACAGTTACTTGCTTGTCTACAATAAAATTTATAAGTAATTATATAACTTAAAAATTAATAATTATTACTGTTTTTGTACATGTTGTATAAACAATTACGGATTTTCATTTTTTAAATTTCAGGCATATCTGTCGTTTTGGTTTTAATACGAGGTCTTTTTTTATCAGGTGAGGATAAAACAGGATTTTCAATTTTCTCACGTTTGATGCTACAAATGGTTCGCTTAGAAATATTGAGTGCGATTGCAATCCTCTAAAAACAAATAAGCGTAAATAATATAACGTAGAAAAATTATTATAGTTTTAATCTTACGTCTTGAACACTATTAACAGATTCTAAAGACTCCCCATTTTCTTTTTCTTTTTGAAAATACGCCAAAAGATGAATAACCATCTTTCGGGATTGACTATTCAATCGATTGCCAGGCATAACCTAAAACCATAATCTAAATTAACTAAAAGTTATTTAAAAATGTTGTACTTACGAGATGTAACAATAACCAGTATGGAATGCAGTTGTTCTGATAAGAACAGATTTCTTAAAGTAATAGAGAACAGCGAGAATCAATTTTTACAAGCAAAGATACAAAATAACACAAAAGATACACAAATGTCATTTACTATGTCATTTACGTTTTAAACTTTGCACGTGCTTATACTACTCTAATCAGATTAGTGTAGTACAAATGTATGTTTAGTAATCGACAAACAGGTATTTTATCCTTTTTCATCTTCAACTTTCACTAGTAACGTGATTCATTAATTGAATCTTACGGAATGAAGTCACCTGATAGGCTCTATCCTTGTTATAATATAAAATCATGAATGCTACTACAATAACGTATGTCGTTCACGTTTACATACAGGTGCAAAGATCCGCCGTCCCAACTATACCTTTGATGAGACATTAATATATACATCATTTAGTGAGACAAGTTTGAATTGATTAACATTAAAGTTAATCTTTTTTACACGCGAAATGTAGCTTTGCGGAAACTCCTAAAACACTTTTATATTAACGTCTCAACACTTCTTATGTTGGCTTTGTTTAGTTTCAAAAACAATGATTCCATTTAAACAAGTACTTTTTTTAAATTATTAGATTGAAAAATTTAAACTAATCTAACCTCACTTTTACATCTACCAACTACCCCTTAACATAACAACTTTCTTTAGCAGATTTTATGTGACGTTATAACATGTAATAAAAAATATTAAACTAAACAAAATTTAATACAATTACATTTATAAATTTTAAAACACGCGCAACTTATAATTCGTATAGCAAACTAAAAATATTAAAATTTAAGAGTACACACGAAATAAGCATATTAATTGCCAACACCGGAAGCAACAGGAAACTATAGAGATTGATTATCTACTATCTTTAAAAAACTTGTTGCATTTTGATTATGTTAGAAACAAGAACGTTGCTAAAATCTATAAATTTTAGAGAGAATATATGCAGTACACGAAATAAAATATGTCCTCTGACAATTCTTAAACAATCGGCGAAAATATTTGACCAAAACGTTTAACATACACAAATATTTAACTAATAAAATAGTTTTTTAAAAACGTATTGTTATAAATCTAACAAACATTGATATCAGTTTTACTATAATATTGATATATTGGTGTGAACTGAATCAACAGCAAACCAAAATTTATACAAGAACTGTTGTATTTCTCACCATGTGCACTTTCCAGGATTGGTAATACGAGGAGATAAATAGAAATCTGCTAACATTGGTAAAATAAGTAATAGGAAACCATATATAAAAGAGAACATGTCAGTTATATCCAATCTGTAAATTAATGACCTAAGTCTGTTTCTGTATCTGTTTTCCATAAATTTCTGTAAAGGATCAATAATTTCTAGCTCCATTAAACATAACACCCTTAGCCGTACCTATTTCGAAACCTACGCTTCTATATATTTCTAAGAACAAAGCAAAAATCATAGCGTTTGTTAGATTTAAAAAAAAAACTACATTTTATTTAAAAAGAAACAAAGATTTATATTTGAAATTAACCGTAATCTCTTGAATAAATAAAACACGGTATTTACAGCAATTTACTAAAAAAATTAGGTAAGATATTGCAAGTGCGGCTCGTATTAGAGGTGAATGAAAGCGTGACGTGGCCCTTGTGGGCAGTAAATAAGGGAAACCAACGAATGCCCCGCTGGGTGATCCTGAAAGTAGACGTCGAGCTATAAATTAAACGGCTCATGTTCCTCAAACCCTGTTGCGAATAACAGAACCTCCACAGAATACGAAGTCGCCGGATTTACCGATTTTAGGTCATTTATGTTCGTTTTCTTTACAATCTCGTTTGTCAAATGTCAAATTATTTATTAATTTATTGATTAATGCTTATTTAGCTAATTTTCTAAATGCTACTTGATATTAATATTTTAAATTTGACAATTCTAATTTTTATATGACAAATTTTAACGTCAATTAATTTGAATATAAAATACAAATTTAGTGTATAACGCGAATAAAAATATATACGCATACTACATGGGAGAGACGTTTAGAAAGGCTATTGAGCTTGCGGAAACGGCTAGTAGAACGATTTCAGAAGCGAGCAGAGATATTGCAACCGAAATTGAAAAAGCAAGTAAAGTAATTGAGGATGGGATTCGTACCGTTGAACAAGTAGCAGATCAAGGAGCTAAGCTAAATGAAAACTTACAAAGAACTATAATCGATTTACAAAAAGATTTTCACGACGTACGTAATGTATCTGAGAAATTAGTAGTTCAAACAAAAAAATCATTTTTGAGCAACATTGATATTTTAAAATCGAGTGTAGAAACTATTCTTGATGATAATGATGTTAACAAATTTTCGCAAATTATAGACGCTAAAACTGTATTGTTTCAAAGTTTTGAAGTAATTAAAACTGAAATACAAGAGGACGTAAATACTTTAAAAGAACTATTATATCGAGCTTTACAAAACGCTCAAAGATTAATTGAAGTAGCACTAGATGCTGCCGTTCTTTTAAAAAGTGTGTCCGAAAAAACGCTTGTAGACGCTCAAGCAAGAATAAAAAAAGAATTTAAAGAGATGGCTAAAGTTGCTGAAGATTTGACTAAACACTGTGGTAAAGATTTTTCTGTAATTATCGAAACTTTAAAACAAGAGATAGGAAAACTGATAGATCAAATTAAATCAATGATAGAGAAATCTGCAACTAACGTACCTACTGCAAAAGTTTTGTTACAAAAAAGTATAGAAGAAACAAAGTCAAAATTAGATAAATCGATGGAGAGCGTTAAATCTGACATAAATAAATCTATTAATCAAATTCAAAAGCATTCCGAAAAAAGTATTGACGGTTTTAGAAAAAGCGGAGAAAAATCTACCGACAACGCTCAAAAATCTTCAAGTTAACTATTTTTGTTGTTGAAAATTTAATGTAAAAAAAATAAAACTTTATTATTCGTTTGCGGTTGTTATGGTTTTGCATTTAATTATTTACTGTCACATTTTTATATTTGCAATGTCTGTCACAAAATTCAAAATTAATGGCCGATAATTTTTCTTATATTATTCATTTATCGAATACAGCTATTGAAAAATTTCAATCAAAGTTTGATAAAATTTTAAACGAAGCAAAATCAATCGACAAAGTTCCTTATTCAAATTGGGCAATTAATACAACAAAAAAAAAGTCATTGTCTGCATTAAAAGAAAGTGAGGAATTCTATTTAGCAATTGTTAAAGCTACTAATGCAATTACAGAAGAATTAGAAGAAACCATTAATTCTGCCACACTTGAGAAACAGCAAATTTTAGATTCTATTTCTGGTATAAACCAAAAAAATTGAAAAAGGATGAAAACAGTTCAAAATAAACGAGCGAAAAAACTAAAAACGCTTGAAGAAGTTAAAGCCGAACTTGAAAATGCATTTACACAAGCCCAACAAACAACAATGGAAGAAGCCAAAAGAGATATAAATGAAGCTATCGAATTAGCAAAAAAACGTTCGGAAACTATTGTGACCGAGGGTATAAAACTTAGTGAAGCAATTTTGCAGATAAGTCAAAAATTTGAAAGTGATCTTAACAAAATTTTAGAAAAAGTAGAGAATTCGCAAGAAATAAATGTAGAAAAAAAAACAGATCTTACATTAGAAGACGTGGCACTTTTAATGATGTAATGTATTCTAATATATACCTTTAAAACTTGTATGTACACATTTTTCTGTTGCGCTGCAGTTTATGCGATACGCTTTTTTTTTGTTATATATTAAATCAAGTCAGATTGTTTCAAGTTTCACTTCATTAATATAACATTAAAACGTTTTAAATTATTGCGTGTGATAGTTTTTAAAGCTAAAAATGGATAAAGCACAAAAATTGTTTGAAAGTGTTTTTGCAAACACACAGAACCCATGTACTGGTGTTACAGAAAACGACAATCAAAACGAAACTGAGAATAAAATTACATCAGTGCTAAAGAAAAAAATAGGTTTATTAAACAACGTCAAAGATTCAATTCATGAAGTCATTGCAAAAACCAAAAAAGCTCTAAATTATATTCCGAGGTCTACGTCATTAACTGACATTAGCAAAGATAACGAAGTAAAAAAACAAGTGCAAGTAACTCAAAGCGGATTCTCTTTATTTAATAGACAAAAAAATCCTCAGGAGTATACTGAAAACCACATTTCAGCAAATGAAGAACAAAAAGATGACAAAGTGCTTACTGTAAGAGATATTGCATTTATATCGTTATTTTAAATTTATAAAAACTAAATTTTGAAAAAATTTTTGTATACAAATAAAGTTTAATAGTTTAATGCATTGTTTTTTAAATAATATACGTGTACACAATTTTAAAAATTTTCTAGTTAAATATACTTTTGGTAAAGTAATAAATAAAAAGGACCCTTAAATTTGCGATAAGAAACTAAAAATCAAGCCTTTCTAAACTTCATATTCTTCTACGGAGTTTAGAATCTGGCTTGGTTAACAATTTGATTACCTAACTCTGTAGTCATTCTGTGTTCGATTATTTTTTACTTCTTTGGTTACAACATCAACACGGTCCAAACCCGGAAAACGTTCTAATCTTAGCATAGATTCCAGTGGTGGAATCCTACGCGATTACATAGTAAAAATTTTCTAGTAGAGATGTAGCACAATTATATAAAGGTGACGTTTACTACTAACAAAAAAAGTATTGTAATCAATTCAATAAAAAAATACAAAAAACTGCACTAACAAAAATGTTAAGGCAACAAAGAAATGTACGGTTTCTGTTAGTAATTGTAATAAAGGTTCTAATCTTTTCTACATTGTAACAGTAAAAACTATTTTGCTAATAATTACGATAAATTTAATGCTGTTTGTAATTTTTGTAACATAAAAGAACCTTTACAGAATAATGTTCAAAATCTAAGATGAATAAGCCAAAGACAAGCCAGATAGAGGAGATGCAAGAAATTGTGGCAGTGGAAGCTGAACATGCAAATTTAGAAATAGATGTTTTGATTACTTTTAGAGTGTATGAAGTGGATATAACGTTTGAAGTGGATAAAGAATATTGTTACGAGAATTTTCTTGCAACGTAAATTTCTAGCAACTAACTCAGTTGGATTCGGAAATTTTGGTCGTAAGCTTTGTCATGCTAAATCATAAAACAACATAAAACAATTAAATTACTTATCGACAAACAATGAATCGTAGTCAAATGCGTCAAGCATCCAAGTGCTTTTTACTATTCTTATTGTAGGTGTGCCTCCAAGGTTATTCAAGAATCACCTGAAGTACAGATACGACTTGTTCTTCCAGATTTGTTACGTGGAGGTAGACAAAGAAACAAATACACCCGTTAGAAGTCTAAGAATGGGGGTGGTTCTAAGTTGAAGAAAATATTTAAAGGCGCCAAGTTACTGCTATTAGCGATAACTGACCGGAACTAACAGCCAGCAGCCAACCTCCCACAAACCTGATAAAATTATAAGAACCAAGGATAGTTTAGGAAGAGAATAATTAAATACACAAAACGCAAAGAAATAACAATATAACAATTAACACTGAAAATAGTTTTAATAAGTATCTAGATAATTAAGTAATTTTATATACTACAAATGTGAGGTTACATTAAATTGTAGTAAGGGCCACTAAATTAAATTGCCTGTAGTTATGGCAATTTAAAAAACTATCTTGACGCGTGTTAACTGGTAAACGTTGATAGTACAAGCTTGTAATAATCAATTTGAATTTCAGATTTAATTTCTCTGTACCACGAAGTTAATCATCGGAATGCAATGCCTTACCTAAATTCTTACATACAAGTTAATCAGCGGAATTATTAATTTATGAAATGATTTTTTGTCTATTTAACAACCGTACTTAACATGTAGAGATAGAAACAAATAAATTAGGATGCTATTAATCGAAGGTGGTGCTTACGCAGGCCGCGGGACAGCGTAACTTTATTGTCGTTAGTAGATAACGAAAAGATCTGACCTGTTTTGTAGATGTCAAGTAAGTGGTGCTGTTGGTATCCAGATGTCTATAACCAATTACGTGGTGTTGATAACGTAGAGCCAATATGTCCTTACATCGAGTAATAGTCGGAACAGTAATTTGCAGATGAGTTCGAAAGCATCGCCGGAAAGCCAAGTAATACTCATCCGTATAAGAAGGAAAATTATCAAAGTACAAGACAGAGGACATCAAGCAAATAAAACCCAAAAGAAAAAAAACACTTAAAGAAAACGGATTAAAATCGTTAAATCGCTATTCATTAAAACCTACCGAAAGGTTTTCAATTTACCAGCTCAAAAGAAAATTTGTGTGTGAATAGCCGTAATGCAGATAGTTTCTTAAGTACATCCAAAAAACGAATTTTAATAAACGTTGAAATTACTGAATATATTCTTAACTAACTTTCGTGGTTTACATTGGAGCTTTCAAAATAGAAAAGAACATCCTAAGCAAGATCGAACTTTTTTTAGCGCCAAATCTTTGCTACCAATTTACGTTATTCGTGATGGTAAATCAGTATAAATAATTTTACAAAATATAAGAAAACCAGATAACGTGAGACATGAAGATATATTGGGTTAAACAAAATCGAAATAAAGAAATGTAATGTAAGTTGTCTATACGACAGAACTCAAAATGTAATTCCAATTGGAAATTCCTTGTTGCAAATTACTAAATAAAATAAATGCAACTTTAACATTACAGATTATTTTAGAAAAGTAACTTAATTAAGTAAGGGTCTCTTTTAGTACCTGCTTCTAATTATAGCCTTTAGCGGAAGGTAACGGATTAATCATGAATCCTTCTAAATTGGCCCAACACGTGGCGTTATCGTAAATCGCTATGACATTTACGGGAAAATCAACGTACAACGCAAAAATATGAGTCTATGCTTACCCCAAGAAAGCTTTCACAAAAGTATAAAAAATAATACACCCATTTATAACACAGATGTTTGTAAAAATTTAAAAGTGAAAACATCGCTAAGCGCTTACGTTAGACCATATATGTGATGCAAACAGTCAGCGGTAAAATAACATTTCAATTTGACATTTATCCTACCCCTTGCGACAAAAAGTGGGCGTTCCGAGAACTAATTTTATACAGAAAACAAACATCATACTAAAACACTTTTAACATAACGGTTAAGTAGAAAACAAGTTTCAGGTACAATTATAATAATTTAGGATTGATCACATACTGTAAAATTTGACTTAACGTAATAAGTTATAGTCGTAATCACTAAAGGTGTTTTATGACTCATCGCTAACAACGTAAGACATAAGATTTTTGAAGCGTATGTCCTTATTGACTAGCACGCGCTTAATAAGTGGTACCTGTAATACCGATAAAACAAAATATTGAGATTTTGAAAACAGCTGTCAACTATTGTAGCAAGAATAGTTTTCAAAGATAATAAAATATGTTTGAGGAAGAGGCAGTACATAGTTACTTAATAGTCATAACAATTTGCATTTTTCTTATAGAACAACATAACAGAAAAAGAGAAATTAATTTGAATTTGTACCAGAGGAATAACACAGTACGAGTTATATTTAGTATTACTAAAAAAGTATTTTAAAAGAATATTTTGTAGATTGCAAGTGCGGACTTAACCCAATAAAAGACCATTGCTATTAAATACACGATCTGAAGTTAATGTACTGCAGTCCTATCCTGTGTACTATTTAAGTCTAAAGCTAAGATTGAAATGTAGATAATTATATTACTATTTGTATTACGGATTAAAACTAAAAAATAATTTAATATTTAAAATGTACTTGTAATTATAACACACAATATTACGATTTTTTTGACTTAAAAGCAGTTTATGTTTGATTAACAGTTAATTTACTATATGAACCATGCACGGTTGACTATGGAAACAACTTATATGATCTAAATTTGTATATTGTTAGAATTGATAGGAAACCATTATTGGACCGTAAATGAATACGACAGATTAAGTTAGATTAGTCGGAAGAGCAAATTAATAACTTACATGTTTGATAATAAAAAAATTAAACCTTACTGTCAGGTTACGAAAATTGAAAAGGTTTATGTTTCTATACACTTGAAAAAAAACTCTAAACCTGTTTTTATGAAAGCAAAAACTGTATCCTTTGCTTTGTTACATAAAGTTGAGCAGGAGATTGAAAATTTAGTGCATAAAATATTATTACTAGTGTTGACCATTTTGATTGGGCAATCTATTGTTCCTGTTATGAAAGGAAAAAAATACCTATTTTTGAAGGTTTTAAAGTATTTTTAAATCTTAACCTTGATGTGGACAAACACTTTTTGCCCACAATTAATAAATTTCTTGCTTTTGTGTTTTTTCAAGATTGACGTATTTACAATTGCCAGTTCGACCGGAAGACCATCATTTACTAACCTTAAATATACATGCAGTTTTGTACCAATAGAATTGTCTAATGTACAGTGTAGTATGCGCACTTGCAATCTGGCAGAGTAAACTAAAAAAAATTGCAGAGCATACCAGTGGTGTTCTTGAACACTTGATTTTAAACATCGATTTCTGGAAAGCTATGAACTTCATCTCCGAACTTTTTCCGAATCAGCAACAGCTTTTAAACGATGTTGTCACGGACGCTTTTGCTAAACAATCTTTAGAACTTCGTCACATTTTTCTTGTTCAGCAGCACATACATACTTCAGTTAAACCAATTCAACAGCAATATTATACGTTTTCACCTGCCTTGCATAAGGTCGTTCAACTCAATGCTAAGTATGTGGTTTATAAAGCCGTCGAGTAGTCCATGTTCTAATCCAGTTGTTTTGGTAAAGAAGAAGGATAACACTTATTGGTTCTGTGTCGATTTTAGGAAGATGAACCTGGTGACTCAGAAGGATGCTTATATTACTTCAATTTAAAATCGGTTGAGAGATGCACATCTTCTTTCCAGCTTGGATATTTGGTCTGCGTATTGGCAGATTCCAAAACTAGGACTGCTTTTACTGTTTCTTCTCGTAGTCTCAAATCACTTGCCATTTGGATTACATAATGCGCCTGTTACATTTCAACGATTGATTGATCGAGTGTTAGGTGTGGATCTGGAACTTTATTGTTATGCTTACCTAGACGATATAATCATCGCAACACCTACTTTTGATGACCATATCAGCGTACTAGAAAAAGTGTTAGAACTTTTAATCTGTGGTACAGACTGATGCTTCGATCTTTGGTTTAGGTGCTGTGTTAAGTCAAACGACTGCGGATGGTGAAAACGTTGTTAGTTATCTTAGTCGATCGCTCATAAAAGCGGAGCGACATTATTCGACGACTAAAAAAGAATGCCAAGCTGTGTTATGAGCAATAGAGAAATTCCGTCCTTATGTAGGTCTCATTTCACTGTGATAAACGAACATCATTCGTTGCTGTAGTTAAATCGTTTGCAGAGTCTTTCAGGACGATTAGCTCGTTAGTCTATTAAGCTACAACAATACGACTTTGCAATAATCCAACGGAAAAGAAAAGATCATGTCGTTCCTGATGCGCAATCTCGCTCAGTTTCTTTACTAGAAACTGTCCAACTGTCTAAAATTATTTTGTCTTTAGGCTTAAGTTGCCGACCACTGATACCTAGAATAATAATCTTTGTCAACGTGTCTTGGATGCTCTTCATAAATTTGTGAAACGGTCTGTTAAAGATAATGTTTTTATCGTCGTGTTTACTCTTTTTTCTTCTGATTTTTTGGATGACTGCATAATAATTGTTCCTACAGAACAACGTACGGAAATGATGACGATCCACCTATCGCTGGACACTGTAGTGTTTCGAAAGCTACGGCTAGGATTTTGTAACGTTAGTATCGGCCCTGCTTACGCGCAGACATCCCTCGCTATATTCGGCGTTGTCGTTTGTGTGTTGTAGACAAGGTGAAACAAGTTGCTCCACCTGGTATATTTGCTCTTTGTGCTAAGCGATCACACCATTGGCAATTTCTTTGCTGTGACATTGTGTGTTCTCTGCCTCGATCTTCAAAAGATCATAGTTATGTCTGGTGATTGCTGACTATTTTACTAAGTTTCTTCTGTTCTTTCCGTTACGCCCAGCTCTTGCTCATCGAAGAACACATCTTCCTTCTTTTCGGTGCTCCTCAATATCCTATTAGTGACAATGGTGTTCAGTTTCGTGGTAAAAAAAATTGGCAAACTTGGCGGCACTTACATGACATTTGTTATGTTAAAAATGTGGTATATTAAATATTTTCTAGTATAAGATTTATTTTTGACACGTAGCTAACTGTCAAGTTTTAAAAGCACAATTTTATTTTTTTTCGGTAACGTTTGTGCAACACAGACCTTCGTTTAGCGGTGTCTACGCCCAACAAAGCTACCATCATTAAACTATTTCACGCAATTTCACGTAAATATGTCATCGAACTTTGTGTCTATCTGAGAGAAAGTCTATTTAGGGTAAGTGATTATATTTTTTGTATTGGGGGTTTAAATTAATTCTTTTATACTTTTTTATGCGGGTTTTTATTAGAGTTGATAAGCACATGTTGCAATTAGAAAATTACCATGATGTCACGTCGCTGAGGTTAAAGTGGCTGAATACAATCATATTGGAAGAAACAATTACCCAAGTTGCAAAGTTCATTAGAGGGAAGCTCTGCGCATTCGCTTATTTTTAGTGATTTAGAACAGGATTTACTTGTGATAACCCCGTATGTACGTTTTTTCTGTGTTAGATTTCAATTGAGTTTTAGGTAATACTGGTACGGAATCAACTAATCTTTTACTGGATAAAACATAAGTGTAAGTATTACATTTTTACTTCAATTCTTAATAGTTATGGGCCCAGTCGACCATACGTACATACTAGGTTGTAATCACAATTAATGTTAAAAATTTTTTTATGGTGTCATGTTATTGTCTGGTGCGCTTTGATTCTCTAAATCTTTAATTTTCGTACGTTTGTACATTAATTTACGAATGTAAAGTCATTCCTTTTCTACACCTAAGCGTTAGAGCGATTAGTTCACTTTGCTGTATGATGTGTTGCCTAGTCAAGGGCGTAACTTATATCCTTATATTTTGTCTGTAATACCGACCAATCAAGGTACTGCTATTTTTTCATGTACTGGTTTTATTATGTTATTTACTAGCTTCTTTCTTATATAGAAACCAACTCCCCTATTTACCTTTTTTTTTCTTTCTCCACTATACATAAATGTATATCTATCTGTTATGATTTTGCCTACTTAATATTATAATATATAATATTAATGTTTATTTAATTTATTTCTCATTTATTATCCTTGTTAATAGTTATTTTTTTCCGGTTGTCATCAGTATCCGTCACATACCTACGTTGACTGGTTTTTTGAAAATCTACTAGTCTTTGTTATTTTCAAATTTACAAGATACAAATTTGAGTGCGAATAAACTTGGCGATTATGTTTAAATTGCTCATAAAGAAAACGTCGTTTCTAGTTAAGTTTAGTTATTATGCAAATAAATAAGTAAAGTACTTAGACAGTCAGGTCAACCTTACGATTATCGTTGATTTTGTTTAAAGAAATGCCGTTCAATGAAAGTAAGTCTTTACTGCACACGGAACACTATTTGCTTAGCTAATAGTTCGCAATCGTCAAAACCAAAAATTTTACTCAAATTTAAAATTTAAATCTAGGTAACTCGAAGATGTAAATAGTATTCTAGTGCTGTCCGTTGACCTGCGACATTCACACTTAAACTTCAACAATCAGAGGAAACCTCTAACAGAAATAACCATTAAATTTAGTAATCAATTTAAGCAACTTTGTGTGCAGATATTTTGCTCTATGTTTTTGTTTAAATGGCATAAAATTGACATGGCTGTCAAAGTTTATTCAATTTAGCAAATATTTTTTGACAGCACTAAATTTATTAGTGTAAAACTAAACATAGCATGATAAATTTTTACCATGCAAATAAAAATTTTAAGAAACCATTTAAATCAAAAACAGAATTAATAAATTTAGAAACTAATCAATTAGAAAATTTAGAAGATGATTCCAAAAACATAGTAAAAGAAATGATAACTTCCTCACAAAACCATCCAAGTAAACTCAAGACGTTAACATGTAATTCTGTAGAAAACATTACAGAACGCGTTAGCAAATATATATCGATAGCAAAAATGAAATCAAACCGAATTATGAACGAAACGAAAAAACTTATAAAAAATATTAATAAAATGCATTATTTAGTGGATCGCACATTCCAATATGTTAACGAGTATAACAGGCACTACGATTTACAAAGAATAGAGAGTACGGAACGAAATCGAATATACACATACGACAACATTTACAACAATAAGATTGTAAAAATTAGATGTAGTGATAGTGTTTCTAAAAGATACATTTTATATAAATATTAGTTGTAAAAATACAAAATCGTTAAATTAAATAAACAATGCCATTAACGTGATTAATTTTTATAACAGTTGATTTCTTTTAAATCAATACTTAGAAATAATCAGAGTTAAAAATAACGTAAACCAGTGGCGTAGCTACATATTCAGCGCCCTGGAGCAAGTAAAATCTGTGCGTCCCTTTTTTTCTCCCAACAGTTCCAACAAAATATTATAATCATTACCTTTTTAGTTTAATTTTAAAAATCACTTAATGACAATTCATTTAAAACATAAGACATATTCAAACAGTAACATTGAATTAATTAACATATGTTATTAAACTACTTACATTAAAAAAATTATAAAATATATTCTGTTGCATAAAAATTGCAACACCAAGAAGGGATAGGAATTCACACTATCTCATTATTTGTGACATTGATTCTAGCAGGTGGTCAATTTCCTTTTGATTTTTTGTTTACCAAGCAACTTGCAATTTCTTCTTGGAGAGCTACCTGTGTTTGTGGAAGATGCGCTAAGTTCCTCAGTTTCACACGTGTTCAATAGGCGAAAGATCGGTTAATCTGTGCGTCCACGATAAGACATTAACAGTGGTCTCTTCGAATCGGTTCATGGAGTGTTTTGCTATGTGGCGAAGAGCATTATCCTTGTGGATAAGTGGGTCGTCTAACTGTTAAAGGAATGGAAGAATATAGAATTCTACCACTTCGTCAATATATCGCCCGGCGTTCATATTATTTCTAATGACTTTCATTACTTAACCATTAATTAGCGATTGATCTGGTACTACAAAATCGGTTTGTTGATATACGTCGAAAATGGGTGTCCTGCACCTCATTTGTTTGCCTCTGTCCCCCAATTTCTTGTCTATGAAGATTTTGACCTTCTTTAATCCATGCTTGATAACAGCGCATGATAATAGATTAGTTCCAGTTAAAACGATTTGCAATTTCCTTGTACAAAAAACCACCTTCTCGTAAAACAATTATTTGGTCTCTGTCGAATTCGCTGAATTGGCGGTAATTTTTACATGGTCGCGCTCTAAGCGTAATACAAGCGATAATGAAGTTGTACAAACAAAAAAAACCGTCAGATATGCCATTACCACTTGTGAAGATTTTCTGCTGTACGATTCCGGCTCACAAAAAGATAGGATAGTGATATTTGCCACCCGTACAAATATGCAGTTACTGGCAGGAAGTGACATATGCACGCCTTCTACAAGAATTGAAGAACTTAGAGCCATTATTGTCACCAAGGACAGTAACCCCAGACTATGAAAAGGCTATGAATAATGCGTTCAAGGCAGAATTTTCGAATTCAACGTTAAAGAAGTGTTTTTTTCACTTTACCCAGTGTATTTTTCGGAATATTCAAAACTGTGGGTTAAAGCAGAGGTATGAAACAAACGCAAATTTTGCGTTACATATGCAAATGTTGTCGGCAGTAGCGTTTGTCCCACCACAATCTGTTGTTGACGTGTTTGAAACATTGGTTGACAATGAGATGTTTCGGCCAGTCGACTACTTCGAGGATACGTGGGTTGGGCGCTCCAATAGGAGACAGCGCCGACCACCACAATACCCTTTTAGTTACATCTACTTATACCGTACTCTACAATTGTAATGAGCTTGTTGTGGTATGATCCACAGTATCCAAAATTTTAAACAAATATCTTACTTACGCTATTAAGAAAATATTAAAATCATTTAGAGAAAAAAAATTAATAAAATTAATATGTTTGTAGAAGTTTCTAGTAGTACCTGTTAAATTCATATTCACAAGCTATACAATTTAACATGAGTGAAATACGATGGCAGAACCATATCATAGCAATAATGTATTATGCATCGGAGAAAAGCAAAGGAAAAACCTCAAGAACAGAAGGAGAAAGGAAAGAAATGGAGGAGTTAAAAGAATTAATGAGAAAAATGATGAAACAGATGGAAGAAAATATGCAAGGAATAAGACAAGAAATCAAAGAAATGAAAAAAGAAATGGGAGAAAGAGAAAAGAAGTGAGAGAAAGAAAAAGAGAAACTGGTGGAGAGAATAGAAAAACTGGAGAAAAAAGCGGAAGACGAGGAAAGATGGAAAAGAAAGAATAATATTGTGATAAAGGGGTGGAGAAGTGAAGAACCACAGAGAGATTTAGCAGTGATGCTGGAAGAAAAATTAAATGTAAAAGTAGAAGTGAAAAAAGTGACAGTAATAAACAAAGAGAAGAAAAATGAGATGGTGGTAGCGAAAATCGGAGGATGGGAGGAAAAACAGAAAGTAATGGCGGAGAAGAAGAAATTAAAAAATACAAGAATATATATAAATCACGATTTGACATGGGAAGAAAAAAGAGTGCAAAGAGAAATAATGAACATAGCGGTGGAAAAAAGAGCGGAAGGAAAAAGAGTATTGGTAGGATACAAAAAAATGGAGATAGACGGAGACAGATACATATGGAACGACAAGGATAGGGGACTGAGCAGAGAAAGGGGAGAGAAATTGGGTGACCAAAAGGCAAAAAACTAAAGGGCAAAGGGGGAGCGATAAAGGAGAGAAAGTTGACAAAATGGCAAAGAAAAGGAATAATGAGAGATGGAAATAGAAAAGAAAAAGGAGAAGGAAAAAAAGAAAGCAAGGAAGAAGCACAGGGGGAGGTGAGTGAGCTGAGAGTATTATTTTGGAACGTAGCGGGAATAAAAAACAAAGAACAGGATTTCTGGGAGTACATCAAGGAACAGGATGTAGTGGGATTACAGGAGACATGGATGGAAGAAAAAGAATGGGAGTGGTGGGAAAAAGAGTTGCCGGAGGAATTTGAGTGGGTGGTGCAACATGCAGAAAGAGAGAAGAAAAAAGGGAGAGCAAAGGGAGGTATAATAACGGGAATAAGAAAAAAATGGTTAAGCCAGGAAAAAAAAGAGAAAGTGCAACAGAGAAGAGGAGTTGTAGAAAGGAACATACAGTGGGGAAAAACAAAAATAAAAGTAGTGACGGTTTATAGCAGTAGAATGAAAGAGACAATAAAAAACATAGAAGAGATGGTGGAAGAGAGGGAAGAGAGATTGATAACAGTAGGAGGGGACTTCAACGCAAGAATAGGGGAAGAGGGGGGAATACAAGAAAGAAAAGGGACGGGAAAGAGACAAACAAAGGACAAGGTGATAAATAAAGAGGGAGAAGAACTTCTGGAATTGTGCAATGAAAAAGGGTGGGAAACAATGAACGGGAACAGAGAAGAAGATGGAAAGGGGGAATTTACGTACATAGGAGGAAGGGGAGAATCAATAATAGATTTTGTAATGACAAATGAAGAGGCTGCAGAAAAGATAAAGACATTTAAAGTGGGAGAAAGGGTAGAGTCACACCATCAACCACTGGAATTGACAATGGAAGGAAGAGAAAGAGAAGAGAGAGAAGAAGAGGAGAAGTACATAACTAAAAAAAAGTGGACAGAAGAGGGTATAAAAGATATAAAGAGAGAATAGGGAAAACGGTATGGATAGGGAAGGAATTACAAGAAAGTGTAGAGGAAATGAGAAAGATGATGGAGAAAGCAACAGAGATAGTCAGATTTAGAAAATGGAAGGGGGAGAAAACAGGATGGAAAAAATGGTGGAATAGGGAATGCAAGGAAGCAAAGAAAAACGCAAGAAGAGCATTAAGACAGTGGAAAAAAGAAAGGTAAGAAAAAGAAGAATACAAAGAAGCAGTAAAAATATACAAAAAAACATGCGACAAAAAGAAGGAAGAAAACAAAAGAAACAAGAGGAGCAGATCAAAAGAATAAAAACGGAAGAAGATGTATGGAAGTACCTAAAGAAAGAGAGGGAAAAAAACATGGCGACAAAGGGAATACAAATTAAAGAATGGGAGATATATTTTCGGAACCTGTTGGGAGGGAAGAACAAAAGCAGAAAAAAGAAAAAAGAAAAGACGCGGTAGTAAGACAGGAAGAAGGAGATAGGGATAGAATAAATGAAGAAGAAGTAATAGAGGCTATAAAGAAGATAAAAAAAGGAAAGGCGACAGGAGAAGATTGGATACAAGGAAAAGAGTGGATATACGGGGGAGAAAGTGTAGCAAAAAGGATGACGGAAATACTAAACAAAATATGGAAAGGGGAAGAATTTCCGGAGAGATGGAGAGAGGGGATAATATGGCCAATCCATAAAAAAGGCGAAAAAAATAAAGTCAAGAATTATAGAGGGGTAACATTATTGAGCACGGCGTACAAATTATATGCGACAGTACTACAAGGAAGAATACAGAAGGAAATAGAGGAAAAAAGTTTGGTACCAGACGAACAAGCGGGATTCAGAAAAGGAAGAAGGGCGATAGACAACATATATATACTGAAACACTTAGCTAATAAAGAACTAGAGAAAAAAAGAGGGAAAATGGTGGCACTATTCGTAGATCTAAAAGCTGCTTTTGACAAAGGGAATAGGGAAAAGTTGTGGGAATACATGAGGAGAAAAAAAAATCAATGAAAGATTAAAGTGAATGGGGAAGAGAGCGAGAAATTTATCACAAAGAGAGGGTTGAGACAGGGATGTCCACTGAGCCCAAGCCTGTTCTCAGTATATACGGGGGATCTGGAAGAGACAATGAGAGGCCAACAGACAGGAGGCATAGTGGTAGGGAAAGCGAAGGTATGGTCGTTGGCGTATGCGGATGACATAGTGTTGGTGGCTAAGGAGGAAAAGGAAATGAAAGAGATGATGAAAACGCTAGAAAAATACATGAAAAAAAAGAAATGGAAGTAAACACGGAGAAAACAAAGATAATGATATTTAGAAAAGGAGGGAGGAAAAGAAAAAGAGAGGAGTGGATATGGAGTGATGAGAAAGTGCAACAAGTGAAGGAATTTACATATCTAGGCTAAACGATGAAACAGGATAATAAAGAGGGAGAACACATAAAGGAAAGGGTGAAGAAAGGAAACAGGTTAATAGAACAAGTGTGGGGTGTGGGGGAAAAAGTATTCGAGATGGATATAGAAAAAAGAAAGTTGTTGTTTGAAAAATTAATAAAGGGGGTGGTAATGTATGGAGCGGAAATATGGGGCTGGAAGGAGTGGAGGGAGGCAGAGGGGCTACAGGAAAAATACTGGAAATGGGTTTTAGGACTGGACAAAGATACACCGGGCTATATTGTGAGAGAGGAGGTACAGATAGAAAAAATAAGAGTAGAGACAGGGAAAAGAGCAATAACATATGAGGAAGAACTGAGGGAACGAACAGATTGCAAAATACTGCAAGAATGTTGGAAAGAGATAAAGAGAGGGAAAGTGAAGTACGGGCAGGAAGGCAGAGAAGAGTATTACAAAAGAAACGGGTATGCGAGAGAAGAAGTGGAGAGATTAAGAGAAGAGGGAGTAGGGGTAAGGAAAGAAATAATAAGGAGAGATAGAGACATAGAAAAACAAGAAAGATGGACAAAGATAAAAGAGGGCAGATATAATAGGATTTATAAAGATATCAAGGGTGAAGGAGTGCCGGAATATTTGAAAGATAGAGAGATTAAAAGCAACAAAAAGAAAAAAATGATAGGAAGGTTCAGATGTGGCAACGAGGAGTTAGGGAACAAATATTGGAAAGAAGAAACAGAAAAGATCTGCAGGCTATGTAGAGAAGAAACGGAGGACCTTAACCACGTGAGACAGAAATGCAGGGAACTAAGAGAAGAGGTGATGAAAATAGAGGAAATCTTAGATGAAAACGGAAAAGGAGCGGAGTGGATGAAAGAAGTATGGAGAAGGAGGAAAAAGTTAAGGGGAGAGAAGGGATAAAAAAAATGTATTAAAAAAAAATAAATAAAATAAATAAATAAATAGAATGTAAATGTAAATGTAAATATAGAATGTAGGGTGTGAATGTAGCACGAACTAATTTGTAAGCCAAAGGCAACAAATAAAGTTAAACTTATATACTATGCATGAATAATAATATGTAAATGGCTATAGAGATAGAAACGTTTTGAATAATTAGCAAACTAAAACCACAACATTGTAAAGTAAACAATGTCAATATAAATGAAAAAATGCCATCATTAGACGGCGGTTTCGCCACAAATGCATTGACTGTCCTATAACTTTATATTAATTAATGATGTAATTAATATAAGTGAAATACGATGGCAGAGCCATCTCATAGTATAAATTTAACATGTATGAATGTAAATAGCTATATTGATGGAAACGTTAAAAACTGATTTTATACCCGCGTAATTCAAATTAGTTTTGAATAAACCGCGGGCTAAAAATTTGAATTATTGGCAAAGTTTTACTAAAATTTGATTTTGATGAAACTTTAAAAATTTAGTCTTAAGTTTAGTTGATCACATTCGATTTTAATCGTAGTTTAGTACATTCAGTTTACTGATGAGGCTAGTACAATTGATTAATTTGTTTAATCTACAGCTACACATCACTAAAACAAAAACTAAATAAATTTTGTTACATTACATACTTTGTTCAATTATACAACTAAATTTAATTTAATCTATGTATTTATAATTAAAAATGTACATAACGTTAATTTAATTTTGTATATGAGAAACATTTACAGTGAATAAAATTTTTAATTATTTTTTTAAGAAAACAATTTTTTAAATATATTTGATATATATTTTTTAGTATAGTTTTCGTTGAAATGTCAAGTTATTTATCTTTAGTCGCTATTTTTTAAGTACATAAAATCGTAAATCTACTTTTTCTTACTTTAACAAAGTTTAATGAATATTCAAGAGACGTTTTAAAAGAAAAGGCGTAGATGCAATGAATCTGAAGCATGCACTACAGACACTACAAATATATCATCTCTCTCATTAAAACTAATGAGGAGAAACGATTAAAAAGATTAAGATCTCCGTGCTCCAACAATATTTCATTATATATGACAAAGAATCTTCATATAAAAAGCTACGATAATTTGTTTTGTAATATTTAGTTTGTTTTTCGAGTTTTATATATCGTTTATTAAATATTCTAAAGTATGTACATAATTTTCCTTAATCCGATATTTGATAATAATAATTTTTATTTTAGTGTATTTTTTAGTACCATAAATTTAAATAAAAAACTAGTTAACTATGGAAATAACATACTAAATATATGTTACTAAAATTGAAAATTGTTTTGCGATACACAGTTATGTGTTATTATTGTCGCTAAAAACTGTATTTTTCTCTAATATACTAAAAATTGATAACAAAGTTTAATAGATACTTTTAAATTGACTTTATTGTTGTTCTTTAACAAACAAATTGAATTAATTATTTTCTGTAGTTAACTTAATATTGTTTTTTTTATTTTTTATAAAAAAAGGTAATTAAATACAAAAAACCGTACTGTTCTATAGACTTGTTTAACATGACGTCACGATTTATGCTAAATAAGAATTGGTGTCATAAGTAAAAATTGAAAAAAAATTACAATTAAGTGCATGGACAGAGTGATTTTTTTAATATCACAATAACTACCAACTTTAAACATAAATATCAAAATTAAAACTTATGGTGTTCAATATATGAAGATTTGACATGCGAATTCGGCTTGACTCAATTCTTATTCCTCTCGTATTTAGTATTTTTGCTTAATGATGTTTGTTATCTTATAAAATTTTTGACAAAAATAATATGTTTTTTTTGAAAAATTGCAAAACTTTCACTAACTCACAGTATGATTAAATATTTATAAGTCGTTTGTATAAAACACAAACTAAATAATTAAAAGTTTTAAAACCAGCTTTCTGTAGCAAAGCGGATACAATAATTTTGACTTGGGGTCAATACAAATGCAAAATATTGGCAACTAACTAGTATCTTCTATAAGTTGTATTGTCGTCGTTAGATCAATAGTTCGTGGTATTAACCTAGAAAATAATTAAGAATTTGATAGTATACACCACTTTTATTTTATTCGTCGCGAATTAAATATTTATAATAAATTAATTAATGTTAATTACATTTCAATTTTTTGTCTTTATAAGTTTCGTTTAAATTACAGTTTATAATCTCGCTACTACTCCAGACTTAATACATAATATGTATTTAGTTTTTGTAATATACAGTTGTTGCGGACTTTTATTCATTTTGAATTAAATGTTAGTTGCGGACTGACTAACTTAAATTATTTAGTTTTCCATCAGATCTTTTTGGTAATAACGATAGATATTTTTCTTGTATGCAATTTTATGATTACATATATAAAATGTGATGTAATTATTAATGTATACTAAAACTTATTTTTTTCATACTTTTAGATATTGCTGCGTTATGGTAGTTTAAAATGTTTAGCAATACCTGTTGCTTCACTTTATTAACTGATAAAATAAGTTTTAGCATACATAAACTTTGTGATACATTAATATTTTAAATAATTTTGAGTTTGTTTGGTTACATAACAATACTATTAGAATCTAATGCTTTTAAAAAAAGAATTAAAATACATATGTAATAGCTAGGCATTTGGTAGTTCTATGTAGTACCAACTTAACTATTGCTAACTAAAGCAATTTTAGCGTAAACCTATACTATCTAGCAGCCGTATTTGAAGAAAAAAATATTGCAATATCTGCTTGTGCTCAAGAAATGATTGAGAAATCATCAAATCAAAATAAAAGTATCCAAATCGCTACCAATGGCCAAACAGCATTAAGAGGCTTAAACTTAGTAACAATACGATCTAGTTCAATTGGAAATTGTGTTAATTTGCTAGTTTGTCTAGCTGAGAACAACAAAGTTACTCTACAATGAACAAAAAGACATCAAAGAAACGAAGTAAACAAAAAATTCACTGATATCACAAATCTTGTAATTATCTGAAGGTGTTGAAAACAAACACAATAATACCTACGTAATACAATGAGCAAGGTCTATTACAATTTTCAAAAATTAGAATACATACATAAATAATAAAGAAATTAAAAAATACAAATAACTAGTATTTTAGGTACATATTAAACGAGAATATGGTCGTATGATAATTCACCAATTGTTTGTATTCAACATTTGTTTATGAAATGCCTGAAAAGTGTTTCCCATAACCTTTTCATTGCTGGAAAATGATAAATCAGCAACACTAATGACTTATAGAGAGCTTTTTGTCATAAAAAATTATGAGCAAGGCCGTTCATTATCAAGAATTGATGCGCACTGATAAAACATAAAACAGTGACATATCTAAAGAGAAACGCAATTGCGCTATCTTAAATCCATGCACTCGAACAAACATCATGGCGTGTAAATAGGCCGGCGTCACTAATTTTTTCTATTTTTGTAGTTTAATTTGTTTGCCTTTTATTCTCTCCAGGAGGAACGAAAATTGTGCTCGGCATTGAATTAGTATTAAAAACTTTAAACCCAAACGGTCCCCGCTATTGTTTCCCAATTATAGTTTTAGTAGTAGGTAATAGTTTAGTGCAAAATGATTGCAAACTCGAGGGTACATCTTTTATAAAAAATATTTCTAGAGGAGCACAAAAATTTGGGCTGTGTTGGTAACGCTTAGCTTTTCTTTTCCAAGTGATGTACGGTAAGAAACACAAAACAAACAAAAAAAGCTCAAAACATCAAACTTTATTTGATACAAAATATCTTCAAGTTAAAAAGTCACTTTCGCAAAGCTTAAATTATAATATTGCGCTCACAAGCATGTTATGCGAGAACAGGTCGAAAAATTGTGATTCACGTGCACTGACTCATTTTCTACTGGCTTAGATACGTTTGAAAGCATTCGGATAAATGTAAAATGTTCTCTAGA
Organism: Aquatica leii; assembly: GCA_035610365.1. Lineage (NCBI taxonomy): Eukaryota > Metazoa > Arthropoda > Insecta > Coleoptera > Lampyridae > Aquatica > Aquatica leii. Next base: position 49,965,251 of record CM069437.1, on the reverse strand, counting down.
CACAATTAATTTTAGAGCCAAAGTGGAATTTGCAGAAATTTAGCCGGACTTTGATTAAATACGCTTGGATTAAATAAATCATTCAATGATTGAATAAACAATTTATATTGCGTGGTTCCTGACAATTGCTTTACCACACTCTAACTAGTTGATGCGCATTGTTAAAAAACAACAAAACTAAATGATTACTAGATTTTACCAGAGTTTTATGACGGTTCACAGTTCTACAGCTTCTAAGATTATGACACGATTCGAGCTATGTTGCCATATCCTTTCAGATGTAACAGTTGCAAACTAGAGATTTCATTATTTGAAAATGTGCATCCACAGATTAAAAATTAAATTTTTTTCAACAGTTTCTCGCGTTCGCGATTTCTTGTCATATCTAAAAAAACTTACAGCAGATCGGACTCGCAATAAAAACATTTTGCAACGCAAAATAATTGACATGCCTTTTTATTAAATTCTCTTTTTTTACCAATTCTACAATTTTTTCTCCTATTAATATATAACAAATGCGCTACGGACTATAAAAAAGCATTAAAAAGATGAACTTTACTTTAACATGAATCCTTTCTCTAATCTTAACAGATTTATAACGCTAATAATATTTACAATTGTTTGACTGTTAAAACAATTTTGACATTAAAAATTTCCTCAAATTTTATTTTACCTACTTTTGTGCTATGTTGATAACTTTACAGTGAAATCCCTTACGATTTAAACTAGTAATTACTGATAGTTTTTATTATAAAACTTTATAAATCAGGTTTATTAAATTATTTTGTTTACGCATTTTAAAATTTGAACATAAATTATCGGTTTAGTAGAACATGTGTGTTTCGGTCGAGTTGCTTTTGATGACCACCGCGGCTTTTTTTTTCGGGCAAAAGTAGCTTTATCGATCTTGTAATATCACACGAGCATCAAAACCGCCACAATTTTTGCATTGAAATGAGTTGCTTAATAATTGAAAACAACCAATAAACTATTACCCTAAAACGGTGCAAGATAGTAGAAAATTGCACAAAAACATTTTTATAGAAGACTTACTAAATTTACTATAAAAAAGTAGGCGGAAGAGTACAATTACGTTTAATAGTTTAGAAGATACAAGTGTGCAAAGTTGCACAAAACTTACATTAAAATTCTGTAACTCTTAAACTATTAGATATAATTATACACTTCCTGCAGATTTTTTTGTAGTAAATTTTGTGTCCAATAAATTGTTTATGTGCAATTTTCATCAATATTGTACTGTTTTTGCAGCGTACAAGGCGGAAGCTCGCACAGATCTAATTCTGCAATTACTATGATCATTTTTCATCACTGCTGAGTGAAATTAAGACTTATTATATTTTTAAAACATAAAACAAATCATATGGAATATCTTGTTTAATAATAATAAACACCGTATCCTAAAAATACAAAAAATAAAGTGAAATCGAGCACCACCGCAAGTTCCAGGTTTGTTTCATCTGAGCGTTTCATCGTTTCGTTACACGAGAAGTTATGATTTCAAACTCTATAGAGCACAACAGGCTAAAGCTCGAGAACCTAACTCAAAGAAAAATAAAAACGATAGCTACAAAAACTAACATTGTTTATGCTATCAGTAAATTTTATACAGAAGTTCTATAAAATTAATATTTTTGTACCTTAGAAGGACAATTGATTTTTGAATTTTTATGTCAAATATAGTGTCAATTTTTTAAATTTTTAGTGATGATATAAATAATAAAAATTTAAAATTCTGAGAATTGGAATTGTCTATAAAATTAAAATGACACAACAAAGACATTAAATATGTGTAATGTGTACAATTTGTTTTATTAATTTCATGTATTCCACAATCTGTCTTATATAATAAAGTAAAAAGCATATTATAGCATTATGTATAAAATGTAAGTATATGATTATCTTTAATTGGACTTTTGACACGATTTCTTTAAGGTTCTTCTATGAAAAGGAGCATCAAAATCAAAAATGCAGTTAAGTGAGCACTTCTTCAGGCCTCTGTTTTATTAAAAATTATATTTATTACATAGCAGGTAAAATTACAATTTGTTATCAGTAACTAATGCTACAATGAATTACACTTACATCTATAGACTAGCAAAATGGTGTATCATGTATATGTATAAAATGCTTACATCTGATCATGTGCGGTAGATTTCCATTTGTTTACTATTTTATAATAAATTTATAATAAGAAAATACTATTTGGCGTGAGAAAATTAATTATTGTTGAAACCGTGTTGGTATTTTCGATAATTTGAACTTTTTTAGTCTTTTTTGTTTGTTGTTATCGTCCATTAATCGATGAACGGTAATATTAAGATGAGGATTAATCTTGTTTTTATATCGTCCTCTAAAATTTTTGATTTCACATTTTACTGTAGATATACTCAAGTCACTTAATATTACTTTATTGGGCACATACCACGATGCGTCGACAATCGTTTGAAATACTTGGTTATATAATCTTTTTACCAGTTTGATGTAAAAGCAGTTCCCCAAATAAAAATTCCGTAAGTTCATATTGGTTTGAGAACTGTTTCATATGTATTCTAATAATAATTTCCATTTTCTTCCAATTAATCAATATAATTTTTAGTCAATCAAATGTAACTTGATTTTTACGCATTTTGTTATATCACAGTATTGCAAAATCGTCTAAACTGCGGTAAAATCAGCACTAAATTCCAAGCTTTAAAAACCATCTAAAAAACAAAGCTATGAGATAATACTAAACTTTATATAAATAAATGTTACTTTACAGTATATTTAATGATACAAACGTACAAAAACGTAAACATTTTTAAATTTATATTTTAATTTTTAGAAATGCTACATCTCGTTAAAACTATTCTAATTATGACTACAATTTGCTATTGACAACCGTCAAGTTACTAAAGATTTTAGATCGTACATTTAAGGTGCGACATTTAAGCATTTGATTTGTTTTTACCTTTTGTTTTATGTAAAAAAAAGTAGTTATTTAAGAAATTGCAATTGGTAAATAGTTAGAAAATAAAATTTTATATCTATGATACTGCAGTGATTCTAAAAAACTACAATTAATTCTTTATATTTCTTTATATTAAATTATTGTCATGTAACGACTCTCGGTAGCTCAGGTCGTCGGCGTTGGATTTAAACCGTTATTAATTTTAACACAACTAACATTAAATTTATTCTATAAACTAATATATTACAATAAATTGTACAGTTCGGGTAATTTTATTCTACTCGGTATATAACTAAAAACTTAGACATAAAACTTTCACCATAAAACATATTAAAATATTTTTAGGGTAAATGGTGTATTATTTATTTAAAATAATATAAATGCGAGCTTTCGAACTTGGTCTAAGTTCTTCGTCAGGCAAAATTAATTTAATTTGACAATTGTAAAAACTAAGGTAACTAAAAACAATAGCTATAAGGGAACTAGATAATAAGCGCAAGTTATTTAGCTACAGCATTTGCTCGAAGGTCTAAAGGAAAACCACCATAAAAACTCTAGACGTAGCTTAAGTGTAACTGGTGGACAAATTAAGATTAAAAAATAACAGGTAACTATGTGTCAGAAAGTTCGTAACCACTGTCTCTATTGAAATTGTTAGGATGTTTGATAATTTCAATAGCTTCTCTAATCTGTCTTGATTTCCAGTTTTTTGTTTTAGAAATTGTTTTAGTTTTCTCAAAGTTTATATCAGAAAGAGTGTCAAGTGCATGTTCGGCAATGGCAGACTTAGTAGGTTGTAGTAAACGAAGATGTTTTTTATGTTCTTTTAATCTCGTATCTATAGTTCTACTAGTTTCGCCAATATATACCTTGCCATAGAACTTGGTACATTCCACAGGTATTGTAAGGTAGTTTGTGTTTTATAGGATTCAAAAAATTTTTAATATTAGTAGTAGTATTATAAGCTATTTTTATCTTATGTTTAGTTAGTATTCTTCCAACTTTGTCACTTATGTTGGAAACAAAAGGTAGAATAACAAAGTTTTGGTTAATAGTTGAATCATCTGTTAAAGTAGGTCTTGGCTTTGGTCTAAAAAACTTTTTAATTTGTTCTTTATTAAAACCATTTGTTATAAAAACTTTCTTAAGGTGTTCTAATTCTCTCTAATCTTCTTGTAATTTATCTTGGTGACAAATTATTGTTGCACGATTATATAATGTGCGAATCGTCCCCAAGTAACTGAGCTGGGCGATGATAAGAATTTGCGTTTATGTATTGATCTGTATGTGTTGGTTTTCGATAAACTGAATGCATTAAAGTACCATCTGATTTTCTTCCTATGTTTACATCAAGAAAAGGTAAGGTACCATTAATTTCTCTTTCAATACTAAATTTTATGTTTGGATGTCGATTGTTAAGATATTGAAGAAACATTTGTAGTTCATCTAAACCATGAGACTAAATTGCAAAAACATCATTTACATATCTTAGTCATAGTTTTGGTTTTTTTGAGGCATATTTTAAGGCTTCTACTTCAAAATATTCCATATAATAATTAGCAACAGATGGAGAAATTGGCGATCCCATTGCTACACCATCTATCTGTTTGTTGTTTGTTCAAATAACTTGATTATCAAACTGTCGTTGTAAAAGTTGTAAAGTGACAGAATTGGAAGAATACTAAGTAAACATAAGATAAAAGTAGCTCATGATACTATTACTAAGATTAAAAATTTGTTGATTCCTAATAAAGACAAAATACCTTACAATACCTGTGGAGTGTATCAAGTTGTGTGGTCAGGTATATATTGGCGAAACTGGTAGAACAATAGATACGAGATTAAAAAAACATAAAAGACATCTTCGTTTACTACAACCTACTAAGTCTGCCATTGCCGAACATGCACTTGACACTCTTCATGATATAAACTATGAGAACACTTAAACAATTTCTAAAACAAAAAACTGGAAATCAAGAAAGATTAGAGAAGCTATTGAAATTATCAAACATCCTAACAATTTCAATAGAGACAGTGGTTACGAACTTTCTGACACATGGTTACCTGTTATTTTTTAATCTTAATTTGTCCACCAGTTACACTTAAGCTACGTCTAGAGTTTTTATGGTGGTTTTCCTTTAGACCTTCGAGCAAATGCTGTAGCTAAATAACTTGCGCTTATTATCTAGTTCCCTTATAGCTATTGTTTTTAGTTACCTTAGTTTTTACAATTGTCAAATTAAATTAATTTTGCCTGACGAAGAACTTAGACCAAGTTCGAAAGCTCGCATTTATATTATTTTAAATAAATAATACACCATTTACCCTAAAAATATTTTAACTAAGAACTTATTATTTACAACGAATACATTATTTCCAGGATTTTGTTAAATGTGGCCCACACATCAAGTGGAATTGTGGTTAAGCAAATGCGGCCTAAGTTTTTAATCTACTATAAAAACAAAGCTCATTTTTATAAATGAAAGTTGGATCAGGTGTAAATGGCTTAACCGAAGTCTTGTAAATAACGGTATTAATTAATGTATACGTTAGATAAATACAGAAATTACAAGTTAGAAGTTCTGGAAAATTATACAAGTATGTTTGTGTTGCGTTAATAAGAATTGGTCACTTAATTAAATCTTTTAGGTAATACCCGTGAGCAGCTATCAGGTTAACTGGGTTTTAATCACAAACCTACGGTTGACCACCGGTATCGATTAATAACGATGCTTTTCACAAATACTATGCCGGATTAATTGTAATGGCAAACTAAAGCTTCTGATGAGTTACATTTAGGTAAATGTTCTGGATAATGAATTATTGACTAAAATTATTGATTTTAGAAATCTTGGTCCAAAACCAAATCAAGACGTAGTTGTGTGTCTTGGAAAGTAACCGGTAGATTTAGTTTCCGTTTAACAAATCTTTCACCAACGGCGCGAGCGACTTGTAAATTACTTACGTGACTGAAGTTTGGTGGTTACGAATAACAACCGATGAAGTTGGTAGTTAACACTGTTGAAGGATTTTTACTCGTGACAGGAGTTCTTATACACAACAGAGAAAATTAAATGTAAAAATCGTGAGAGTAGCCAGGTTTGAGAGCGGGTATTTGTTATACAGTATGAGTTGAGAATGTCAGGGTAAGATAGTAAGTATTTGTTAATCAGCTTAAACAATTGTATGATATCAGGGTTGGTTTAAGAAAAAATTAGCCAAGTACAAAGCATTAAGTCGCGAATATTAATCAGGTAAACATAGATATCGGGTAAAAAATTCTACAAGGACTAAGTTATGAAAAGGAAGGTTTCTACTAAGTTCGGTACGCGACAGAAAAAAAATTGGTTTTGACGGCGGTTTTTATTATGTCTTTCGTTCCGGTTGACTAATTCCCAGGCAAGAGAATGTCGCGCGCTTCGAAGAGGTAGAGGTGGTCTACATCGAAAGTCCGAAGCTCCAGCGTAATTGACAAAAAATTATATATAATTTTAAAAACAATTATGGTTATTTCTGCCGTTTTGTTACAGAAGAAAAAAAATAATACAAATTTTGTGCGTTTAGGTATTACAGCGCCAACTAAAAGAAAACCTCGTCCGCTAGACTCGGTTTTCAAACAGAGCGGCAACGTTGTAAAATGTTACTTACATGAACTCAATTGTAAATAACTATTACAACATTGTAGTCCAAGGGGTTTTCGCTTAGTAAATATGTGAACTCTCCAAGTTAGTATCTTATCAAGATGCAGTCCGAGGTATTTGACTGACCCTTTATGAATACTTTGACGTTTATTTAAAGTTACTGTTGTACAACTATCTTTTTTATAGTAAAAGTAACATAGTAATTGGATTTAGATTCGTTTAGTATAACCTGAATATTCTAACCCAGCGTTGAATTTTGTTGAGATGTGCTTGGAGGTATCTCGATGCAGCTTATATGTTTATATAAGAAGCTAATATGATCTTATTATCTGCATTTGTAACTGATCTTAGACAAGACATAAGTAGGTCAGATATATATAATAGATATAGTATGGGGCCTAGTGCGCTACCTTGTAGGACGCGTAATGAGATGAGTTGAAAAGCCGTAGTTTCAGCTTTATATTTTATTAAAAAATACCGATTTGATATGTAAGACCTTAAAAATTTATATACTTAGTAGGGTAAATATTTTTTTAGTTTATAACATAAACATTGATGCGAAACTTTATTAAATGCTTGCTGCACATTAGAAAAAACCGTAGAACAATATCGCTTATTTTCCAAGTCTTTGTATATCTTTTCCATTATTATGTGCGCCTGCTCGATAGTACCGTGTTAATTTTGGAAATCAAATTGATGCTTGAAATTAATTTTAGCTTGTCTAAGATTTAATGATGTTAAAAATACGTCGCATTTATGTCCGATTTAAGTTCAATTTAAATCTATTTATGTCTAATTTACTTCTGATTAACGTGTTATTAAAGTACAATTTACGTCTAGTTTATGTCCACTTTACGTCTATTTTACGTCTAATTTATGCCAAATTTATGTCCAGTTTATATCCATTTGACGTCTACACTACGTTCAGTTTATGTTCATTTCACGTCAAACGTATGTACAGCTTACATCCGATTGAAGACCTAATAGAAATCCACAATATAGCTTGAGTATAATTTAAGTTTAGCTGCGTCTCATTGTTTAATAAATAATATATTTATAAAATTATAATTAAAAGTATGCATGTGCTATTAATTTAAGTAATTTATTCAATTTTTGGTGAAATGTTTTGACCAAAATAGTCATTATAAGACCTTTTAAATTATGAATTCAAAAGTAGAAACAAATAAATTAAACAAAATAGATACAAATAAAACATTTAATATAATCATAATAAAAATAAATAAAAACAAAATAAGAAACAGCATTTTAACAAAAAAAAATTAACTATCAAAATTATCAACTTCAGATGTAATTTTAGAAACAGAAGGATTATAAAAAAACAATTGGTGTATAAATTATATATGTTTTATATTATATATACATTACATGTATCATATATTAAATTTATGAATTTTTAGAATTGCATACAGAAGTAAATAAGAATTCTTTATAAGTAAAACTATAATAATTGATATGATATAACTCAGTCATTTTTTTTTGTTAACGAAATGTTAACCTTTATACTAAATGTTAAAAAAAATATATGTTAGCAGTTTGAAAGTCACCAGAGTCAAGAAAGTTTATATTTGTAGTTTTTGATAACAATGATACCGAATGATAACAATATATAAAAATTTAGAAAAAAATTGTATAAGTTACAATTATAGCATCAATACGAGCAAAAAATGTCAAAATAAAAATTTTCCTAATAAACCGAAAGTTACAGACCGATAACATTAAATAGTTTGTTGACACCGTTAATAAAAAGAAGTAAAAAATAACGTAATGGTGTTTAATTCACTGTTCTATGAACTTTTTTCCTCAGTAACTTGTCAACAATAAAAATAAAAAAAAAAGACAAAATAACGTTATCGTGTACTATGTAGTTAATTTAAGTTGTTATTCTAAGAACGCACATGCTTGCCAAGTTAATTCTTGAAGATAACGTATTTACAGATGTTTAAATGAAGTAATACTTGAAAAATAACAAAGCTAAATTTGCAAAGCAACTATTTTTATGGTACAATAATAAAATTTTTCACTTTAAACAAGCTTATTGTGAAACTTCAGCAAAAAAATTCATGCAAAATAGGTTATTGTTCATGTATAGAAACAAACCTGAGAAAAAAATTCAAAACAAAAACCAAAATTATGATTACTATAAACGGTTTTTTTTATGTAGTAGCATACGTCCGGTCTATTCATTAATAAAGTGATAACATTATCCGTGATTTCAATAAGCGAATTGCATTGTATAATCAATTTTTAATTATTTTTACGTAATAGCATATTTTATTATTAAAATTTCTACAAATAAGAGTAATACCTTTTAATTTCTAATAGCTATAGCATTATTAAAATTAGAAATTTGAAGTTTTATACAAAATACATTCTAAATCAATTTTGATTTTACCTAAAAGTTTAAGATAAAGACTATTATTATTATTCTGTTTAAGAAACTCGATTTCACTGTTATCAAATTTATAAGTACTTAAGTTAATTAACAAGTTATAAAACGCAAAGTCTATAATTTGACTAAACATAGGTTGTAATTGTGAATTTAAAGATACTTTACTTCTTATTAAGTTTTGAACTAAGATTAGTAAAAAGTTGAGGAATAAGTTCGAAAACTTTATCTGCAACAAAATTGATGATTAAATTAATTTATAAATTATGAAAATATTGAAGCAGCACGGAATGTCGTTTAATAAGTAATGAATTTATAGCATTTCTAGCTTAATGCCAACGTTTCATTTTAATATGAAGCAAAGTTTGTTTATTTTTGATTACGCTGTTAATTGTTTAAACTTATTTATTTTTAGTTAATCCGGAATTTAAGTGTTCACCGATTACTTTTGTATTACAGCTTTTCATTTTGTATATACCCGGTGTGATCGAGTCGACTTCACGCAAACCGAGCTTTAGTCAGACGCTGGAATAAACTAAATTATTTCTACTTGTTTTATATAGTTTGGAAATAATTGATATCTTAAACAGATGTTTAATGAAGTCATTTTCATTGTAAACTAATATAGATAAAATAAATAAATAAACAAAGATTACGAGTTTTTTTATAATGCATTAAAGTTTTAAAAATTGATTGCTTAATAAAAACTAGCAGAATTACAGATTAAACTGCAAACACAAACGAATAATTAGTGTTTAATGTTCTTAGTCCATTTTGTATTCGTGTCTAAGTTTTTTATTTCTTTGAAATAATACCTTTTTCGAGTTCGTAACATAATATCGTATATGTAAGTGCGCTGTTCTGCAATTACAATTTTAATCGTATGAAATGCTAATGAAAGCTAGAAGTGTGCGCTTTACTTTTATAAAACTGTCGAAAAAGTGAATAATTACGTTTCAACGACTAAATAACGCCAACGCTTTATCAATCATCAAGAAAAATACCATCCACAAAACGAATATTATAATTTAAATCGTCATCACACGAATTGTAACTGAACTATGTGTCGGCAATGGAAGTCTGTAATTTGTATTCGTTATGTTCGTTATCGCGTAATCACTACTAGCTTTTGTTTTTTAGCGAACAAGGGTTGGTCACTTTACTTGAACACAATGTGACAACCCCTAACTGTCAATTTGAATAATGCAAGTTCGAATTATCACGAAAAACCCTTTGCGTGTAGCATTAGACAAAAGCAACAAGATTATATAAAACTACTGAAAAAATATACGTAGTCATTGAATCGGTTCTTGTTCATTAAGGTTACTAATTAAAATACGTGACTCAGTTTTTTTTAACAACATAATAGTAAATCTCTGCATAAATAATGAGTAGCATATAATTCTCGATAACATGTAATCACAGTAATGTTCAGTTGTAAGCGCGACATAAAGGCGACATCTATTATTCCTAAAGTATTGAGACTGTTATTAATGAGGTACCTAGCGTAAACTTAACAATTTATTGCAACGTAAACATGTTTAAAATTTACTGAATATCAATATATTGATTACGGTTTATTAGCTCTATTATATAGATTAAATATGCGCGCTTACATTAGAACCACAAAGTACACCATAAAGGAAAGTAATTTACGTGCACAAAGCAACTGTGTATGTTTCGAACTTAATTAGTTAGTTTATTGCATATATCTTAGTAAGAAAAAAATAATCGTTATATTACAAAAACGTTAAAAAAAGAAACTTTTTAAAAAATTGTAACACAAGCACGTTACGTTTACTTGCAGTCCTTTCATCGCAAAGAAGGCCGCCACTACAAAGTGTTATGAGATTGCAAACGTGAGTCGACAACAAAAGGCTTTGAATGTATTTGAGGCACACATGCGACAAGGTTGTTCTTTTGTTCCAAATATAAATATGTATGGGAATTGAAGTAGAAAGCACAAAAAGAACTGCTTTATAAATAAATTCTTCATTACAGTTTCTTTATCAAAAATTCCAACAAACATAAAAGAAGTATGGTCGACTTCTTTAATTATGTATTTAGCAAATATAACTTGAATAACGAGTATAAAGAGTCTACTCTGAACTTTTATTTTACGTTATGCAATAGCGTGTAAATGTTACTTAATGTAGTTCAATATTATATCCTTATTTGAAGCATTGATTTTATACCAATACGCGCTTGAAATCAAAATGCTCACAGATTGCTGATATGGCCAATGCGTGTAAATTAATAGTAAAGATAAAAACATTATGGTGTATATTATTATATGAAAACGTTAAGAACGGATCGTTTAACAACAATGTGTAAATTATATGAAAAATGACTGCTGAAACTATTTCCTGCGAAACATTAATATCAGACTTGGTGACGATTATCGTTTTAAGTTTAGTATTAAACATTTGTTTAAAGATTCATACATTAAAGATATTATTTTAATAACGTTGTAGATTAATTAATTGCTTTAAAAATGTTGTATTTTAATTTAAGAATTATTTAATAAAAGAAATGTTTGCATTTCACATTTTATACCCTGAGGCTATTTCAACTAACGTAAGACAAAGAGATTTTCAAAAGGAATTATAATTATAGTCACTCAAAAGGACAAAGAGAATAATATAATAGCAATACCGCACACGGCATCATAATATTATTTTAAAGAGCGGTGTTGTTTGAACTCACTGAAATAACAAGCAAATACAAAGATAAGAAGTAATTGGCTGGTAGTACTATTATATTAAAGAAGTATGAATTTTTTTTACCTCAAATTGTATCTATAGTTTGTCTTTGAACGTATAAGTAGAACGTTTAGAATTCATCATTAAAAGATGTTTTTCATTGAAATTTGTCAGTAACTGGTCAAAATGGTATAATACGTTACTTTTTACTTTGAAAACTTAAAGAGAACGTTTAAGTAAATGTAAAATCATTGTTTAGGCTAATTCGTAGCTGCATGCAAGTAAAAATATTCTATTTCAAATTGCATGGTACAATATTTGTTACGTAATTATGAGTAAATTGTTTAGTTTTATATTTAATAGTTGATTCGTAAAAAATCCCAAAATTGTATTTTATAATACAGTATTTATGCGAATCATTTTTATTATATATAATTTAATATTTATTTTTTGACTAATTTTGAAAATGTGTTTATCAAAAACAAAGGTTTTAAAAAATTCAAAATAATCTACGTTACTAATGAGGTTGCGTCAACAGCAATTAACTAAACCACTAATTTTAAACTGGTTTTTGTCACTTTTCATGTTGATTGTGGCTGGAACTAATGAAACAGTTTTTCAAAGCGTTGAACAAAAATGGCGACTGTTTTAAACATATATCTGAAACATTTCAAAGTCTCAATAAAAAAAAATGGCATATCTGACGGACAACAAATTATATTATTAGTGAATGATCCACATTTCACTGTACATATAGAAAATATGGAAAATGATGCATGCCAGTCTTTTGTGGCGCTCATCAAAACTTTTCATGAGAATAAAAAAGCCAAAAACTATCTGGGGTGCAACATGAGCGTAAAACTTTAATTTTTAAATAGTCATTTTGACTAATTTCTTCTCAATCTTGGAGATGACGTTATAAAGAAAGGTGGGATATCACATGGCTGACTTATTAGGAATGGTGCACGACAAAAAACTTACAAATAAAAGTTTAATCTTTAAATTGTTTTGTATTTTTATTTTAACACTCAAATGCAATAAAATTTAATTAAAACTGTTCTCACTTACTTTCTTTCACACAAAAACTAATGTGATATTTGAGTTTAACAGCACCAAATTTTAAAACATATACACTAAACAGAATTTTAATTTAAGTATTAAAAAAGAAGGTTTTATAATAGAACAAAGTTACTCAAAACAAATCAAAAGCGTATTTTCAATGTAAAAACTTAGAAGACAAAATTATTTTTATAATTTGTTGCAAAAACATTTACGGTACGAAACAAATTGATTAGTTTTATTAGAACATGAAATAAATAACACTCCAATAACATTTATGTTTTGAATTTTATAAAACGTAAACTGTGTAGCGACATCAGCAAACAACAATTTTCGTTTATTGCAGCTTTTTATAATCAAACCAAATTTGACAAAAGAGTACACTTCTGTAAGTAATTTTCTAAATTAAAATGCTCTTTGCTAATAGTTTTGGTCTGAGGTTAAAATCTTCTTGAATACAATACACACTACTCCATTTAATCTTTGAAGATTTGAATATTTCTTGATTAGTTTGTTTTCCTAATAACAATGCATATTATGTATAAATAATTTTTACATACTTATAAATTTACTTCATTTGTTTAAAAAAAACTTTGTTAATTTCCAGTTACATGTATGCAAACATAGCAGATTTTGTTTCTCGAAAAACTACGACAAGATAAATAATATTTTAGACTCCAAAAAAAAAATTTCTTTTAAACACTGTTTAAAATTACTTGTGCTGCAGTGTTGCCACAGTCAGTACATTTGTACTGAATTGAGTACTTTTGCTCGACTAAAAGTACGTCAGTATTTTTGTAACTAATTTTAGTACGTTTTCTTTAAAAAAGAATTTATAAAAAAAAAGAAAAAAAAAGTGCATCTATCAAGATCAACAGTAAAATTGATTATCACTTATAATACAATTACTTATTTATAATGTTTTCAAACTTAATTCTTAAAAACATTAAATTTTTAAATAAAACGTATCCTCCTTAATTATAATGCTTTTAATTGTTTTTCCAGTGTTTAAACAATCATAGTTATGTGCGGAAAAATTGCAATGTCGTATGTAAGTTTTCAATTTTACAAGTTTTCTATAATTTTGATCTATAAGTTAAAAACATGTAAAGCCATATTTGTTTTGCATAAAAAATGTATTTACTTATCAAAATTTTAAACATTAAAAAACGTACAAATATGATACTTTAACTAAGCAATTTACCAACAATCAGCCGTAGTCTATCTAGTGTATTCAATGGTCTCCCCAAGGTCTCCCATTACGCTGCATTACGCCCACGAATGAAAGGTCTGTGGTTCAAATCCTGTAGCTGCCACTTCTAAAAATTTGTAACAACACCGCCGTTTTAATTAAAAACAAATAGCCATTAATGTTCAACGGTATATTCCGCACTTAAAAAAACAGCTATAATATAAGCTTGTTTTACTGTCATAAACAAAAAGTCTGAAAAATATACAGAAAGACGTGGAAAAAAAGCATACCTATGTATCTACCGCAATTTTAGTTTTTAGAAATTTTGAAATTGTTTTAATTTAAACTATAAAATCAACCTTTTACAAAATGCTTGTCTGTGAGGTAAACTCAGTTTACTTTTTCTGTAAGGTTTTTTGTATCTCTGGTCTAATTGCAAAGGCTTTTACAACCAGAGTCTATACTAGGATAAGAAGGTTTTTTGGGTTTAAACCGTGTCACCAAAGTTACCAAGTCAAACAAACAACTGAAATTTATTTAAGAAACTCTAACGACTTAAATAATCTTGATGATTCCAAACCAACCGTTTTAAAATATTTCATAAAAGTGTTAACTACAACAGGCGATAGAAAAATACCTATAGCAGACATAGCAGCACCAGGAACTTGTTATCAAATTCAAAGTAAGTGCATGATAAACACTTACCAATAGGACAACTAAACTGAAGTCCTTGTCATGGTGGGTCAGAATCTGTTTGATAATAATAAGCAAATACTTAATAGGAACCTTGGTAAGAGTATCATTTTACTTTTGATTTGATTTATCTTTTATTATCATAGCATATTTGGTCACCCGCATTTGTTTATTATCCTAGAAAACTCCAATGACTGACTAATATGGCATACACAAAATACAAGAACTACACTATATTAGTATTATGTTAACCTACGTTGGGCAATGGAAACCAACGTTTAGACTTATGCTAATGTGGTAAAGAATTACGACAAATTAAAGAACACACCTGTTGATATACCTAAAGCAACTTCGCTAAACTTGATATTTTTAGCATGTTATTTGTGATTTGTTTGTATATGTATCACCTTGATTTTCAGAAATTTGAGGATTGTATTAGATATGTTATAAGCTAATCGCATATTAGGAACGCCGAGTAAGTACCTTGTTTCTCATATTTAATTACTTGGTATGCACGCACGATTCGACATATGCGCTTGTTATTACGACTAACGTACGCAACCTTTTTGTATGTATGTAAAAAGTTTTAGCAGTGCGCTTTGTTTCGTTTTTGTGAAATCACCATAGTTTTGTGATAATTGACAGTTTTTGTTGGATTCACGAACGTTAATTTATTAATAGACCAATTACTGTTTATGTATAGAGTTGTAGTTTGATTTAAGAGTCTTCAATTATTATTGTATTGCGTTATTAGTTATTTGATTTTTATTCTTCAAGCTTTTTTTTATTATTTTAAGCTGTCGTTGAAATAATTATAATGGTTGTTAGACTTGTGTTAATCGATTTATCTATACCTTAAGCGTTGTCAAGTAAAAACGGGTACCTGTAATTTATATTTTTCTCCGTTTAGACGCTTTTTTAATTTAATTATAATTAGCGCATTAAAGGTCAGGTTGAATCCTCTTAGTTACACAGTTATTATCTATTTTCCAAAGGTCTGAGTTATTACAACTTTCTTTGGCGTGATTAAATTACTGGTAAATAACCGGAGCCTACTGCAAGTTTAAGTTTATACCGTAAAAAACATTTATATTTTAATACATTTTCAACTATTACGTAACACAGTTTTTAATTCGAATTTGCTATTTACCTATTAAAATACGTACATTAACAGTTGAAATAGTTTATTTTGAAACTGCGAGTTTGACAACTTATAATGATGATTATTTATTTAATAACAATTATATTGTAGTGCTGTAAAAGCTCCAGAGACCAAATACATATTTTTTTATAATACGAAAGATTTTAGTCATAGAATTATTCATAGTTTTCAAAATTCTATGTAAAAACATATTACACTTCAACAATATGCAATTTTTGATTATTTTAGTGTATGCAGTACATATATGCATATTGTTGTAAACAAACAACATGTTTCATAAGTGTTAAAATTATAAAACATGTAAAATAAATGTTTTGTTAATTAAAAACGTAAGCAGTAACCAAAAGTTAATTAAAAATTGCTCAATTGAAACAAACAAAATGTGTTTGTATACAAATACATATTTAGTAAAATTATTTTACGCTTTTTATACAATAAGAATCTAGAATAAAAAAAATATTTTTTTAAACGAGAGAAACATACGTTTGAGTTATCCGTAGCAAAGCATCATCAAAGATGAGTTATTATTGAAATTGTAAACAAAGTTTAAAGGCCAATTATAAGTTAAACTCAATATTGTGCTAACCCTACGACATGCTGTTAAATAAATATTATTTATTAGTCAAATTTATGTTATTTATATTTTTGGTTTATAAATGTACAGTACATAAGTAAACAATATTTTTTTTGTTTTTATTAAAATCTGCAAGTACAGACATTTTAAATTAAAAAGTTATTAAAAGGTATTTATACAAATATTTCTATACAGAAAAAAAAATAATTACTTATTTTTATTTGTTTTTGTTGTTGTTTTATAAAGTTTTAAGACATATAAAGTCGTAAATCTAATAAAAAAATAAAAAATGCGCACTTCTTTAATATTTTTTAGATACAAGTTCATAGAAAATATAAAACCTCAATTTGAAAAAACGCGATTACATTAAATAATGTAATTAAAATATTAAAAATAGACTGCAATTAAACAAAATTAGTATTAAGAAGTGTAAAAACTGTTTATTCTTGTACTATTGTTCATGTATTTGTTTACTAATTTTATTAATGTAGCAGAATTTTGATCACACTTGACTTCAAGAAGTGATTGGGATTCTTCGGGCAGTGCGAGACAAAACAAGAAAAGTTTTCGGGGTTGTAAAAAAGAATTAATATTACAAACAATATTGTCATGTATTGATAACCAAGAATAAAGTCGACTTACTTTGTATATATAAATGCAACTTTAGCGACACCAAAACAAACCGAAAGCGCGTGGAACCACAGCTAACGTAGCGTAAACTACGCGGTTGTAAAAAGCAGGCTTTGCGACTTAACCTAAAAGCACAGTCTAAAAGTAAAAAAACTTCAAATTTTTTGGCCAAAATGCGCGTGATTATTATAAAATTAAAATTATTTGGTTCCAGGGTAGTTGACTTTTAAGCACTTGGTAGTAGCTTACAGAAACGAGCCTTCAGATAGCGTGCAGGCTCTAAGGTAAAACTTGATGAAATTATGCCAAAGGTTGACCATGCGAAATATATCACATAAAACCTTAGAAAAAGCAACTAACGTGCTGGTTTGATTACTTGCAATCATAATAATATCTAATAAATCACAGGTTCCTGTTCATAAATTGCTCGATGATCTATGTTTTATGCACCTTATATTCTCAGTGGACACACAAGAAGTCTCCCCATTTTTCTAAAACCAAGATGGTTTTTTCCCAAAAACTGGAAAGAGAGGTCGGGACGACAAACTTTTACTAGGAAAATTTCTCAACACTTATATCACTTTTCAAATGTTTTTTGGATATAGATCTAAAATTGTTACACACCCCCTACCCGACGGAAAAAGTTAAAAAACTACTATACGTGAAACTAACTAGCTCAATAAATTTAATATGGAAAATACCCATGTTTTTTTCAATATTATCTGACTACCTATAAGTTAATGGACCACTAACTTCTTTGACGACGCATTTCACGTATTTCGGCACAAATTTATCTACCAAATCTTTGCTAGCATCTGAGAGAACATGATTATGTTTCCACGCCGTGTCGTTCACCCTTAAAAAAAACAAGTTTCTTACTCAAGTTATAGTCCCATGCGTTACGCTTATAAACTTAAGCCAAACGACTCCTGACATCTTGATGAACTTCGGATAATTTTGTGACAGTCAGCAACAATGCGTTCACGATCTCCAATAGCTAAATCTTCCTTTCCAAACTGAGTCAGTTTACCGTAGTAATCGCACGGGTCTAATTAAGTTAAGAAAGAAGGGTTTATATCCGGTCACTTTATGCACAGATGTATGAATCGCATGCGCGACTTTGTAAATTTAAACATCCCACTGAGAATGGGAATGGCTTACATACGAGAGTACCTAGAACGCGGTAAATTGGGTACCATTGTCTACCATCACGATTTGTGGTAGGCCAAATAGAAAAAACACATCGTTCTCTGAAGAATTTGCTTTAATTACCGGTCAAACTTATACAAATTTAGTAAATCAGTGGACTAGCATTGAAATGGAAATCTAACTTTTTTGGGATTACCCACTAACCACCCACTAACTAAACAAAGTTGGCACCTACTGACAATGAGATACTTTACTACGCCTCTTAGGCCAGTAATATAGTTCGCTGAGTTTATGATAAGTTTTAAAGCTACTAAGATAAGCTGACGTAAGTTTTTCATGGTAAAGTTGTAAAAGCTCACGCCGTCATCATGAGCTGACATCATGACAATGAGGTATTAATTAGAAAAAGTGCCATCTTTGATTCTCCAATGGGAAAAAAGTTTGGATTGTCAGTTACACATTTTATCAAACTTGGTATACCATTTATCACAGTCTTCTTGAACGGTTAGGAAAAAACTAAAGCCTACAGGAGCTCTACATAAAGCGTCAGAAACAACGTTATGCTTGCCCTTTCCATTTTTAATAGAAAATGAGTTTTACACTTTACCGCGTTAGACGACCAGACGGGTTTTTCATATTTATTAACCACAATAAGGAGTAGTGATATATAAAAACCGTTAAGTGGGTTTCTTCGATATAAGGTGTAAATATTTTTATACGGAATAAGACTGGGAGACATTCTCGTTCAGCAACTAAGTAATTTTGTTCAGTTTTATTAAGGATTCTAGAACCATAACAGATGACATGTTCATTACCACTTTCTCCTTGGACCAAAATCGCACCTATGCCAACGTCAGAAGCGTTGCATTAAATCACAAAAGAAAGCTTAATATCAGGATTAACCAAAACTGTAGTCGACGACAATAACGACTTGAGATGTTTAAACGATTTTTTGACTTTGGGGTCCTATTAACAGTTTGTTCTTTTTATCTACTTTTAATCAACGCTGTTATAGGAACAGAAACTGTCATGAAATCCTGTACAAAACGTCGCCGTCGGTTCTACAAGCACATTCCCAAAAATCGTTTAATTTTGGTACTAGTTTTAAGCTTTGGAAAATTAACAATATCGTCTACTTTAAAAAGATATGTAAGCAATTTATGTCTTACAACAATAAAACCGAAGTACGAAAAACTCGACCTACAGAAAAGTATTTCTCAAAATTGATGGTTAAATTAGCATTTAATATTTTTTTTGAATTTCCTCGAGGAGTGGAATGAGTTCTTCAAATGTACTAGAAACTATAACAATATACCTTAGAACGGTGAATGCGGTTTTCTTACGTGACGCTGTGGTAAAAGGGATTTGCCATAAACCTTTTTTTATATTGATTGCTGTTATATTGTGGGCATTATTGAGACGGTTTACAATACTAGAAACGTACGATATGTGGTAAACATCTTTCTTAGTCACACTGCAGTTTTCTCCCGTTAAAACAAAGTCTTTACAAGCTATCAGACTTCATAACGAGCAACGTGGATTTGTATTGTAGGCGCGATAGAAAAATAGCGCTGCTTAATAAACGTTGCGTTTCCGGTATCAATATGATAATCTACGAGGTAAGTGCAAGTTTGCTTATTGTGTGCAAGTTCTTTAAAACGTTTGACTACGGAGCATAAACAAATTTGCTACAGATAAGTTGAAATCTCGTATCAAATGCATACCTGCAGCATCTAAAATAGTAATATTTGCACCACAATCTACCATTGCACAAGCCGAAATAGAAAATAAAATCACATCGGCATAAGACCTGTTATCACCGGATGACGAGTGGTCGGACTCGGCACTTCGTCAAACGCAGTATAGTAACGACGGCAGTGCCACATAAGAAACAGAATTGAATCAACACCTTGACGCATCTCTTAAAATCGTGACCTTCTACTTGACAATTCCAGCAGATTAAAGCTTTCCGCTTGATTTTCGATTTACCATAATCACTAGGTAACGAAACATTCGCACGACGGGCAAAAACTTCTAAAACTGAGACTTTGTTATTACTTGCTACTCCCGAATTATTAGTTTTTGTATTTTCTAATTTTAAACATAAGGTATTTACACAATCCACAAAGTCAACGTAAATTTTTTAAAAAACGTTTCAACGCGATTCTCCAAATTATAAGTGCATTATCCAGTTCATCGTTTAATAAGCACTTTACATCCATCTTACAAAAGGTTTTTTCCTCTGATATTAAGATGAGAACGTTTGGCTCGCGTCATTGTTGTAACCGAAGTTGCCAATGTTTTGCCCACTTTTGTAAGAGGCTTCATCAAAGCGTAAGAAAAATTGAAGAACTCAAACAAGAACCAAAATCTAACCAAGAACTTCTCAAAAGTTAGGTAATCAACTTGTGAACCAAGCCAGATTCTAAACGCCATAGAAGTGACTTAAGAAGAAATAGTCTCCTTATATAATAAAAGAAGTAACGTTACAGTTAATTAAGCTCGACTCTGATTGAGTTGCGCTTGAAAGGGGGCGTATTTTTGATAAAAGAGTAATGACTGGAAACCAAAGAGGAGATAGCTCAAAACCATGATCACAATTGAGGTTATTAGGGTGTTTGATGATATTTTTTACTGCGTGAACATCTACTGTTTACATTAATATATCACATTTACTTTTTACTGTCAAAACTAATTACATTTTTTTAAAATATGTTCATACTACTGTAATATATAAGCTGTTGATTATAACAACCGATATATTAAAAGAAACTTTAAATAAAGTATTCTATAATAAAGTTTTGCATTTATTTTAAACGAGTGCTATTGCAACGTGCTTTGAATTGGTACTTTATTTTATTCTTGACTTCACTCTGACAGTTTGTAATATAGGTTATAGAAGTTTTGTTAATTGTTTGTAAATTTTTTTTAACGAATCGACCAGAATCTTGTTACTTATACAGTTAGTTTCAAATTGCAACTTCGTTTTCTGTGTTGAACATGAATATGGAAGAACAATTGAAGGTTGCTATCTTGGGAGGTGCAAGAAATTGAACAGTTAATTCTGCACAACGTAATTGGTGTTGCTATTGGCGACAATCAAGAAAAAGGAAATATTGAAAACCTTGAATTTATTTTAATACTATGACTAATGAAGAAATAAAATTAAACTTTCGTTTTCAAAGAGAGGAAATAACACGACTGAGAAATGCTCTTAGAATACCACAACGTGTTATTACTAACACCAGGAATACTGTGGGTGGTAGGTACACTTACAAATCCATGTAATATTCCGAATTTAAGCATAAATACTTTGTAATTTTTTTTAGGGACCATGGTTCTTTGTATGTTATTAAAAAAGACTCAGTTATCCTAACCGGTTAGTTGACTTGGCACGTTTTTTAACTAGTCTTTACAGTCAATATTTTAAATTTTAACAGCAACTGCAACATTTCTTCTTGAGAACCATGGACATCTTTTAAACAATTTAAATACACATCAATGGCTAAACTGGAATATATACCAGCTATATGCACAGGTACACTTTCGTACTATTTGGTCAGTCACAGTTAACAAATTTTTAGTCTATAGCAAACATGGCAGGAGCAGTCCAAAATTATTGGGGGTTTATTGGTGGTACAGTCTGGCCTATATGCAATCCATCTGTTGATCAAGAGAAATATTACTCTGGACACAAAAAAATACATTGCGTTAAATATCAGTCAGTTTTAACTCCAGATGGATTGATAATTAATCTTAAAGGAGCTTTTCCTGGTAGAAGGCACGATGATAAAATTATTCAAGAATCAAACTTGCACCAAGAGCTGGAACAAAATGCAATGTTTCCTAATAATGAGAATTATGTCTTATATGGTGATCAAGCATATTGAGTTAGACAATTACTGTTATCGCCATATTCTGATCAACCCGCAAATTTATTACCCCATCATTTACTGTTTAATAGCACAATGAAAGTTCTTCGTGTAGCAGTTGAGTGAGGTTTCCAAAAAGTGATAAGTAAATTTGAATTCGTTGGTTTAAAGAAAATTAAAAATTACTGTGTAATAATATAGAAAGGTTTTACAAATGTGCTGTCCTTCTGACGAATTTCTACACGTGCTTGTGCGGAAGTCAAACTGCAGAATATTCTAATTTCTCCTGTTATAGAACAATTTATTGGTTAAAAACAAATTACGCTTATGTATTTATTAATAAGGTGCTTTATTCAAAATAAATACAATTAGTAAACACTAAAAATAATTGTTTTTTTTGCAACAACATCCAATGGATTGCTGATTATGTCATTTTGCGCTTTGAAATTGTTTGGATTTAGATTGAAACTATTGTTCAGCTATGGCAATAGTTCTCTCGACCACTGCGACTTTTCTTTTTTCTAATATCAATCTTTTTTCCTCCAATTCCGTTTCTTTATTCTTTTTTTCTTTTAGGTAGTCTAACCCACTTCTTCTTAAATAATTTATTTTTTGACCCGTCGTCTTATAGGAGCAAGATTTGTTTGATCACTCATCATTTTCAGAGTTGGAATTGTTTTATTTAATAAAATTTCGTGTTGTTTTGGAGGTGGAATGACGCATTTAGTTGAGTTGCAATGTTTTTTTGGAAGCGTAATTGTTTTATAATAAGAAAGAAAAATAACACAATTCTTGACAAATTAATTGTCAACTGGTTCATAATTATTTAAATAATTTATTGCAATTAACGAGGTTCTTTTCGTTTCTCCAGCTCGTTTTTTTCTTGCTGAACTGCCACTGCTTTCATATGTTTTTCTCTTTGGACTTCTTTCAAAAGATCATTTAGTTCTTGTAGGATAATCTTTTAAAAAAATCCACACCAGATTATAGATATTTATCTTCTTTATTTTTTATTACTATAGTATTAATTTAACACATTCTTACCTTTTAATCTGTCGTCTTCTTTTGTAACTTTTTCATTTTTAAAGAATCTTTCTGATTTAATAATATCATTAAAAAAAATGATTTCCTATCTTAATTTTAAGATTAAAAACTTTTTTTTGTTTTTGATATTTTTAGTTTGTTTTTACTCATAAATGTATTTTTTAATTTTTAATCTAATCTTTTTAAAAAAACCACACCAGATTATAGATATTCGTTTTCAATATTTTTTATTACTATATATTAATTTAACACATTTTTACCTTTTGATCTGTCGTCTTCTTTTGTAACTTTTTCATTTTTAAAGAATCTTTCTGATTTAATAATATCATTAAAAAAAATGATTTCCTATCTTAATTTTAAGATTAAAACCTTTTTTTTGTTTTTGATATTTTTAGTTTGTTTTTACTCATAAATGTATTTTTTAATCTAATCTTTTTAAAAAAACCACACCAGATTATAGATATTCGTTTTCAATATTTTTTATTACTATATATTAATTTAACACATTTTTACCTTTTGATCTGTCGTCTTCTTTTGTAACTTTTTCATTTTTAAAGAATCTTTCTAATTTAATAATATTATTATAAAAAAATTATTTCCTATCTTAATTTTAAGATTAAAAACACGTTTTGTTGTTTTTGATTTTTTAGTTTGCTTTTACTAATATATTTATTTTTTTAATTTTTAATCTAATCTTTTAAAAAAAACCACACCAGATTATAGATACTCGTTTTCAATATTTTTTATTACTATACCCAGTAAACACAAAATTGATAATGTTTAGTAACAGTTTCAAAACAAAAAATTTATGATTCACTCTTGTTTCAAACATAAAAGAAACCTAACTGCAATAAAATAGCTATAAGTCCATCGCTGTTTCACTTATTTGAATCAGTATAGTTTCGGTATTTTAAATTCAAACCTGTTGCAAAACAAATGTTGCATTCGGTTTACGTTTTAAAAGCTTCGTTCTTGAACTGATACTAAATGATCGATACATGTATGATTTTTTTGTTTCAATAATCAACTAAAACAATTCTTTCAATAATATAATAATACATTTTCGAATGCACGTTTCAAATTTTATTGCACAATAAATATTTTTAAATACATTATCACATTGAGTTTTTTACATATTGCAACTTTCTTTGATGTGGTCTTTTCCCGAAAGCCTCGAAAACTGCATTAGTTACTGTTGGGTAGCAACTTTTAACCGCATCTGTAACATAGAAATAAATATTTCATTTATATACATAATCATAGAGTTACACAAAATTAATTACATTTTTTAAATAAAAAACAACACAAACTTAATATAAATATCACTTTAGCAATTATAAGAAAGTTATTAAAACACTGTGAATACCTTTAGCTGTACATAATCGTATAGAAAACTTGAAGAATTGAACTGTAATTATAAATCCTACCTTAACGCAACCATGTGTGTTAATTTATATTTTTTTCATACAAATTAAAACATGATACATAAAGAACAGAAATGATAATAATATTGATTACATTTATGGA
The DNA here is from genome assembly GCA_035610365.1 of Aquatica leii. Taxonomy (NCBI): domain Eukaryota; kingdom Metazoa; phylum Arthropoda; class Insecta; order Coleoptera; family Lampyridae; genus Aquatica; species Aquatica leii. Next base: position 49,940,628 of record CM069437.1, on the reverse strand, counting down.
TTATAATAAAATGTTTCGACTTACCGTTTATTGTTCCATTTCGTAATTGTACACACAGCATCACTTATCAAACTGCAACCGAACAAGTGAAAAGATATCAATTTGCAGCGCCAGCGTTGACGACAGTAATCAAGAGTATAGCAACGACTAATGCTGACTAATTACAAAGTATTCGTTTTTCCTAGAACGATTCTACTGTTTTGAAAATAATTCAATCTTTTTTAATCGATCTTCAAGCAATTCTAGTTATTCAAAAAATATTCGGATTTAACAAATCAGTTTTTAACCGGTTGCTGATTATGGGAAAAAAATTGCAAGTACTGAAACGGTTCAAAACTGATTGTGAAAAATCGGAACTCTTTCAATTTATTCACTGTCAGTTACATGTAAATGATATAAAAATGGAACTAACACGAAACAACGTATTGAAACAATTGTTTTAATTTTGTGACTGTAACAGTTTCAATCCGTGTTTACTGGGTAGTATTAATTTAACACATTTTTACCTTTTGATCTGTCGTCTTCTTTTGTAACATTTTCATTTTTAAAGAATCTTTCTGATTTAATATCATTATTATACAAAAATTATTTACTATCTTAATTTTAAGATTAAAAACACGTTTTGTTGTTTTTGATTTTTTAGTTTGTTTTTACTCATAAATGTATTTTTTAATTTTTAATCTAATCTTTTAAAAAAAACTATACCAGATTATAGATATTTGTTTTCAGAATCTTTCTGATTTAATAATATTATTTAAAAAAATTAATTCCTATCTTAATTTTAAGTTTGTTTTTACTCATGAATGTATTTTTTAATTTTTAATATAATTAAAAAAAAACTACACAGATTATAAATATTTGTTTTCTTTTTGATTTTTTTAACAATTTTTTTAAAGACGTGTAAATTTGTTTATTTTAGTGCTGGCGTTTTCTTATTGTTAATCACATTTTATGTATTAGTATTTTTTTTAATTACTTTAATACTATTTTTTTAATTTTTGTAATAAAGCTATTTTTTTAACAACTTAAAATATTATACATTTGCCGTTTTTTTAATAACAGTTAACCTACATATTTTAGCAAACCTTCTCCTACATACGTTTCTTCTTAATTTATAATTTTTTATTTATTTATTTTGGTTATGTTTTTATAATTAACATTAATTGTTTTGTATGCTGTACACTTGACGTTTGTCAGTTTGTGTTATATTTAATTAACTTTTTAAGTTTTTTTTAAATGTTTTAAAAAAAAATATTTAAAAACTTTGCAGATATGAGGATGACAGTTAAAAATGTTCGTAGTACTTTGATTTATTACCTAATTATGAAAAACTTATATTTATATATATTTATTATGAATACTTTTATTTGTAAAGCAAAACACTTTTGAGAAATTAAAAACGCTTAGTCACGCAACGAGTAAGCACTAGCATAGTTAAAATACAATTAAATTATAAAACAAGGTTACTCAATTAACCATATTGGTTTTAAAATTTTATTTGAAAGTAGAAAGATATATTATATCATATAAACATTCCAAATTATTATAATGTTAAGTAAAGACATTGTGTTTGTAAATGCATTATTAAAATTAAATATAAACTTAAATTAAGCAAATGCTAATTACATTTGATGAATTTTTACTAGAACGGTTTTGATGGGCATGTCAATGATTTATCGACTTTTGATGACAATTGTTTCATTTTTTAAAATTGTTTTACATTGTTTTTAAATAATTACTAAAATTAATTGATTTTGTTTTAAATGTTAATAAAATTGGAATTATTGTAAAACCATTACATTTAGAATAATATTGTTTTTTTAGATGGTGTTTGAATAAAACTCGTTAAGTTAAGAAAATACGAATTTTAGCTATTATTATAACTGTGGATAAATGTAGACTGTTTGTTTTATCTTAAAATTCATCGTTGAGTGTGAAAGATGTGACTTGAAATCAAAGAGAAACAACGAGTATTGCCTTATAACGCTTTTCCTATTGTATTTAGATTCTTAGAAAATCCAGGCAGTTGGAAAACTAGTTTAACTTTGCTACAACAAAAATAAGTTAAATTGAAATTTTTATTTTTATAATCGTTTTTATTTCGTAAAAAAACATTTTTGTATTTGGTAGACTGAGTTAAGAAAATATAGTTTGGATCTTTTTGCGATTACTATTCTAAAGGTGTTTCTGCTCAAAGTAATAAGTAATGAATATGTATTTTTTATAAAGGTAACCTAAGCAACATTCGAGTTGGTGTAAATTTAGAAGATTTTTAAATTGTTAGTGATGTTTAGTGTTAGTAATATTTTAATGGTCATGAACTACAAATAAACAATGATATACAGAATTTAAAATAAAACAAAAATAAAAATTCATTTTATTGACACTCGTAAAACATAATGTTAGTGCTTTTATCCGATCAATTTAACACAGAAAATTAACTTCAAATTACTTATTTATAACGTTTAGTTTATATAGTTTAGGTTTTTATGACTATCACGCAAAGCTAATTAGAATTAAGTGTGTTATTTTTTGTTAATTGAAAATAAAGAACGTATGTTCAAAAAATATTTTAATATCAATATGTAAATAAAAAATATATCTAAATATTTCTAATTTGAATTTTTACTTTGCGATTTTATCAATATTGCAAGATCATATTTTTCTAGTTTTAACAGCAAAGTACACATTCATGTCTAAAATAACGTACAACATAAACGCATAAAAAGTAATTTTCTATTTATCATTCTTGAAAAAATTTTATAAATGTATTTGAACAAGAAAAAAAAGTTTGTATAATTTATTTTTGTAAAATACAACATGAAATATGAGTTATGACAACTTTACACCTAACAAATTACTTGTGCAAGACATAGAAATAAAAATCTACTTAAACCACAAAAACATATAAACGTCGAAAGTAGAAACAGTTCTCAAAAAATTGTAAATAAACGTAACTTTGCTAAATACAAATTCTAATAATAAGTTTAATTTGTTCAACTTTAAATAAAAATTTAATTAAATAAGACGCAAACATAAATTAATTCCTAACATAATGAATTTAATTTTTTTAAGTGATTTTCTTTAGGTATGTTATAACATAAAACGTCAAGTTGTAATATGTAAAGTAATGGAAACTGAAACCTTACCTTTACGTTGTAAATTTAATAAAACTGTAGCACTCACCTGAAAATAAAAATAGAATTAGTAAACTTCTAGATACAAAAAAGCAATTGGTGATAAGAATTTGTAATATCTGATATATATTTGCGCTAGATTATTTGTTCGTTAAAGACCTTCTACTATATAAAAAAAAGCTTTTATATCACGTTTATAGTTTTTCTGATAATCTAAAACACGAATAAAAAATTCTTAGCACGCAGGATTCAAACGTTCACAAACGTACCTATTCTTTACTTTTTTTTTAATGTATTAGTGTTTTTATGATTTTTTTTATGTTTTCAAAAATTAAATTAACCGAACATTATAAATATTTTTAATCTGTTGTTGTAATAAATACTTTTTTTTACCATTCCAACCATAGGCGTTTTTTACAATGTTTTTTGAATGTTTAACTGATAATGTAAAAAAATTAATCAAGAACTTTTAAATAACTTTAAATTTTAGGTATTAATTCAAATAAAAAGTTGTTAAAAACTAACCGTTATTCAAAAATTTAAATGTTAAAAACAAATTAAAACAAAGTTTGCTTTTAAACGACACCAAATTTTGTTTCTAAAGGTTCTTATACAAAACTAAATAAAATATATTTTAAAAGAAAATTTTATTTACAAAAACCAAATAGGTAATTTACCAAAAATTTTTTTAAGAAATTTTATCAGAGAATGAAAGAAATTGAAGAACTCAAATAAAGCACTAAAATTTGTTACAATTCTAATTCTGAATAATTCTTGTGTGGTCTATTTCTCACAAGCTGAGCTTTCGTCACAGGCTGTAGTGGCTCCGAAAATGTTCACTGCGAGAAAGCTGAGCTTGTAAGTGCAAAAGTAACTTGTAGAAACTTGAATTTTACACTAACTAAAATATAACTAAGAACCTTTAAAAAAGTAGGTAATCAACTTGTAAGCAAGCCAAATTATAAACTCCACAAAAGTAAGAAAGAAATTGACTCTATAGGAATAACTAACGAGAAAAAGTAGACTCCGTATATAACGGTTGCTTCACTGCAATTCTAATATAGATCAAAAACAAGAGTAACAATTGGGAACTAGAAGGAATAATTTGAAATTCACGATTGAAGTTACTTAATTATTTATGGTTTTTACGCTCTTTCGAATTTTTCTATTAATAAAGAATATATAACAGGAAGAAAGATGTGAAGTTCCTTCTACTTGCCGCGGGTTCAGTTATTGAGCAGAATTTAACCACTTTGCCTACGCTGAATTTTTAATAACAATAAAGTAAACAGCAGGGCACACAATAAACAAAATAACTTTATAATAAGAAACAAACGCAAAAAAGTATATTTTACACCGCGTAACATACCTTCGCAATGCCAGGTGTTGACAGACTATCTTCAGTTCTGGTAACCCTATGGGGTTCAACGTTGTTACCACCAGTGGCGTAGACAGACACGCTACATTGTCCTCATTTGATGACTATAACGTCCCATCAAATTCTATTGCAGGGTTCAATGAATTAGCTTTTGGAACGTTAGAGTATTGTGTTTATCTGAACGAAAGCTTATTTGGGGTAAGTAGTTACATTTTTTTATATTGGTGGTTTCAATTGATTTTTTTCCATTTCCATAACCCCATACGTTTCTTTTATCAGTGAAGATAATAAGCAGATGGCATTTGGAAAAATTTCCATGGCGTCACGTTACTGTAATTAAACCATTTACACCGTCAAGGGATTGGAGGCATTTACCATACTTTCTTTTGAAAAAAGCTTTTACCACCAATTAAGATATTAAGTCCAGTGGAAACGCTGCCTATTTGCTATATTCAACGATCGTATGATTTAAAAACGAAATTTACTTGTGATAACGCCGTATGTACTTTTTTGAGTTAGATTTCATATTACGTTTTAGGTAATATAGGTAGCTAATTCCCTACTTACATAACTATAAGTATTACAATTTCTATTTTTATGAGTACTATGTACTTCGTACTTTCTTCTAATTGTTTTCTTCTTTTTAATCGGCGTCGCAAGCGTTGTAAGTGTTAGTTCAATTTTTGGCTTGTTTTAGGGTTTTTGTCTTTTTGTTTTAGTAGTTCGACTTTTTGAACACGTTGTCGGTATCGGATTGGTTATAGTTTGGATGCTACCTATTTGCTATCTCTCATTTTGTTGTCACCGATATTCTTTTCCTTGGTTTAGTTGTTGACAAGTTTTTTTTTGCTTTTTTTCTTCTCTATCTTATTTTAGGACAGATTACCTTTATGTTTGTATATAGTTATATCCACTTAATCAACCTTTTTGAATTGGTACGTCATCTATAAGATTGGTTTTTCTTTTGTAGAGTTTCTTATTCCGTTTGTTGGCATTAAAGTTTTGTGGTAAACGTGGCAATTTGAGACAGTATTTGGAGTGCATTCGCTCTATGGCTAACTGCGATATCTTCTTTCTTCTCTTTTTTTTAAGTTTTGGATAGTTAGACGAACACCGTAGGATGTTCTCTCTTTTTGTTCTTTTACGAAGAGAAGAATTCAGACTTTACATCAAATTTTATCTTTTTTAGTCTTTCTTTGTATCTATCTTGCCTACTTTTTTTTATTTTTTTTATTTTTTTGATCTGCGGAATTTCTATGTGCCAGCCATTCTTTTTTCTCTTTGATTCTTTTTGTAGTCTGCCTTTTCGGTGGTTGCTTGAGCATTGAAAACTTTGTCGTTTCTTCTGTTTCTTTTACGAAGAGAAGCAAGAAGCAGACATCTACATCTAGTTTTATCTTTCTTCATCTGTCTCTTTTCTTTGTTTCTTGTATTTTTTACTAATTATTTTTTTTTGTTACTTAAGGTTTGCCTTTAGGGCAATTGTCTGTTTTATTTTTTTCCAAGTTTTGATTAGTTACTTAAACAATTTCTTTTTTTTCTTTTTAGTAACTTTTCTCTTTACAGTGTTCACTGCAAAAATGATTTTTTTTCTTTATCTTGCTCAGTTACTTTTTTTTGCTTTATTTGAATAAGTGTGTTCTTTAGAACTTGGAATAGACTGCAACGTTTTGTATTGTATGTTGCGGTTTGAGACTTTATTTTGATTGATAAACTTGCGTAGCCTTTAGTTTTTATAACTTTGTGGTTGTAACTTTTAGATTGCTAATTTTTTTCTGTTTTGTGGTAGTCTGGCTTGTGTCGATTTTTAATTAGAATCTTTTGCTTGAAATTTTTTTGTTAGTTTTTTTTCTTAGATCTTTAGGACGTGTTTGGTTTTTTTGGTAAAATTTTATATCGTCTGTTGACGAGTTTTTGACACAACTGTCTTGGTTTTCCTTTTTAATTTTTTTTTAAATTCGTATGTCACCACTTAAAATCTGCCAGATCGTAATACATAATTTTCTTTTTAATTTTTTTAGTTTAAATAGTTTTGAAGATTATACTCATAATTGGATTTGTATCTATGGGTTGGGGTTTCATGGAATTTTTAGAGCGTTGTCTTTGACTGTAGTTTCTTTCTTAGATCTCTTCTTTTCTATTTAAAATGTAATTATTGCGGTGAAAATATGAAGATACTGTTTATCTGAACTTTACAAGATCGCAAATAGGCTTTGAACTTGCTGGAGTAATTGTATTAATGAATTAAAATTCAATAAGTAACTTTGATGTCTGTAACACCACGCGGTAACAATACTGAGGTTTAGTGTACTTGTTTATGTCTCAGGTACAGAGTTACATTACGTTATTTTCGAACAACTCGAAAAATGCATAAAACTGTCACTGAAAGCACTATGGTACTTTACGTTCCAGTGTCTAAAAACTACTCATCTGGGTAGACCAAGGTGCAATATGTAAGGATCCAGTATTAGTAAATAACCTTTTCGGCATCTACGTCAAGCGCTAGGGCAGTCTACGTACCGATAACCTTAAGTGTTAGACAATTACTAACAAAGATATAGAATATACAAGTATAGAGTAGTCTACGCGCAATTTATGAAATTAGTTCTAATGTTATTCAATATTGTAGACTTTACGTCTGTCTCAGTACCATACTAAGCAAACTGGGAAAACATCTGTTGTTTACGTTTCTTCTTAATTTCTGCGTTATTGTAATTGGGTTTGGATTTTAGGGTCTGTCCTTAGCGTATGCCTAAATTTTTGTTCTTCATATTGTTTAGTGTCTATTTTCCAGGTTTTTATGTTGCTGGAAAAAAATTTGTTATGTTAAAAACATTTTGGTGTTGTTTACGTACTGTAAGATGTTTCTTAATAATGATTTCATTTTATACACAAGAGGTCACTAAGGATACTTTTGTTTTGAACGTTCAGAAAATTACACTTGTGTTAACGTCATGCCCAGAAGTTTAATTTGCAAACATTTTAGAGAGTTTGTGTTGAATGTGCCATTAACAATTTACATATTTTGATACGTTGAGGTCGATCGTATGCAAAAATGATTAGATTGTTATCACAACTAACGTATGTAGCTTTTTGTTGCATGTAACAAGTTAAACGGTGCGTTTGTTTCGCTAAGCTTGTGATGATTGACGGTTTTTTTGTATTTACTAACGTGAATTTATTTGCATGTAATTTTAAGGTAATTGATTTCTTATTTGTACGAAGTGTTGTCTAATTTAAAAGGTCTGTATTATTGATTGTATGATTAGCTGTAGTGTAATATTGTTTGACAAACTTTTAATTGATATTTATTTGTTTGACTCTGTCACTATCGTTAAAATAAATATATTTGTATTTATATTTATATTGCGATTTGTTTAATTTCAGTGTTAGACAGATGTAAACCAGATCCGTAGTGTATATTTTTTTTGTTTTGGCGCTTTTTTAATTATGTTATAATCAGCACATCAAATACTAACTACGACTCACTCTCCAAAGCGTTGAACTGCCGCCTACTATATGTTATAGTTTTATTTAGGTAACACAAAGTTTAGGGGTAGGGTAACAAATAAGCATTAACTTGTTTGAAGCTGTGTAATGCTGTATCGTCTACTCGTTTTTATTAGATTGTCGATAGGCGAGTATACACGTCTTGAGGGTTAAATCCATTAATGTTCAATATCTGCAAATACCAATGCAAAAAGAAAATGATTAAGAAGAAGTTTGGCAAAGAATTGTGTCTACAATAAAATTTGTTGCAGGTCTAGGAATAGTTTTTAGTGGACATAACAATGCAGAATCGTTCAAAAAAAACATATGATTAGTTTTGAATTGAATTAAATATGACAATTTTTTAAAGTTGTTACAAAAATATACTAGAATTTTTGGTGTAGGTATTGAATAAACTAATATATGTTTCTTAATATTATTATAAATTTTTAAAATTGTGCATTTTAAAATACAGACATTTTTATTATAACTGCTGATTAATTGTTTTACTAAATTGAGTAAAAAAATTAAAATTTTTGTGTCTAATAAATGTTTTTTTTGCATGACTTGCAAGTAGTTTTTTATTTATTATTTTATTGCTAATTGATAAATTTTTATTTTGAATGTTGTATTTTTAAATTAAAACATAAAATAAAGTAGAATATTCATTTGCAACTTTCACTAAATACATTTTGAAACAGTTGAGTAAATGTTAGCTGAAACGATCATTTCCACTTTTGTAACTACGTACAATTTTACGCTTCTCTAGAGTTAAATGCTATTTCTATCCCGCATGACGTGGAATTGACACATCTTCTACTCTTGTTATTAATATATCCTATATATTTCTTTCGTAATACTTTTGATCTTTCAATGTACAGGCGTGAAAAGATAAATTCTCTTCGTTACTTTTCTCATTATTAAAGCAGATGATTCAATATTACGATTTTAAGTTAAAATAAACGTAAATTATTCTATTGAAAATGTCAGAGAGTTGTATATAAAATATTAAAATGAAATTACAGAAAGTAAACTTTAAATTAGCTGTACGTCGTCTTACTTTTAATGGTGTTTATGCTTCATTTATATCTTATGCTTGAGCTTTTATTTAATCTAAACGGTAGGCGAATTAATATTGATTATTAATCGCAATAAAATCATTTAATACGTTTTATTTATTTTATTTTTTAATTTAATAGTAATTTTTTTTTAGTGTTTTTAGTTAAAAATTTAATTTTGCTTAGTTTTTTTTACTGCAGTGTACAAAGCAAAGCTGCATCATTCGCTATTTTTTCATTAGCTACGAAAAGTTAATCTAATTATTTTTATGAAGTTTGTGCGTAAAAATGTAACATAAAATGTGATTACGTTTTGTTTTTTATATATAAAATTTTATTTACTAAATTGCAATTAGGCACGTTTGATGTATAGCAAAAACATCGCGCTAGATATTCTATTAAAGTTGACCCACTTTTCTCTTGGCCTTTATCAGCTGTTCTCTAAAGCACTTTGCTCATTTGATTATTAAATAGACTATTCCCATAAGTCAGCTAAATCAGTACAAACGATTTGGCTTAAGTAATTATTAAATTAGAAAATAAAGTTTATGCAGAGTAATAGATTATCTAACGGTTGTATACTTTATAATCAAATTATGACATAAAAGTTGGTATAACGTAATGTTTTGTGAAGAACCAACTTTAATTAATTTCACGAAATTATGGTTGTATTTTTCACGGCACGTTATTAAAAGTTTTAATGATGATTGATGTTTTAAGATTACACTTCTATACAAGTTAGAATAGAAACTACATTAATTTTTTTTTTATTATTTACATCTATAATGTTTAAAAATAATGTATTTACTAAATTAGTATTCATTGAAATAATGTATCAGTAAAAAATTAATTACGGAAAGTATTGAAATTTGTTGTAAAAAGGTTTTAATTTGGAGAAAGGATTTGTGCATTGCGTCTATACAAAAAGTACTAACGTCGCATCGTTTCAATTTGCCTTCGGACGTGAATATATTACTGATAGCTTAACAAGTTTATTGTGGTAGCATTGCATTATAACTTTATTGTTATTACTGATGCTTGAGAAATATGCAAAATGCGTATGAAGTGCATACATGCATATTCTGACAAAATGTTAGATTTATAAGTAGGAAATAATTTTTGAATACAGCATTCAAGTCTTTCTTTCTTTTTTGCAAAATTTGAGATTCGTATTTGGTTAGAATTTAAACAAATTTTAATCAATAAATTTTAATTTAGTGCACACATTTTTTGTTAGTTCTCGACATTCTGCTTAAATAAAAACAATAGATTTATTTAGGCAAATAAGTTTTAATACATTTACAATGACAAAATAATCGATAGATTTTTATGAATAGTTTATTAACCCACTATTGTTGATGTAGGAAGTTAGCATTTTGAAAATTTTCTTACATTGTTCATTTAAGGTGACAATTTGCAGGTATAAAATAAATCCAAATTTCGTTTTGAGTAAGTTTCTAAAGTATTATAAAATTCAACTAACTATTACCAAAAATTTTGCAGAAAATCTAAACATTTCTGAGTATGTTAGCAGTTAAGTTAAAGAGCCACTTTCAGATAGAAATTAAAACACCGTAACTTAAAATTGCAGTTTGACAAATCATAAAAAAATTCTTATGGAGTGCATTGTGTTAATTGTAAATAGCTATAAAGGTAGTAAATGTTGTAAGTTGATTTTACACCAGCGTAATTCAAAATTACTTTAAATAAAACTGCCACAACTTAAAAAACATTCGAGTTAGTACTTTTTTCTTAACTGTATTTAAAGATAATCAATAATAATCATAATAGGAATGCAAATATCAAAATATTATGCTTCTTTATTTTTTTTATAAATAAAAAGCATCGATATATACGTGTTTTTATTGCTATTACTCCTAGTAAAAATAAATAAAACACATTTATTGAAATATATACAAGATGCCCTAAAATTAAAATACACTCTTTTTATTATGGCTTTCGGACCCTCTTAAAAATCGTTTGTTTTAAAATAACTCTTAAAGTACTATGTGTACTTTAATAATTGTTTAACATTAAAAAGTTCTCGAAGCTATTGTCAACTACGAGACAATGACGGAAGAAAGTTGAACATTCTAGACACAGACAACAGAAATATATAAAAACTATTCAAAGAAGCTGAGGTCAATTTGTTACGTGCGAAATTTTCATAATGTTATATTCTGTATATCGAATTAAAATTAGATTCTGGTTTTGACGCCCTCTGCCGATCTTTCTGGTTACTGACAGGTTGCGGAATTCATTTTAAAGCTGACAACTACGTGAGTGTGTGTCGTGATTTGACCAAATTCCAAAGATTTTAAGTACGTCCACTGGGATGGACAGGAAATTATAAGTTAATTACGAACTTATCGTAATTTATTCGGCACAGGGTAAGATATTTGCATTCGGTTTGTTAAGATTCTTTTGTAATTTCTTTATTAATTTGATAGCCGTTTCGTCACGCTTCGACCACATGTTCGATTTAATAAAAGAACAATGAAAAATTAATACTATTGATAAATACCGTCACCGAACGCTTAAGATTCTGGAAGTCTTATTATCCACAACGAAAACGAAGTCTTGACCAGCATTACCCTTTGAGATGTTATATCGTATACGCCAGTCGATTGCGATACCCACCTGTTCGTAACCACAAATAACAGCATTCAATACAACGGGTTTTTATATTTTATTTCCTTTATTATTATTAACGATTTTGTAGCTTCCTATCTTCGTGAGTTATTGTATTGACACGATTTGCTATTCAATATCTATTCCAAGCTCACTTACCGGGGAAAACGTTTTCTTCGACCAAGTAGGTACTGGATTGTGGGTGAGTTTATTTAATTATTTTATCGCTGTCAGAAAAGTCACTCACGGAACTTTAGCTAATGTTAATTTCCGTAATTACGATGATTGTTTTGATACCATTAAGGTAGTTTCAATAATTATTTTGTGTGTATCGCATGCTGTGTACAAACGATATTTATTACGAAATTTTCTTTGCTATTCGCTTCGACTTAACCTATGTATTGTGTGTTGCCGATACTTCTGGCGTTTATAAGTTGAGAATTAGATATACTTTTGTTAATATTCTACGTTACTAAGTTTTGATACCTGTTATTCTTTCTTTTATGGTAACATACCTTTCTCTTCCTAAAAATTCGTTACAAGTTTGGACCGTCTGTCTTGATCGAGGCAGAAGTGTTAATTATCAATGATCTGGCGCCCTTAATTATTATTCACTTGAACCTCCCCTATCTCCGACTCTGTGAGTTGGCTGTGCAAAGTTCGTAAGACCTAAAGCTCGTAACAAATTTTTCGAATTGAATTGCAAGAAGACTTTGTCGGTTTAAATAAATTTAGTGTTTACCGCGTGTGCTAAAATAAACATAGCGGTGCGTAAGTGTACGTGTTTTTAACATACCGGTTTAGATAAACAGAAGTTATCCGCGTACATTATTTTTTTAGTGATAGTAATATATAAATGAATGTAAATGTTTTTCTTGAATATCGTTGCATTTTATTAGTGTAAATTAAAACTAATTATAATAAATCGTGCAAATTTTTAGTTTACAAATAAATTAATTTTAAAACTTGTAACAATGGTGTCAGGTGTAGCATGATCGAAACCTGTTGATAATATGTTAATATCGTGCAAACAAGCAATTATTTAGTTTACGCTTTGCGTGTATTTGTTTATAGAGTGTAACTATAGTTGTTCCAGTTCGTTAAACTAGTGTATTTGATAATAAAGAATTGGGCGGTATTAAAGTTTATGTCGCTAACGCGTTATCAAATGAAAATGAATGCAAAGCTATTTGAATTTTTTTAATCAATAAAAAATGACGAGCCGATGAATATATAGAAGAAAATATTAGAAAAATGGAAAAAAATTCTAAGAAAATAGAAGAAAAACTTTGCAAAAATGGTTAAAAATTTAAAGAAAAATTAATTGAAAATATATATGAAGCTCATTACTATCGATGATATAACCCAAATAACGTAGTTTACTCCTACAAAATTCACACTTTTCTTTACCACGTGTAAGACCAGCCTTATGAAGCCTTTCAAATACCTTTTCCAAGACTTCTATATGCTGTTCAAATGTTTGCGTAACTATAATGATATCATCAAGATACTTAAAAAAAAAGGTTATAAATCTACTCCTAACACTCGATCAATCTGGCGCTGCCATGTACTAGGTGCCGTATTCAGGAACAGTAAATGCAGTAGGCGGTTTTAAACTTTCATTAACAAGAATTTGCTAATAAGCCAATTTCATATCGAGACTAGACAGATACTTAGCAACTCGCAACCTGTCTAATATACTGGAAATATAGGGCCGAGGATAAGCATCCCGTTTATTGACAGAGTTCAATTTACAGAACACAATACACATCCTCCAAAGACCGTCTCTTTTTCTTACCATGTCAATAAAACTGCTCCAACCACTAAAAGATATTTCGATAACGCCTTTAGCCAGCATATCATCTAATTCACTATCAATATGCTTTATCATAGCAGGAGATACCCGGTAATAATGCTGCTTTATCGGCTAAACGTCACCAACCAATTTAATTTTATGTTCCACTATATTGGTGCACCCTATTCAATTATCCATTGTTGAAAAATAATTATTAATTAAAAGATCTAATTTCTGTCGTTGTTTACAAGTTAAAGTATCCCGACATTTCAAAACTTCTAATGTTCCTAACTCAACCTTATCTTTAGGAAAAGCCGTAAATTTCCATTCGGTTGATCGAAGGTCTGGAACAATCACTATCCGAACGCAAAAATCGATCCCTAATATTAAAACATGGTTCAAGTCTGGTACAATTAAAATATCAATAATTTTCTCGTTATCGCGCAATTTGACTGGAGCTTTCCAATACAATGACATTTATTCCCATTTGCAATCTTACCGCTAGCTAAATCTGACTTATCTAACCTTATTGAATTTTTAATAAATATTTCTTGGAAAATAGAAAAGAAAAGGAATGAAGTTTTCTAGGACGAAAACACCTCTTTGCCAAGTGTCCATTATCTCCACAGTTCCAACAGCGTTTTTCGAATTTTTGACCAATAAATTCCGATTATCCTAAACTTCATTTATATTCCCAAGACTACGCGGAGCTAAACTATCCTGATAATATATACAAGCGAGGTCGGGTTCCATTAATTTTAATAATTCATCTACTGACTGAACCTCTATTACACTAAGCTGATTTTGATAATCTGGAAGAATATTTTGCATAAGTATCTTTAACTTTGTACTATCATTAACTGTAACAGTCAATCTATTAAACATATTTTCTATGGCAGCGAGATATAAACGCCAATAGATTCGTCTAGACCTTGAGTACGACGGCGTATTTCTTGAAACAATCTATCATTGTAATTTTCAGGCAAGAACTGCGCGCGTAACTCTCTTACCAATTCAATTCACTTAGTTATTTTAGACCGAACCGAACGATACCAAATTAATGCCTGACCGGTAAACAAGTCACTCGCAGATGCAAACAATTGTTCTTCAGTAACATTTCTTGAACTACATAGTTTCTCAATAATTTTTAAAAAAGCATTTAGCGATAATTTACCGTCCCCACTAAACTTTGTGAAACGTCATTCCAACACAGGTGTACTTTTATACAAGGAATAAATTGGTTGACGATGTACTTGCGATACTTGTGCAGGCAACTGAGTTACATTAGACGGGCTAACTTCCGCGTCGCTACTTTCATCTGCACTACTAGACTAAATCATTGTAGAAAACATTGTCATGCTAATATCGAGCGGACTACTGTTGACTTGTAACAATTTTTTATATCGCTTTACTTTACTTTTTAATTTAGACTCAAGCTCTAGCAAATCCATAAAAAAATTAGAACGTCGAGCGTGCTCTTTATCATTAGTCAACTCCACTTTATCAGCACGAGTAAAAGTATAAATTAACTTAGTAATAATCTTCGCGTAATCCCCGCACTTATCATATCCCGAAAAACTATTTAAGCTCGAACCTATCTGTAAAATTTTAGTTTTGACATTTTTAAATCTGTAAGGATGCCGTAGATAATGTAATTCAGAACCAGATTTCTCTAATTTCAACAAAGCTCTAAAACATTTTCGCATATCTGAAACTGTAGTCGTATCCTTAACTCCCCGAACAGATAATTTGTATTCCAAGTAACCGATTAACTTCAAGATTACCCTCCATTGTTTCAAAAACTATATAAATACATTTCCAAGCAGTATTAATTATTATTACGAAACACCAAAAACAGCAACAATGTTCAAACAATGTGTCAAACACTTCAATAAGTTCTAAATTTAGTCAAAAAAATTCAATAAACGATGTAACAACTAGCATTTACGTTAGAATAGCAAAAAAATACTGGTGCTTCAACTTGCATTATTATTTTTCACAATTGAGCCCCACGTTGGGCGCCAAAATTTGTAGCATTTTATTTAGGAGTTAAAGAAAATGTGATAGATTATTACTGATTCGTTGACTGAATTAGGTATGATCCGCACTCAATCGGAAAATGGGGTAGGTGAGTTGTCAAATCTTATAAAACAATAATTAAGTAAATGAACGCCAGGTAAATTGTATACCATACCTAGAAAGTTCAAGTCAAAAGTTGCAAAATACAAGTAATAAAACTAGCACAGTTGAAACACCATGTATATATATATTCTCACAAAACATAAATATGTACACAATGGTACCATAAAAAAATTAGAAATAGCTTTCTATTTAAGCAGCTTAAATGTCGGCGTAAATAGTTTTATAATGACAATAAAAAGTATCGTACGTCTTTTAAAACATGCCTACCTCAATTAATTAATATAAACAAAATTGAATAAAGCGTTCAAATATTGAAACAGAAGTTTTATGCATTACTCTAACTAAATTATAATTATTAACTGTAACATATTGTTACAATCAGATTAAATAAATAACACAATAATTATAAGTGTTTAGTATTTGATCCAATTTAATAATGTAGAGGTACTTGCGTATATGTGACCTTCACCAGGTGTTCGATAAGATAATCAAATGCTCAAGTTTTCAAATAAAATACAATACGTACCAACAATAATTCTTGTCGAACAAAACAAAAAAAACGTAGTAGGATCTAACCAGGGAACCCTTTTGTAATAAAAGGCTTTTGGGAAACATAAAAATCCAATTAGCGATGTAAAGCGCTAAACAATAATTACTGCAACTAAATCGACTTCCTGAATTATAATCCGCTTGATAGCGAGAAGCAAAAGAGTTTAAAATTAATTACCAAACCTCCTAATTTGCTTTTAGTTCTACAATGTTCCAAAATGGCGATTGACCAGAAAGTGATTTCAAAAAAATAATGGGGAATAAATTGTTTGTCATGGAAACCATTTTACATTTAAAACATCAAGCACCCAGAAATTAAAAAAATTCTTCAATTGTTAACACAACTAGTTTATATCTATAAATTTCATAGCATCAGAATAACAAAAAAAGCATAGATCAACAATCAAACGGCAAACAAAAACCGGTAATCGGTAATTAAACTTTAAAAAAAATTAAATATTATGTTCTTAATTTGATCACTAGATGACGTTGTATTCGATTATATGTAAGTGAATAAATAGGAGGGTATCTAACAAAATTTTAGAACGTTACACGGACCCATTTTCCTTTCTTCAGGATATTTTCTTTTTACTTTGCAATGCAGAGTATTCTTCGATACACCATATGTTTTGGCAGAAGTAGCTATTGGCATGCCATTTCGAACGGTTGCTAAAGCTTGTATCATATTCTCTGGAGCATATTGCAGAATCTTTTTTTTTATTGGCTATGTTCTGAAAATACTACTTATATATGCAGTTGAATTCATGTTTAGAAAAGGTGTTAGCTATTGGTTGGTAAAATTCGCGCTGTTCTGTTACCTGATATTCACTGATAAGTATAGAGATACGTCAGCGCTAATGCACCAATAGCTGACACCCCTAAATTTCAGTTTGACATTTAGAGGTTATAATATTCAAACAACTAATTCATATTTTGAATTTATTTGTCATTTCATATAAAAAAAACGTAAAAATAAAACCATAGCGTTTGTATGTATTACATTGTAATTTAAACCTTGACTTACCTCTTAGCAAAATAAGAACAAACCACTGCAAACAAACAGAAGAACTGTCAGAAATAAGAAATGACAAAACCTTCACTGTTAGTTTCGTAGTTATTTAACAGATGGAACACCTTCGATAAAGCATAGGTACAGAAAACTGCTATTTATTAAATTAAATTTTATGCCAGTTTCGTAGTACCACGTGCCACTATTCATTATATCCTAAGGGTTATAACCTTCAAAGCACCCCTTTGGTAGGTTACAAACACTCGAATACCTATCGTATCTATTTTGAAAGTACTCAACAACGAGGTACTGATCAAGTAATTGACTTCTTTACGATGTACACTAAGTGATTATCATAAGACTGCTTCTGTTATTACATTTTTTAAAGGTGCGTATATCTAAAAACATTAACACATTTAAGTATGTTACCAGAAACTAAACAAAAACAAAAATATTTCTTATTTTATTAAAACAGATAAAATGCTAAACTAATAAATATTTTTTGAACTAAAATGGATAAAATGCTAATAAATATTTCTTTTTAACTAAAAAAAACATAAATCTCTTGTCTTAAATTAAATTTAGTCAACAAGTTGTTCTTAACTGCGTAACGTACCTTCCAGTTTTACTCGTGAACATTCCGTTAAAAAGCAGTAAATGCTCAATAAAAATTTTATATAAAACGATAAGTATCATCCATTATTTACTAATAATAAAAAACGGAAAATTTTAAAACATTCTTTTCTTTGTTAAGGTTTAATCTAAACAAACATTTTATGAATGCTTCTTAAAGAGGAGACCTAAAAATAACGGTTACTTCAACTTGTTCAGATGGAAACTAGGTCAAAAGTGCAAAAAAGTCGAGTAGTGTTTTATTTTTATTATTTTTTTAGTCGTAATAAAAGCTACAAAATAAACAAAATTTATTCCGAAGAGATATTTTACAAATTGCATTGCTACATCTATGTGTCACCTCAGGGCGTATCCAATTTTCTGTATATTCAAATATTTTACAGTGGAATTTATACAGCTTTCTTGTTAGTAAGCTTCTTTTTTGTTTCGTTCAAACTTTTGAAAAATCTTTACACTTGCTGAAAGTTAAGAAATTTTCTTTTGCGGAAATTGTAACATCGCTGCACGTTTATGGGTATTTATTACAAGGAAAACTTTACGAAACTTACACCGCATCAATTCTTCGGAAAATTCAAGCATAAATTACGTTTGAATGTAAGGTGTTACAATGATGTAGAAAGCATTTTCAATTTGATGTGTAGTTGGAAATAAATACTATAAAAAGTTTTCAATTTATTACCATTTCAGTATGCACATCTGCCTGTTGCATAAAGTTACTGACGTAAATCGAATCTATTTTCAGAGGTAATTTAAATAAATCTTTTGCAAAAGGATTTTACTGCAACAACTTTCATTCATAATGGTGCGTAAACATTTCAAATTTAGTATTATCGGATTAAAGGCTTACAGTTAAATTTCCATGAACAAAGTTCATATTTTACTAACAAAATATTGTCTATTCCACAAGGTGTTGACACAATCGTCTAGTGTTTATCTTACATCACTTCTGTTTAGGTAATCCCAACTTGCAAATACAGCTTCCTTACTGATATTTGTTAGTTTATAAACAACTGTGTGAATGATCCATAACAACTGACAAAACGAATTTGCTTATTATTAATGAACGCGGTTATAGAACTTTAGGTATACATCAAATGTTTAGTAATAAAACTATGGTTAATTATAGGATCTGCGCTCGTTAAGCATTCCAACAGGTAACTAATTCAAATTTCAACTTGTAAGTGAACTTTAGCCAAAGCCAAGTTTTAACATTAAAATTTAACGACGAATCATTTCTTGGCATAAATCATTTCTAAAACCAATACAATATAAATTTCAATTTGAAAACCTTTTGAAATGTGAAATATCACTAGTCATGCTCTATTTGTAGTCACGAAATATCTCCGTCAATAAAATGTCATTGTAATCCACTTAGTGGTTTTGTTCTAGCTATTACAAAGACTTATTCAAAATTATTTCAAATAAATGCTTTACAATCAAAATTAAACTTTGGTCTAAAATTGTCAGTAACATCTTATCAAATTAATTATTAAATAAATTTATTATTTATACGTTATAATAATGCATTTTTTGTATAAATTAGTTTTCTGTTGCATAAAATTAGAATTTTGAGAATCGAAAAAAAATTTCATTATCAAATGTTTTTTTTTGTGGTGGCACAAAAATTCAGCTTCCTGCTACCAATCGCAATTAAAAAACTGTATTTGTAAAAAAAAATATTTAAAAATAATAACTTGTATTGTTCAAGCCACATGCTTGTTTACTACAAAAAAGTGATAAATAAATTATAATCCTTTATTAAAATTTTTTAGAAATGGTTTGAAAACTATTTATTTAAAACATAAAAAAACTTTAACACTAAAATAAAATGTTACCGTACACGTGTTACTAAAGTAAAAGATACCATTGTTACTTAACGACTACTTGTCACGTAATGTTTTATTGTGTAATTAAGGAGCAAACAGAAATTAATTTTCGTTTGCTTAAAAAGTGTTAACACATTTGAATCTACAAGATCTTTAATTTTTCTAATTTGAATAGTATTATGTAGTACAAATATACTTGATTAGATAAAACCGATTATTCTGAAAGGTGTAGTTTAAAAGTTAAATATTAAATCTTGCTATGATTACCACTTAAGTTTTTTAATTATTGACACATTTTCATTAGTATATTTTTAGTAAACCTCGCAAAATCGTATAAAAAATTTAGTGAAAAAATTTTCTGTTAATAATCAATAAAAAGAAATTGAATCGTTTTATATTTTGACTACTGTTTTTAATTTTTGCAAACACAAAAAAACATAAATTAGTATTTTATTTTTGACATACAGTCTCGCGCCGTACATAAGAGCAAAGTTGTGGGTGCACGACGGCGCCGAAGCGCCAAAAAGCTTCAAAACTCAAAAGTAAAAAAAATATAAAGCAACAAATAACATTCCCAAAACAAAATTTATAATGATAAAAAACCAATAAGGAATTGCTAGCTATTATATTGCTTTTTATTTGTTTATTTTATTATTTTTACTCTTTGAGACGAGGGAACCGAAATACTTCTCGAAAAAAAATATATTTTCCAAATGAGAGTACGCAATAATAGCATTTATTCGATCGAATACGTAATACCTAACATGATAACGTGAATTGTGTGAACAAATTTGATTTTATTCATGTTTGAGCTTGAAATTTGGCTTGCAACGAGGTAACGAGTTGACAAGCGTTTTTTTCTGTCTAAGCTTGCAATGTACAAAACTTTATATACTGCTACCCTCTGCCTTTTTGCTTCCGGTTTTAAGAAAGTCAATGAATGATATTATGTTTATGAATTCATTTTGAATTTCGGGTGATAGGTAAGACACGCTAACGTTTTTGTTTCACCTTTGTGAGATGTTCACAAAAAACTAGGTCGTACTTGGCAACAAGATTTTATCGTGCATAATCTTAACAAAAACATTCTGTGTTTTTTTGTCAATCGTTGTACCAGCTTGCAATCTTCTCTCCAAACATTTCCACTTTTGAAGTTTTCAATATGTGCCGTATTTGATTCATGTTCTGAAACTTTGAGATTTAGTTTCCACTATTGGTCGAAACCAGATTTATTGGTGGCGACTATTGTCCCAACCAATCGGCAGCATAAACAGAACAATGATTCTAAAAAGAAAAATAAGTCATCTTTGTCTTCAATATCTTTTCGCCATTTGTCAAAGTTCACAAAAACCAATCGCGACTTAATTTTCTTGTTACTCCCATCGTTCCAATACCACTGATTGATTCATTTGCACACTCAGCCGTAGCTTTTGTGGAGTCTCTAGTATCTTCATCTTGATGACAATCAATTCCTTCAAAGGTAACCACTTCAATTTCTTATGATTTCGATTGCTCACTAACTGCAACTGTTTCAATAGGAAAAGCTTTAAGTTTAACAGTACTGCCACCTTTTTTTACTTGTAGTGACATTATTTTCTATTTCATGTTAAAGCACGCCTCTTTGACTAGCCGATTCTAAATATTTGAGTAAAGCTCCCTTATTCTTTTTAGATTCTTAACGTCAGTATGTAATGCTTTTCGTTAGACTCTTGTACTTACTCAAAACGCTGTAAATATTGTGATTTTCAAGCATGGAAATAGCGTGGGTGGGATAACTTGCCTTGGATTCAGATGTTTTCGCACCTACTATTATATTTCCTCTGTTACTGCGTATTTCTTCTCATGAAGATTAAGTTATTCACACGATCATAGCAGCGCCTACACTATTAAAGTTCCAGCTAGAATGTAAATGTTTATAGTTTATATTTTTAACACCAATAAATACACGTAATCAAATAATAGTATCCACGTAAAGTTAATAATACACAAACTTTCATTTAGGAATACAAAAGGATTTTATATCACAAAGTACAGTAAAACAGTATCCCTGTGAGAGGTTGCACAAAATTTACCATTACAATGAGTCGATCACAGCAAACACTGAGCTTGCATATAATGCGTAAAACAAAATCGTTTGTTTACATCTTACTTTGGCGGGGGCAGTTATGGTCACCCCTTTGTTCTTCTAAAAAGCATCTTTTTAGGATTTTCTCAGGCGCAAAAAGCACTTCTGATTTTGTAGTATCTAGATTCTACGGTCAAGAAGAAATCATAAAAACTATCCATTTGAAATTTCACATAAAGAATTGTAAATTTAGTAGCTGAATATTGTTTTTGAAAATTTGACGTCCTCTCGATGATGCCGCCCGGGGCGGCTTGCACCTCCGCCTCTCCTCGCTACGCTACTCATACACACTCCAATTCATCTTGTTATATTGCCGGTTAGTTAGCGTTTTTTTTTCAACCTGAGCTTGCAATGTACAAAACTTTATATATTTAAGCGCTGCATCGGTCGCGATTTCATTTGTTGCCTGATCCCCGATCGATAATTAACTTAGCAAAGTGAAAAAGTGCAGGAGGTAAAAGATATCTGCTTTTAAAACTTTAGTTTTTTGTAGTTTTACAGATTTTATAGTGATGTGTTTTGTGTTGTGAATTAAGGTAAGTTCATCTAAAATTAGTTTTTTATTTTAGATTTATTAAAACATTAAAAACCAAAAACTTGCATCTCAAAAATCCTTTTATAATTGATTATATAAACATCATTGTTAATTAAAGTAAATTCAAACAGAATAATTGATAAGCACTAATATTACTATTAATAAAAATTTATAAATTTTGAAATACCTTGAAACAAGTGATGTTGAGAAAATACTTTCGAGTTTGAGTTTGAGACGTCGAAACAATTCCATTTTTTACAGTATATAAGATGTCAGAAAAAAAGAAGAAATTGTCTGGATACCAAAATTTTTTGAACAAAAGAAAAAGAAAAAAAGAAAACCATGTCAAAATAACGCATTTTTTTTGCAAAACCCGAGTCCACTTTGCCAAATATTAATAACAACAATAATACAGCTGAATCTCAATATTCTGAACCTGTACTTGAAACCTGCCTTGCTCATTAACAAACCAGAAAGGATATTTAACCGAGAGATAGTTCAGAGTCGGGGCGTAAGTTTTCCAATAATTCATTTTACTGCTTCTGTTCCAAATTTTTTAATAACATTAATTTGAAATCTGTTCTCTTTAGTGATGAATCTGGTTACAATGACTGGCAGCATTTAAGTGAGCATTTAAACATTCATGAAAAGATCAAGTTACATATCAAAAATGTTCTAAAATTGTTAGATATTTCTAACCGTTTTAATAAAAATGAAATAATTGATTCTAAAATTCAATATGTAATAAACAGAGAAACTGAATACTGGCAAGCTGTTATAGAAAGAATTTTCTACGTGATTCAGTTTTTAGATTAGCAAAATTTAGCTTTTCGTGAAAGTAGTAATATGTTGTTTGAGAAAGCAATGGTAACTTTTTAAAATGTATAGAAATGATTTCCAATTTCAACCCGATTATGTCAGAACATACAAAACGTTCCTAAATAAAACATCACAAAAATTATCTCGGGGATAAAATACAAAATGAAGTAACCAACTTGATCGGTGAAAATATAAAATTCAAAATTTTAGAACTAGCTTAAAAGGCAAAATATTATTCCATATTATTAGACTGTACTCCTGACTCTAGTCACTAAAAACAAATTTCAGATTGTATAAGATTTGTTAATTTAATAAGCACGAGAATTAGTATAGAACATGTTTTATTATTTTGTCCTATAGATGATAGGTCGGGTGAAAGCTTAACAAAATTTTTTTGTCGTCGTTAGAGAAAGTAGGCTTAAATATCAACGATTTGCGGGGTTAGACTTAAGACAATAGGGCAAATATGCGTGGTAGGCATAAAGAATCTACAAAAAACATTTGGATTTCAATCCCCGAGCTTTCTTTGTGCTTTGTTGCAATCATACCCTATATTTAGTCGTCAATGATGCCGCAAAATCGAATACTTTAAACATCAATTTTTTTTCTTTAATTCAAAAACTGTTTATATTTTTTTCAGTTTCTACTAAACGCTGGTCAATTTTGAAATCTAATTTATGCAATAACTACTTTAAGGTATCAACTTGGAGAGGTTTATGATACTCTGTTTGAAATAAGCGAAGGAAACTTTGAAAAACACGTTTGGCCAGAAAATTGCAAAATTTTGAGTTCATTTGCATTCTTTTATTATGGTATAATATTTTAGGTAAAGTTAACATTGTTAGTAAAATTATTCAAAAACCAAACGTTAATGTTGCGCAGTGTTGTAATCATTTAAATAATTTGAATAATTTTTTGAAGGCTTATCGCTCCGATAAAGGTTTTAATGGTCCATTGATTGATGCTAAAGAAATTGCATTCGGCTTAGACATAGAAACTAAATTCACAAAACAAAGAGGTCTAACACCGCAAAAAATAAAAAAAAACATTTTGATTATGAATGTGACAATGAACCGATTTACGACGAAACTTTAAAGTTCAAAGTTGATTGTTTTTTTTTAATGCTCTAGATGTAATCATAACATCAGTGAATGAGAGATTCCAATTACTTTCTTTTTACTCTAATAATTTTGCGTTTTTATGAAATATTCATAAATTTAAAAATTATTCTGAAAACGAACAATTAGAATTATGTCAAAAAGTTGAAAATTTATTAAACGACAAAACTCGCAATGAAAGAAACATAACTGCCGTGAAACTTGTTAAAAAATTGCAATATTTACAAAACTTTGATGACGTCTCCAGAAGAAACTTTAAATTATATAACAATTTACAACTTAGTGGATTCTTTTCCTAATACGAGCATAATATTTTATAATTTATTAACAATGCCGGTTTTTGTTACTACCGATGAACGATCTTTTTCAAAACTCAAAATAATAAAAAATTATTTAAGAATGACCATGGGGCAAATCCGACTAAGTAATCTTGCTATCATTTTAATAGAAACGGACCAGTTAAAAGAATTAGACACTAAAGATTAAATTAAGCAATTTACAAAAATTAAAGCACGGAAAGCTCAATTCACTTAGCTAAAATATTAATAACAATACCTAATACCTGGATATTAACTTTTAAAAGGTGATATGTCGCATTATTAAAATAATATATTGTTTTGTTTTTGTTTGTCGATCAGTTTGGTCCTGTGATATAGAAACGAGTATTTTTAATGTTTTAAATATTTTTTTTATTTCTTGTGCTTTTGTATCATATATTACATTTGAAACTAAAATACAAAAATTTTGCGTTGTAATACTGCTAGAATATATTTCTGTTTTCTATAAGTTTATAATTATGTTATGTACCTCAATGAAAAAATACTTGTGTGGCTTATGGCTTGTACTTGTAAAATATAAAAATAAAAATACTTTTTAAAATTATTTTTTAATAGTAGATAATAATACTTAACTTAACCCGTATTTGTACTCACATATGAACGTAATACAAATTTCGGGCGTTATTTGCACAAGGGCGCCAAAAGTCCCAGGCGCGGATCTCTTGACTTATTTGACACTTAAGTTACATTTAGTTAACAAAGTCAAACTTATAAACTACATATGTACATCTGAAGTATATAAACTTACTTGTTCTTTTTTAAACCTAAACTACGTCACAATTATATTTTATAAATAGATATCTAAACACAAATATTTTAATAATCCAATCATATTTTGTTTAGAAAATTAGTATCGATTTCACTTATTTATAGCACCTCAAACCGTTAGTGACGTTCTATAGCCACTGAGTTTTCTATATTAGAATTTGCAGTATTTGCTGTTATTACAAGAAATTGTTTTTATTATATATTTTATTATACTATCTATTTATTTTTTATAAATACAGAAGAAACAAAAAAGACAGTGTAAAACTTATTAGTTTAAAATATTACCTAAAAAATACTACTGATTTTATGCTATATTTTAATAAAATAACTCTTTTAAATCTTTTTCTTACAATTTTATTAATCTTAAGATTAAGCTGTGATTATAACTCAAAAAGTTATATTGTGCCACTCGTTGAAAAAAGAGGTTAATTTTATACCATATATAACAAATTTATACCTTTGCATATGTTAGTTATAAACAGAAAAAAAGTATTTAAAATATGTTCTGTACCGTAGCAGTCATGAAAATATAAATTGTGCTAAATAGCTTTACTAAAGACTTTTCAACTAAAACAGCATTTTTTACATTATTGCTTTTTGACACAAGTGTTTAGAATGTTAAAATACAATACATCTCCCTTTTGCTTTTCAAGCATTTATTGTCATTTTTAAAATAAAATTAAACTCAGTTAAAAAACAAATTTGTGTTTTTCTAAAAGAACATTGTTTACAAAGTTATTTTTGATATTTTTATTTATACTGTGCAAATGCTTGATTGTAAATTACATTTTAATGCTGTGATAAAAGCAATTTATTCCTATAACATTAAATAAAGCGATAGTATGCGCATATGTTATAATTAAATAAATGTTTTTTTAATAAATACAATTAAAATATTTGATAACAGAACTAATTTAACTTTAATGGATAAAACTGATTGTCAGATATCCGGTAAAGAAAAAGTAGAATCTCAATTAATATTAAATACTTTTTAATATTTTAATAGGTTCCCTAACTTTTTGTTGATAGTACGACGGTTGCTATTGCTAAATGCGACTCGACTGCGTCATTGTAAAGTTTGACCTGGTTGACAGAGTATACGTTTTGTCATACATACGCTATTTGTATTATTACGAGACCATTCAACATTAAGTTGTTTGATCACTGAATCTGGTATTGTTCAAATATTGATTAGCTGGGTAATTGTCCAATTATTAAGTACGAAACACCACCGTGCTTAACATATATATGGTCCTTCGAGCAAAAAAGAAGACGATGCGGTCCACCAGCAACTTAATATTCGAAGAAGTGAAATAACATTTGGTCCTCCGAGCCGGATTAATCATTCAACATTAAGTTGTTTGATCACTGACACTTGCCTTAGAATCTGGTATTGTTCAAATATTGATTACCGGGGAAGTGTCCAACTATTAAGTACAAACCACCTCCGTGCTTAACATTTGTAACATGCGGGAATTATAATTTATGTTGTTAATGGTGGTACTTATTCAGTAACTTCCGAAAACTGTATTATTGAAGTTAATGGTTTGCACCTGTAGATTCCGTCTTATCACTAGAATCCATGTATGGTGACAGATGACTTGCGCCTGATTCTAATTGTTCTACGATGTATTGTATGGGGTAATTTCTTAATTGTATTAAATTTTCTCATGAATCATTTCGTTTGAAGCAATTTTAATTTGTAACTATCAAGTTTCTAATTGTAGATTATACTAAAAAATTTTACTTCTAGTGGTAAGTTTAAAACATCTTTATTTTTATGTAATGCAGTTTGTCTTGAGTACGCTGACGTTTTACCATTCAAGTTTCTTTAATTGTTTGAATGTAAATAAAGCCAGATTTAGGCACATTACGTTGCACATGAAAGCTTACATGCGACACACGTGTCTTTAATAGAAAAAATAAGAAGTAGTAAACGTTATTACTTGTTACAAAGAACTTTGGTGGGACAACTTTTTGTACTCATTAATTCCTTGTTATTAATTACATCTGTCGATTATAAATTGGTTTGCGAATGCATGTAAACAAAATAGTTAATCGGTTACGATTAAAGTTACGTTGTTAATCGTTCTACGTGCTATTGAATTCTTTAAATTATTATTACTCTGTTAAAACAAAATTATAAGTAGTACATGTTAATGTTGGTTAAAATTATATAGGTTTGCTACGTTGTTTTTGATTGTCTGTTTTGCTCTATCTTACTCATCGTTCACACGTACCTTTAGTGTCTGCAAACCGGGGCGCCTATTAGTACGAGGAGTGGCGCTTATTTTTTTTCTCTTTGTTTTATTATAGTCTCTCAACTACGCCTACTTACCGACATTGTAGCTAGCCGTAGTGATGTAGTTGTTATTCACGGAACCCAAAAAAACTACATAGGCTTAGTTCTAATTTCTCTTTGTGAGCCAAAACAGAGAGTTTAACTTGGCTTCTGCTTTTGTAAACCTAAACAAATTGTCGTTTTGCAAGACATTGCAGCTTGCATCTTCAAAGCAGTAATTGTCGGACTAAGTCTATAAACTCTAGGTGTTCCATTGCGACGCTTTTTAAGTTGAAAGTCGCTTATAACCTAAACACATTGAAGTGACTAATCTATGAAGCATATTCAAATAGAATTAGCAAATGTACCACTTATAACTTTTACAGTAAGCGTTGATGCTCTAGTATGGATTTTATCCACATATAACATTTTAAACCAAGTGTTTGCTGATGCTCAGATAGACAGCGCTAATAAACACTAACAGAGCACCAATTCTTAACAAACTTTTAGAATTAGCACTTAACATTTTAGGCTAGACGTGACGCTAACAGAAAACTTTGACTATCTATAAATTCATAAGCAAGTGTTTGGATATGAAGCACTAGTAAACACTAACAAAGTACTAATTACTTGCAACTTTTCAAAATTAACACTCAAAATTTTTTATTAGGCGTAAAATTAGCAGAAAACTGTTACTACCAATAACTTATAAACCAAATGTTTGTTAATGCTCTGATATGGAAGACTAATGAAGCACTAATTACTGAAAATTTTTTAGAATTAGTGCTTACAATATTTTGATGAAGTGTAAAGTTAGCAGAAAGCTTTTCTCCTGTATAAGTTTTGGATAGAATGTTTGCTGATAAGCTGATATAAAGCGCTAATCAGCTCTAATTAAGCACTAATTCGTAACAATTTTTTAGAACATATACAATACACGCCGATTAATGAAATAGTAGATAATGATATTAGTTGGATAATAAACATAGCTTATAGTAATCATAATTTTGATTCGTTATCAATTTTTTTTTAAGTTTGTTTTTATATATAAACAGTAACTTATTTTATACGTGTTTTTTAGCTAAACGTTTTCAATACGCTTGTTTATTGTGAAAAATTTAAACATTTTACTCTAAAAATACTTGTTTTGCATATTTAACTTTATTTTAAAAGGGTAACGTAGCGTAACTTAACATCATTTAATGAAATGAAAAGAATGTACAGTTTTTAAAATAACAACTTAATTTAACTATGTCAATAACATTTTTTTAAATTCTTATTTTTAGTGTTAGCATGCTACCGGTTAATCAGATGCATGTTGTATGTATTTACTGTGTTCTAAGTTTTTTTTTTAATGCTGGATTTTGTTATGTTTGGGTTATTGTTATAAAAAATTCCAAGTTCCAATATTATTATATTAAACAGCGTGCACTGTATTAGCAACAACAGGTGAAGTGCCTCCTGAGGTTTGTAAAGTTAAAGTAAAATAAAAAGTAAAATATGTAAACGTCAAACTTTTTTTTGATAATAAGTACTATGCTGTATAAAATATTGTTATTATTATCTACAATAAAATTGCATGTATTTTTTACAAAAATATAATAACTTTAAATTTTTATCAGTTAGTAGTTCTTGTAATACAAAATGGCTAATTTTCAATTATATAAAATGTTTAAAAACATTCAGTCACAATCATTGCTAATTGTCTATAGATGTATGCTTACTATAAAAAAATTGTCTTTCTAAGAAAATAAACTGGTTTTAACATAGTCCATTAGATCTCACGACACTCAGAAAGAACTGCAACGGTTTGCAAAAATCTAAAACAACCTTAAATGCCAAAGAAAGAGGATTTTTTGTGTTGCTTGTTTAGCAGTAGTTTTGACGCCACAATATGTATCAAATAAGTAGCAATAACCAATGAAGTTGCAAAGCACCCAATCTTTGTAGCCGAAACGGACAGGCTTACCTTTGATAAACTGTCTAGAAGAAGATATTTAACCATTGCTTTGTCGATAGAGAGGTATTGATAAAAAACACCCTACTGTTAATATTTCTGATTCAAAATATTTATTAGTAGTCGCAACTTAGCCATTTTATCATTACTATCTAAATTGCTGCTATCAGCTAAATGTATATATTGTTTTTTGTTCTGAAATCGATTCCGAGACATTGCTGATAAGACGAATAAAAAATGTAAATCCTAGTTCAAACTCTAATAACATTTGCGGGGTAAGTTGTGATAACCCGTTAGCAGTAAAAAACCTATAAATATTTATATGTCGCCATTTGACTCAAAGAAGTAATGATTATTATTTTGGAGAGAGTATAAAATAGTTTGTTGAACGATCTGGTTGATTACGTTTTCACTGAATAATTTTTCAAAAACCTTTACTGCATTTAAATATTCTAATTCACGTTTCACTATTTCTAAACGGTTCAAACTTCCTGTGGTTGCTAGCATGCCAATATTTGTGTACTCTTTGGTATATTTTGATTGTACTTGATTTTGGCATTTGGAGGTAAGAATATTCAATAAATGTTGTGGGCACTTCTTCGGCACATCTCAGTTTCAGATACTGGCGTGCATTAGCCTATCACAGTTTTCTTTTTCAACGTTACTGGATTTAAGATCTTTACTGGCATCGTGTTTTTCACTTGTACTAAAGTTCTGCCAACGAGTAGTAATTGGTTCAATCGCGCGAATGTAGCCTTCCTAGAGATTTCCATCCAGGTGTGCCATCAAACGTATTTTTCTACGAAAATGTATTTTTAGCGTTTAATTGACCCGTTGTACTCAATCGAGTAAAATTACATTACCTTAAATATAAATAAAGTTGAGCTTACTTGGTTTTTCCGGATTTATAACAAACATGAATAATTCAAAACTACCAAACAATAACAATAACAAAAAGTACAAAAGAACATAAAAAAATAATATTCTGTACAAGTCTGCAATTACCGTGCGCTTTGCTTAGAGTGCAACAAAGATTTTTTTTGTAAGTTGCGTTCAGAGATAGGAATCTGCAACTTAGGCTTATTTAAAAAAAACTGCATGACCCACACAAAAATAATGGTTAGTTATGGAAATGTGTTAACAGATGTCAGTGGAAAACTAATTTAGACGTTGTATTTAAATAAGTACAATGGGAACAAATGAGTTTACATGGTAACGTATGGTTAATCTAATTAAAATTATCTGAAAAGTAACGTAAATGTTTTTAGTCTTAAAAATTTAATGCAAACAAAATTAAAGAAATTATTGCTAAAGGTGGTTTTTTTCTAAAAAGCTTTATGAAATAACCTGTTGTATTTAACAACTATGTGACTTAAAATAAATCGTTAAACTTTGAGTGTGCAGACACATTTAAGAATGAAATAAAACTACTGTTGTTTTACAATTACAACATACGCTGTTGATTTTAGTGCAAACATACTTAAATAAATACTTTTTTTGTATTAATTGATGTTATTGGTTTGTTACCTCTTACTAATGTCAAAGAAAACTTCAAAATTAAAATTAATTAAATATTTTTATTTTGTTACAAAACAAACTTTGTAGCAAACTGTTTTAACAATTTAATTAGAAATAGAATAAAGTTTTTATTTTATTGAAGTATTGGCGACGTTAGTACACGTAGTTACAGTGTTTGCTCATACATATGTAGTACGATGTATTTGTAAAAATGTCGATGTAACTATCGAGTACTAAAAATCGTAAACCCCTTTTGAACCTGTCAAATTATAACAAATTTTAACTTTTCGCAACTGTTTTATAAGTTAATTTACTCTAAAAAAATTGGATATTTTGATGTTTAGTTTATATAAAATTTATTTTTAATCAGACTCCAAAATTGTTTTAGAGATTTAACAAATATAAAGTGTTGAAAACTGTTTAATTTAGAAAACACATGTGTTTGTAATAAACATCACATTAACAAAAGAAGACAAATAATAATAATAGTATTTATTACTGACAAATATGAAAGTCGAAAGCGACTCTGCAATTTATACGAGTTGGAGATGCACATTTCTTACAAATTTTATAATATACTTTTTCTCTAAATATTTAATTATTTATCAATTGCAATAAAAATAATCCTTTTACAAAAAAAATAAGTGACGCAAAATATAAACAAACTTAATTAAGTGAAATGTAATGTTTTCATTTTTATTTTATTTATTGTTTTAAAAAACAGTAATATTTAGATTCAGTACTACACGTATGTTGCAAATCATTAAGTTTTAAAATTATGATAAAATATAATAATGTAAAAATTGTAATTTTATAAACTACTAAATATATAATAAACAACAAAACAACTAACATAACTTAGAAAAAGTGTTGTAAGAAGTAAAAAAGTTAAATTTAAGCACATTATGTATTTTGCTAAAATATGTATTTAGCCGCTGCTTTAGAAATTGTGAATAAGCAACGTTGTTTGAAACGTATAAAGTTAAACAAGTGTTGAAGCAGAAAATTTAATTTAAAGTTTGTGCTAATCAAAACTACAAGAATGACAACGGTAAAAATTGATAACTATGTAATTTGAGTTCTAAATTAAAACTTTTTTTAATTTAGAAATAAATAAATATACGAAATTTGACTACTAGTTTTAATAACCTGACTAATAAAGTTGCTAACCATTTTGTTTTTTAGTCTTTATACTTAAACTACTAGAGACGTATTTAAAAAGATCAAGTTGGTCGATTACACAAACTGCGGACAAGTTACAGCTCTAAAGTTTTACTGATACGAAAGAAGACTGTTTAGTGCTTTAAGTTATTCGAAAAAGTTACATTAAACTTGTTTTATTCACTTCCTCATAGTAAACGAATTTGAATATTTATCGCTTACTTTACTATTAATTATATTTTACCTAAACATCGATTTTAATTTACATCGTAACTTAGATGTAAAAGGAGCTATAAAAAATGTATGCATTCAATTTCCTCGTGTTGTTTATACTAAAATATTAAGAGGTAAGTACGTGCACGCGCTTTGTTAAACTTAAGCTTTCGTATATTGCCTAACAGTTAAGATTTTACTACTCTTGCAAAGGAATATTAATTTTGTATAATAAGAATTAAAAATAAATTATTTTATGTTTAAATGGAATATTGTTGTCAAAGACACTAGTTACATAAGTAACTCATTTATCTTCCTTTTCTAAGATTATTAAAATTAATTGAGTTTGCTTATTTAATAGACAAGAACATATTCATTCTATTAAACATTTATTTTAAACAATTGTGTATTTACATAACTTTATAAAAATTTGAATCTTTTTAATGTAATGTTTTTAATAATTTTATTGAGTATTTTGTTTAAATTTGTAATTATAAATTACTTTACGTAAACTGTATTGTATTCTATTGTTAATTTTAAATATCCAAATGATTTGTATAAAATCTTATTGATTTATAGTGTAGGTGGTGTTAATTAATTACATTGGAAATATCAAAATATACGTAGGATTTAATTAAACTTTTTTAAAGCAAAATAAAACATTGTTTTTTATGTTTTTTTATTGTTGTACAGTGCTTGCAGAATTTATCATGATTTTTAATTGAAAGTAGTTTGTTTAAACTATTTTATTTTTATTTTAATTTTATCTTGTCTAAGACGTTTGAACGCTACCATTTGGACGTTGCCGTGTCAACGCAATACCTTTAAACGCAAGAACGTTTGAACGCAAGGACTTTAGACTTTAGAACGCCAGACGTTTAAACGCAAGACGTTTGTACGCAGAGACGTTAGAACGAAAATTGTAATAAATAAACATCGTTGAAGTTTAGTTTACAGATACAAAAATTTGAATAATGTTAAGATATATAATTACTCATTATTTTAATAATGTGAAATAGTTTGATATAGTAATTGTTTTTTTTACAAAGAATAACAGTCGTTTTTTGTTTAATATTTTAATAAAATATGACGTATAGTCAAAAACCCATATCTTTATTTTACTCTTTAATAAACAATATACATTATCTACCAATAATGTCACATAAACGAATGTATTTTAAAACTTAAAATTAAAAAAACAAACAAAAAGATTAAAAAAAGGGATGTGAAGAAAACAGAAATGCTTAACGTCAAAAATAAATATTTTGATAAACCAAAACAAACAAATCACAAACTGTATAATTGTAAAAAAATTTTAATAAAACGTACAAAACTAAGAAAATAATGTGTTTTATTGTTTTAACAATTTTGGTAAAATATGAAAAACATTAAGTTTTTTTTCTTGTATATTTATTTAAGTTTAAAATAAACTTTAATCTGTTTATTCAGAAAATTTATAATTTATGGTTTGTTCTTACTTTATTTTCTTTACTTTCTTTTTTAATTATTTTTATTATTTATTTTAAATGTTAACACTAGTTTTTATTTAATACGTCAAGTTTAAATGTTAAAAATTACCAAATACAGCTGCATCTTGCAAGCTTGAACTCTTGCTTTTTTATTTTGTTAAATCAAACTAAGATTGCGTTTAAAGATACTGCGTTCAAACGGTTGCGTTAAATCGGTCGCGTTCAATCAGTCTCGTTTATATAGGTCATTCCATTGTGAAAACGTGTCATATATCTAACAAATTTAAAACTGATAGAACAATAGCTAAAATGTAGAAGCAAAAAATAATTAATCTCATGCATGCATTCAAATACATTTTAGATTTATAACTGCAACAGTTACAAATGTTTATTCTATTATACTAAAAAAATATCAAAACTTTTTGTAAAAATATCGTCATTTTTCTGAATCTAAATAGTCAGCTACAAATACAAAAAATATAATAGAACAAAAACTAAAATAAAAATTTCAAAAAACAATATACAAACATTAATTGCTTACAAATACAAAAAATATAATAGAACAAAAACTAAAATAAAAATTCAAAAAACAATATACACAATTTAACTGCTTAATTTTTTAGATGTTTTTAAAATTAATGTTTGAAAAGAAAGTTTTTGGTTTTAATTAGTTGTCGACTTACCTTGCGCTTTCTGTTTTCTTAATTGTGTTCGTCTTTAGCTTTGTTACTTTCGTATCTGCATTTTTTATATTAAGTTTTCAACTAATTTTAATGTATTTACGATCATTATTACAATTTTATTTTTAGTCGAGTTTAATTATTCAGCCTTCAGCTTATATCAAATTTAAGTATTACTGTAAACGTTTATGGCGTAAACCAAATTGTTTGTTGTAAGCCGATAGTGGTTACCTTAAATCGGCGAATGCAAGCTTGCATTCCTCGAAAGTATTTGGCGTATTATACAGAAGTACTGATAGAATTACATACTACACTAAGGTAAAATTCAAATTTTTATCAAATGTAGTGCGTGGTTGTCACTAGCAGGATCCGCTGGATAAAAAAATTGACAACACAGCAACTTTCGATAATATAGTTGGTAACATTGATCAACATCTGCTTACTTTCTATGTTCAAATTTAAAAATATTTGACATTTGCATTAGTATTCTAATAATTTTATTATTGACTTAAGTCAAACTGACAGTACTTACTACCAACTATATATATTGTACACACATAAATCATTACTTTTGATTGCACTTTGCAACACTTTTTTTGAAAAAAAAAACAGATGCTTAAAGTCGAGGAGCGACCAAGTTTACTAAAAAGTGTATACCTACATCCTCTTTTTTAAGTAAATCCTGTAATTCTGCTTCCAATTAATAAAAATCTTTGTAAATTATATTACCTTTTAATAAACATCGGTACATATTAATAAATCCCGGTACATCCTAATCAATACCGGTACATCTTAGTAAATCTTTCTACTTTTCAGTAATTTCTCGTAAATCCTTGTACATATATCTCTTATATATTTTTATTATGTACTTACTTACGTATTCTAATGTATTGCAAACGTCAAAAGTTGTTCGTTAGTGTAGTTACGTAATGGGCAAAAAAGCTCTAAAGCGGAAAAATAAAAAGTAGAAATCTACAGAAAGCTAAGTGTTCAAAGTCAGATATTATTAATAGAACGTGTAAAATTCAGATAGAATTGCAAATAAACGAAGTTAAAATCATTGTCAAATTTGATAGATTTAGTAATAAATGTAGTACCAATATAATATTTCTAGTATTTTAATTTATCTTTTATCTAAAAAACAAATAATTTTACAAAAAACAACACAAGAAATAAGTTACTCTCGTCAGTTTCATAGACTCACTCACTCTCGTTTTATTAACATTTGTTATGCTATGCTGTACTTTCAACGCTTGTTGCGTAAATTACTATTATTTATACGGTATGTAACAAAATTATAAAACACCCAAAATATCTCTGTGAAATTAAATGTCTAATTTTGTTCTGTTATAAGCAGTAGATTCAGTTTTATACAAACTTTTTGATAACTAAACTTTTACTAAAGAGACGAGCAAGAATACGACGTAAAACCTAGAGATCTGTAAAAATGCGCTTTTTTGTCTTTGACAATATCATCTTTTTTTGTCACAAAAATATCTTTTTACTTTTTTGTTTTGAATTTTTGACAAATGTTTTAATACTTTTCTTGATAGTTTCTATTTAACAAGTTTCATCATAAAATAGTGCATACAAATTTTTGATTTCTAATTATTGGTTTGTTAGCTGATGTATTATCCTCTAATTATTTATTACGCGTGCTGCTTGGAAAACTTTATGTCATCATATTTAATAACGGTATCATATTTAGAAGATGTTGGAGATGATCTGGATTGAAAAATTTAATTGTGTCAATTTTTTATTTGACTCAAATAAATTTGAGAAACCGCTTATAAGAAAACGTCGCAAAAAATGATAATTTTTGTATCTTCTAATAATAAAGATGATTTTTGATAACACTTAGGTTTTAGTGCCCAATTTGCTTTGAATAAAATCTACAAAAGATCTTAATTTTTTTTAAATTCTTTTATGGAAAACCTCACAAACTTCTAAAACTATGTTACTTTCAGAATTATTCAAATCGTTTTCATTGGCAGAACACATTTATCGTTATTAATGTGTCATTAAGTCTCTTTCGTATTCTATTTGATTATTGTTTACTATTTTATATACATTTTCAGTGAAGGCATCTTCTATTTTAGAAATTTTTTTTCCATTAATTCTTTTTAAAAACTCTAAATAGGTTAGCAATATATTATTTTATTTTTAAAAGTTTTTAATACTTTAGAAATTTTTTATTTTTTAATAAACATATATTTTGAGTATATGTCATCATCAGGCGTATATTAGATAAATCCGGGGTTTATAAATTAAAAAGTGGTGACTGCAACTCATTCTATATAGGACAAATAGGTCGCACGTCTTGTATTAAATTTTACATATTTGCTATAAAAGCTTAAAAATGTTTTTTTGAGAAATGGAGGAAGTAATTAAAAATTGCAATTTAAATCACGATTTGTGTCTTAACAAAGTTGTTAACCTTAATAATAATTTACTTTTTCTAAATATTATTTGTTTCCATTATTTTTTTGTAACCTAGGACATAACGATTATTATGCTAATTTTGTAAATTTTTGTAATTGTTATACTTCAAATATTTAATTTGATTATTCATTTTGGTAAGTTCATTTTAATTTTTTTAAAAATTTTGTCAAGTTTAATATTTGAAGCTTAATTTTTCAATGTTAATGTACTTACTAAGTTTTTTTTTAAATAAGATTCAATTTTATACATATCAGTCAAAACAGTGTTTATTAAAAAATAAAAACTAAAAATTTATTGGAAAGTTTTGAGAACTTTTAAAATAAAATAAAATAATATTCTATTGTAGGTATTGAAATATAATTCTAATTAACATCAATCTAAGTTTTCAGGTTTTTTAAATTTGTTACAGTACCTATCTATCAAAACATTTGACATTACATTTTTTATGTAGGCATCAGAAAATTCATGCTTATTAAACGATAACGATATGCAATTTTTGTGTTTTTGCAACTTTTGTCTTTAGCCTCCAAAATATTATCATTGCTTTGAGATTGTTAACTGTTTTAATTTTGTCCACTTGTAGTAAATAATGTAATTAACCACTGTTTATTAATGCAAACATGACAATTAGTTGTTATAGAGTTGTTCCTAACTTTATTACTCAGACCATTCGAAAATGTAAGGAGTCAGATTGTTACGTGCATTCATTTCTAATGTAATACCCTGTATATTCATTACCTTCAAGTTAGATTTCTGTTTTTGACGCCCTCTGCCGAGAGAGACAACTACTTGTGCTTGTGCTAAAAATGATTTTTAATCTTACAAGATCGGCGTTAATGAATATAAAATTTTAATTTGAGAACGCATTTCGAATAGGTTATTTATCACAAGGTGAGCTTTTTCTATTAG
Organism: Aquatica leii; assembly: GCA_035610365.1. Taxonomy (NCBI): domain Eukaryota; kingdom Metazoa; phylum Arthropoda; class Insecta; order Coleoptera; family Lampyridae; genus Aquatica; species Aquatica leii. The sequence continues at coordinate 49,902,648 of CM069437.1, read as the reverse complement.
CTTTTAGAATTCTTTGGTAATTTTCTTAGTAATTTGATAGCACATTTCGCCACGTTTTTGGCTACATGTTTCGATGCATTATCGATCGATGAAGGATTAATATTGACAAATACCCTCACGAAATGATTAGTATTCTGGAAGGCTTATGTCCAAACTGAAAACAAAATCTCAACAAAAATTCGTCTCCGAGATATTACTTCTTATTCGTCAGTCGATTACGATACCAACTTTTTACTAATTGCGAGAAACAGCATTCGATACATCGGGTTCTTATATCTAATTTCTTTTAGTTTTAACAATTTTGTAGATTTTTACTTTTGTGAGTCATTGTGTTGACACGATTTGGAATTTAGCTTGTTTAACTTACGCAATTACAATAGTTGTTTCAATACCATTTAAGTATTTTTAGTACTTATTTCTGTGATATCGCATGCTGTAAACCTTAGTTATTTAACGTGTAATTTTCTTCGCTTATCGACACCCGATGTGTAACTTATGTATTGTGTGTTGCTGATACTTTCGGCATTTATGTATTTAGACTGTACTACAAAATTTCTGGAGTTCGTTAATAGTCTACGTGATTACATTATAGTTGTTATACATATTTTATCTTTCCTTTATTGTAACATACTTTTTACTTTTGTTGTGGTTACACCTTTTTTTCTGATCTGGTGCCCTTTAAATATTATTTACTTGAATCTCCCCTATCTCTGACTGTGTGAGTTGGCCGTGCAAGGTTCGTACGACCTATAAACTTGTAACAAGATATTATATATGCAACATTTGATATTAAAAGTTGTGTCTAGATTATTTATATGCTGCTAGAAAGTATCTATAATTAATGCGCATGCGTTCTTTTAACTACATTTTAAGTTTTTTGTCGGTTAATGCTTTAAAATCATCTAAATTCTTAATAAAGCTATATTACATTCCAATACATCCTTCGTACATCTCTGTACATCCTCAAAATTTTAAAGAAATTTGCGTACATCTTTATAAATTCTTAAAAAATCCTAATAAATTATCGTAAATGTACACCATAAATCCATAGGGTGTTTGCCCTTCACATAAAATAGTCATTGAATATGCATAAAATAGAAATAAACATTACCATTTAAATATATATCTAATAATTTATAAAACAAAATTAAACATTGTCTAAAAACCAATAGAAAAAACTTTTTCAATAGAAGTAATTTAAGAGTAAACCATATTTGTTGCTGCATTATTCATGTATGTGCAAGCAAATATATATTGCATGTACAGTGCAGTTTAATAAAAACACACTGTTACCTCAAGTATTAAAAAAACAAATAGTTTTTTAGTAAAAAAAATAATAAATAGAGCATGTATCTGATAAACAGATTGTTAATTTCGAAAATTATAGTATAAATGCCAGCAAAAATATTACAGTAAAAGCTGTAATAAAACATTTAAAAAATTAAAATATTTAACTAAATAGTTTGAAAATAACAGACTTGTTGCATTAAATAGTTTGTTGATACCGTTAATAAAAAGAAATCAAAAACTATGTTTTGATATTTAATTAACTGCTTTAAGAACTACACATTTCTTGTCAGTAATCTGCTAAAAATAAAAATAAATACAAAATAATTGTATTACATAAGACGTAGTTAAATTAAGTTGTTATTCTAAGAACTGCACATTCTTTTCAAGTACATTGAAATTACAATGTAATTGGAAGATAACGTATTTACAGATAGTTAAATGAGGTACTGTTACGTAGTCAGTTAAAGTACTTGAACAAATAATCAATGTTAGGGTAAAATAAATTTTTTTGTTCACTTTAAAAGCGTGTTGTAAAAATGTAACTAAACAATTTATGTAAAATAGGTTATTGTTCATGTATAGAAACAAACCTGTGAAGAAAATTGATAACACAAACCAAAATTATGATTACTATAAGCGATGTTTTTCCTATGTAGCCAAATAGAGCAAATGCGTTATTTCATGATCTTTGCGCATATCTTAAAATTCATACGTGCAATTGCAATAGATCAGATCAAACCAAAGAAAAGTAAAAAGAAATTAAGATTTAGGTAAATAATTGCATTCTTTAATTTACTTTTATTAAAGTAAATAGAAACATTATCTTTTGATTATGTATTGTAGAAAATCATAATTCTTAAACTTAAATTGAAAGTAAAATATATATTTCTTTTAAATGACATAAAACCACTGACAATAGTCTTTTGTTGATGGAACGTCACGATGTGCAAAATTTAAGGGTACAGAAGGAAGCCAAATGACATTTACACGGATAACTTAAATCAAGTTATGAAATGCCCCTTATCTAAGAGTAAACGGATAATTATAGTACATGCTGGTGATGAATTTGTTAATAATGCTCTATTGATATTTAAATCTGGTCAAAACAGTGAAGACTACGATGACGAATTAAATTTTAAAAAATCGTTGGTAGAAACATCAATTAATTCCCAATACTACAAAAAATTCTGTACTGACTATGGATAATGCCAGTTACCATAATGTTCTGGCAGTTAAAACTCTCAATTTTAATAGTAGAAGAGTAGACATGAAACTGTGGTTAAATAAACATGATATTACGTACGAAGAAAGATCTACGAAAGCATAACTGGTTAATTTAATACTAATGAATAAGCCTAGCAATAAATAGTATTCTGCCAAAGCTTTATTTGCTAAAAATTAACATACTGTATGTCGATTACCTTATTGCCCGAAATTAAACCAGATTAAAAAAAATTGGGGTATTATCAAGAAATTTAAATGTTTTAGTTATTTTATTATTATCTATAAATTTGTTCAAATAGATGTTAGCTTATGCTTTGAAAATTTATCTTATTCGCAATTTTATATTTTTTTAAATAAATTTTAAATTTGGTTAAAATTTATTTAATTGTGTTATTACTAAGTTTTTTTTATGGTAAATGAATGATGAAGTTTTAAAGTATGTGCTATTTTGCTTATTTTTTCAAAATTAAAAAAAAAATTTTTTGCTTAATAAAACTTTCAAGTTTATTCTTGTTTATTCACCTGGTATAATTACACAAATAAGCATCGTTTTTAACATTATCAATCTACCAATTAATAAGTTTGTAGTAACTGACTTCATTCGTTTTAACAAAGTGATAACATTACCCGACTGATACTATTATCTATGATTAGGATTAGCGACGTGCACTGCATACAACATGTTCCAGAGTTGACGTTACAAGAGATGTACGGAATTAAACATTTTTGAATCAGTTTGTTTTTTGGTAATTAAGCATTAGTAAAAACTTATTTTTAATGTATTTTTAAACTATTTCCGTTTCAAGTAAAGTACTATTTTAGTTTACAGCTGGTTAAATTGTTGTTGTCAAAATAACAAATTATAACTATACCTACTTTGTGAGACTTATGAAACGTAATAATATCATTGATCTACAATAAATTCATTACCAATAACTGTTTCTCTTATTCGCCACATCTGAATTAGAAAAGAAACACCTAAAGGAAAGAGTATTTACCTGATGTACCGATGACAGAAAGAACAACAAGATAAATGACAAGCACATTTGACGTGTAACTTAATGGATACATTTGAGGTTGTGAGAAAAGTCGACCAATCTTAGTTACTCTTGTCTAGTACTCAACAATAAAAACTGAAAATAAGAATATGAGACGCCGTCACTTAACACAGATCAAGAAAATCTAAGCTATGACGGTTTAATCAAAATAAGTAAAACTTAGGTACAAAAGATGAAATTAGGATTCAAAGATTTTTAGTTCTAAACACCTCTTATGTAACATCAATCCTGGGGCGCGATGTATATTATAAATGATTGCGCATTTTCAAATTAAAACAAAACTCTTTATGTACAATAAAAATTTTAAATCATTTGTTGCATCTTTGCTTTTGCATTTCATTGTTTTTAGTAAACATTTACCGAGTAGTTTTAGACAATAAGATATAATTGATACAAAAAAAACTTTTAAATCGTTTTCTATTGTTTTCAAATGTAGTTGTTAAAACAATAGACAACTTTAGTTCTTTCTTCTACAGACGTTGACCATCTTTGTTTATTAAAAACTACGCAAAAAGTTAGGAAACGTTGTTGTCTAATTTAAATTTGTATAATAAGCAACAGTTACACTTAACAATGTGTTCATAATTGTTTTATTTTATAAAACAGTTTAAACTATTAAAATTATGTATAAACTGACTGAGAATATGTTGGTTGATGTATTCACTAAGGAATTGTTTGCAACGTAAGTATTGTTGTAATAAGTTGTGAATAGTGTTAAATACTAAATTATTAACTACAATATGCTACAAAATTTAACATATATCATTATTACTATAAAAATAAATATACAGTTAAACAGTTAAATTGTTGTTTTTACAATTATGATATGAATCAGATAAAAATATTTTAAAAACTTTTTGAAGTTAGGTTAGGCGTTACGAATATTGCACAATATTACATCATGTGAATTAGGTAGTAACAGAATTGATAATAAAAATTAACCTTCTAAGATTTATGACAGGAACGGTGTTAAATCCTTCTGGTAGAAGAGGGCGACAGAAAGACACTACTTAGTGTGTTTTTTAGTCGACGTTTCATGAACTAATGTGAACTTCCTCAGACCACTGATTTAATAAAAACACAAAATAATTAATACAAGCATAAATACAGCCAGGTAATTATAAACTAGTATTTAAACTGATATGAAAATATAAAAATTGTTTTGATATTTTACAGTAACTAAAACTAGTCGGATGTAAGAAATTAACAAAAAACATACAAAACGACGATTCGCCAAAAACAGTCAACCGGTAACAGAACTTGATGCAGTTCGCAACACGATGTGATAAGAACCTCCAACTCATCATCATAAAAATATTCTGGTTTCCAAAATTAAATTTAAGTTGTTCCTACTTAAATTAAAATAAAGAATCATAACGTAAAATCAGTAAAGTTATCATTCATTTGCGATAATTAGTTTAATATTCAATGCTTTTAATTGGTCAATGCATTTATCTACATAAAAAACTAAATTTTTACATTTAAGTTGCTTTTGTTGACGTTTTAGGTTTATCAGTAATAGTACAATAAACAAAGTAAAAAACATAAGAAAAAAACTTACTACTTAATTTAAAAACAGTAAACAGTGCTAGCATTGGTAAGTAATTCTTAAATACTAAGCAACAATAAGATTCAAGTAGTTGGAAAATGCTAAAGAACAAGAACAAAATCAATATTTAATACATAAATTTACAAAATCTTAATTCTACAAAAATAATAAAAGTCCAAAACCATAAACTGCATGTCATAAAATTAACATAAACTTAAATCGCGTTGCAATTTAAAAAAAAATACAGTACTAAATTTTATGTATTAAAAATTCATAAAATGTGCATTTAGAATTTAATTTTGTTAAAAAATTGTAGCTTTTAACTATTTTGTTAATTAATGTTTTTTTGTTTAAGAAACATTTTTTATAGAACTAGTTATTTTCGTTTAATAAATAGCTTTTTGAATGTAACTGTTCCTTACAACAATTTTTTATAAGTTTAATACCTTCAAATTAAGGACAGGTTGGTAAAAATCAATATCTTGCTTAAAGCGGAACTGTAATTACAATACATCATACAACAAAAAATAGCTTACTGTTCGTTAACGTAAAGTTTATTTTAATTTTCTTACATACCTACGAATATAAACGTATTTGTATGTTTTGTATAATTATGTGTATCTTTCTTTTTTTGTACGTACATATTTGAATTGTTGCTGTAAAAGTTTAAAAGTAAAATACAATTCTAGTTCTAAACGGAAGAGATAATACTTGTAGTTGATCAAAAGCACTGTAGTTCTGTAAGTTTGTTCTGTTTACGATGGAAGTTTAATGCTTTAGTTTCATACCACAACATTAACGCCTTTGAGCTTTTGCTTTGATATATAATTTTATTTGAAATTCAATTGGATGCGTTACATAGCATTAAATGTGATTACAGCATAACTAATACACGTAGAAGTTTTGTTAAAAAATTACACAATTTCTATCAAAACTAAAAATTGTTGTATTAGTTTATTAATATAAATTCTTTTAATAATATAAAATAAACAAAATATTGATGTTAAACTTAAATGTGTTTATAAGTAATTACAAATTCTTTTATCAGCAACTCAACATTACTATTTTATGGCTTAACCAAAAAACTGCTATGCTAAAAGTTTTAAATAATTATTAAGTAATTAATCAATATAACTTTTTAAAATTTGTTATAAAATTATTTTAATATAAATACCCTCTTATATACCTCTATAATAGGTTAAACAAAAATATTGATGCTACATGTTTTTATTATAAAATTTCGTAAATGCTGAAAATTATTATTTGCAAAATGTGAATATCTAGAAATTTACATAAATTGGTTTTGTAAAGTTCATGTTGTTTTAAAATATGATAATTTAATACTGTTTCTATATGATTTAATAATTTTGTAATATTTAAATTTTTGATCCAAAAATAAATTTTTTTGTGTAAGACATTTAAATAAAACTTTTTTTATAACATTAAGAATTTTTTTTTGTGAGTAAGAATACAACAGATTGTAAACCAAAAATTAATTGTTTTTCGTTTTAAATAAATATACTTCAGTAGGTTAAAGGTAAAGTAAATAATTTAGTTAACGAAAATTCTGAGAAGAAAAACAACGGAAAGAAAACTAATTCTTGTAATGTAGTAAAATGTTGATAGTTTAAGTTTAGACCGAATTGATAAATTTTAGTAAAGGATAATCAAACGGAATAACTACCTAAGGGAATATAACATATGGCTCTTTAAACTAATTAAATTTTATCACTCTCGTTTAAGCTGAGTCGTAAAACGGAATAATAACTCTTGCCTGCGTATATCTGCCATGCAAGAATTTACTCTAAACAAGTTTATTATTATTTTAAAAAAACACGACTCTAATTTTATTTCCTGTTATAAAATGTTGCACTTTTTATGTTCTGAAAATAGATGTAATTTAATATAAAATTATTCATGTAATTTTCAATTACAGCTCTGTAGAAAAATAGTATTTCCGCATATTTACATAACTAATTTCTTTACCACGTTAATTCAGTTATTTTTGTACATTCAAAGTAAACTAAGCGTTTTTGTTTAGAATTAATAATTTTTTTTAGAAAATGGTTAGAAATAACACAGAAAATTATTTGCGTAATAACAAAATAATATTATTTTACTGATTTAGTTAGTGTTAGTTTAATATTTACACATAATAATAAAATCATGTTTTATAAATTGCAACACAATCCTCCTATGTTATCAACTTTAATGAAGAAATCTGACACTAATACAAAGCGCATTACTACAATTTAACTTAGACCCGTTGATGAGTATAATAACCTAAAACACTGCTTTACAGACAATTTAAAGCTCTTCCTTCAATGCTCTATTTTCAGTTAATTTCAACGTTTTTTACTGTTAGGCGTAAAAATTTTTACTTGAAAATTATTTGATACTTGCTTGGCTTTCCTTGTAAGGTTTAATCTAAAAAAAAATCAAAATTATTACCGATTTACTGATATTTGAGCGTTTCTGCATCAACAGTAGTAAAAATGTATAATACTTTAAAATATATTATATAACTTTTAATTTTTTTATAACATATTGTCAATTAAATTTAATAAGTTTATTAAATCCGTTTAAACTTAGATTGTAAATTTAACAAGTTAAAATTTTTTTTTCATAAAATGTTTACACTGATTTTCCAGTTGGGGATATTATATGGTGTTTGATGAAAAATTTTTATTAAATTTGCGGTTGTTAAGTTCACAAACCAACTATAACGATTTAGTAGATTTCTACAACAATAATATGATCTCTGTAACTATTTGACAGCAATCTAAATACTATTATATATAATAAATGTTGTAAATTAGTAAGTTTCGTTGTGGGAAAAGTAAAAAAAGTGATTTTTTTATCAAGTTTTTTAATGTTCTTAAAGTCGTTTTTCTACAAATTTTGGAGTATGCACGTTTTATATTCATTTTATTAAAATGTCTAAAAACTAATTTATTAATATTGTCGTTATTTAAGAAATGTAAAGTACAGGTTTGAGTAAAAACGTTTTAAAAATTTTTTTAGCGTATCAATTAAATAATTTTCTATGAACCTACTTATTATTGGTAAATACTTTCATTCTTTTTAATAAAGCGACATACTTACATACATACTTTAGTACTACAATTATAATTAGATTTCATTTATTTTTTAAATTAAAAAAACTACGTAGATTTTTTTGTATTTCTAGTAAAACGTTTATTGTTTACTTTTCTTTTCTTTTCAGACCGAGTAAAAATTATATAAACAAAATTAAGAATTTATAATGTCTATTTATAAAACTTGTTAAAAGTAGCGAAATTTAAAGATTTAATTAATTAAAACTTCATAAAAAGAAACAAAAAAATACCAGGAAACTTAAAGAAAATTATGATTTTAGACGTTTTTACGCAACAATAAATACACAAAAATTCTTAATTTTTACAAATAAATCTTTAATAAAGTTAGCAGTACATTTGTATTTAAACAAATTTTTGTAAATTTACTAAGCAATTGTAACTTTGATTAAAATTTAAAGTACGAATGTTTTATTGGTCTACTACTAATAGTCAATACATTTCTTAGTAATAATAATGATAAAAATGTGTTCTTATCCATAAAATTAAGTAAATGCCTATACTACAAATTTTTGAGTATTTACTAGCAATAACGTAGTATTCAAGTGTGGTACAGTTTAATAAACATTTTTTAGCTACAGCTTGTATACAAATGCATAAAAACACAAATTTGCTTATATGTATAACAGTCGGTACTTACAAGTGTTTAAACTGATATTTGAATAACTGTATTTTTGTTCAAGCGTATTAAAATAGAAATATTAAGTTGTTCACAATTATACATTGAAATACATCCTTTGTCAGTGGCACTGTGCTAGATAGAGTCGCAGAAAGATATGTTAAAAATTTTATCAAAATTAAGACTGACACTGCAATCAGAATTTTAAAATCTTTCTTCAAGAATGTTAATTCATTTCATGCTGCTGTATTAACAAGCATCAATTCCGTTTTTAATTATAAACTATACGTTGCATAATTGTGTAAATATATTCACCAATAAAGAAAATTAAGAAGGTAACATAAAAATTAATTCTTAAAATATCAAAATGAAACGATTGAAAAAACAATACAACACGGCGTAGAACCCAATTTTTATTGGCGCGTTACGTCTTGACAACCAAAATTGTGCTCGCCTAAAAAATGACGTTTTTTGCGCCTGGCAAATAATATACTATGTTTTTAACTATTCGTTTAATGTAAAATTTAGAAGTTGTAAAAATTATGAATTAAAATCATATTGTTTTAAAGTTTTTGGCCAAAAACAATTTAAAAGTAATATTAACAATATCTTAAAATTAAAAAAAAATATTTGTGGTATAAATTATAAGCCCCCTTCAAATATAAACTTTGCCTACGCTACTAAACGTATAGTAGATAGATGGTGGCGTAGTATATTATAATTTTGCATAAAACATGTAACGTTCATATTTTAATAAATAAACAAACAAATATTTTTAATTTAAATATGTAATATTGATGTTTACATTGCAAGTTGGCTAGTAACAATTTTATTTTACTATTTTTTAGTGTTGAAAACACTTATAGAAAGCTTGATTCGAAGGCGCGTGTAACGATACGATGAAACGCTCAAATGAAACAAATCTGGAACTTGCGGTGGTGCCCAATTTCACTTCATTTTTTGTATTTTTCGGATGCAGTGTTTATTATTATTAAACAAGATATTCCTTATAATTCGTTTGGTGTTTTCAAAATATAATAAATTTTAATTTCACACTAAACGTTTATATTCTTGTAAACATTTACAAAATCACTAAAGGTGTAACGATAGCTATTTGCTCAAACGTTAGTCAATTAGTCACTTCTTTCTCTTGGAGTCAAATGTTTACTTGAACATATTACTTCTTAAACTTTACAATTGTTAATTTTCGTATATTAGTAGATACATTTTGAAATTATAAATGTGTATAAGGATGCGGTAGTTACACCGTCTAATGCAATTTCAATTGCTGAGGGTGCGCTGGTTGCTGAACAGTTAACATGTTTTTTAAGTACTAAGTTAAGCAAAAATAAAATGCATTCGTCAATTACTTACTCGTTTATTTAGACTTTTCTTAATTTTTGTTTCCTAATTAGCCCAACATTATTAAACACAAAAAAAGGACATGAATACATTATCTATTTCTTCGGTTTTTTAATTTGCTAATTTTAGATACAGATGCTGATCCGTTCAGTGTGATTAAGATTGCTGAAAGTAGTCGGCTGTATCGGCATCAAAAGCGACAAAGTTTGCAACAACAAAGTAATAATAAAGCGGTATCTAGAAAACGTCTAAAATTATTTTCAAAACAAAAGGATGCACAACACAAACGTTTACAAACGAATACGGAACGAGTTCGTAAATATCGGCAACGGCTGAAGCAACGCACAATAGAGCAAAATGTAAACGGTATGTTACATTCGGAACCGGAACCCAATGAAAAAAACGTCCTGTGTAGATATAGTATAGATAGAGTGTGAAGATACACAACACAAACGTTCATAAACAAGTACGGAACGATGTTTTATCATCGCGCAGCAATTCTTGATAATGAACGGTCTCATCATTTGTTATCACAAAAATTCTCTATATGTCATTACAGTTGTTGATTTATGATCTTCCAGCGATGTTGAGGTTATGAGAAACAATTCCCAGGCATTTCATGAACAAACAATTGGTGAATTATTGTACGAATTTATTCTCGTTTAATATGTACCCAGAACATTAGTTATTTGTGTTTTTTTATTTTTTTATTATTTATGTATGCATTCCTTTTTTTGAAAATTGTAATAAACCTTGTTTATTTTTGTTTTCAACACGTTCTGATAGTTGCAAGATTTGCGATATCTGTGTTTTTTTACCTTGTCTTTCTCACACTTTCTTTCTCAGCTTCTTTTTTTAGTCCTAACAGAGTTGGTTATCATATTAGCAATTTCGGATACTGCTGCGCTGTACGACTCTACAAATGTACAGTAGTAGTCTTTACTACTTCATTTTCTTGGTTCATTTGACGTACAACTTCTTTATTTATTTACCTCTCTGTCGCTATCTTTAACGTCGCTATACTCACAACTTGAAAGCTTGAATCTTGTCAGTGTCTTGCTTTTTGAGCCTCTATGTATCTATTCCGTACAGTAATATTGAAAAGACGTAGCATTTTGTAAATCTATTTCGAGTTTCTATATTTAAATCCTTCTAGCACAACAATTTTCTCATTTTTATAAAGTCAACTCTCACCAACTATAAGCGTATCTTTATTCCTTTTGTTTGGTTAGTTTTATCGTTTATTATGGTATCAGATATTTGTATTTGTAAACTGTTTCAATATTTATGTTGATTATTGTTAAACGTGCTGCTAAATTTAGTGTTTTTGATATCACCATAAACTTTGTTTTTTTTACAGTTAATTATTAGGTCATATCTTAGATTAGTTGTGTTCAAACGTGTCATACTGTTATGTAAGTTTGAAATGTTGTCAGTCATTATTAAGGTATCATTGGCGTACCGTATGTTATTTACAGAGACCATTTATTTTTATGCTAGTGTTGCTTCCTCCAATGTTTCTTCAAATAAATTAAATAATAAAGGCAATAGAACGCATCCTTATCTTATTCCCTTTTGTATTTCAATATCTTCCGTTTTGTCATTTCTTGCCCTTACAATTGCTTTCTGATTCTAATACAATTTTTGCATAATTTTATATCGTGTGTGTCGATGTTCTTGTTCTTGAGTATGTCTATTAGTTTTTTGTGTTTATCGAAGCCATTTTTCAAAGTCAACTAGACATAGAAATACATCCTTATTCATGTCTCAGCATATCTACAGTATAATGTTTATTGCGAGTAGTGCGTCTCTGATCCCTATTCCGTTTGTGAATCCAAACTGCTGTTTTCTGTTCTTTTATATATTCTTATTTGTATAATTTTTAATAAAATTTTAAGAGCGTGGTTCATAAGGCTTATAGATTTGTAATTAGAGCATTATTTAGAATTTTTTTTTTTTTTTGTAGTATTACTAGTATGTTTTAGGTTTCTACGGGTTGCATTTGTAATACAATTTTCCATTTTGGTTAATTTTCGTGTTGTCATTATTACACAAGGTAAGCATCTGCAGATGTCCAATGCGACGTGTGACGAAATCTCAGCTTGTGTAATAACGACAACAGGGAAATTATCCAGAATGGAAAGTTGTGTTATTACAAATGTGGATTTGAGTCATTCATTGGGTACTTCACTCGTTTTATATATAACATTGTATAGGTCTACTAAACTTCAGTAATTACCTCGTCTGGACTAGCTGCCTTTTCGTTTTTCATATTCTTTATCGCGTGTATAACTTTTTCTTTTGTTATTCTTATTGGTGTATTGCAAGTCTGTTCGGCAATCTTTAAATAGCTCTGTTGCATATTCTTCCAGCCGTTGTACTTTTAGTTTAGAATTTAATATATTTCCATTCTTAGCTTTTACTAGCCCAGATTGTTTTTTTCTGCTCACATTTGTGATTTTTTTTTTATTCTTTAAGTACTCCAAATGAATCGTGCCTTGCCTGTAATGTTTCTATTTGTTCTATTCTTTGTATTTTATCATGTCATAATTTTTATTTTAGGTCTTTCTTTTATGGAATTACTCATTCTTGTTTCTTTTCTATTCTTTTAATTTTTAGTTTATTATTTGTTTGTAGCATTGCATTTTTGATCTTTTCCCACCGTGTTATAACGTCTCGAGTTTTTATTTTTGTTTTATGTATTTGTTGTAAGTTCGTCTTTGGATTTGATCGTATTTCATTTTCCATTACTTTATCTTTTAATATATTTCGATTTATCTATTGCTTCTTTTTCTAATTTTCTTTAATCTGATTCTAACTGCTGCTACTACTGTGTTGTGATCTGACTGTACGTTTGCTCTTGGATATGTTATTTAGTACAGAGAATATAGTTTCTCTATTTCGACATGAAAATTAGCAATTCTTACACTAAAATCCGTGAAACAATAAGCCAATTCTTACACGAATTTTAGTGATGTTAGTTTTTTCAAAGTTGGTATCTCTGCATTGTAAGTTGACGTTACATGAAAAGGAAATCAAAATTATTGAACCTTAACAATTGAAATTCAAATTTTGATGCCAAGATAAAATAAAAATGTCCTATTAATTCAAAGTTATTTACTTATAAAGGTATAAAGAAAAAAAATTGTATGAGATTTTAGGTTAACACATAAATTTCAATATGTCAAAGTGTAAGTGTTGCCAGTTCAATAAAATATAAAAGTTTCCTAATGTTGTTTTAAAATTAAAATTATACGAAAAATATTAAATATTGTATCAATACAAAGAAAATACTATAAAGCACACGTTATAGAATGCGTTTCAATTACGAGACCGGATTTCATACACGAGCCGCGTTCATTCTGTAACTTGTGTTTTAATATACTATTCTCGATTTCGACATGATAATTAGCAATTCTTAGACTAAAATCCATGTAAGAATTACCAAATTCTTACACAAATTTTAATAATGTTCATTTTTTCAAAGTTGGTATCTTTGCATCGTAAGTTGACGTTACATGAAAAAGAAATCAAAATTATTCTAACTTAACAATTGGAATTCAAACGGTGATGCCAAGATAAAATAAAGACGTCCTAGTTATTCAAAGTTATTTACTTATAAAGATATAAACAGATCATTTCGTATGAGATTTTAGGTTAGCACATAAATTTTAATATGTCAAACTGTAAGTGTTGCCAATTCAATAAAATACAAAAGTTTCCCAGTGTTGTTTTAAAATTAAAATTATACAGAAAATATTAAAATTGAATTAAAATAGAAAAAATAGTATAAAACACACGTCATAGAATATGTTTCAATCACTTTAGCGTTTTATAAACTGGCCGCTGCGCGGCTCGTTTATGAAATCTGCTCTCGTGATTGAAACGCGTTCATTTTGTTACTTGTGTTTTAATATATTCTATATCGTTTATTAATTAATATGCAATTTATTTGAGTTCTAATTTTTTGTTCCTTTATGTGTTTGAGTGATGTCTATGTATACAGTTTTTGTGCGAGTAATTTGAACCAATTATTTACGACTGTTAAATCTTTTATTCGACAAAATTCAAGAAACTTGTCGCTTGTCTCGCTCAACCTAGTGTTCAACATAGTCCTGTAAAATTTTTCTGTGTAAAATTTTTCAATCTTGCTTTTGCTACTTTTTGCTGTTGGAGCATATATTTGAATGATGTTTATTTTGCTAGCTTTTGAATTTAACTGTATCATTATTATTCTTTCGTTATATATTGGTACATTTGTAACAGATTTGTTTACTTTTTTTGTTACTAAATTTGCTACTATATACTTGGCATGTGGAGTGTTTGCTCCCGAAGTTTACATTGTTCCAGTGTTCACTCTGCATTTTTCGTTTTAAGTCAGAGACTCTTAAGATGTCTATATGTAGTTTTTGCATTTCAGCCACTATGTAGTGCACTTTTTCTGCCTAGAACATGCCTTGTACGTTTAATGTTGATATTTTGCCTATCGGTGTTAGTTTTGATTGCTTAGCTACTATCAGTTTTCCCTAAAAGATTTGACTTGGGAAACTCCGGAATATTTTGTACTAAATTTAGTCATTATGAATAACACCTGGGATACCTTTAATATATTTAATGTTGTCGTTTAACATTCTATGTTTTTGATCAATTCTGATGAATCCGCCTTTAGTGTCTTTTTTGCGTACCAAGGACAAGAGAGTGTTGAAAACTACATATGATCGTCAATCTTAACGCTCTTTTGCTTGTAAAACCATTCCAAAAACAAAATTTTCACTTACGTTAGCTCCCTCATTCTGAAGTTTTCTTCTCCGTGTTTGTTACCGGTGTGGTTTTTACTGGAATCCTGGGCAAAGAAAAAGTTTTATACCCCGCAACATTGGGTCCTTATGTAGAGATCCGTTCTCCTCTATTGTAGCTCTTCTGCTTTCGTAGTCCCCCATGAAAGCGTTGACAGGTTTCTACCTACTACTCTAAGCGGAGACTCTTACTGGGGTGCTATCATTTGGTGCCAGATGAGCCTAGTTTTTTTATGAGGTTGTTACTCCTCCCTTTCCTCTTTTCTTATCATAGCTAGATTTTTGCTTAGTGGCACAGAATTTTATTTATACATATTTTTGTAAACAGTTGTAAAAGTAACGTTTGCAGAACAAATTAACTTACTTGAGATTGAATTATTATTATTTTTTTATGTTGGTATCAATATGGTACTACTATAATACTGTTTTTATTACTGTTTAGACAAAATGGTACTTTGCAAATCTCACATTGCTAACCTTGAGCGCAATTTTTTAAATGTACTATAAACAGACTTATAATTTGCATTTTTTAGACAAATGTTGGAAGAAACAAAAGACTTATGTTCTTGTACATATATCGTATTTCTTTGTCGTGCAAAAATATTAAAAACTAAGTTATTGCAAACCTGTCTTCTAAAGTCTTTTATCGTAAATTTTGGTTAATCCAATTGTTATGACATTTTTACAGTCATCGATACTAATATTTGCAGCTATCTGAAATTTGTTCAAATACTAAATTCAAAGTTTAAAACCATCTAGTTTACTCATGAAAGGGAAACAAAATAAAAGTTACCATTCCTTAACATTCTAGTAATTAGAAAAAGCAACAAATTAGATATTGATGTTCATCTATGTAGGCTATATATATAATAACGTCCTTTCATTTTTTTTTGTTTATGGATTATTAAATTTTCCATTGTTACAGCAAAATTCTAAGAAAGAACTAAATTATATTAATCAATTCGCAACGTACAAAGACTCTCTAGAATCAACAGTTAGAAATATAGTCAGAAAGCAAAAACATAGATTTAAATTAAAAACGCAACTGCGTTGACAAATATTAACGACAGGGCAGAAAAGAAGTGACTACACAATTGACCTGTTTAGCATGACGTCAGTATGTACGTCAAATTTGAATTGGATCTCATAAAGCTGAAATAAGATCATGTTTTTGAAAACCTAGATCCTTATTATATACGTTTTGTTCATAATATAACATTATTTACCAAATATAAATGTGAATTTTAAAATTAAAACTTCTGTTGTGTATATATGAACATTTGCCATGTGCATTAAACCACAACTATAAACTCCTTATTTTCTTATTCTTATTCTTGCTTTATCCGTATTTTTGTTTATTGGTCTTCTTGATTATTTCTTTTGTAAATATTTTGATATAGTTTTTCTGTATATATTTAGTAGCGTATTAATTTTATTATCTAGTAAGTAGTTGTTACTTTCCTAACCTTAATTTTAGTTTATAATTTAAATTTACTAACATACCGTATTTGTTTATAATTAACTTTCTTACTAATTTATGTGCTTAATTCTATACGTGCTAGTTTTATCAGGTAAATATATTTATAACATTTATGAGTAACGGTTTTGTCACAATAAGTATTATTTTAGTAACGATGTCTAAAAAGTTAGTACTTTCCGTAGCTAGCATAGTTTCTTACTTTGAAGCTACACGATTAACATCAAAGGGTGAAAATTCGTACTGCTCTGGACACGTTCAAAAACCTGTGTTTGATGCCAGTCTTGGAATCATAACAGCAGACATTTTGGCTAGCATGAGGAACAAATCTTATAAAGTAAAGGTAGGTACCTACGTATTGTTCTTTTATTTCTTAAAATATGTTACTATCTATTTCAAATCAAGTTCGTTTCAATTCATTTTTTAAAACTAAGCATTTAAAAGTTTTACCTGACAAAGCAATTGTATAAAACTATGTTATTTTTATAAATAGCTCAACATCAATGATCGCAGTATCGTTTGGACCAATGTCACCGTATGTGCGCCGTAGCTTTTTTTATACATTATAATATATCGAGCACAGATAAAGCTTGCTTTTGGACCGCCCTTAAAAAAAAGCTATATTGCAAGCACTGCTGAAGAACAGTTTCCATTAAAAAGAAATTATGTTAACCCAAGTCTGCTACTGAGTGAAGATGAAAATAATGCTCAAATTAGTAGGTTTTATGAAAATCTTAAGCATACTGGTTTTTTATGGCTATTAAGTCTGGAACCTCCAACTACTGAAAAAGAATGTATGGTTTCAAATATCGAAAATATTCTATTTTCACAACAATATTATTTATCCAAAAATAAAACAGAATATCTAAAAAATCAATTTAAATGAAGTACCGAAATAATTCTTCAAGCTGAAAAAAATACAATAGGACAAAATGAAAATCCATTATAGTTAATTATTAGAAAACATCGTTGAACTGCAAGTAATTTTTAGAAAAATATTAACAGCCTATAAAAGAGAACGATATCCACCATCATTATTCAAAACATTGACAAGTTTGTTTATATAATTTTAGATGAATATTGCAATATTAAAAATAAATTACTTTAGGTTCCTACAATCTTGATAATATTAAACAAATACAATGAGGAAGATCACATGAAAAGGTAGCTATCAAGACGTTTGAAGAAAAATTTATGAGAAAGGTTAAGCAATCTGGAATTTGGTTAAGTTCATCTGGCGTACTAGGTGCAAATCCCGATGGAATAACAGAAGATAACGTTTTAGTTGAAATTAAATGCCCTTACAAATATAGAAACTTTAAGTTAGGTGAATGTTTAAAAAATGAAAAAAGTTATATATAATAGTATATTTAGAGAATGGAAATTACATCCTTAATAAAAATCATAATTATTATGATCAAATGCAGGGCCAAATGTGTTATTAATGTGGACCACGGTAGACCTAGTTGTTGTTGATGTAGACGAATATCCAACATGGAAAAATGATGTAGTATCTTTAAAAGATTTTTTTACGAAATATGTACCATATCTGTTAAAAAACAAATCAAATACAAATTTAAAATAATTTATGTAGATACTTTATTTTTATTATTGCATTTTGATAATTAAACAAATACTCATATTTTTTTGGAAAGTAGTTTATTTTTTCAAGTTCAACTATTTGTTTTTTAAATTAAATCATTTACAATAAGTTTAATAATCAGAGTGTACTTCTTTTAAGAAAGGGTAGGTAGTTTAAATTTGTTAAACAGCTAACAACTTAAAAGGTTTTTGAAGAATATGGACGTCTTTGGTTAGGAATCAAAGTTAGTATCTTGAATACCTTCATTCTTCTTATTGCTCTTTCTACGTGTATGCGAGATTGAGCGATAACTTTTGTTTGCTGAATTTCTTCTAAATTAAACTGTGCGTTAATTAAAAATGGAGGTATATTAAGAGAGACTCCTGCATGTAATAAATCGGATATTAAAAATCCTTTATCGGCTGATACTAAGTCACCAGCTTCTAAATTATCTAAAACTCCACAACTTTGCACAATTTTTTTATCTGACGTATTACCAACATATAAATCACTTATATATGTCAACACACCATTTGGTGCAACACCAACCAATCCTTTTAGAGTGTTACGATGTTTATAGCTACTATATGTAGCTTTTGCGAATCTAGTCGATGAGGTATTTCAGTGTATATTTCGGTGCATTCCAGAATTATTCTACAATTTGTAAACGTTGAGAAAGAGAATGGCAGACAACTTTGTATTTTTGCTTTGGCGGAAACTTTTTTTCAACATCACCTCAAACAGTGAATGATGCTGCAGTACATTAATCCAAGCTACAAAAATGTCTGATGTAAGTGACTTTGAAATTCCAAATCTAGCAGCAAAGTCATCATATAAGAGAATCGATTTAAGTTTTATTAAACATAAATTGCTTTTTTTTTTAAATTTTTTGTATATCGTATGTACCATGATACACATTAGGAATCTCTGCAACATATTAATATATACACTCAAAAATCTGAATATTCGGAAAACCTGTATAAATTCTGACAAGGTGATCATTCGTTAAATATTCCACAGCAAAAGACAGTTTCAAATTATTCATGCCAGATTTTAATTCCTCAATTTCTGTTTTAAGATAATAATTTTCTGCTTTTAAAATTGGTAATGACTTAGGAATTGTAGGATTTATTTCTTTACTAGAAGGTTCTTCATTAGCTCGCTTAGCTGCTTGAGTTGGTGGCCTTGTTGAAAGCCTTGCGGTGTTTTCCTGCACCACTGCATCTTCTTGAATACTAAATAAATGACTTTATAGTAAATTGAAAACTGCACACACAACTTACATTCTACGTTTTTTCTTCTCTGAAGATGATTATTTAAACATGTTATCTTTGTTCCAATTAAAAATGCTAGGACAATTTTTTTCCCTTCAACAAAGTGACAAGAACAA
This sequence comes from Aquatica leii, assembly GCA_035610365.1. NCBI lineage: Eukaryota > Metazoa > Arthropoda > Insecta > Coleoptera > Lampyridae > Aquatica > Aquatica leii. The sequence goes on along the minus strand of CM069437.1, from coordinate 49,883,185 downwards.
ACCAAAGAAAACTTAGTAGCAGTTCTATCAGCTCTCCTATAAATTAATTTATTATTATTACAACTCACCATTCGAATATTTCACAAATTAATACCTAATCAACGATAGCGGAAATCTAAACTTTTTACAACCATGCTATGTATGATCACAGTTAGGAACAAAGCATAAACTCATTCTAATTAATACAATTAAATACCTGTTTATGTAAAATAGCTAAATATAAAAACGTTAGTAAATCTCATATACGTATAAAGACTATACCGATACCATTACATTGCTGCAATAAGTGTAAAGTGAAGCAAAGATTGTGAAACAGAGATATTAAAATCGCATAAGTTCATGTCTTAATTTCCCAATATCGTTTATGCGCACACGCAAAATATTTTGTTGTTATTGGTTGGTGTTTCGCGTCATTTACATGCAGTTTACACTAACTTATAATAACCACTTAAGTTTGTAAATCCTCCTTATTTAGTATTACGCAGAATGAATAATATTTTACAAACTTTGGAAATTAACATATTAAGGTGTGGAGTAGGTATAATTTCTTATTTTCCAAAAAAGTCACAACAGAAAATATAACCTAAAATACATTTAAAAAACCACTTTTTTAATTCATGAAAATAGCCAATCAACGTTCAAGTTTTTACATTTGCGCTTTCAATGCATTGAGTATTAAGAGACAGACTTATGCAAGATGCATATAGCTCCGTTTCAAGATGTTTGCTTCACTAATTGTCATACATGCTCGGTATAGTCTTTAATACGTATATGGTAAATCTAAAGTAACTAAAATTAAGGTTAGGAAGGTAACAACTAATCGACTACGAAATAAAAATATATTTAATAGTAACACCAAAACTACACAAAAATACTTATAAAAGAAGTAATCAAGTTTTAATTTTAAAATTCACATTTTTATTTGGTAAATAATGTGATATTCTGAGCAAGGCGTATATAATAAGGATCTACGTTTTCAAAAATATGAACCATTGTACTTATTTCGTATTTATAAAATCACAGTAACTGCTTAAAGTTTAAGTTTACCTTAAAAAAATGATACTTATTGTCTATGCGCTTAAGAGTAATTTTTTTCTGCCTTTTTTACTTATGACACTGATTCAAATTTGGCGTACTTCATGACGTCATAGTTAAACAGGTCTATTGTCACAGCACCAATAACAATTTATATGTTTTTAAGCAATCCGAAAGGTTATTCAGACATGTGCGATAAATTCAAATCAAAACATCTCTCAACACCAGGTTTAAGGAGTACTTGTTCATGTTAAATATAGAAGAATAGGTAAATTCAGCCTTACGTAACCATAAAGTTGAAGTTAGTTTAAAAAAATACTAATCAGCAACAAGCTAGATTCGTATAATAGTCTCAAAATGTATAAAAACAAAGACATAATCATGAATAACGATGACCGCCAGGTTTTTCAGAATTATTTAATGTTATACACGCACAGTATAAAATAGTTTCAGCTGTCGAAACACGTGTTCGACGTTTATTTAATTATTATATGTTGTTTGTGGTTTTTTGTCATTATTTATATAATTAACGCTGCAGTTTTGTTGTTCCATTTATTCAACTTATAAAATATAATTACTGTTTTATTATTTAAATAAAATTATCAGGTTTTGATAAATGCTTGACTAGTAAACGATTTAAAATATTTACCTAAACTAAATGTTAAGTAGACAGGTTTTTGCAGCATATTGTTAGATACCTTTAGTAAACTTTAAATTATATTTTATTTAAAACTATAAAGTTTTACAAAAATACCCCGAAGGTTGACCCTGCAAGTTAAGTTTAACCATTATTAAAGGTTAATTATTTTAAGTTTCAAACGCTATCTTAAAACTTTAAGAATACAAAATACCATTTTGTACCTGTTTTATTATTATAATTACTAAAGTAATTTAAAGTAAAAAAATTAGCACAAAGTGTGTCGTAAATTATACTTTAATAGTTTTTTTAATACAACACAAATGTGTTATTTCAAAGTGTTTAAAGAATAATTTCCATAAAACTTTAAGATAAGATTGCAACTGTTTACGTTACGTTACGAATAATCTATTTATTTAAAATACGCTTTCTTTTAAAAAGCAACACAATTTGCACAAAAAGCTTTTCCGTATATATGCTTAATACGAAACTAAATATTGAAAAAGTTTTGTAGACATTCACTGAACATTTCAACTAAGTTTTGCTCGTTACACATGTATTACTACAGCACGACAAAATTTTTATTAAAATTAAAACATTTTGAATTATAGCACTAATAAAACACGTTTTTACAATTTCATGTTGGTTAAGTTATAACTATTTACTACCGTAGTCAAGTTAATACATTAACGGTCTTAAAATAAATGCTTTTATGGTTCTAAAATTTATGTTTATTATTTTATTATGTACTATCTGCGCGTAATACCGGTGTTTCACTTTAGTTTCATATTAAATAAGCTTTTATAACGTTATTTAAAACAAATCAAAAAATCTCAAATCTAATTAACACAAGTTTAATATGTGTGTTTAACTAGATCAAATCTAAGCGTTATCATATAAACCAACATATTCTATAACTTTGTATTTGCCTTTGGCATTCGAATAAACTTGTTACATGGTGTAACGCATTTGATTATTTAAACGACACGTATATTAAGGATGTTTAGATTTAGTGTATTTGTTTTGTTAATTTATAGTACAGAAATTTATAACATATTATGAATTCTTGCGTTGCGTTGCGTCATTTCACAAAACAAATTTATTGTCTTTCAGTTCTAGACAACGATGAATGCCAAATGTTTTTTATAAAAATTCCTGTGATTAGATTTTAGAATTATCATTAAAAAAATAACGTTATTAAAAAACTTTTTTTAAGTGGCGATACAAAAATAGATCTTAGTAATAAATCCTTAAATCGTTTTCATTGAAAGCTTTTTTATTAACTAATGTGATATACACAATTACAACACTAGCAAGTAGTGTTCTTAATATTAATAATGTATAATATAGGTTTATTCTAATACAATTAAAAATCAAATTATGCTTAATTTATTTCTGGTAGTATCACAATCATTTTTTTTTGAGGTTGGATTAACAAGACATATCTACTAAAAAATTTATTAAGACTCATAAAGATATTTTAATCACAAAATCCGATAAAGGTCATTATACATAAACAAGAATACAACGAAAACATGTTGACTCTACTTAATGATAATAACATCTACAAAAAAACTGACGTAGATCTTACAGCTAAATTCCAAAACAAAAATAACAAAATGAGCAAACAATTATATGATAATGGACACATTGATTTTGTCACTTACAAAAAAATTATCACGTATACGAGTACACCTCCTAAGATGTATGGCCTAATAAATACCCATAAGAATGAACATCCGATAAGACCTTATTGTTTCATGTATAGAAGCTCTTACATACAAATTGTCTAAGTACATTTCTAATATAATACAGAATATATCTTACTTATCTGAACATAACATAAAAAACTCCTTTGCATTGATAGAACAAACTAAAAATATAATAATACCATCAAATTATAAGATTCTGTCATTTGATGTCACTTCTTTATTTACCAATATATCTAAAGAACTGGTGGTTAAATTTATAATAAAGTATTGGGTAGATCTAAAAAGCCATACTACTTTAGATTTAGTTGATGTTGTCCAACTCACGAAGTTTCTTTTTGATTTGAGTTATTTTATATTTAAGGATGTAATGTATACTCAAATATTTGGTACTGCGATGGGTAACCCTTCGTCGCCTATATTAGCTAACCTTGTTATGCATGACTTACTTAAATATGTAAAAAACAATTTAACATTTATTCCGTCATTTTTATTTTGTTACGTTGATGATATTATTACATGTATACCTGAAGCAGAGATTCAATACACTCTTAACACTTTTAATGAATATAATCCACATCTAAAATTTATGTATAAAATAGAAGGTTCTTTACCCTTCTTAGATGTTAGGCTTAGTAAAGACATTACTACTAATACTATAGTTAGTGATTGGTACACCAAACCTGTAGCCTTGAACAGAACGATCAATTATTTATCCAAACACCCACATCATCAACAAGTTAATATCATCAAGGCTATGAAAAATAAATGTTAGTTTTAAGTAGCCCACAATTCTATTCAAAAGATTTTAGCATTTTAAAGCATCCAATACTGTTAATTAAAATTATTACATATTTTATGGGAGTTTTAATAACATTCTATATAAAAAAAAACATTTAGGATTTGTCAAATGAATAAAAATAATAGAAATTTAAAACTGCGAATAAGTTAACCAAAATGTCAAACATTAAACCGAAGTATGTCATTAAAATACAGGTGTTTGTTGTGACTTAAAAATTTTAACCAATAAAAAGAAATTATTCAAATTTAGTGCGGATTTATGGGGAGAGACTTAACTATTAAGTAGGAAAAGCGGTTTTCAAAACGAGCTTATTTCTAAAAATGCGATGTTTTTGCTGAAGATTCACCACGTTATTTTCGGTTTCTTTATGACCAATTTTACTGAGTGTTATCATAAATAACAAAGTTGTTGTGTAATTACTATCAAACAATTATTTCTATGCAATTTGATTGACTTGCGTTATTTAAGAACATCACGCTCTCGTATATGTTGCTTTTTAACGAAATGCGCTAGCCCAGTCAGGATCCACGCTAGCTAGAAGTTTGTAACGTACCCATTAAAATTTAGCACAAAGTGCTTTTTATTATAAAGGTTTTTTTGTTAATAAAAGTAGTCTTTGTTATTATAAAAAAGTTTGCAAAGTTGAATTTAAAATAAAATTTTACTTTTATAAATAAAAATTTTGAAATAACAAAGTTGTGATAATTTATCAATGCACACTTATTATCTTAAAAGTTACAACATAAAAAAAAGTATACTGCAAGTAAAATTAGTTGGTATTTGTTAGTTCACAAAACGACTGTTGTCAATTACGCATTGGTCAAACTGCCGTATAAGAACCACCAATGAAAAACGTAGCAAGTATTCAGTATAGTTGTAAAAAACAACACCAAAGAAACGATGAACAGCTGTTTCCTCCTTTTGAGACTCCTCAACACCGTGATAACTCTAATGTGTTTTTCTAACTATTACTAAGAACTACTGCAGTTATATCTCGTAAGCATCCGAGTTGTATATGTGAATAACAAACGGAGTTTCTACCATATTGTTGAAGATGGATTAAATTTAATATGATGAAACTAACATTTGTATAAATTTTGTTAAACAAGTGAGAAGTATTAAAATTATGTAAAAATGTTTTGATCCTGAACTTACTAAAGATCATCTTTATAATAAAAATTACAAAAGATAAGATATGACAATAAGAAATTAACAAGTAATTGTTACATGCAAAAGCTGTTAAAACAAAAATTGCCCGAGTAAAAGTAACATAAATGGGGTAATTGCCGGTGCTCAGTGAAGATGGTTGTGAATTAAATTCAGAAACCCGTGAATAATTTGGAAAACTCAAAAAGTAATAGTAAAAGTCAAAATCACAAGAACGCCAGGAAGGCTTATAGTTTAGGAAAGCTTCTAAACCTTGCCAATCAGAAAACACGCCCGGTGATGCACACACTATTAGAATTAATTAAACACAAAATTTCTTAAAAATACGAAATGACATAGATGATTTGAAATTTGTCAACTAAATGGCAAATACTTCAGGATTCAAAAAAAAAATTGTTAAACGACAACGTATATTTAAAACAAAAATACAAGGGTGTGCCATAAAGTAGGTACAAAAAGTCAAACGCAAGTTGCATATCTTACTAACCCCGTGCGTACTAATTAACAAGAAACTTTGATAACTAAAAAAGTATTAAAAATATACAAGGTTATCTGATTAACGAGTTGCTATTTTAGCAGGTGAAATTGGAGCATAAATACAAGCTACAACAAAATAAACGTTAAAACATTTAAAAAATCAAAATTTTTAGCAAAATAAATCGTAAATTACGGACCTGTTAAATTAATTAACCACCACAAATAAAAATAAACTGTTCTAAGAAGTTCAAATTCTTTCTCAGCAATTTTCTGACAACAAAAATAAAAGCAAATGCAAAATAATGTTATCGGAAAAATCGTAGTTAATTGGTTTTTGATTTTAAGTTTTTACAGAAATAACTTAATACGTTGATTAACTAATACATATTTTCATTCTATATAATTCCCGTGTTGTTCTTACCCAAGCTAAGTTTTTGTCACACGTCATAGTAGACATCTTTAGAGCCCGGAACAAACTTATTGATTGCGTCGTGAAGTTTTGCTTTTATAGATCGATAAAACTGGTTTCCAATTCTCAGGCAAAGGAAAACTAGAATTTTAACTAATATTAAAAGGATTTTTAATTATTTCAATGAATTCCCTAATTTTCCGGTGATGGTAATTTGAAACATTTGCTAAAATGTTTGTGTCTTTAAACATAATTTGATGACTCAATTTTAGTGCGTGTTCCGCTACCGCTGTTCTTGAAGATTCTTTAAGATCTTTGATGCTGCTTCATACAAATTCCTTCGCTTCCATCTTTCTCTTACGTATGCACGACCAGAAGAGCAAAGAATGCTATAATATAAAAAGGAAGAAAAGAGCAGAAAACTGTGTAACAAAATTGTGGTACTTTAAACATATGGTAGATAAGCAAAAGACACTGATTGAGACTTAGATTCTGCTATTACTCTTGGTTTGGCCAACCTAAATTTTTCTATTGTAATTGTTTGCAACTAACACCTTGGTTATATGATTAAACTCTTATTGAAGATGTTGGGGTTAACTTAAGAAAACAGCTCTGTGTACTAAAGAATTCACTACTGATAATTTCTGAAAAAGGTGATGATGAGGCAATTTATTTAAATATCTATCTGTATGGGTAGGTTTCTAATAAACTGAATCCAATTATAAACCATATTCATTTCGATTAACTAAAACGTTCAAAAATGGTAAAAAATAGTTCTTTTCTAACTCTGTAGTAAAACGAATACTTTGTTAAATGAGTTTAAATGACATAGAAGCTCGTTGAGCGTAGAAGGACCATGTTGCCAAATGACAAAAGTGTCTTCAAGATATCTGTTCCAGTAATTAGGTTTTAGATAAAATGTGGATAAGTTTTTTTTTTTAAATCTTTTATATATACATTTGCAACAACCAGTAAAAGCGGAGAACCGATGGCGGCTCCTGTTGTTTGTGAGTAAAACTTTTCTCGAAAAGTAAAATATTAAGAATTCAAACATTTTTCTATAATAGGTACTGCTTGAAATATTGTTCTCGTTGAATAAAGATCTAATAATGTTAATTGAATCAGATACCGGCTCGTTAGTAAACAAAGACTAGACATCAAAACTAACCAGAATATCTGTCTTCCCTGCTAAAAGTTTTAATAAACTTACAAGATATTTAAAGATTTCATAAATAGGTAAATTTATAGCGCTGCTAATAGGCCGAAGAGGAACATAGTCTTTCTACGCTCAACGAGTTCCTATGTCATTTAAACTTAATTTATCAAAATAGTCGTTTATTTATAAAATTAGAAAAAAGCTTTTCTTTACTATTGTCTTGTCATCACCGTTCTCAGAAATTATCAATAGTGAGTTCTTTAGTATACAGCTGTTTTCTTAAGTCAACACTTTCAAAACAGTTGAATCCTCAAGAATAACCAATGTGCTAGTCGCAAACAAATGCAATAGAAAAAATGTTAAACGGTTTATTACAAAGTATACGTCTGCTAAACCAAGAGTAATAGCAGAATCCAGGTTTCAATCAGAGTCTATCGCTTATCTACTAAATGTCAAAAGTCCCACAGACCGTACTGAAAAAATGTTGTCTAAAGAAAACATTGTTACTTGACTTCTTACTCTTACTAACAACTGGGTCAACTCTTAAATCGGGTAAAAGATTTTATTCCTTCTCAATGTGACAGCGTTTATAGCTTTCCTTGCTCTGGTGGTCGTGCATACATAGAAGAAACGGGTAGAAACGTGGTAATTCGTATTAAAGAGCATCAAAGCTGTAATCGTCTTAAACAACTTTCGAAGTTAGCGGTAGAAGAACCAGCACTAGAAACGAGTCATTAAATTATGTTTAAAAACATTAACATTTTAGCGAACGTTTCAAATTACTATTAGCAATAATTAGAAAATCTATTAAAATAATAAAACTTCTTATTAATATTAACCGAGATTTTAGTTTTACTTTACCTGAGATTTGTAAACCAGTTTTATCAATCGGAGGCCGGTCTATGAATGCAAAAATTTAAGGCGCAATCAATCAGTTTGTTCCGGGCTCTAAATATGTACACTATGACGTAGAACAAAAGTTTAACTTGTGTAAAAACAACTCGGAAATTATCCAGGATGGAAAATTGTATTATTATTGCTACTCGTGGAAACCTGAATTCTACTATATGGTCTAACTATTTTTTGCGCTCAATAACAAGTTGATTCTTGTTTATTCTTGTCATGTCATACTCTTTATTCATTACGCCAGAAATTGTAAATTTAGTTTTGGATATACCAAATTTGAAAGATTAAAAAATTTATGGTAATCAGTTTCAAAAACTAACAATGGTTAAATTAGAAGCATACTATAAATTACTTTTTTTTTAGCTGGAGTACATAAATCTCATAAAAAAGTGGGACCGAAATATAGGCTGACAAAGCAACAATCTCTTTACAACGATTTCAAATAAAATAATTTGATTTGACAATAAGGAAACTCAACTACAACGGCAACAAGCTGATAAGTTAGCTACTATAAGAGTTTTGTGAGACAAATGGGTTAAAACTCTACCGAAGGTTTATAGTGTTAGTGCAAATGTAACAGTATATGTGCAATTGGTATCTTTTAGAGACAGTTGTCCGTTTATGCATACGACATGCAAGTTTATCTAAAAACAAAGAAAAGTGAATCTCCAGAGAAAGGTCAAAGTATTTTTGAATTTTTATTTTACTAAAAACACAACAATAGTTTCGTATATTCTAAAACGCACATAAAAAGCCAACTATGATCTTAGACTACAATAAGACCAAAGGTGCTTTGGACGTTTTAGACAAATTAATTGTAACATACATGTAGGGGTCAAACAAAAAGTTGGCCAATGACAATTTTTTATAATATTATGGATGTTCCACTTTACAACACTTATGCTCTGTGGTGCGAAATAAATCGAACCTGGAACTCAGGAAAGCTTACAAGACGTCGAATATTTTTTAAAGAACTAGGTATTTCCCTCGCCACTCTATTACTACAAGAAAGAAAACATCTACCTTGAAACATTGAAGCATCTGAAATCGTTAGGAATTTGCAAGTTTTAACCGGCAATGCAGCTGCAAAAGAACAAGCAACTATGACCAAGCGTAAAAAATGTAAGTTTTGTTCTTCTGCAAATGATAACAAAACAAATATATTGTGACGCAGTTACTCAAAACATCTACGCAGAAAACATGCACATTACTACTGCCAAGACTGCAAAAATTTAATATTTACGTAACATAACGTAATATATCAGAAGTAGGTAACAACTTATACAAAAAATTGTTTATAGTTTAAAATCAATTATTTGTTAATAAATTTGGTAATATTAGTATTATTATTTAGCAAACGTGTTATAATAACTAGACAACTATGAAACGTCAACAATAGACATATTCACCCAAACACAATAAGTGTAACCTAAAAGTGAATACAATACGAAGATTAAAGTATTTTTAATTTTTATTTAAAAAATAATAAATTAATAACACATTTTAAGTAAGTTTGTAATAAATACTCTTCTATAAAAGTTTTAACAGTACGTACTGAATTAACTATAAACCAAAAAAAAATCAAAAAACAACTTTTGTGATCGTGTACTAAGTTTCTAACAATGAGTATAACAAACTAAATAATAAATTAAGACAAAAATGTTTTCTAAACTTTTAATTCTATTTATAAGTATAAACAAGTATATAAATATTTATGAACATTACTAACACAGACAAAGTTGTGTATTTTTATTTTGTTTTTTTAAATTAATATTTAATCAATTTAATTTTACTTTTGTATTTTTTTGTTAATATGAATTAACAAAAAAGAATAGAAGTTTAATCGTTTTTAGGTAAAATATTGTACTAAATTTTATACGAAAATAATAAAGTTTTTTAGAAAATACATTTAAGTAACTTCATTTTTTTGTAAAAACTTTATGAATGTTTTTTTTGTGTTTGATATGACTATGCTTTTACAATAAAAGCATATTGCTTTAACTTTTATTTTTAGGTTTTTTTTGTATTAATATTATTATAAAAAAACGTTCAATCGTACAAATAAGTGTTCCTTAAGACTAGACAGATGTAAACATTTATCTATGGTTGTTTTAAATGTGATGCGTTATTGAACTATTATTCAATTAGGTATACAGCAAAATTATTAAAGCTTAACTAATAGTAATTAATTTAAAAAAATGTTTTTTAATCTTATTTTTTAAAATAAATTCAATATAATACTTGCTATAGCGTTAGTTCATTGATAAAAAATTTACATTTTTTTTAATTCATGCAAAAAAATAGAAACTTGTTTGAAAGAAACCAAATCAGTGAGTTTTTAATTTTCTTGTTTTAATCTTAAATTCATATCTAAATGTTTTCGTAGTCAAGTAAAAACAACCTTTGATATATTTCGTTTTATATTTTTGGGTATTAAAATAATATTAACCTATGCAAAACAATTAAAATAGATTTTAATAAGTTTTTCTCTTTAAAGGAAAAAACAAGAGATCATTTATAATTTAAATATTAGTTATAATAGAACTAAACAAATCATTTTAATATGTTTTTAAAACGCTGGAATTATTAAAATGTTTTTGTTTAACAACGTAACACATATTTCACAGCAACTACATTAGTTTTGTATGTAAGTAAAAATAAAATTTCTATTGTCTCATAAAGTATTTTAATCTAATCAGATTTATCGCGTTCGTATTGTAATTCAAGTGAAAAAAAAACTTTATAGCCATTTTACTGTATAAAACTAAGATTAAAATTCAAACCATAAACATATTTTATAATGCAGCAGTTATTGTTCAATATTGAACAAAAAGCTTTACAGTTTATATAACAATACAAAGAATTACTGTACCATAAAGTAATCGTAAAATAAAAGAAGTACGTATATGCATAAATATCTTTTTTCAATATTACAATTACTATAATTTATCATTTAATTAGTACTGACTTTATTTAAAATATACAAAGAAAAATGGTAGCGATGACGTTTTAGATAAATAATACCACCTGTTGCGCTGTTACAGTTGTCTTAGAAAAGCATGTTGCATTCATATTATTTTGTCGTAGTTTTGAACTTATATTATTTCATCCGTTAACAACTTTATGTGCGTTAATAACTTTGTAATATATTTTGTTTTATAATTTAAATTTTTAGCACAAAAACCTAATGATAAATTTACGTTATTCTAATAAACGACTGTGTTATTATTTATTCATATTTATAAATGTATAAAATTTTATTTGACAATAGTGTTAATTATCTTTTTAATTATCTATTTTAAAAAGCATTGATGTATTTATGTTTCATTTTCTGCAGTGTATCTCTATTTACTTTGTACGACAAAATAGAACTTTTTGTAACACGTCAGAGTTAAGAATTAGAAACAAATTATATGCTAACAAAAACACAAACTAATTTATAAAAACATATATTTATAGAATTTTTACCAAACTAACTATACTTTTATTTATTGGAAATTATTATAGACAGGCACGTTTAGTAATGGATAAACATAAGCATCTGCAAAAAAAATAAATTGTAATTGACACAAAATTATAAATTTAAAGTAAGTTTTCTAATTAATTTAAATATCAAATTGTAGTTTACAATTTCTTTAATTTTCATTATATATATTATCATATTGCATTTCTAAACAGTAAAGTAAATTTAAAAACACAAATCAAATATAATAATTCAAATAATACTATACATAAAATTAACGTAAAAAAGTAATATGTTTAAACAAAATTTTATATAACGATATTTTTTTATTACAAACAATTGAAATATTGAATAAAAAACGTTAAAAATTAACGTTTTAGTTAAATCTGTATTTACAAATTAAAATATGGTAATTAGGGTTTTTTGAATTTATTTAGATAAAATTAACTTATTTTAAGCTTATTTAAATAATATTTTACAAATTTTTTTTGCAATTTTTTTAAATTTGAACAACGTTTATAAAACATTTTATATTCAAAATAAAAATTAAAAATTAAACTGCTTAAAAAATTATATAAAATGTGTTTAGTTAAATGTTCAAAAAAAATATTTTTACATTTTAAATTTTGATTTTAATAATAATATGTTTTACTTAACAATTTAAGCAGAACAATTTTATTTACAAAAATTAACTGAAAATACTAAACTGTTTGATAAAGATAATATTAAAAATATTTAGTAAAATATAACAATCTCTTAAATAAAAAAAATTGTATTATTAACTAATAAGTAATAAACAGCTACTGCAACAACAAATCAAAATAATTTTGGTTTTAATATTTAACAATTACACTAATCAACACAACTTTTATAACTCTAAAATTTTAATATTTTGCATTATTTTAAAAATAATAACTGTATTTTTACATAGAGTATCACGTCACATTTTCAAAATGTTTTTAATAACGTCAACGTAAAATTAAATAAACACTGTAACAAATTTAAACATGTTCGAGGCTACTCCGTGAAACGCGGCGGTTACAACAAACAATACGACGTCACGCAGAAGTAGATAATTCTAATAAATTAGTGATTGCGGAATATACTCAAATAGAAACTTCTGGAATCGATACGTTCAAATATAAAAGTTGTAGTCAGCGTAGTGATTCATTTATTGCTTACTTGTGTTCCACAAGTTCTTTTATCTGTGATTTTTAACAATAAAAAATCGTAAGAAAAGTTTAAAAATTCTCCGGACAGTTCTTGTTGTGTTTGTAGATTATAGGTTACAAATTCGCAAAAAAGGCTTTAAGTGAATTAATTCAAAAATATTATTCCTGTTATGTCGAATAAAGTCAGTAGAACAAAAACAAAAGTTATTCTAAAGTCTGATGTAAATGTACTTGTAGCGATTGTTTATCGACTTTTTGATAACAAACTTCAAACACGTTTTACTTTATAATGATAAGTTGAAACAATCATTTCTACAAACACAAAATAAACGTATACCAGTATGTTTACTTTATTAAATCTTATTTAATATTTAAACCATCTTTGGCAAAACTGTTGTGACCTTAAGATTATTTCAAGAAAAAGAAGAAGGAGAAGAAGAAGAGGAAGAAGAAGAAGAGTTTACCAAATATTGTTGTTTTCTGTGCCTGTGGGATAGCCGACCAGATCAACAGCATTACCAAACAATAGAATAACACCTACAAACCAAGACTCGCTGGCAACCTGAATATCAAATTTGAGCCGTTAATGAATTCTAATTTTATGATTCTATCGCGTCTATGCTTAAATAAGGATTAATTAAAAAGTTTGTGAAAACACTAGAATGCAAAAACTCTTTAATAGAAAAATTTGCAAAAGAATATTTGTTGGTCTACACATTAGAAAACTTTTCAAAGATAACAATTTTGGACGTACCATAAATGTTTTTAGCTGGCAGCGTAGACTTCTTTTAAACATGTTTCCAAACATTTCTTGAAAATTTTAAAGAGTAATTTGTAATTTGCTAAAAAATTCAAAAATTTTTTTGCAATCTCATTTGAATTCTTTTCCTGCTAATTCAAAAATGATGAGTGATAAACAGAGGAAAAGATCAAGATATTTCAAAATAGAAAAATAATGTTGTGGTAATTAATAACACATTTATAAAAATTTATTAACAGTGCAATGATTTTGTGTCAAAAAAGATATTTGCTAAATTTTATTTTTATACAAAATATTTTCCTGTATAACAAAACTAATATAATCTTTGTAAGAATAAATAAATCAAATTCAATGTGTCATTAAATTTTTACACGTTACGTTACGTTACTTTAGGAGTAGGGAAAGCACCATCACTAATATGAGAAACAAATAATTTGTATTTCTTTTGTCACCTATATACTGTTTTATTATAATAAGATAAATAATCGTTCTTATTGTTTTTTTAGGAATCTAAATTAGGAGCAATAAACAACGTTTATATTCATTTAGTAGTTTTAGTCTTTAAATTGCTGTTAGCCTAAGAAAACTAAACTTGGCTAAATATGTAATAATCAGAGCAATGTCCGGCGAGTACCGCAAGTGCACGAAAATATTTCACTTGAACGTTTTTTAATAATTGTTTACAATTTTTGCAACATAAGGGTGAGCGTTGTCATGCAAAAAACTTTATGGTAAGTTACTATTCCGGCCGATTTCCTTGTAACGCACGGCTCAAACAAATGAGTTGTAGTCTATACCAATCGCCAAAAGAACCAAATTCTTGGTTAGGTAATGTAAAAAGTTTAATAGAGTAGTTGCAACTACAAACTTAATGAACAAAATAACACGGTATAACTTAGATATTGCAGTAGTACGAAAATTAAGATGGAAGAATTGTAGATAATAGAATCAGGGGATTACACAATAGCATATATTGCGGCAAAAAGAGGTGAATTTGGAACAACAAATATAAAAATACAATATTAAGTTTTAATCTGGCAAATGAAAGACTGGCGGCACTAAGAATAAAATCAATTTTTTTTTAATATTACTATTTGCATCGTACATGCTCCGACAGTAGATAAAGGAATGAGGAGATAAAGTTATTTTATGCACAAGTACAAGAAATACTAGATTAAACCTTAAAACACGATGTGAAAATAATTTTAAAAGACTTCAATGCAAAAGTGGAAAAAGAAATACATAAAACAATTATAAGAAACCATAGCTTGCACGAAAAGAGCAATAATAACGGACAACGTTTAATAAACCTGGCCAGTAGTAATAATTTCATTGAAAGCAGTACAAGGTTTATACACAAAAAAATACATATAAAAACATGGATGTCACCTGATGGAATAAAAAAGAATCAAATTGACTATGTTATGATAGGAGCAAGACATAGGTCAGACATGCAATATGTGCAAAGTTGTAGAAGAGCGGACTACGATGCGGATTATTTTTTTGTACGGGTGAAGTATAATAACAAAATAAAAGCAAAAAAGAAGAAAAAGGGATAGTGAAGTTAATATAGAATAAGCAAACAACCAGGTTATACATAAGAAATATAAATAAAAAATTAGCAAAAAGGTAGTATTAAAATGTAAAAGATCTGTGGGAAGAAATAAAAAGATTAGCTATGAAGACAGCCATGAAAATTTTATCAAGAGTGAATACAAAGAATTGAAGAAAAAATAGTATGACAAGGAATGCAAAAGAGCAATACAGAGAAGAAATGCAGCAAGAATAAAAATAATAAATAATTGAAATAAAAAAAAACGGGAAAATTATAAGAAAAAAGAATTAACGGCTAAGAGGATATGTAAAAAGAAGAAAAAAGAGTTTGAAGTACAAAAACTAATAGCTATGGAAGAAGCAGGACAAATAAACCGAAATAGAAAATTTTTCAAAAAAATAAGGAGAAAAAGGATAGCAACCAAGAATAACATTGTGTAAAGATGCGGAAGGAAATTATAAAGACAACAAGCAAAAAGTAGAAAGATAAAGAGAGTACTTTGAAGAATTGTAAACAAGACATAACTGATGTGCAAAAAAATTAAAGACAGGAACAACAGGCAGAGAAGGTAGAGAATTTATCAACACAAAAAAAATAAAAGAAATAATAAAAATTTTAAAAAACAACAAATCTCTAGTAGAAGATTGCATAGTAGCAGAGATGCTGAAATATGGAGGAATTGGACTAAAAGAAAAAATGTGTAGTTTGATAAAAAATATCTGGAAGAAAGAGGAGATGTCAGTTGAGTAAAACTATACAATACTACGTCCTCTACATAAACAAAGAGAAAAACAGTATGCTAAAATTTCCGGGGTTTTATTAAATGTTGGATATAAAACACTAAGTACAACAGTAGCAAAAAAGTGAATGCCGATAATAAAAAACCAAGTCGTAGATTATCAGAAAGATTTCACAAAAAATCAAAGTACATTAGGTCACACATATTTTCATTAAGACATATTCTAGAAAAAAGTAATAAATTTAATGTTGATTGATACCTCCTCTTTATAGACTTCAGTCAGGCGTATGATGCAGTTCTGAAAAAACAATTGTATGCAATATTAAAGGAGTTGCAGGTACCACAAAAATTAACAAATATGGTAAGGATGTGTTTAAGGAATACAAGAAAGTAATGGTACAAGATATGATATCGGACGAATTTCAAATTCAGTAAGGTTTAAAACCAGGGGGTCCGTTATCTAGAGTGTTGTGCAGTACGGTATTGCAATAAATAATACGCAAAATACAAATAAACAAAAGTAAAACAATATTAAACAGGAGTGTACAAATTCTAAGATACTCAGACGATTTGGTGATTATAGCTAGGAAGAGAATCAGAATTGAAAAAAAAGTATTATTGCAAATAAAGCGGCAAAAATTGCAAAACTAATTACAGCAAAAAATATAGCAGCGCAAGGAAATGTGCAAATAGGTCAAAAAATATTTGGAAAAGTATAAGAGTTTAAATATCTTGGTTTAATAATTGCGTCAAAATGAGTGTATGGTGGACATTACAACAAGAATAACGGCAGGAATTAATTGTTTTTAGTCGCTGCAAAAGGTGTTTAAATTAAAGGATGTCTTGATAAATTCTAAATTAAAAGTGTACAAATCAGTAGTAAGACTAATTGTAATGTACGGATTTAGAACATGAACTTGCAACAAAAAAAAAGGAGCGAATGTTGAATATTTGGGAAACAAGGATATCAAGTTGAATTTATGGCTCAGTCAACGATAAGGAAAAAGGTATAACTTTAAAGTAAAAAAGAGGTACAATTAACCGAGTGTAACAAGCAAAATAAAAAGCAGTAGAATAAAGTGGCTTGAACATATGGAGAGAACGAACATATCAAAGAAACCAAAAAAAAATCTGGAAGGGAACTTTTGTACAAAAACAATTCTAAAAAAAACCGCAATTGCGTCGCGTAGATAAAGTAGAGACAGATTTGGAAGTAGTGGGACTAAAAAACTAGAGAAGAGTAATTGAGAGCAGAAAGGAATAGAGAATCAGCGAAAGAGAGGTGCAGATGCAAGATTAGACACAGGACCTTGTACTGGAGGATTAATAAAAAAACTCTAAAGAGAGGCCATGACTTTGAATGGACTGCAAAGCGCCAAGAAGTAAGTAAGTAAGTGTAAATGTTGAGGTCAATGGCAACGATTGATCGAGAATAGTGTAAGGTTTCTTCTTTTTGGAGTTGTCGTAAAATATTTCTGCAAACTTCTCTTGACTTAGATGTTTTTTGAGTAATGCCTTAAATTTAACTGTCCAGAGCGAGGCTTGTCTTCAACGTTGAAATCATCATTCTTGAAACGTCAAAACAATTTACATAATTTATCAGTTGAAGCATTGTCACCATAAATTTTCACAAGCATTCGAAGCGTTTTAACTGCACGTTTCTTCAATTAAAGTAAAAAACTAAAGTCTCCCGTTAATTCTACTTAGTTAAAAGAATATATTCGACAAAGGAAAAAACAATGTTTTTGTATAAAATTGAAAGCGATATAAACTAAATATTATTGACCTTTGAAACAACCAAACTCAGCTTGTTACACGCCAAAGTTAAAACAAAGTCAGTGCCTGAAATGAGGTAACATAAACGATGTTGTGCCGCTGCTCAGTGGAGACGGGGTGGGTTATATTTAAAAAGTTCGTGATTGATTTGGATAACTTGACGAAAAACACAAAATCGAAAAGTAATAATGTCGAAATCAAAAGGCGCCAGGAAGGAGTAAAGCTTAATGGACTTCTGGCCCTTGCCAACCACAAGTCCGCTCCTGAAGGATACACCCTAAACGAACTTACCTTGTTAGAGTGTGTCACACTAAAATCTGTAATAAATTACTAAAGGTACACACGCGGAGGCCGACGGAATTAAAAGCTCCTTACAATTTAACAATTTAACATTTATTTGCACACAAAAAAAATAATGAATAAAATAAAATTAAAAAAAAATAAAGGTACTGAAATTAACAAAATTAACCACACAAAACAAAACAAAGAACGTAAAATGAATGTTTGAATAAATACACAATACAAAAAAATATTGGTAAACCTTAATTACCAAAACAAAACAAAAATCAAAAATCACGGCCGTGTGCGCGTCGAAATTAATTAATTAATTATAAAATCAAATACACTTAATTAACTTAAAAATAATATAAAACGTGAATCGAGAAATTATTCGGTCCCGTTTAACAAATGTTTAACTCGGGATTCGGTCACAGTTCCAAAAAATACGGACAATAATTAGTTACATTAACGTTAAATCAATTCGAGACACTTAAAATTTTCATTTGAAATTCAAAGCTTTTAACACTTAATCACGTAAATTATAACTTCACGATAAAATATATGGTGCAAAATAAATACCTTGAATTTGTCGTAACTTCAGGAAGGAACCGGTGGTTGGTTCTAGGTAGCCAGTTGTCTACAGGTAGAATAACGTTGAAAGGTACTCCAAACAATTGCAATGACGGCGGAAGAATTTTCTTTTTAACACTTAAATAAAATCCGCACAAATGCGAAGACTGGATTTAGCACAACCCCTCGATTGCATATCCCACTTGAAACGTGAGTTATATTTTTGGAAACCATGAAGACTATTTAAACCGTAAATTACGAAATTTGGAAAATCAAACTTTTCCACCACTACACTTAATTTTCACGGTTCCATCTAACTTCCGCGGTATTACATCACGATAGGGTAAAAGTACCCTAACCACTCAACTACATAACGGTACCCGGTATTTCTTAATTGCCACCGAAACAATCCTCCCCAAAATCAAAATTTCACTCCTTATAACACCTCGTGATCCCACTTAATTCAACGAACTTCCGCCGTAAAATCTTTGTAAAAGATAGAACACTAAACAAACTAAATTAACAAAGATGAAAACTATAATTGGCCACGTGCGTCATGTCAAGTACGCACTCGAAAGAAAAAAAATCTTCCCACAGAAAACGCTCACTTTGCTAAATTATCAGGTGGCTCGCAAATGAACTCAACATAAACAAAAGTACAGATACCAAGAAAAATGGATCAAATTACATTCCAAAAAGGAAGTCGTAAATTATATAGAGTTGTTTTTCTAATGAGATAACCAGAAGTACAAACACTAAATCAAAATCAAAACCACGGAACTTTATGCATTCAAAAAAAATACCAGTAATAATTGTGAAATAACTATGTAAAACAAATAAACTTAAATCAAACGTAATAAAATAACGAGTAAAACGTTTTCGATGCTAACATTGAACTAATCAATCGAAAAAAAAAACACAAAACAGAAAATTCAGCCAGATGAATCTAATTACGGGGTCTTACATAAAAGATTCACTGCTAAATTTCAACGCAGGTTACAAGCTGTTACTATAAAACATGCCTAACAACCAAAACTATCTTTTAAAAATAGACCAAACTTGTGATTTATTATGTCAAAAGTGTTGTCCTCTTCTATTTTTTTTATAACTGTTGCATATACAAATAGAGTAAGATTAAAACTAGACGTAGTAGAAAAATTTGATTTATGCTTTCAGTTAAAGGCAGTTAGAACTATACACTCAATTTTAGAAAATAGATATTTAAAAAAAGTTTAAAACAGTCGGCCGGTGTTATTTATTAACGTACTATTTAATAAGTTTCTACTTAATATTAGAAGTATTTTTGTATAATGGTAAATTAAATTTATAGAATATATTATGTTAAAAGTGTTTTAGTATGATTATGATAGTAGCGATAAATGTCAAAAAGTAAAACAATCATTTTTCTGGTAATGTTGGGATAACGCGGATATCATCTAACGTTATGTGCGCCCAACGAAGCTTTCATGGCTAATTATTCACACGCATCCATGGTAGTATTAGACAAAATATTGTTCCGACTTGAGTGAAAGCCTGTTTTAGTGTAAGTATTTGGTCCCTATTTTTGTGGTTTATTTAAATTCTTCCATAATTGTCTGTATATATGTCTATACCTCCACCCGTGTTCCTTGACTGTAGAGATATTTTTTTTGCAAGAAAAGGATGTACTGTCCGATCAATATCTTTGCATAACGGTCAAAAACAACCTGTAGAGATAGCACCATAAAAATCGTAAAATAAATAATACAATGACATACAAAAAAAAAACATCATTCAAATCCGTATTCGATTTATATATACAACAAATTTTTTCCATAAACTTTTCTCACTTAAAATATCTGACCTATAATCTTCGTGATCAATAAGATTGCAAAAATTTAAATTTTTAACAGCACCATGAAAAAAAATATCAATTTTATAAAAAATTACTTCAAACACAATAAAAAACTCTTTTAGTTTTACTTTTATTATATAAAATATAAAGATATTAGTTATTTACTTTTACTTTATTGTTTTCATCTAAACCCAGTGGCATAACACAATAACGTAAAAAATTTTGCTTTACAAATAAATCATAATAAATTTCATTTCTAAACCAATTTTGCATACTTTAGTAACAAATATATTAAAGAACAAATAGTAGTCTTCTAACAAAAATTTTTTTTAAAACATATTTTCATAGAAAACGTGTAAAATAAAACAATGCGTCTGTATAAATAAAATCAATAAAAAGTACACGCAAATAAATGATTTTAATAAATTGTAAATATTAATAGGTAGATATAACTAACGAAATTGATTTGTCCTATAAATAACGTTTATAAAATATAGATTTTAAACATGGAGTTGTGCAAAACAATTTCAACAAAATACAAAAAAAGCTGTAGTAATCAAAACAAAATTAAAACTAAAAAATAAAGTTTAATATACGATATTTTAAAAACTGCTTTTGTACTAACGTAAAGTCAACTCTGTTGACAAATTTATTGAGAATCAAATGACAAGCAACCTTCAAGCTTACACAATTGTAACAAATTGAATGTCTGTGCTTGAAAAACTAGATTGACATAATATTGACATAACTTAAAAAGGATTTTAAAACAGTTTAAAAATTTATAGCACTAGATTGTTGCTAATTGAAAACGTATTGTAACTTAAGCATGAAAAAACTAAATAGTTTAATAATAAATCAATAATTTTGTCAAAAAAAGACTAAATGAAAACAAAAATAAAAACATTTTAATAAATATTTTGTTATCTAAGTTAAAAAATTAATTTAACAAAAAAATGGTTTTGAACTTACTATTATGTATCAACAACAATATTTTAACTAATTACTAATTTTCATTTCCTTTAATTTTTATTTATTCTAATTTATTGTTGCTTTTTTGTTTATATTCATTGTAGGTTCTGTAGCATACCATTTATCTAATTGTTTTTTGATATTCTTTTGTATATTTTTTTTTCTGATTTTATTTTTTTAATATAGTGCACGCTGCTTAATAGAATTACATTACAATTTAAGGTTTTTGATAGCTATAACTGAATGATAACAAAAACCGACATTCAAAAAAGAATGTATGTTTGTTAGAAAGCAGTAACACATACAGCGTGTATCTGATTAATAAGTTCTTACTTTAGAAGGTAAAATTATAGCATCAATACAAGCAAAAAAATTCAAAATAAAATTAATAATAAAACATTTTAGAAAATCTAAATTTTAATCCAAATAAATCGAAAATTACAAAGACTATAAACAACGTTTTTTTCTATGTAGTAGCATACGCCCGTCCCGTTTTTTAGTACAGTGATAACATTACCTGACTAATAAGATTATCATTGATACTAATAAGCGGCGTGCACTGTACGTTAATTTATAATTTGTTTGTTGTTTTAAAAAATTAGATTTGATTAAACTATATATTCCTAAAAAATTTCAATTATTAATTTTTACAGTATTGTCTGTTTGCAAATGCACTTTAAAAATCAAAGATTCATCGTGACGTTAAATATAATTAAAACTTCAGGCTGTTGAGTGTATTGTGAACAGTGATGTTTTAATTTTATTTTCTATATTAACACCGTTTTAGATACATGTTATATACAAGATTGCTTTAATGAGTTGTTATGAGAAAAAGTTCACATGTATGAATTTCACATTAAGATAATGTAATTTGAATGATCAGTAATTAACATAAATTTGGTTTTATACGTTTCCGTTTAGATGTCTGTCTCCTTTGTTGCTGTATTTGTTATAAAATACATTATTACCATTAATTTATATATTTTATAATTATTTTTATTTGTGTTTTTATTGATTGTCTATTTTTTGTTTTAAACAATTTTTGGTAGTTATTAATTGGTCCGTTTAAATCTAAGGCAATTTTTTAGTTTTTCTATAGTGATTTTATATTTGTTGGATTTATTTTATGAGAACCTTAATTTAAAAAAAAAGTTCATAAGTCAAATTTTGATCAAATAAACAAATGTAATCTTGTTGAAAAGCACTCTCTCCAGTCAACTAAATAATTTTAAATTTAAACAAATCTAGCAAGTGGCGTAATCGTTAAAATAAGTTAATTACATTTAAATAATTAAATTAAATGATGAAGATAACATGAATTATTGTTATAAAAGCAATCTATTATTTTAATATAATGTGTTTTATTACTTTTATTGTTAATAATTCTTAAGTATTTATTTTAGATCATAAAAAAGTTTTTTATTGTATTTTATTAAAAGAAAATAAAAACTTTTTGATAAATAAAAAACTACAATATAAAAATCTAAGAGTAGTGTATTAGATAAAATATTTTATATACGTCGTTACACCAAAAACTATAAATATTCTATAAAATTGTATCTTAAAACTGTTGTAAGGAAATGTATATGAAAAATTAAATGTATTGCTTAGAAGTGTTTTTAGTGCATTACTTGAACCTGAAAGCTTTTTCTAAAGTAAGTGCTGCATTACACGTAATAACAAACGTTAATGCAAAAGAATTTTTGAGCGATTGCTTAAACGATAAGTTTCTAAAATAAAAAAAAAGTTAACCACTTAAAGAAATTATGACAATTATCGTTTAGAAGACACAGTAGATAATTTTTAACTGCAAGAAAACACATTACATAATGCTACTAGAAACAAACGATTATTCTTATAATTTATAATAATTTATCTTTGTGTTTTATGCTTTTTATTGTACAGCAAAATTACAGTGACCAAATTAGTACGTACATTAACAAATAAAATATAAAATATATTTATGAACATTATTTCTTATACAAGTTTATTGGTTAAGTTTTTTTCTCATTTGTGCTAAAGTTTGGCAAATGTACCGGAAAAAGATTTGCATCTAATGATAAAATAATTGCCAAATTGTTGGGTAATTCAAAAATTTTTGCAAAATCTTAACAATTGCTAACATAGATAAAGTTTGATAAAAATACATAAGAAAACGAGTACACGTTAATTTAATATTTTTTAAGTATCTTAATCTTTAGATTCAATTAAATTTTTTTTGTTATAAATAATAAATAAAACATTTGTACAAATATTAACATTAAAATCAAACTGTGGTAAACATTATCATGATATAGAATAATAAAATTAGTAAACGCTTTAATAATGTATAATGTATGTAGTCCGTTAATTAATGAAATCGGTTGTTTGTTTTTCAAGGTCAAAAAAACAATAATAGCGTGTAACAAAACCTTTAGGAAAATATAAAGAAAATTTTATTAAAGCAAATTAAGCACCTAAGCTACTTTACTAATTACGTCTAACAGGCACCTTTTTAAAACTTTCTTCTAACATAATGACATCTGGCGGTAATCAAACCAAAATTTATGTCTTAATTTTTGAACTCGTTCATAAATCGTAATACTTTTACACATAATTCAAAAGTTTAACAAGAAAAATTGGGTCAAAGTAATTTCTAACAATAAAGTAGAAAGTGCACTAATATCGCTTAAAAAGACGAACGTTATTGGTATCATTAAAACGGGAACTTTTTAATGTAAAGTAAATATTAAAATAATTAATTGAACAAGCCTTTCTGCAATGTCTACACCTGGAACTAATTAAAGCTCAACAAATAAATACGTAACCTGTATTTATCAAGGGAAATTAAAATCCGTAGAATTTGGTTTTATTTTCAATTATACAAATATCCGGTACTTATTTTACCTGTATCGATTAATAATAAATACGACTTTAGTAATCAATAATTGTATAAAGTATTTTTTTATGTTTGGTAAGCACGTATTTTTACAAAAAAATTTAATTCAATAATCTACTGTTTGGAACAACATAATTTTTTCTTATTTGAATTTGAAGGGATTTTATACCTTAAATAGAAACAGGACAAAAGCCTTTTAGAACGTAATACTTGCGATTAAACTAACGATGTAGCGTATAACGTTTAATGATGTCAGATATATTTAATTCAATAGCTAAAAAGATTTAATTGAGCAATTACTTTTTATGGTGTTGACACGGAGTTTAAAAAGTGTTCCTTGCGAATGCAACATTGCAAAAATGTTAATATATAAAAAGTATCAAATTTTTATATCAATATGTGAAAACGAACAAAAAACTTGCATTACAACGGTTAATACGTCATTGCATAGATATATTTCAAAATATGGAAATTTGGTTAAGGCGCTCTTTTACTATAATATTACATTGAGAATTCACAGATGTTTTTGAAGGATTCTATGATAAAACTATATTTTTTTTGAAATGTTATTTTATACTGGTGTAGCAAAACTTCTTTAAATTTATTTTTTTTAAATTTATAACAAAAGTACGTAATAACTATTTGACAACCAAAAGTGCGTGATATACACAACCAAAGTTGTAACAATTATTTTCTTCCCTTTATAAATGCAAACATTATGTGTAAATTATTAACCTACAGCCTGTTAATTCTAAAAGTTTACTCACCGAAAACTAGTAGTAAAACTAAAACTGCCGGAAAGCGGTAAATGCCGTACATCATTGTTTTAGGGTACTTCACATATTGAATAATTTTGTCCTTAAAATTTAACAGCACTGTTTCACTTTAAATTGTACAGTAATTTGTATGCAAACCACCTTAGCAATACCAAAATGTTTAAAAAAAAACACTTCACTTAATTGCCAGAAAATGTAAAAACACTAACCGAAACGACGCGAATAACAAACGTCATAAATCAGAAGAGATTATTGTATCAGAAAAGTGCTTGCGGTTATTGTTTTATTAGAACACGTGTTATGTTTAGATTAACACGCGGCATTCCCGAATAAATACCGACGCTGGTCGTCGTGACGCCTGGTCCGACTGCCGACGAGAAACTGCACTTGAAATTGTGGAAAACGAACGATGCGTCTCTTTCTGCCATAAATATGCGCCATTGCGCCGTTGCTATAATTTTTTCATATATTGCTTTTTAAGTCTGATAAACCTCACCAATCGTTCAATTATTGATCTTCTTCGACTTAGTTTCAATTATTTAGAAAAAATCAAAGTGGTCTATAAATTCTTTAAACATTTATACCATGTGTAAAAAAACTTGTAAAAGTTGCTTTAAATCAGCAGGGAGGCGTTTTCTTAACTATTCATGCAATGTTCTCTTACCGGTAACATAATTTACACACACGTGGTTAAGAAATATGTATAACAATAACGATTATTAATCTTTAAATTTAATTATGAAATACTCAATCAAAAATTTGAGCTAAATAAAATATCTTGTACTTTACTACTCTAATAAAAAAATATATATATATAAACGAGAATTAAAAAACCGAATATTAAAAAAATCTTATAAAGATATTATAAGAATAACATATTTCGTTTTTTTACTGTTTAAGAGTCTTTATTAAAAGCTTTTTCTTAGATACAACTTTTTGTGTAATATTTATAAGCAACAAATGCTGACGGTTATTTACAGAAATAAACAAAAAACTTTCTTTAAATAATTTTTTTAACAAATATACAATATGGCATTAAACGTTGTGAACAAATTTTTTATTTTAATACGTACGAATAAAAAAACTGTTTTTTATTTACCTACTGTTAGTTTATATTCAACTTCATAATGTGAATTATTTTAAATAAATATAACTATAAAAGTGTGATTTGTCAATGCGTATTTTTTTTGAACAGTTGTAAATTTAAGTGTACGATAAAATACCCAAATATAATTTGTAAGTTTGTCATATTAGTCTATATTTTATATTTTTGTGTTTTTTTGTATTTAAATAAATTTATATAAGCTAGCTCGGTGCATTATTTGAATTATTTCTATCCTACTAGAAATTTTGAATTGAGTTTTTGTGTTTGATGTTTTATGACCTTTAGTTTATCTATCGACCTGGCAACATCAAAAAGCTACGCTTCCTTCTGAACGAGTAATCTGTATACTTTTGCAATGTATTTGTTTATCTCAAACATGTAGAAAAAGGAAATACATTTGTTTATTGTTATGGTGCGCACTACTTGTCAATTTATGTCGACATACTTATAACCTCAAATTTTAAAAACGGTTCTAGCAGCATTCTTTGAAGTACGAAGATATTAAAATAAATTGAATCAAATGTTAAATATGGAATATAAATACAATGTATCTTTAGCTTGAAATAAGAATTTGTAAAAGTAAACAAAGAAAACTATCGTTTAACAAGATGAATATTTAGAATGGTACGAAGATCATATAGACCAATATATGGCAAATCATGAAGGTAATTCGGGTAAAATGAAGGTTGATGGTGTTGTAGAAATGTTTAAATGATCGGTTGAATGGTTCAGTGTGAAATATAAAAAATACGTTGGTGACGGTGATTCTTAAACCTTTAAAAATTTATTAGAAGCTGATGATTACAATAGCAATCACGTGGTTCAAAAAAGTGAGTGCGTTCCACCTGTAAAAGAACGTATGTACAGGCGTGTCAAAGAAACAAAAAAAAAATTACTTACACAGTTGCAAAAAATCAGCAAACAAGTTAGCTGAAGCTGCTGAAAAAAAAAGCTACAGCATTGAACAGTGAGATGAACAAAGCAGTGTGAGCAACGTATTATCACTTAATTTCGACGAATGAAAAGCTTCAAGATTCCTACTGCCCAGAAAGTTCTGATTCGTAATTCTAATATCAAAAACTTTGAGTTAAAAAGAATAAACATACGTTTGTTCACTCACATCAAATGATCTTTTAAAAAGATACTTGGGAAGAAACAAGCAGAATAACAATGAGGAGTTCAACCACTGCGTGTGGAAATTAGCGCCAAAGCATATTTTAGTGGATTAAAATGCTGCATGGACATCGGCATGCACTTTCAACAAAAGGTTTTTACCTATTTTAATAATCCTGAAGACTATAGGGGTCACAGTTGACCCACAGGCTCTTGCGTATGCTAAATTGTACAACAACTCCCAAATCTCAAAGGCAAAAACTGACACAGCAAAAGCTTTTAAAGTAGCTAGAATAAGACGCAGAGCAGAAAAAATTACTGAGGATGATGCCTACAAACAAATTGAAAACATATTATACGCTCTAGGCATAGACAATTAATGTTAGTAAAAGTTTTTTTTTTTAATCTATTCTTGAAATTTTAAACGCGTTTTTTTCAAAACAATATTTTTTCGGTCGGTCCGGATAAAAAAAATTCAGACCGATCAATCTAAAATTTTTACACTTTATTCTACAGATCAGGAGTTCTTGTCGAGGCAACGATATTTTTTCCATCCCTAACTAATTTGAAGTCCGATTTGAGCCTGAAAAGAATCACTTTTATTTTTCAAAGTCATTTTGTTATATTTTAATAAAATTTAATAATCCTAGTTCCAACAAGAACAAGAATTCTATAGATTAATAATCAATTTGATTTTTTGATTTCAGATGTCCTTAAGAACCAAAAACACCGGGGCTAGTCACGTACCTTTTTCTTGGTGTCTATTTTGACCAATAATAATAACAATAGTACATTCTAAAATTAAGTCAAAAAAATCCTTTAGGTGTCAATAATCACATACTAATAAAACAACACCGTCGAGTTTTATTTTCCTATTAAAAAAAAATCTCAATAAAGAGTCTGAAATTATTGAACAAACTTGGAGAAATTTAAATCATTTTAATTTTCCGAATGTGTAAGTTTACATAATGATAGTTTGGATCGTTTGAAAGAATTTTGTCTTAAAGTTTAAAACGTGAAGTCACGCATTAATAAACATCATCCACCTTCGCAGAGACGTTTAGTTTTATTAGAATCAGACTTTGCTTGCGTTAGTTTACGTAATTTGTTTGATAATGTTTCATCTGTAAATAATTTTGATTAAATATTAGATGTTTTAATTGTGGTAAATAAAATCATATGCATAGAAAATGCCGAATACCGGCATTTATATTTTGTTTTGGTTGTGGTAAGAAACATTATTATTGAACTACATGTTTCACTTGCAATTCAAAAAACCGGTAAAGTAGTATCGTTTTAATCTAAAGTCAAACTATCTACATCAATACCAACTTCGGAGCGATACCAAAAAAAGACAACCAATCGACAACAATTTTTTTCTCTAAGAACCAAAATCAATCAGCCAAAGACAAAAAGAGTCAGTAAGTAAGTTTCGTGCGACTTTTAAAGAATGGAATATTTGGTTAAATAAAGTTCAGTTGTTTAAGTCTTCTACGTCTGTTTCGCCGCTCTGTACGTATATTCCATTTGACTTTTTGCGAGTGAACAAGACACTCAGTGATGTGTTTGTTTGTAAATAACGCGCTTTACTTACTCTACTCCTCAGGAGTAGTACAGGAGTGGAGCAATTTAATTAGATATAGTCTATGATTTGTTACACCAACAAATTCAAAAAAAGTTTTACGCAAAATAATTGAAACCTTTATTGATTCTTTAAACCAAGCTCGTTTATTGAAAAAAACTTAACCTAAAGAGAGCTATTCATGTTTGCAAATATGACAATAAACGTCATTGTTGCAATTATTGCAAAAATTACGGTCACTCAAAAGACAAATGTCTGAAATTGTGTACAAAACCGAACAATTCATCAACAAATTAATCACAACCGGTAGTAAAAAAATACAACTACATTTGTTATGTATTGAGGTTATGTGAAAAATGATTGTCTGACGTGTAGAATGCCATTAAAACTATCGGCCGCAAATATTCTATTTAATGCTAATAGTCATAAAACCTTGTGCTCGTCCGATATAACACGTAGAAATATTAGGTTCTTTCGGTTACTAAAATATATATTGCCGGTAAAACTCTTCACAGAGTTATTATTTAAAGGACACCAAAAATGTTCTAAATATTAAATTAACCGATACAAATTGCAAACAAGTACAATTTCTAATTACACATTGTTACGAGAAGATCAGGTTCCTCGAGTTGGGCAGCCAAGAATAAATTGTTACGCTGGTCTTCTTGTAACAAAACAAAGCAACGGCTAGCACAGCTTCTTCGGAGAAGGATCTCAGGCTTTGTTATGCGAATGTATAACGTAAATCTAAAAAAAAAAAGACTTGAAAGATTAAGTTAGGGAAATACCGTCTAAATCTACCCGTAGCTAGAAAAAAATAAATAACACCACACAAGTAATAACACAGAATATATATATTTATTTATCACAGAAGATGAAGAAGATACATAAATATAAGTTTTCGCAAATATTTATACGTGGGTCGAATGAATTATAAGTTGCGTCGACTAGTGCGCAACACGCCGTACAACAAGCTGATCTTGTCGGTCTGAACCTTTACATAAACAAGGCGTTTGAATTTATATTCGCAAATTTTAAAATTGTATACAAACAAACAACTTAAGCTTTGGAGGTTTGTAACGTACTTTTCTAAATTGTTTTATTAGTTTTGCATCATCCTATATTTCTTTTGTTTCATTGTAAACGTGGCAACGCCGCTTGCACGTTCTCGTCTCTTTTTGCGCATCCGATTAACGGCCATTTTTATTGGGAAGTTTGTTGCACGCTTTACCGCGTGGATCCTTAAAATGAATTTTTAAAATAATTGTGAAGTTTTGTTACTAATGGTTAATGGAACGATAAATTCATAAGGCGTTTTAATTGTTCCGTTCGTTGAAATCCACGCTGGTAGAGGTGAGTGGATTTTCTTTCTCTATTTTATTAATTGTACAAGGGGTCACCACGTGTTCTTTCTATTGTAGCGAGTTTGGTTGGGCGTTGTTTGCCCTGAATAGCGGTGATTCCCGTATGGAGGTTGTTCTACGAGTCGCTTCGGCCCTTACGTTACCTTCTGGTTGTGCTCTCTAACCTCGCAAGTACAAGTTCGACCGGCCACCTGTTGATCGTGGTCATGCTATCCATTTATACCGAATAAGGAAGCTGCGACACCTTTTTTTTTAGTTACGTTAAAGCATGCAACAGCATCCGATGAACCGGGTTTTTCTTTCTTGTCGTGTAAATTGCTTTTTAAAAACTAATCCTGTTTTAGATTTTTCTTTTGGGTATATTTATCGTGAGTCACTAGGCTGACCCGATTCTGTTTAATATTATTACGATTCCAGATTTTACTGAAAAGGAAGCGCTTCCTTCAAGTAACTCAGGATTTGGTAAGTCATTCTTTGTTTATTACTACGGAGTCAGAGAAGTATCTCACGTGTAACGTAACTTTGTTTTATTTGTTTGATTTCATTGTAATGTAAGATTCACCTTAAATTAGGTGACTGCTCATTTGTGTTTTTCGCATGCTGTCACGCTTTTTTTTTTTTGTAATGTTCGATTTACTATTCATGATTTTGTATGAGAATACTACCTATTGTTACTTGACTTTTACGTACTTGTTAGGTGTGCTGCCGATACTAACGGCGTTTATTTTATGAGTAATATTAAATTTGTAAAATTTAAAGTGGTTTATCAAATCAGTTTTGTTTTGTTCAGGTTTGACCATTAATTGAATTTGAATTATAAGTAGAATTATTCTGTCACAATTTTAACTAATTAATACTAGCTGCCTTTTTAATTATAAGTAACTTTATCTGTCACAATTTGCAGTAATCAATACTAGTTGAATTTAAACTGATGTGTATTGCTATTCATGTGTAAAATTTTGTGTCTTGTTAACTATGTGGTAAACCTCGAATGGTGGACACCCATTCTTGAGTTTTATTGTGAACGTGTCCTGGCGCCCAAGGTTTCTCTTATTTTGCTAGTAATTGTTTTTGTATGGCTCGTTATACTAGCTCCTTCTGAACAGTAAAAGTATAGTTTAGTCTGGCATTTACCGTATTTATTTCTTTCTCCTACCCACCCCACTCTTCGGCGGTTGTGAGTAGCCTGGCATACGGTTTGTCAGCTTTGGTGCGCTGAACAAGTTCTCAGCGTAACAGATTTTGGCGCCCATCGTGTGGGGCTCGATTAAATTACTTATTGGTTTCTTAATTCTCTTATTATGGCTCATTGGACTATTGAAGTCAATCGGTTATCGAAAGCCGAACTTCAATATGAATTGTTTTCTCGAGGTTTTGAGGAAGAAGAAACTGTCGAGGCGTTACGCAAAGCGGTACGTAGTGCTTTCCAGTTGGAAAGAGAAGCATCACTTCCTCGGGCTACCTTTTCGAAATCTTTTGATGAGGATCGTATTGCTATCGAGCAGGCAATTACTGAACTTAAGTCGATGTTAACAACGTTTGATGGAAATTTGTTCTCTACTCAATTTAAAAGGGTTAGCTCGGTATGGTCACATATTGAAAGACGGTGTATCAACATGGCTCCTACTTCCGAAGACAGAAAGCACTGTACAGCGTAAACTTGGTTTAGTTCTCCGGACTCTTCGCAATGACTTTGAAGACAAAGGCAAGAAAAGGAAACCTTTAGTTCTTCCTTCTTTTAGTCAAATACCAACTTCTAGTCCAAAAACGACAGCCCCAGAACACATCACAGAAAAAGAACACACTCTTCTCACTTCTTCTGATTCGGACTCGGAACCAGACCTTCCTTTGGCTGCTCCTTCTGCTTCGGTGGGATCCAAAGTATCTTTAGGTAAATGGAATTTAAATTTCTCGGGAGAAGATTCGTTTTCCCTAACTGAATATCTATTGCGCGTCGAAGAGTTAAGATTAGCTCGGGGTGTGTCCCTTCAACAGTTATTTATCTCGGCTCCAGAAATTCTGTCTGGTAAAGCTCTCTTGTTGTTTAGGGTAAATAGGCATTCGCTAAGATCTTGGCAGGATGTGGTGGGCCTTTTGAAATCGGAATTCTTACCTCCTGATTATGAGTTCCGGCTTTTGGAGGAAATTCGTAATCGCACCATGGGTCCGAATGAAACGATTGGTATGTACGTGGCGACCATGCAGAGTCTTTTCCAACGACTGCCCGGACCATTTTCTGAAGCAGAACAATTACACTTAATTCGGCGTAATCTAGCTCCTTTCTATCAATCAGCTTTGGTACTCACTCCTGTATCGACAATAGAACAGTTGGTGACTTATGGAAAACAACTTGAATTGACGAAATTTTCTATGGATAGCTATAAGCCTCCTCCTTCGCGAAAGACTACTCGATTGCTGGAACCTACTTTGGCGTACGTTAGTGACTGCTCTGCCTCTACTCCTTTGGTTCGTCAGGCAAAGACACCGTTAAGGTCTCCGATAACCACGAGCAATACTCGTCAGCCAATTATCTGCTGGAATTGTAGAGAACGGGGTCACCTTTCTCCGAATTGTTCGAAACCTCAGGTTCGACATTGCTATGGTTGTGGTAAAGAGGAGTTACTCGTTGGACTTGCCCTCAGTGTAAGGCTACCTCGTCAACCTCGGAAAACTAATTGGAGAATCTATGAACCGAGGCATAGATTCGTTTGTATCTCTCCGCTCGGAATTACCTTTCTTGGGATTATCGGAACGACAGCGTACCATTCTTAACTTTCTTTTGCTGGTGTTCGTGGTGACGAACGCCCTTATCTTCACGTTAAGATTTTAGGTGTATCGTTTCGGGGTCTTCTTGATTCGGGAGCGTCTCGAACAATTGTGGGTGGTCCCGGTTGGAAACGACTGGAAAATCTGGGTTTGATTCGATCTCCTTCTCCTGTCTCGTTATGTACTGTTGCTAATGGGGATAAATGTGAAGTACTGGGTTCTATTGCGGTACCTTATGGTTTGAAAGGGAAAATTAAAATTATCGATACTTTAATAATACCAGCGGTGTCGCAACCACTTATTTTAGGAATCGATTTCTGGCGGTCATTTGATTTTATTCCAAATTTCCGTGACGATAGTTGGTCTTTTGGTAGTGAGTTGACTTCTATTTCTGCAGAACCCTACCTTCGTCGTCTCATTTAACTTTGGAGCAGTCGTTCTTGTTAAACAATTTGGTTGATCGTCATTTCGTTACACAACCTACCGGTCTTGGTTGCACTGGTCTAGTAGAGCACCATATTAGAACCAATTCGGAACCCATTAAACAGAGGTACTACCCGCTGTCACCAACAATGATGTCGATTTTGAATAAAGAGTTAGACACAATGCTTGAGTTAGGGGTAGTAGAACCATCTAATAGCCCGTGGTCTAGCCCCATCGTGTTAGTTAAAAAAAAAGACAACTCTTATAGGTTTTGTGTGGACTTTAGAAAGGTTAATGAAGTCACGGAAAGGATGCGTATCCGTTACCCTACGTTTCGGCTGTGCTGGATCGTCTTCAAGACGCACAATTTCTAACCACCGTAGACATACGCTCGGCATATTGGCAGATTCCTCTTTCGTCTGAGTCAAAACCGATTACTGCTTTTACCGTCCCTCATCGGGGTTGTTCCAATTTACTCGCATGCCTTTTGGGTTGCACAATTCACCCGCAACGTTTCAACGTCTAATTGATAGGATTCTGGGGCCTTCATTTGGAGCCCTATTGCTTTGCTTACTTGGATGTCATAATTATTGTGATTCCCACGTTTGAGAAACACATGGAAATCCTAGGTCAAGTACTCGCTAAACTGACGACTGCTGGTTTAACTCTTCGGAAGGACAAATGCTCTTTTTTGCAGACAGGAATTAAGATATTTAGGATACGTAGTGAATCGTCACGGATTATCGGTTGATCCCGAAAAAGACTCTGCTATTTTGTACATTCCACCTCCTACTTCCAGTTACGGAAATTAGACGTCTTATCGGCATGGCAAGTTGGTACAGACGGTTTATTCCCAATTTTTCTACTCTTACTGCTCCTCTTAATGCTCTTACAAAAAAAAATACTCCGTTTGTTTGGTCGGAGGAGTGGCATTCGGCATTTCTGCAACAAAGAAAATTTAGTCTCTACTCCTATTTTGTCTTGTCCTGACTTTTCGTTACCTTTTGTGGTGCAGACCGATGCATCCGATTTTGGTTTAGGCGCCGTACTCAGTCAACCTTCTCCTGATGGTGAAAAGGTCATCCATTACATTAGTCGTTCCTTAATCAAGGCTGAACGTCATTATTCGACCACCGAAAAAGAGTGTTTAGCTGTACTTTGGGCAATCGAAAAATTCCGCCCGTACATCGAAGGTACTCATTTCACTGTTGTTACCGACCATCATTCCCTTATTTGGTTAAATCGGCTAAAAAATCCTTCGGGTCGTTTGGCTCGTTGGGCTATCCGCATTCAACAATACGACTTCACGATCTCTCACCGGAAAGGCAAAGATCACCTAGTGCCAGACTTTCTTTCTCGGTCGGTCCCTGTTCTAGATAGTTTAGAAACTACTCCTTCTTCGTTCTCTGGTATTACTCTTCCCATTGATGATCCTTGGTATTTAGATTTGAGCGCTCGGGTATCCGCTGCACCGAGAAAGTTTCCTCGCTGGTCAGTCGTAGATGATCTACTCTACAAACGGATTCGAACATCTTCAGGTTGCGCTCCGTCAGATGAGTGGAAATTGGTAGTTCCGAAGAATCAAAGAAGCCAACTCATTCAAGGGTATCACGATCCACCTACGGCGGGTCACTGCGGGATTTCAAAAACTACGGAACGCATTCGACAACGGTATTATTGGCCACACATGAGATCTAAAATCGCGGAATACGTTCGTCGTTGCCCTGTCTGTGCGGCACATAAAGTCGAACAAACCGCTCCTCCTGGGTTATATGCACCTAGGGCCAAACCTTCTCGGCCTTGGCAAGTGTTGTGCATCGACATTGTGGGGCCTTTGCCTCGCTCGTCTAGAGGCCATTGTTACATTCTAGTGTGCGTAGATAATTTTACTAAATTTGCTTGTTTGTTTCCGATGCGTACCGCAACGACAACTATAGTTTCTAAGATTGTGGAAGAACAAATTTTTTTATTGTTTGGTACTCCTCAATATATCATCGCTGATAATGGGGTACAATTTCGTAGTCGGGAATTTGTTAAGTTGTGTTCTGAATATCGGACTACGATTCTTCATACTGCACGTTATCATCCTCAGGCAAATCCAGCCGAACGAGTCAATAGAGTTTTAAAGACTATGATCGCTTCCTACATTAAAGATAACCAACGTACTTGGGATATCAATTTGTCTAAAATCGGTTGTGCTATTCGGACCGCAAAGCACGACGTTATTGGCTGTACTCCGTATTACGCCTTCTGTGGTAGAGAACATGTTCTTTATGGGGACTTGTTTGGTCCTACTCCGGAGCCTAGGACAGAAATACAAGATCCGCAACGGCCGGTGTTTGTGGACGATAAACATTATAAAGTCATTAGATCTACTATTCTGAAGAAACTATCGAAAGCGCAGGACCACACTCATCGTCGCTATAATTTGCGTCGGCGTCGAGTCAAGTATCAGCTTGGGGAATACGTTTGGAAAAGAAACTTCACGCTGTCTGATGCGTCTAAACACTTCAACGCTAAACTTGCTCCAAAATTCGTAGGCCCGTTTCGTATTAAAACCATAGTTTCTCCTTGGACATACGAATTGTGTGACTCTCTCGGAGGATCGTTAGGGATTTGGCATGTTAAAAACTTGAAAAAGGATCATACTAGAGACTCCTCGACTTCTTCCGCTTCTGATGACGAGACACTTTCCGTCCGGAATAGTTCCTTACGATTTCATCGTCGTCGGAAACGACCTAAATTACCGTTCTCCGGTTAGTTTGGAATCGGATTGGCGCGACTATACTCTCTGCTTATACTCTACCTTTCTTTTGACGTTTGATTCGCCCTGTTGTGGGGGGCTGAAGAATTCCCCATCGGTGTTAGACTGCCTGAGGTAAAAGGCCTCTAAAGGTCATCTCTCCTTACGGAGCTTGAAAATTCTTGACGTACTCTCGGATTGACAATTTTTTTTTTATTTCCTCTGATTTTGACGATTTGGGAATCTAGTATCCTTATTCTTTGACTGTAGTAACACTTAGTATTAGTTAGTAGTATAGGATTTCATTCTTTAGGAGTCAAAACTCCGCAATGGCATCTTTAGTTAGATTTGTTTTTCTCTCTAGGGTTTAGTTAGTATAGTTAGTGGTTTAGACGACAGCTACGCCATCACTGTATAAATTACGCTCCGCTTTGTCGGCTTTTCGGTGTGGTCTGTCAATGATAGAAAACTTATCCTTTTCTTTGATACTTTTGGAAGGCTTATCTTCCTGAATTCCATTGATTTTGTTTACGTAGTATGTAAGGTTACTCGTGGATTATTCTATCCCGCTTGTCGGCTTTTGTAATGTTTAAAACACATTTGTTTTCTCGTTTCGTTCTACAGTTAAAAAAATTTCTTTTGTTTGGATATCACAGATTCTACCTACTTCGCGTGGGTGGTTGGGCAGTAGGCTGGGTCATCTCGGGTCGGCTACCTAGGGAGAGGTAGTCGAGCCGTACAACAACTTTATCTGTACCCTCTTTTCTCCTTTTGTCTTCCTGCCTTTCTTTTTCTTCTTTCGATCTGTCACCATGAGTGGGATGGCGCCTGTTGTGGGACCCTGACGGTTACGCGTCCGGGAAGGTTGGTTATCTTCGACCCGGTAGCTTCAATCTATGGGCCTGACATAATACTTTTCGGGGGCCGTAACGGTGGACTTAAGGGAGTTTGGGGGGATGACCAATTCTTCTTAATCCGCGCGTAAGATGTTGTGGATGTACAGGAGGCACCGCTTCCGGCTACAGTCGATCAATTGCAGGCTGTAGTCCTTTTAATGTTAGACTTTAGAGCAAAATTTTGGGATGCTTCTTTTCTTTTTCTTTTATCTACTTTCAGGGTGGGAGGGATTTTTTCCTGGGTCTTGTTCCCTCTGATCATAGATCAGATTCCTTCCTGGGTGGGAGGAATACTATGGTGGTCAAGCGAGTACTGGTTGCGGTGACGTGCGCTTGTGTGGACTAACGTTGGGGGGCCCAACGACGCGCTTTGACATCTTGTCGCGAGGGTTTGAGGTGTGGTTAAGACTTCGACGCCACACAATCGTCCGGCACTTCAACGAGGAAATCTTAGGCTGTGATAGGATTCCTGGGGTAATTTCCTAGTCTCGTGGGTTTGGGTACCGTTCCTTTTCCGTCCTCCTATAGTACCTTGTCCTTTTCCTGAGGGGTTTCCTGGGCTTGGTGTTCAGGGTGGTTTTGTAGTTTGGGGTTGGGATTTCATAGGGATTTTAGGGCTACTTAGTCCTGGACGCTTGTCTAAACTTCTATCTTTCCTATACTCTCTTCTTTCTCTAGAATTCTTGTGGTACTTTCATCCTTACGGTTGGGTTACTGATTGGTTGGACCTTACTTGTTGGTTTCGCTTTATGCGCTCTGGAAATTAGTAAACCGTGTTGGTATTCTCTTTTGGGTTGGAATCAAATGACTATTTGCTTCGTGGAGATACGTTTCGCTTCATGCGCTTCTTTTATGCGTTTGGTTGTTGGTATTCTTAAGATTCTGGAAAACTTCTGTCTCTTCTGTATTGGTGGTAATCTGGTGAGATTACACGAGTTTGAGTTTCTGGGATTTGGGTTGGTTTTGGTTTTAGGGTTCTGTCCTTGGCTGATGTCAGAATTTCCGTTCTTCATTTTAGCTTTCGAATCGTTTTGCTCGTCCCGAGCTTTTTATCTTGCTAGGGGGGAGTTTGTAACGTACTTTTCTAAATTGTTTTATTAGTTTTGCATCATCCTATATTTCTTTTGTTTCATTGTAAACGTGGCAACGCCGCTTGCACGTTCTCGTCTCTTTTGCGCATCCGATTAACGGCCATTTTTATTGGGAAGTTTGTTGCACGCTTTACCGCGTGGATCCTTAAAATGAATTTTAAAATAATTGTGAAGTTTTGTTACTAATGGTTAATGGAACGATAAATTCATAAGGCGTTTTAATTGTTCCGTTCGTTGAAATCCACGCTGGTAGAGGTGAGTGGATTTTCTTTCTCTATTTTATTAATTGTACAAGGGGTCACCACGTGTTCTTTCTATTGTAGCGAGTTTGGTTGGGCGTTGTTTGCCCTGAATAGCGGTGATTCCTGTATGGAGGTTGTTCTACGAGTCGCTTCGGCCCTTACGTTACCTTCTGGTTGTGCTCTCTAACCTCGCAAGTACAAGTTCGACCGGCCACCTGTTGATCGTGGTCATGCTATCCATTTATACCGAATAAGGAAGCTGCGACACCTTTTTTTTAGTTACGTTAAAGCATGCAACAGCATCCGATGAACCGGGTTTTTCTTTCTTGTCGTGTAAATTGCTTTTTAAAAACTAATCCTGTTTTAGATTTTTCTTTTGGGTATATTTATCGTGAGTCACTAGGCTGACCCGATTCTGTTTAATATTATTACGATTCCAGATTTTACTGAAAAGGAAGCGCTTCCTTCAAGTAACTCAGGATTTGGTAAGTCATTCTTTGTTTATTACTACGGAGTCAGAGAAGTATCTCACGTGTAACGTAACTTTGTTTTATTTGTTTGATTTCATTGTAATGTAAGATTCACCTTAAATTAGGTGACTGCTCATTTGTGTTTTTCGCATGCTGTCACGCTTTTTTTTTGTAATGTTCGATTTACTATTCATGATTTTGTATGAGAATACTACCTATTGTTACTTGACTTTTACGTACTTGTTAGGTGTGCTGCCGATACTAACGGCGTTTATTTTGCGAGTAATATTAAATTTGTAAAATTTAAAGTGGTTTATCAAATCAGTTTTGTTTTGTTCAGGTTTGACCATTAATTGAATTTGAATTATAAGTAGAATTATTCTGTCACAATTTTAACTAATTAATACTAGCTGCCTTTTTAATTATAAGTAACTTTATCTGTCACAATTTGCAGTAATCAATACTAGTTGAATTTAAACTGATGTGTATTGCTATTCATGTGTAAAATTTTGTGTCTTGTTAACTATGTGGTAAACCTCGAATGGTGGACACCCATTCTTGAGTTTTATTGTGAACGTGTCCTGGCGCCCAAGGTTTCTCTTATTTTGCTAGTAATTGTTTTTGTATGGCTCGTTATACTAGCTCCTTCTGAACAGTAAAAGTATAGTTTAGTCTGGCATTTACCGTATTTATTTCTTTCTCCTACCCACCCCACTCTTCGGCGGTTGTGAGTAGCCTGGCATACGGTTTGTCAGCTTTGGTGCGCTGAACAAGTTCTCAGCGTAACAGACTCAACGCGCACCGTTTATGATTTTTTAAAGTAGAAAAATATTATTAATTGTGTTAACCTAACATGCACGTACGGTCTATAAACGACATGACCACCGAAGTACAAATAAAAAAAATTGAGATAGTAATACTCACAATTAAGTTTTATCCAGTAGGGGATTAGCTAATTCGGTACTGGAGTTACCTAAAAAGTAATATTAAACCCAATATAAACGAACATATAATGTTAACACAAGTAACAGGTCCTCTTTAGAATTCAATCATTTAAGAACGCAGCGTTACTCTTTGACTTAGCGGAGTAACTTTTTTCAGTTTTCGTAGTAATCGGTCTCCCAAAAGAAGGATAATTCTAAAGGTTTCCAACCCTTGACGATGTATAAGCAATAACGTTACAACTAACGTGACGTCATGGAAATTTTTCGACCAGCAGGTTCTACGAACGTCACTGATATAATTACAGGTGGAGGAATCGGACCCGCTAAAGAATTAATTTAAGCCCAAAATAAGCTTTCACTCAACATTACGTAAAATTCACCCATATATCCACGTGGAGCATCGTGAACCAACTTAACAATGAAAGCTTTTTGTTGGGCCGGAAAGACCGCTACGAA
Organism: Aquatica leii; assembly: GCA_035610365.1. Taxonomy (NCBI): domain Eukaryota; kingdom Metazoa; phylum Arthropoda; class Insecta; order Coleoptera; family Lampyridae; genus Aquatica; species Aquatica leii. The sequence goes on along the minus strand of CM069437.1, from coordinate 49,842,921 downwards.
CGGTCCGTAATTTACAAAACGTTAGCAGCAAATAAAATCGTTTTGACAGCCGACTGCAAAGAGAAGGACCGCGTATGCCGCGGGACAAATTTTATACTTGAAAAATTTTTATGCTAGATAATTGAACTACCAAATTTTTTACATAACAACATGTCGTGCGCTTAAAAGAACGTAAAATTAAAATCACTTTTGTTATATTTTTTGATTGTAATAATTGCACTTATTTGGAATCAATTTGATACAAGATGCAAACATTATTATTGACGTCACGTCACTTGGCATTTTTTTGATCAACCAACTAAAAAATATGTACAAACTGTCTTTTCAATATGTTGATACTCAACCTGATTGAGACTTAAATTGGATAAGCGTTTTACGTGCCAAAAAACACGGTTAGAAAACCACAGGGGGAGAACCTGAACATCTAGTAGATACAGGTCATTATGCTCCGATAACAGTATACCCATATTGTATGATTCCATCAAACAAAGCATTGCTGAAGAAAGAAATGGACCCTATGTTTCTTAAAAAAGTTATAGAACTCGGTTATAGTTCACATGCTTATTCATTACCCTGATAGATAATCTCTTACATTCTACAATAATTACTATAGATTTAAAAGCTGGTTATCATCAAGTGAAGGTTTGCGAATGTGATCGCAACATTACTGTTTTTGTATCTATTTAGAATTTCTTTGTTATGGTCGAATATCGTTCGATTTGCAAAACGCGCAGACTACGTTTCACAGATGATAGATCGTTTCCGGAGTGAATTTGATAATGTCTTAATCATCTACTTTTGATACACATGTTAAAAACTTAAGTCTTTAAAATGGCCGCTGTCATTCAGATTCCAGCAAATACAAAATTATAACTTATATATAGAATACATTCTTAGAAAGCTCAATGTCATAGCAGATGCTTTGTGACGCTCAAATTCTTATCATTTGTAGCGTTTCCATTGACTTCTCAAAACGATCACCTGCTAATATGAGAAAAAAAAAACAGTAAGAAGTTCGAGAATTGTTTAAAATCATACAATCTTTAATGATAACAATACAATTAATAAATATTGAAAATAAACGGATCGAAGTTACATCATAAATCAAGCTGAATACCACGATGCTTGATGATCGAATTTTTTACAAACAAAGTTTCTTTTGTTTACTTAAAATCGTTACATAGAAGTACAAATTGTCCAAGATTATATCATGTTATTTGGATTCGCCGGTTCTACGCCACTCTCTCCTCTCTTATTTTTTTTATGAGAAATTAAGATGTAGACACCCTTCTCTACTTCTCCTGTTTTAAACCAATCAGAATTGATTACGCCCCACTGGCACCACCTCTAATTATTACCAATCAACTTGATTAGTCGAAACCACTCCTACTTATTTTTAACCACACCCATCAACCGATTTGAATGCGTTTGGGTAAGATCGGGTTTTCATTTTTCCGCGTTTTTTTTTAATTTGAATTTAGTGAAAGATCGTTTGAGATCGGGTTTTTATTACGCCGGGCTTTTTACAAATTTGAATTTCATGTAAGTTCGGGTGCGCGCGCAATTTTTCAAATTTTAAGATCGGCTTTTTCTCGGCTGTGTTCGAGGATTGAGTTTTGCATTCGGTTAAAATGAATCAAACAATTATTGCAACTACAGTAAATACTATACTTACAATATTTGGTAGTGTGATTAAACTATTTATATAATAAGGTGAAATACATTAATTAACAGATGTATAATATATTACTCAGTCTGTTTCTGTTGTATAATTTCTTTAATCTTGTCAAGTTATAAAGTTTAAGCTGAGATATTTGTAAGTATCAACTTTTAAACAACTTTTTGTAAAGTGTAGCATTATATTGTAAACACTCCGTATATATGTTAGATTTTCACTTTTTTTTTGAAAAATGATAATTTTAATTAATAGTAATGTAAATATGGCAGCTTAAACTTAATAATTTGATAAAATATGAATTTTTAAAGTTTTGTTACAAATGTGAAAATTTTCAAAAACATTTAAATCACATGTAAAACTAAAAATATCAATAAAAAGTATAGTATTTAATTTAAAATAACGAAGTTGATGTCACTTTCGATCTAATAACAATTTGCCTATTCTAAAAAAAAAATTAAAATAAAGTTATAATTGTAAGTATAAAAACCATGTACCTATATATAGTTTGCTGATGGTTAAATCACAATTAAAGTAGCTATAGTTTTAGGCCTTTTTTGAAAAACAGTTGTAAGTGGTACTAGTGGATAATTTGTAAAAAATATGCGCATTTTTAACTCGTATCAATTGCAGCGCATACTCGTTGCTAATGACTACCATTCCTTACTCGTCTTACAATATTTTTCTAGTTTTTCTTTAGTGAGCGTACCAGTATAATAATATTAGCTATAATAACAAAAAAATTAAATAGGTAGTTGTTATTTAAAAAAAAACTACACAAACTAATATCAAAATTATTTAAAACAATATCATATCAAAAACGTAAAACAACGTATGAAACTAAATAATAAAATATTTAAAAAGCATGCAAAAAAACATCCAATTTAATTATTTAAATTAATAATAACTCATTTTTTAGAAAAATTTATAAAGCATTAAATAAAAATTATTAAATAGACGTCAATTTACTCATTCTTATTTGTTGATTAAAAATACCACATTTTTAAACTAAAATGTACATTATAAATTAGTTAACCAAATAAAAAATAAGTTTAAGTAATAATTCCTCTGTTTAGTCGATTTTACATTAAACCTTTACAGTACTTTGTCAAGAATATTAATTTAGTACATCTTCAATAATTGTAGTCTAGTTAAATATTGAACTATAAAGTTGTTAATATTAGGTAAACGTTTTAGTACATTTATTAAATAATTACCTAAGCAAATGCTTTACTCTGCTTCAAAATTCTGTATAATGGATCATAATACATTTGTGGTTGTGCCTTATTCTTACATTAATTATTACATAGAACTTCAACTTACTTTGAAATCCGATTTATGAATTTTTGAAAAACTTCTTAATAATTAACGTAGAAAGATTTTTTGTCATCAAAACTTGTAAAAGCAAAAGTTTGTGTTTGTTCAATACTAACATTACCAATACTTAAAATCAATGAATTAGTAAATTGTAGTTTTTTGTGTATTTGATACAACTAAATTTATATCTATAATTTTATTTATTATAAAAACAATTTTATTTTTCTGTTTTATAAACATTTTAATGTATTATTGAAAAGCTCATAATTACCATCTTGTAATTTTACGAATAAAAATCTTTACACTTTTCAATAATTACGTTAAAATTAGAGTAAATAAACCTTGTTCAAATAGAAACGATTATTTGACATGTTTCTAAAGTAAAATTATAAAAATTAAATGTGTTTAATATGATTAGATTGGTTTTTATTGTTTTAAATACTTTATTTATTTGTTCCAATTCAAGTTTCAGTTTTTTATATCAGATTACTTTATTTTTAAAAACGTAATTTAAATACGCGATATTTACCATAAAATTAGTTTATGATCTGTCGTTCAAAACGAATAACAAACAGTTGACAGCACATGGCCATTATAAATAACTGAAACAACCATTTCCAATGTTGTTTGATATATTTATTGTCGTAGCTCGTTTCAAATTATTTCTAATACAAAGTTTATTTTATTCTTTTACATTTATTGTTCTATATCAAAAATACATTTTAAATGACAAAAATCGTATTTATTCTAGATTCATTAATGTTATAACTGTTATAAAAAATAGTATGGCATGATACAAGTGTATAAACAAGTCTTCAAAGCACATGCGATGAGTTTAAAAGAACGCCGCGAAACAGAGTGCTTTTAACGGCGCTAGTGCTTTAGCCTGTGAAATCAAATGTACTTCTATAAAACAATTTGGTGCTTGAATTCTGAATCATTGTCGGTTTCTTGTGCAAGTTGCGTATTATCAGGTAAATCACATTCTAAATCTTTTTTGTTTAAATTTCAAAATTCTAGTGGTTTTCGGATAGGAAGTTTTTCACTATGTTCGACAAGACGCAAATCTGATGGTAAATTAGAATACATCCAAATATACTTGGTCTTTGATCTAATGCCCTATATTGAGGCAAAAGTAACAATCTGTGGCGTAATCTTTCGGTTTCCTCCCCACCATTGGTACTACCAAAAAACATTTTACGTTTTGTACTTTCCAACCAACAATGTTATACAAATCTTACAATGTATGCGTGGGGTGTATGACTGATCTTAATCACCTACTTTGATGAAATAAAATTTTGTAAACTCTACGTACAGGTTGGGTAAAACGTACGTCACCTCGGTACAGCTTTCGTTTTGTCATTGTTAATTAACTTTTAAGTTTCCAAAAAATTGTATGATAGTTCAGTTAAACTTTAATAGCGCACTAGTTAACATCTACGTTTTAATTAAATAAAGATAAGGTGCAGCAACACACCCAAGCGTTATTTTCATTTTTGCATAAACATAATAGTCCTTCGAGGCAGATATTAATAAATATAGTTATACTCGTACTTGAATTCATTTTTGTCTTTCGCTCGTTGTTCAGTACAATTATTTCAACCGTTCATCATATGGAGCTATTCATTGTCATTTGAGCGTGAAACCCAGCATTTTAACATTTCTCAAGACGATCTACGTTTGACATTCTTACAAACTAACCAGACATCTTCAAATCTAGGATCGACGTCATTTAGTAAGTGTATTTTCCTTAATACTCTTTACTTTAAAATCATACAGATATCCCACGATAATTCTCATGAATTAGAGTTAGAGACATACTAAGATAAGAACGTCTTCCGGGTTTGGACCGTGTCAATGTTGTAACCGAAGTTGCCAACGTTTTCCCCACTTTCGTAAGAGGCTTCATCAGGGCGTGAGAGAAATCAAAGAACTCAAACAAGCAACCGAAATCTAACTAAAAACTTCTCACAAGTTAGGTAATCAACTTGTAAACCAAGCCATATTCTAAACTCTGAAAAGGTAAGAAAAGAAACAATAAACTTGAAAAAGCAACTGATAATCTAACAAAGAACCACTACAGAGTTAGATAATCAACTTGTGAACCAAGCCAGATTCTAAACTCTGAAAAGATAAGAAAGAAAACGATAAACTTGAAAAAGCAAACGAAAATCTAATAAAGAACCACTACAGAGTTAGGTAATCAACTTGTGAACCAAGCCAGATTTTAAACTCTATGGAAGTGACTTATAAAGAAATAGTCTCCGTATATAAAGAAGAAGTATCGACACGGCTGGTTGGCAAATAGAAAAAGCACGATAAACCAAAAATTCAATTACAGAACGTTTCTGTGCAGGATGATGATGAGACAAAGCATGAAGGTATTTATTAGTATGGATGGGTTTGCGCTAAACAGAATGGCCCAGAAGTCCGTCGGGCTTACGGGTCACAAAAACGTCAAGAAATGGGAGAGAACCATTACTTTCAATTTCCATAGTAAAAAAACAGGTGATACAAGAGAACTCATAACAGCACCAGAAACCTGTTCGTAAAACTTGTTGTCAAATTGAAAGTAAGTAGAGGATAGACACTTATCAATAAGAGGAACTAAACTCAAGTCCTTGCCATGTTGAGAGAGAATCTGTTCGATGATAATAAGCGAATCCCTAATAAGAACTTTAGTAAAAAGTGAAGTGACATCAAATCTCACAAGAAGATCTTGGGATTCAAGTTTTATAATTTGTAGACCTGTAAACCTGTAAATTCGCAAAGAATGTTGGACAAGAACTTGGCTAGCTTGTATGTAGGAGATTGGATAGTACTGACGATAGGTCGATAAGGAATACCTTGTTTGTGAATTTTGGGAAGTCCGTATAGACGAGGTGGTTTAGAATCTGATGGGGTAAGTCGACGTTTAGTTTTAAGAGGTAGATTGGAAGATTTGATAATTTGGCTGACCTCACGTTCAATCCTCGAAGTGAGATTACGAGTTAGAAGAGCGTCCTCAAAAACTTCAATCGTGATGATGGTTTCGAGCTATACCCTCTTTGGTTCCCTCTCATTAGTTCTTTATCAGCCAACCAGCCATGATAATACTTATTCTTTATATACGTTGGCAGCTTCGGTTACAACATTGGCACGGTTCAAACCCGGAAGACGTTCTTATCTTAGTATAGACTCCGGCCGTGGAAGCCTTACATAGAGTTAGAGACGTTTGAAAACACTTTCTTTGAAATTACTTCTAAGATATCAAACTTCATAGAAGGTTGTCAGCCTCAAAAACGCGTTGTTGCCAACATTAAAGATGGTTCATTACCGATGCTCCATATAGAATTTCCCGTTTTCGGAGGAAAGTTTGGGAAGGATTGGATTAAATTCCGCTATTCATTGGATTCAATAATTAATAAAAATCCTAATTTAAGTAACATTTAACGATTTTACTATTTACGTAGTGCGTTAAAGGCCGCAGCTGCCCAAAAAGTTAAAACTATGCAAATAACAAAAGGAAATTATACAATTGCGAGGAAAACTTTATCTAGGAGATTTGAAAGTAAAAAATTAACCTTAAACAACAATATCAAGGCTTTTTTCAATTTAGAAGTCGTCAAACATAATAATTATTTTCAGTTGCAAAACTTTTTAGGTGATATCACAGAAATCATGTGCTAAAACAATATGACCAACTTACAATATATATGTACATTATTAATTCACATAATCAGTGCTAAATTAAGATTTACCACTCGTTGGGAAAGGGAGTCGCACGTAAAAAAGACTTATTTTCTTACCTTGTAGAGTTCATAGACAAACGACGCGATCTCTTAGGTTCCTTTAAAGCAAATAGTTAATTTAGCCAAAATTCAACAAATTTAAATAATACAAATTCATTTAAGACAAATAATTCAAGATTACATGTCGGTACAATAAGGTCAAGTTGCGTTTTCTGCAAACAAAGACATTTCATTTTTAATTGTACTACGTTTCCCAAATTAGACGCCAATAAACGTACAAGAAATTGGCAGTTTACATATTTGTCTCAATTGTTTTGAAAGAAATTATCTAACAAAAAATTGTACATTTGGTTTTTCTAAAAAGTGTAACAAAAGGCACAACACTTTACTACTTATAGACTACGATTTATCGCAAGAATCATTACTTAGTGAAGCTCATAACATGACGAAATTAATAACATTCCCGTGACTTATTCGAATTCACGACCTCAAATTTGTCAACACGAGCAAACTCATTCTACTAATGGTTTATCACACCAAGTTTCAAAAAAGTCAGACTCTTCTCTTTATAGTTTTAAAAATAATTCGCAAACACTATTATCTATGGCATCCATTGAAATAGCGGACATCCACGGTAGAATTCATATGTGTCGGGCTTTATTAGATCTTGGATCACAAATTAACTTTATTATAAAGAATCTTTGCGATAAGCTTAGTTTATGAAAACATAATCACAATTTGACAATTTCTAGAATATGCAATGCTAACTCAAATACACATTTTAGAACAAGCGTCTCATTTAAATCAAGGGTAAACGATTTTACCGCAACAATATCCTTCTTAGTCCTTGATTGATGATATTCCCACAAAATCCTTCAATCTAGAGCAGAAAATATACCTGCGAACCTTAGTTTAGCTGATTTTAAGACTCACATTACAGGCAAAATTGACGTTCATTTAGGTGCTGATATATTTTGTGACTTACTTTGTGTCGGGCAACACAAATTAAGCAAGAATAAACCTATTTTACATAAAACAAAATTAGGTTTTATAATCGGTGGTCTCAAGATAATACAGTTGAATTATCGTTGATATGTGTGTACACCTTACAAGATGATCAAATTCGAGAACAATTGCAAAAGTTCTGAGAAATCAAGGAATATAGCCCATACTCATCAGGCGAGTCAATTCCGAAGAACATTACTAGTACATTCCTTATAAAAGCAATATCACTGCTCTTGGTAAATCTCGCTCTTTAGCGTTAAAATGATTTTTTTAGTTAGAACAAAAATTGTTAGCCAATCCATCATTAAGACAAGAATATACAATATTTTTGGTAGATTATGAAGCTTGTGGTTACATGACTGCTATTGACAAATCCTCTTTGCACAATGGTTTCAAATTTTGTTTGCCACATCACGCCGTTATCAAGGCAACTAAAATTTTGCAGGTTTTAAGTTACGACAGTGGTCTTCAGACAACAGAAGTTTGCTAGAACATTTGCGATCAACGAAAACCACTAACAATCAGACTGTCCAAATTTGAGACCAACAAGAATCCTAAACACTTGGCATTTTATGGGTTTCCGGTTCAGATGAGTCGCTATATAGCATTCAAAACTTTACAGATGTGAAAAAATTACCAAACATTTTGTGCTTGCTACCACAGCACAAATATTTGACCTTTTAAGGCTACTAGGTTTCGTCATCATTCAAGCAAATATCATATTGCAATCATTATGGTAAGAGAAGGCAATTTGGGAAGAAAGTCTTCAAATACATATTTCTACAAAATAGCTAAAATTTCGTGATTAATTATCATCCTTGAGTTTTTTAAGATTAGCACAATATGTAATAATAGCAAAACCTCAAAATATTGAACTACACGGATTTTCCGATGCGTCGGAAGCAACTTTTCTAGCTTGCATCTACGTTAGGTCTTGTAACAATAAAAGACAAACCCTAATTCAGTTATTATGCGCAAAATCACATGTAGTTCTATTAAAAAACATAGTTTACCTAGATTAGGATTGTGTGCGCGTTTACTTTTAGTAAAACAAGTCACAACAGCTTTTAATGATGAAATTGGTACCATATACTTTATTGGCCTGATTATACCATAACGTTAAATTGGTTGCTTGGACCCCGCAACCAACGAAAAACATTTGTAGCCAATCGTGTTTCAAGGATCCAACAATTAATCACTACTCAACATTGGAAACATTGTCCGATCTTACGATAATTCCGCGGATCTATTATCTCAAAGCGTTTCACCATGTAAACTGCCTTCTATGTTTTTGTGATAGCATGGCCTCAAATGGTTAAAATACGACATAAATGCCTGGTTTGCCCAACCAGAGTTAATATCATTAGATCACGCGCGTTATCGCATGTCGTTGTTAAAAACCGATCAACGGAATCATTTTTAAAATTATCTTCATTAAAAAAAACTGCAAGCGGTCATTGCAATTATTTACAGATTTTTCATTAATTTAAAAAATAAACGAAATAGCAGAATAATAGGACCCTTCAGTACAAAAGAAAAAGATAGGGTTTTCTTAAAACTAATAAAAAGTGTCCAATACAAAACGTTTTATAAGGAAATTAGTAGATTAAGTAACATCGAATTTCTTCATTCTAAAAGTTCTTTATTACGTTTAAATGCGTTTCTTGACAACGATGATCTTTTGCAAGTTCCATACCACAAGAAGCATCTCATTGTTCTAGCTTCATCACATTGGTTATCTAAATTAATCCGCAGAACAGAGCGTATTAGATTGCTTTATTGTGAAACGTTGTTATTGTTGAAATGTGTTGAAATGATTTTTATTTACGGCTTTAAAAAAAGTGGCAGAGCCACGCCAATAATTTTTAATGATAGTCATCTAGATAAGCATTTGAACCGCGAATACGTTACAAAGCTTGTACATAAATTGACAAACACGGGATCGGTAGTATATAAGAAAAGACATTGTAACAGAGTGGTAAATAAATTGGCTCAAATTGAGGTAATAGGCCATATTACTGTCAATCCCATTAACTGCTCTAGACTGCTAAGGCACTGAGATTTCATATTTATCAGTTCGTAAAGTGACAAAAATTTATAAATTCCATTCTTATAAAATGAAAATTGCCCAAGAGCTTGGTGTTGATGATGACGACAGACAAATATAGTTTTGTGAGACTATGTCGAATTAAGTCACTGCAAACCTAAACTTTGTAAAACATATTTGCTTCAAGGATAAATTAAGTTTTACCTTACATAGCTCTGTTGATAAACACAACGTGCGTTACTAAAGCGATGATGACCCCAATTTTTCAGAGAACATCGTGCTCAAGTCCCTCAAAAGCTAAATGTTTGGACAGCGATTCTTTGAAATTCTGTGATTGGGCTCATATTCATAAGTAAAACTTTAACTGTTGTTATTTACTTGAGTATGTTAGAAAACATCGTAGATCCTTTAATAACCGTAGAAATAAATAAACAAAGTTTAAAAGAAAATCAAATGTTGAACAAAAATAAATTCTTCTTTCAACAAGATGGATCTCTACCACATTATGCCTTAAACGTTCGTAATTGGCTTAACAACCGACTTTTAACCCATTAAATTTAAAGACATGCAATTAAGTAGCCAGTACGATTACCAGACTTGAAAAGTTTATATTTTTTCTCTGATGCCATTTAAACTCAGTGATATACAAAACACAACAGGCTAATTTGGCAGCAAATTGTTGATAAAACAAATTTTGTAAGAAACATTTCAAAAAGTGACACAAAAATTTGAAAACCGTATCTACTACTGCCTTGAACAAAACGGCGCTTATTTCAAGCATCTCTTGTAAACTTCAACTGTTTTAAAGATATGATTTGTATTTTAAAAAACATTACATTTTTTTCATTATTTATGATGTGTTTCTTTATTCTTATTCATTTACCTTTAACTGATTATTTGGAGTTAAACTGTAAACAGTGGTTCAAACGTTAGTTTCGTTAAACATTCAGAACCTATATATAGTTGACATTTCCATGTTGTTTAGGAAAAATATAAACGTAGGCTGTGCTACAAAACAAGCGGCTTTCTCAATAACTAATTGTAGAAAGAAAAAGCTACCACATTGTCAAAAAAAGATTTCATTTCAGATTTTTAAGGGGGCTACTAGCCCGGCCAAAAAGTGCACTTACAGCTCTTAACATATACTAATTCAGTGTGCCGCTCACAACCAAAATTGATTGGTTTCGACATTTTCCACAAAACGTTTTTGTTTTCTAGATATTTAAAGTAGATCGTTCTCAAAAAATTATATTGTGTATTTAAGTCGTACGTATTTAAGTTCGACAATTATATAGATTAAGGATTATAGATAAAGGATATGTACTCACGATTGTCCAGTGATGCTAATAGCTATTGGCATACCTGAACAGTCTCCTAAAATTGCTAAAAATAAAAAAACAAAAAAAATTAGATACAAATTGATATCACAAATAAGTCGCTCGAAATTAAGCCAATGAACTCTATGACGGGGTCATATGCGTCAAGCTTCTAAATGACTGTCACTCATAGCATGATAAATGTGTCCTCAAATTACTCGTACATCACCCAAATATTTTGACTTAACCTCAAATTACGCCTGTCAATTGGTGTAAGTAACCAATGTCTCTAATCGTACGTGATTCCAGATTATCGACTAGATGTATTAACAGACTCGACATGCAAAATTTTCAAAAGACCAGACAATTGGCGGTTAGCCAAGTCGCTAAGGTTATATTATAAAGTTAAATCGCGTCGTAAAAATATAAGTTAATTCTTACCCCAGGGTTTTACTAGTACCAAAAATTTAGTAAAATTCTTCTAACTTTTTATCAATATCCTGATGTCAAAAATAAAACTGACAGCTAAATGTACCGGGACGAAACTTATACAGTACGAAAATCACTCCAAAGTATTTTTAACATAAAGTAATTTAGTATCGCTGCTGTAATAAATTTGCGTATGTTTGTTTATAAACTGTAGTAACAGTTGTTTCAATTCATTAAACCTCTGCATATAACTATAACTAATTTTTGGCTTGCAAAAGTATAATCACATCTCTCAAAAATTAACTGATACAAAATGTTTAAATATGAAAAATCGTAGATTACTACATTTCGCTCGCTTAGTTCACAAAACCTTGTTAACAAAAACTCCACCATATCTTAGTAGTAGGCTTAGCTATCGTACGGATGTACACATCAATATAAGAAATAAAGGTCTTTTAACAGTTCCAAAATATAAAACTGCTGTATTTAAACGATCATTTTTTCATAATGCTGTTAAAGTGTACAACTCATTACCAAATTATATTAAAGATCTGCCATTCGGTTCATTCAGAAACCAATTGTATATATACCTGCTTAAATTGCAGTGCGCGGCGTGATATATGTATAGATGATTATATGTGTGTCTTTATTTTCTACATGTAATTATTATATTTTGTTTAGTTGTTTTTCATTAGTTAATGCTATTGTTATTCTGCATTTTTTTGCGAGATACCCTGGGTTGAGTGGAAGAACAGATGACAGTACCCTGTTATCTGAACTTCGCCTGTGGCATAATGTTTATTTTTCTTTCTTTTCTTTATACCAATTTATTTTTCTTTCTTTTTTTATACCAATTTCTATGTATTTGAATTATGTCAATAAAGACCAAATAATAATAATAATAATAATAATAATAATAATAATAATTCCATAAGCATTAGTTCGTAATACTTAAAAAAAACTGGTATGGCCACCACACGACTTTCCTATAAGGAATGATGAAGAAATGTATTTTTATAAGGTTATGTTGTCATAAAACCACTTTAAAGTGATATGTTTGTATTAAAAACGATTAGTAAATCGCCAATTAACCAGACTTTTGTGCCACTGGCTATTTATTTTTTCCAAAAAAAAAATCGTCGCAGACAGGATTCGAACCTAGATTATATAATTAATAAACTGTTAATGTTAGAATAAAATTTATTTGAATAAATTGTAAGGAAGAATTATCTTTATAAGAAACTGTAAAAATAATTCGAATAATTTACATTCGTACAAAATTATATAAGAAAAACTGTTCAAAATGGCGGATACACCTACTTCTAGTATCCTTATCAGATCTATCTTTTGATAAAGCCAAGAGAATATAAAAATCCAGCTTTATACCAAATTTCAAATTACCATGACTTTTGGTTCGAGAGTTATCGTGGGTACACGTTACACACAGACACCCAAATTTTTTTTGTCAAAAATACGTTTTTCTGATTCAGGAGACCTTGAAACGTAAAATTCTACAAAAAAAATTGCGATCGCTATATTTTCCTTATAGGAAAGTAAAAAGAGATATGAACGAACATTGAAAGTGACGAAAACTCGGTTTGTGACAAATCGACTACACTGGAATTATTTAGAATGTAATACAAAAATAATCTGTAAAAACCTCATTTTTTAAAATTTTCAAATTTACTTTTCAAACTATAGAATAAAAATTTATGGTTTTGAAAAAAAAACAACAAAACAACTTGTTTTTAGACTATCTGTACAGCAATTATTTTTTTTTATTTTTTACTATTTAGTAGAAACTATTAGAAACAAGTGTTTTTCATCGATTACATAAGAAATATTATATCTAGTAAAATTATTTTATTCAGACTCGTATAAATTTTACAAGGAATCTAAATAAAAATGCGTAATTCATATTTAAACAACATTTAGAAAATTTTTACTTCCAACGGTATATGTATATACAAACTTATGTGATTATTGAATCTTCTTTTGTTTGCTGTAAGACGTAGGATGCATAGATTAGCGTATTACTGCCCACAATACAAATTAACTTAAACCCACATTCTCGTTATGCGAAATTACAGACGGTCAGTTTGTCGTTTTCTCTCTTAGTGTTCTTAGGTATTTATATGTAAACTAAGTTCATTTTAAAATCGACTTTAAATATATTCGAAGTAATCAAAATTAAATCAGAAAAACCATACAAGATTTAAATTGCGTTAAAAACGCGCCAATCATTATTAATTTGCTTACTACAAAAATTGCGTTATAATTATCTGTTCTATAGTTTGCGAATAATAATAACATTAGTTATTTGTTTATTGATTATTATTTATCTATCTATGGAAAAAACGTGAAATTGCTGCTTTTTAATTTTTTTGTTAAAACTTTATCTATAATTAAACAAAACAATAAACTACACTGATTTTTGTTTAAAATGCGAATAAGAATAATAAAAATCTTTCAATTAATTATTTAAACATAGTTATTGTTTGTGTTTAGTCTATGTTTAGTAATTTAGTTATGTAAAGAGAAAAAAAAATCATGAAAATAACTAATAAAGACTTTGTCAATTATTGGATAGTAATAAAGTAAGTAAGTAAGTAATAAAAAACATATAATTTTTTTATGTTATTACATTTTTTATTTAATATTTATTATATAACTCGTACATTTTGACTTTTTGTGGTTTACCAACAATTTACAAAGGAATTGCTGAAACGATAAATTCTTTTGTCCTGTTACACTGTAGAATGTAAGTTACATTAAAAAAATTGAGTCAACGGAAAGTAAAGCGAATTTATAGCCATTTAACTCACTCAAAGTGCACGAAGTACTGATGAATGCACTTAAACGTCTCTTATCAGACAATATATGAAGATCTTAGCGTACTATTTGTGCTAGATGAAATGCATAGATAACGCTAAGAATTCATTACGCAAAAAAACTTTTATAAAATACGTTAAGAGCACAATTTATTTGCATCCTTTTTGTGTCTGCTGAATTCTTAGTCTTCCCTTAAGTAATTATAAACATGATCCTTTTTGTACTTGAAATTCAATACACAATTAACGGCAAAGTTACACTCAACGACCTCTTTAAATTATAAAATAACAACAGCAACGCTATTATTCAACATAGAAAACTGCGCTGTTATTAATTATAGATCACCTTGAAAAATGAGTATTATGTTCAGAAGTGATTCAGGCGTAATTATAAAACGTAGTTGAATTAAAGAATGATTTCAGCCTGTCTATTGAAACGATCTCAATGCTTCTATTATATTTTACATAAAGCTTCCAATTTAGTGTTGCATTCAGGTAACCACAAATATATATGTAGATATATCGTCACTTGCAAACTGTGGTACATAACAAGAATTTCAATTAATTTAGAAGTGGTATTGAAATAACGCGTTACCATTGAAATGGGATTCAATGTAGTTGCTTTTGAACAATTTCTTGTTGCAAATACTATTTGTTATTTAGACAAATAAAATTTGGTACTTTGGCGTCTGACACGATTTCAATTATCGCAATTGACTATTCAATTCAAAAATACAATCTTGTTACAGTGCTACATGCTATGACTGCGTATTGCAAATTCTTTTCTCTTCAATGATAAAGAACGTGTTAGAATTTTTATTTTATTCTAATATATTTATTAGAAACAATTAAAAAAAAAAATGTAAACAATGTTTTCAAAATATTTATTATTAAACAAAATTTATTGAAAATATCTTAGTTTAAGATGAATTATGTATGCACATACTTACATAATGTGCAATGTTACAATTTTACTAATCAAATTAAGAATTTGTTGTAATAGTTAATTTACTAAAAGGGTTCAGTTATTAAATTAATTTTTTAAAACAAAATATTTATGTAATTATTATAATTAGCTTTGAATCTTGTAATATATTTATAAAACGGGTTTAATCTAAAAGTTACAAGATTTATGAGTATTTCTCATTGTGGTACAAAACTTAATTACAATTTTAGTGTTTTTTAACTTGTTTACGTATACATATTTAAATTGTAATTTTTTTGTTAAATTATTTATTTCTTAATTCAAAATTTAAAAAAAAATAAAATTGTGTTTTAGACAATTAGTGTTTCTACTACAGACCTTCCGTACACTCTATTTTATAAAAGTATTGTAATTACAGTGCAAAACAGTAGATATAATTAAAAAAAAAAAACGTTGACGATTATTTTTAGAAATTGTATAACAATTAATTGAAATAATATCACAGAATTTCAACATTAATTTTTTTTCCTTAAAACCTTAGATTTTTAAAATAGATTCCCACCTAAAATATAATTCCCAAAACTAATAAAACTTAAAAAGCAAAAAGAAGAAAACCAAGTAGAAATATTAGCAGATTTTGAATTAAAAAAATCAAAAACATAAACTAAGACAGTTGTGCCAAAAAGTCGTCAACAGACAATATAAGATTTTTTTACCAAAAAACTTAACCCTAAAGTTTCTATAAAAAAAAAGTGAAGCAAAAAGATTTTGTTTAAAAAGTCGACACAAGTCGAATTACCTAAAAAGCACAGAAAAAAAATTTTTTAAGGTCACAACATTAAAGTGTCTAAAAGTTAAACAAAACAACGTCCCAAGTTGCATAACACATAACAAAACCAAGAAAAAGATAACAAGAAAAAAAATAAGTAAAAAAAATAAGAAACATTTCTTGTTAATCAAAGATTGCAAATCGTTCTTTATCGTATTGGAATGTCACAATGGACCTTAAAAGTTAAAGAACGGATTAAAATATATCAAGAGCAAAAGAAACCCTTAACAAAAGAAATATTCTAATAGTGACTGACAACATTGAAAATACCGACCAAACGGAATCAATTAGAGTACAACAAACAATGTTGAAGTTTAATCTAAGTTTTAGACCAAACACAACAATACAAAAACTTTCTATACTAGATTTGCTGAATAGATAGAAATAAGTCCCTCCCACTATGCATATCTGTATTCTTGGTTGCCTATAAGATAGTCAGATTATTTTTTTATTAGATTAATAATTTGTTATAGAAATGATAATCTATTAAATATTAAAAAAAAAGTCTATTCTAAAATTTTATTTTTTACCAGTGTACTCCAATTTACGTTCTGTAATACTTTGTAGTAATGCTTTTATTATAAATTTACTTCAATCAATCAAATTTCTTTATTTTCACTGACAAATAAAAAATAATAACAAACTTGAAGTTTATCTACATAAAAATTAGAATTTCAAAATAGCAATTATATTGTTTATTAAAAATCATTAAAATTGTTGTAACATTTAATTTTTATAAACTAAAACAATAAATTAGTATTACAACGTTATTACAACTTTTGCAAAGAATTTACTTTTGCTAGGTAAAAACATAGTAATAAAAGACAAAATCGGCAAAATACAAAAGGAACTACAAAAGATGAGCGACATATGGAAAAGACCGCCCTAAATATGAAGAAATGCAAAGAGAAATCAGAAAATTAAAAAATAGGAAAGCACCGGGGCAAGACGAGATCGAGGCGGAACTGCTAAAATATGGAGGAAAGCAGATAAAAGCACAGTCATTTAATCAAACAAATATGGAGACGAAACAAGATGCCAAAGGACTGGAACACTGATATAATAATCTTAATATATAAAAAAGGGGGGAAAGAAAACTGCAAAAACTATAATCATAAATGCCATACACACCCTAGAACAAATAATTCAAAAACAGTGAGAATACAAAAAAAATTCATATTATATTTACAGATTTCAAAATGACCTTTGATTCAGTGAGCAGAAAAGAACTAATAAGAGAACTGGAGCACTTAGGAATACTACTATTAACATTGTTAAAAATGACCCTAATAAATACAAATACGCATGTGAGATTCCAAGGAGCAACAACAAACTCTTTTGTAATAAATAAAGGAGTGAAATAAGGAAACTCCTTATCTCCATCCATATTTAACCTAGTACTAGAAACCATTATACGAAGAGCTAAATTAGATAGAAAAATATCATGGCCAACCAAATACAAAAAAATAATAGCGTACGCAGATGATAGATAGTAAGGAAAATATTACAACAGCTGTAGACCAACTAGACAAAGAAGCAAAAAAATTTGGTATGAAAATAAATGAAGTAAAAACAAAATACATAAAGATAGGGAAAGAACACGAGCACGCACAAAATTACTTAAAAATACATTTTTGAGAGTCGACTGCTTTAATTACCTGGGAGTCACAATGAGACAAACCACGCAGAATAAAGTGAAACAGAAATTGCGAAAAGTAAATTAGGCATACGGCAGAAATAAAAGTCTACTAAAAAGCAAAATGTTAAATAAACCAACAAAAATAAAAATATCTAAGACCCTGATACGACCCATCATAACCTATGCGTTGAAAACAATAGCGATAATAAACAAAAAAGAAGATCATAGAACGGAAAATTATGAGAACAATATTAGAACCAAACACAATAAGAGATAGAGAAATAAGAGCCTTAGTGTCATGGTGCTATATAGGTTATTTAAGATAGACTCGATGTTGCAATATCCTCTGTTAAGTTTCACTGCAATTATAATGTTTACTTTTTGACTTGATCTCTTCATTACTATATTTAATATATAACGTCTCATCTGTCTTCACAACATCTTCCAAATATTTTACTTCCACCAGTTTCACCTATAATTAAATTGATCTAATTAAGAACAACTATACGTTAAACTTTTCAAACTTACCATCTGGGGAATTTGCTAAATAACCATATTCTTTACTAATAAATAGAGCTTTTTAATCTATTACCATATTATTCTCCATTAGGTATCACTTTAGCAACTAATCGGTGCAGCAGACAAAAGTTTCGCTTTTAGATTTGTTTTTTAAATTAAAACATAGTGCATATAATATAAAAATTTACTATTGTTTATACTTGAATGTTTACGTAACACAATTAAACTAATTCAACAACGAAATAAAAATTCATTGCCAACTATAACTTCTTCTGTGAGGTCTGTTTGCCACATTTCTTGTTCTAGTTTAATCACATGCTATATAATTTTTTTCCAATTATCTGCAGAAACATTAGCTACTGCTTCAAGAAATAGATTTTTAACAACTTTCCCTTTCATTGCTGCCCATATTATTTGAATGGGATTCAACCCACAGTGATACGGTGACAATCAAAGCACAACTTGTTTACTGGCTTTTGCCATTTTATCTACCACTGACTTTGTTGCTGAAAGGTTTTTCTTGACAATAAGTACTAAAAATTCTGTTTTAACCATGTCTTCCTCAAATTCAATCGATTTACTTGTCAAACAATTTTGTATATCAGCTTTTTTAGTTGCAGAAGTTGGATTTTTTTACTTTTCTGCTATGGTATTAACCATGATCTAACACTATTATAGCACCTTCTTCTAAGTTACTTAGCATCGACTCAAACCAGTTTTGAAATACTCTAGAATTCGTTTCTTCATGGTAGTCGATGTTTTTTTTTGATCGAAAATAAGAAACTATTTTCAACAGATCTTGTATCTGATCCTATATGTAACAAAATTAATCGTTTGCCTTTACCAGAAATAAATAATCCAGAAATTAAGGCTTGCCGTGCTGTTTTAATTGTCATATCTGTCCAAATTGTTGTAGTAACATGACCAGCATTAACCCAAAGATTCGTCCGAATAATATATTTTCATGCCCTCTTTCTTATACTTTCTTATTTCCTGAAGGAATCGTCTTCTCCATGCTATGATAAAATTATTTTTTTGCTATTTCTTTTGCTGTAGCTATAAAATAACGTATATTACAAACACACTACACTTTCGTTTGTTTAACTAACCTAAACCCAATTTCGTTCAATAGTGTTCGTAACGTACTTTCTTTAAAGTTTGGCAAATTCTCATCTTCAATAATACAAGTCATAACTTTTTTTACTGTTGGTTGTTCATTACATAAAAGGAAAGAATACACAATACGTCTTAGGGCAATTTTCATTCCATCAGTAACATTATCTAATATTGGTCCTAATCTACGGTACACTTTCGGAAAATGCAGTACGTGATCTGTGTTGTATTCAGTTGGCAGGTTGCATACAGTAGATGTAGAAACAATTGGGTAAATAAGTAAAGTTAATATAAATCTTCACATATAAGTATATAAAAGACGCAAATAAAATAAAGCGTTACGTTACCGGCTGCTGTAGCTGTAAATTTAGTATGATCTGTATTCGGATTGCTTCGTTTTATAGATATTTAGCTTACTTTCTTTATCATATACTGATAAATGTTTAGTTTTGTTTTTTTATTGGCAAAAGATTAATAATAATGTATTAGATAACCTATCAAAACCTTGTTTTGACAGTTGGTAGATATTTTAAAAGAAATTATTTCTTACCTTGATATCAACAATATTGGATTGTCTTTCAAAAGCTTATTTAAAAAAATTAATTGTGTACACAAAAAATACTGATAAAAGTTAACGAAACGCTAAAATATTAAAATTATTAGTACACAATAACTTCGCGGAGTGAATCAAACTTTTAATGTAATTTTGCTGCGTACTTTGAACTAACAAGTTACAAAAACATTTGTGGGAGGGATCTATTTCTATCTGTTCAGCAAGTCTAGTATAACTCCAACAATGATCCACATAGTTACTAAAAAATAAAGAATAAAGATAGTGATCAAACAGCTAACCAACATTTAAAAAAAAAGAAAAAACCAAAGCAAACAATTGTCTTAAAAGATAGAAAAAAAAGAATAAAAAAGACAAAACAGAAAGAAAGCAGACAGGCGGAAAAAAAACAAGAAAAGATGTAGATGATTTATTCTTCTCTCCGTAGAAGAAACGAAAGAAGCGACCAACTTTTCAATGGCCGATCAAGCGCCTAAAATAAAAAAAGAAAGAGAAAATATATATTTCAGTTTAGAACAAATATGTACCAAATGCTGAGTTTACTACAAGACTTTAATGTTGACAAACGGAATAGAAAATTTAAGATAGATAAACTAAATCCAAAAGCAAAAAAAAAGAATTCTATAAATGACGTACCTATCTAAAAAGGTTGACTTAGCGGTTATAACTATATACAAACGTAGAGATAATCTGTTCTGAAATGAGGCAGAGAAACAAATTTAAAAAAAATTACTAAAGAATTTAACAAAAAAAAAGAATATCGGAGAATAACAGATATCACAAAACAGAAAACTAGAAAGGAAACTAGGATTTATGATGCTTGCGACGCCGATGAAAAAAAAAACAATTAGAAAAAGGTGACAACAAAGCACAATAAAAAATGTCGAAACAAGTAGGTGTTGACGAAAGAGATGCTTATCGTTATGCTTATACTCGTTTGCATCAGAAAGAGAAAAAACCTAACTTTTCTAGCACCTTTAGAACTACAAGGAACACAAGTATTAGAATTAGAGGTAGATACAGGAGAAGGAAGTGAAAAAACATTAAGACATATAACCGGATTAGACAAGGACTGACGATCATAGTGTTCACTTGCGTTTACCAAAGATGTCTCAAAAAAATTACTTGAGAAGATGGAAGTTTGTTGAAACTTTAGATTAACCGAGCTGTCTTCCTTACGTCACTAATTTTTTAAACATATAAATCAGTGTTAACGCAAAGCCTAACTGATAAAAAGGAATGAGATTACAACGCACGATCTTAAGTTTTATTTGATCAAATATGATCAAATGACTTCGGTTTGTTTTAAAAACAAGAAGAACTTTGCCAGACAAAACCTCAAAAATTGAAAGAAAAAATTGATGTTGTCATACACTACGAGACAAGCCCAGTTTGTCAATCTAATGAAGAAATTTCACAAGTACAAAAAGATTTTTACCAAAAAAGTCACGTTTTAGTTCGCGAAGCTCATTTCTAAATAGATTCTAAAGAAATAAGAAGTCGTGGTCTTTTATCTAAAGAATACATATCTAACACAATAAGATACATAATAAAACAAAAAACTAAGTAACTGTAAAGTCTAACTCCAAACATCAATATTCCAAACAATCTGAAAGTAATAAGGTCAATAACCAAATCAAAGTATTTGCAATAGCTATAGTTTCATGTCGGACACACAACAACTAATAATCTAATAAGCGGAAAGGTTTAACCGATGTAGCCAAGTTAATCCTAAAAAATCAAAACACAAAAGCCAACGTACCACGGAGAAATAGTAAAAAAACTACTACACTACGCAACTGCAAAGTAAAGTTCGACAACAAGATTAAAAAAAGTAAAGCAAAACCAATAATAAGTAAAAGAATAAAAAAAAAAGGAAACAATTATAATCGCACTAAGAATAATCGAGTCCCACGTTTGGCACCAATACTAAGCCAAAGAACGATCAATTACCACTAACTTAATCACCCCCAAACAAAACTGTGGCAGCTCAGAACTTTGCAAATTAAGTAGCAAGTAGGTAACTAATAAGATTTAGATTGTGTCGATTATAATTTAATTAAAAACGGAAAAAATATAAACTACAAATAACTGTTTTTACCAAACTACGCTTAAAGTAGATAGATTGACTAACACAACTCTTACAACGAGTATATTTATTTTAACGACAACATAAAAAAGAATAAAGCGCAAGTAAAATAAAAAATATATAACAACTAATGTTTTGCAAACAATATCACAGTAAAACTTGTATTAACAAACTCTTAAATTAACAATTTTCAAACATAAGCAGTAAATGACTTTTATTCACACTCTCAGTTAGTAACGTACAGTTTTCCGAACCTCTTAAAGGTTGGTAAGTGAGCGGTTTCCATGGTTAAAAAAAAACGAGTATGTAATGAAACTTCACGGTCAGTAATGTACACTTTCCGAACTTGTAATTTGTGTGTATTTTGTTTTAACTAATTTGATAAAATGACAATCATAAATTAAATACGTATATGTCAATTGTGAAGTGCCTACTATGTGTTAATATTTTACCGAAATAAACGATAATATTTTGGAAGTAGGTTTTCATTTATTTTTTATTAGTTTTATGTTATTTATTTTATTTAATGGCTGATTGTGAATAAAATTGTATACAAACCTTGCCAAAAGTGTTCTATTTGTCTCGAGAACTAGTTCACTTCGAGGTTATGCCTCTCGGTAAACTATAGTTCTCTCGACAGAAATGGAATACTTTCCGCCTCGGTATGTAATCTACTATTACGTTGCATTCAGTAAATTAAAGTTAGTAAATACAAAAAAAAATTAAATTATTATGAAATTATAGTGATTACATAATAAAATAAAGCGCATCGTTTAAAACTTGTTTCATAAATACTTCAAGGTTGCGTATGTTAATCGTGATAACAAGCGTATATGTCAACTCGTTCGTGCATACGACCGACACCAAAACAAATAATTAAATAAAAGAAACAAGGTAGTTACTGATTGTTTCTACATATGCATAATATACAATCTCAAAGTTGGATTTTGATTCAAAAAGAGAGTGAGAACAGAGAAATTTGATTAAGGAGTCAGTGAATTTACAGAGTATTTAAGGCCTCTAAGGAGATCTACAAAATTTTGTTGACGCGCCTAACTATAATTTAAATAGACAACCCATTTTACATTCAAAATGTACAGTTTTTACTATGCAGATGGTACTGTAAAATCAGTAAAATGACAAACACCTTTTCATAATCCTCTTAAAGGTTGTGACAATGTAAAATTGTAAACTGATACTTGTAACCGGCTTTATAAACGTTTATATAAATACCTAGGTAAAAAAACCAGCTAAATCAATGCTAGTGATTTCTTATTGGTGTTAAAATAATATAAGTATAACTTGTCAATTATTATCAATCATATAAGTAAATAGAGAATACTAAATATGATTCCGGACTTACGCACATAAAACTTTAATCCTTTTAAGATCTATGTTTACACAACCATTACTTTAAAATTTTACCTGAATCCCTACTAAATAAGCAGACGTTCCTAAAAAAAAATATATTTTAAAAATGTACAATACTAACAGAAATATTTTTGCAAGAAGAGGAATACTAAGAATTTCCTATTCATTATATAAGAATTTACTGTAATTGCAGAACTATTAGTCTTTGAGTAATCAAGTACAGTTTTTATGTTTTGGATATGACAGTTGAAGAGTATAATGAAAAATCTACTCTCTTTACTTTCCCATAAGAAAAGTATAGCGATCGCAATATTTTTTTTGTGGGTTCTTCGCACTCACAATAAATCCTCAATGTTTGTAGAAATCGTGTATGTTGAAATTAATGAATCATTTTTTTTCCTAAGCACCTATCGTGAATACACAAACACAAACTGTTAAATAACTACAAGTTTTCAATTATATTATAGAATTGAACCTTCTTTAAGCTATCTCATTTTTTTTAAGAAAGCGTTAAATATAAATGTGTTTTTTTTGTGTTTTTAAGAAATGCGATTAGAGTTATTTTCTCGATTTCAAAATGATAAGGAAACAAAAGTGGAAATATTTGTCCTTCTTACCTAAATAGACGGACAATATCAGTTATGTTTGTATAACATCTATTTCAATAAATTATTTGAGTCTTGTAAGTTTTATGTCAAAACTGATAAAATTTGAAAAGGATAAGGTTGAGACAAAAGCAAGTGGTTTCCTGTCCCATTTGTAATCCTTTGAGTTTTGTTTATTATGTTAATATACTAATTATTATTATTATTAACTATGTACTTATAAAAACTTTTGTCGTTTCAACTTCTAAGCTTGCATGTTTAAAAACTGTAATAGAATTTTTCAAAAAACAAATTAAAATACTAAATTTGTATAAAAATATGTTTCAATTTTAATTAGGAATTTTTAAATCAAAAGAAAAGTACATTATAAAATCCCGAAAATATATTATGTAACAATAATCGTTATGAGGTGTTCTTCAATAACGACTTATTTTGCCTTTTTTACGTTATTTGGTTAACGAATAATTAAATAAAATTATCAATTGTAGTATAACAGTTTTAGATAAAAAACTAAATTTAATTTAAAATCAATGGTTTGTTAATGCAGTAAACATTCATATATAAACAAATGCTTTTCTATTTTTGAGATATGAGCAAACTCAGTTTGCAAAAAAATTTATTTATAAAATATTTTATTATTTTGCTTGTTTTTTAAAAAAATAATAATCTACTTGTTTTTTCTTTCAATTTTTACACTTGCTATTTATAAAAAAATACAAACATTTCAAAATAAATTTAACAAAAGACTGTTTATTTATTAGATAATCCGTTTGTGTTGAAGAGTTTTAACTTTTAGTTAGGTACCTAAAATTTGCTTTAGGGGCATGTTGATGGTTTAGTTGCCTATCCGTTCAATGGTTGTATCGAAATAGTAATTGAAAATTTTTGAAAAAAAAAACTTTCGACATAGATTACGCTTCCAAAAATAAATATGGACAGTTTGGCAATAGATGATGGTATTCATTTTTTGCACAGAATTTGACCTACGCATTAAAATTTTGGCTTTTTGCTACCTTTTGTTCAGTATTTTAATTAAATGATTTCGCTAAAAATACGATTTAATCAAAAAATAAACATCATTTTTTAATTTTCGATGCGTACGTCAAATTCTATAATGTAAAATAACAAATTGTAATAGCGATCTCATTTTCTAAATTATTGTTTTTGTCGTAAATAATGTCGAAAATTTCGCATAACTTTGTAAGTATCGACCAGTACGAACAAGCTATCCTTAGAGGCCTTAAACCCGCGTACTTCAAATTTTGATAATTCAAAAGGATCACAAAATTGAAAGTGAACCGTTCATTTATGTTTTAATTATCACTATGAGATAAACACAATGTTAAATAACAATTACCTATAAAAAGTAATTCATATGACACTATTAAAACGGGTTTATAGACATATAAAATAAAAACTTTTATTTTTTTAAGTAATAAGTAAAACACTTAATTTACTATTATATTGCTACTATTTAAAGTAAACCTAATTATTTAAATGATTTAGTTATTGTTAATTAAAAAGAAATAAACAATATTATCACCATTTTGACATAAGAAGTTTAGGAATTATTACAAGCGATTGTGTTATTTCAAAAGTATAGTAATTTACTTAATGCGGATCATAAATAATTCAGTTTAAAAACTTATTATATAAATGCTTACATGGCTATAAGTGTAAGAACCCATCCTCTAAAGTACAACGTTGATCATAAATGCCATTTGTTAGACATCCCACTTTTTATTGGTTTTGTCATAAGTGGTATAAGTGAATGTAATTTCTTAATTTTTGTAAAACAAATCAAATTTTAATTAATGTTTTTTAAACATAAATAAATTTAAACAATTTTATGTTAAATAAACCGTTAATATATTTGATAACATTATTTTATTTATTTAATTTTGTAATTTAAACTTTATGTTTAACGCTACAAAATATCGTTTTACATATAGTTCATTTTATAAACAAAATACACAATTATGTATGTAGGTACATTATTATTAAAGGTTGTTATGTTGTTTATGCTTTAAAAATAAGCAACCAAATAATAGTAGTCAGAATGCTTATAGAAGTAACTGTATATGTGATTGTCTGAAGGTTTTATTCCAGAAGGCGCCTCGATAGCGGCCGTTCAAAGTTACGCCACACACTTACGATAGATTGCACCCAAAAAATTTACGAGCGACTCTTCGCAGGAAAACTTTTTGCGTGCATGAGGATCCATGACGTCATAACGTCTATCAACACCTTCTGTGACGTTCCAAGATCTAACCTCAAATAAATAAAAACGAAAATGTTTAAATGCAGCTCTTGTAATAAAATATACGGGTCTAAAAAGACACTAAATAAACATGATAGAGAAATGCATAAAATATTTCAAGAAAAAGTTTACGAATGTCAAATTTGTGACGTGTCTGTAGTTCAAATTGAAAAATTAAACAACAAAATCATACGGAACATATAATTATTAGAACTATGACTCTAGTTTTTGTATATAAGCTAAAATAATCTCTCACATAAAAATTCATAAAAAAAGAATCTATGGAAAAAACCTTTTATGTCCAATTACTGAACGTGAAGAGATTTTTAGTAAATATACAACTTTGCACATTCATTTATCAGAAATCCTTAACATAATCATCAAACAAGAGAAATATAAATTCAAAACCAAAATTGGTAAGCTTTTTATTAAAACCTTTGCGATTTAAATTCTATAATTAAGTTGGTACATTATGTTAAAATCATAACTTGAAATGATTAGAACTTCAATTAACGCTTTCAGGTGTTGAATTTATTATTTTTTTACATTAGGTAGGACAATATTGACTTATTTGGAACCCTGTCAGTTTTCTAAAAGTGTTATTTTATTTTTTTTTGTAAACTAAAGTTTAGTAATACGGTATAATCCAGCATACCTATTAGTACTATTAATAATTATCTTAAATGGAGGTCGAGATAGCCACTGAAGACGTTTATAGTTGCCCACCGCATAAATTTAAATTTTCGCGGTTGATTAGCAACGTCATGGATCTTCATGCACATGAAAAAAGTTTTCCTGCAAAATTTTAAAAATTATACTGTCTTATAGAAAGGAATATGTAAGCAATGCAAACATGTGTATCCAATTTGGAGAAAAAGCGAATTGCAATGAAACAAAAATTGAATCAAAAACCTGTTGGATTGTTTTAATTTAATGTTAATATTTTAATTTTACCTGACTGTACTTTGATAACCTCACCTGACCTATTCTTTTATAATATTCAATCGTAATACCATTGTAGTATATTTTTAAATTTACTATCTGATTCAATTACTTGGTAGTAATTTCAATGTTATCTGTTTAGTTCAAATTTGTTGTTAAAAGCGTTAACTGCGAAGCTTTATAACAATTTTTAGTTTATTTTATTCTTGTGATGTCAAATCTGTATTTTAAGATGCCTGGTAACAGGTGCTACTACATAACTTGCATGAAAAGGATAATCATTTTTTCGCATTTAACAATGTTCAAATTTTTCCGGTTAATGATCGTTTGGAAACATGGATTATCAATACAGATAATGTAGACATAGAACATGAAAAAAGTAATAAAAATAAAATTATTACTGATGAAAAAAGCACTTTTGTTAGACACTTTACTTTTTTTAATATGTTTTGAAATTCTTTTTTTATACTACTATTCAATAGTATCTGTCATATTTTAACAACCCCTAATTACTTAATTTTTTTCACACAGTTGTATAAATTTTGGATACATAATCAAGGAATCATAATTTATAGTATAAAAGAACTGGTATGGTGACCACACGACTTCCCTATAAGGAATAATGAGGAATGTCTACATATTTTTTAAGGTTATGTTGTCATAAAACCACTTTGAATATGTACATGTTTGTACTTTCTAGCATGCTATAATTTTTTTGACATTTTTGTCCTCGATTTGATTGAGGTAGTTCTACCAGTCTACAGAAAACTAAAAAAAAGATATTTATAACCATTCTCATCTTTACCTAAAGCTTGTACAATACCAGCATACTAATTAATTTTATAAGCATCTTCAAGCAGTTCGTAGGTAACATTAGCAACTACCATTTTTTTTCTGATAACCAACTGATACACAATATTTTAATAATTCTAAATCTTTTAAAGCTTGAAACAAATTTTCTGAAAATTTTATTTTTTTGCATGCATCATCCCAAGTAAATAAAGATCTCATTAACTCATCTGAAGTAATGTTTAATTTTTTTAAGACTTTATTTAACATCACAACATCGTAAAAAGCATCATGCGCTTTAGCATTATTTATTTCTAACTCTTAAACAAGATTTTCTAATTTTTTATTTCCTTTCTTAGTTTTACCAGTTACAAGGGTAACCAAAGAGCGTACAAAATGTTGAATGCAGAATGAAGAAAATAAAAACGTAATCAATAAAGTATTTGCAATATACGATTATATTCATATAGCTAAAAGCATTCGGAACAATATGCTAAACGGAGACTTTCAATTAAAAGATGAAAACGGAAAATTAAATAAAATAATTTCTTTTAATGACATTCGTGAAGCTTTCAAAATTGACAAAAAGAACACAAAATGTAAAACCTTCTCAAGTTAACAGACGCCAACTTTAAACCAGTGATGTGCTGCTAAAATTCTAAGAACCGGCTCGCACATATTTACCCCCCACCTTCCGGTGAAAAAAAAATTATTTATGTAATTATGCTCATTTTATTTTATAAATTAAAGACTACAAAAATAAATTACTTCTTTAGAAAAAGATCTCAAATTTCATTTTGGTTATCCGTAAGTGAAATTGTTGTGTTGTGTCGTACTCGGTATCGTCAGCTGAATGTTTTAAGAACCACCTCTACGACCTTTTTTTTAACAACTGGCTCTCCTGAGCCGGTGCAAACCCATAGCAGCACATCACTGCTCCAAACTCGTTTTAAAAAATAAATGTAAAATTGGCTATGCAAATCCTGAGCCATTTAGTAGCTGCGGCAATTAGAAGTTGTATAGAAGAGAAATTACAATTACCACGGCTAAAAACACAGCCGAGTTTAATCAACAGTCGACGACTTTAGGATAAGAATCCGTACAAATCCGCATTGTCAGAAGAAAACTACTTAGGAATGATAACTTTAGAAGAAGGTGAGAAATATTTATCTAGGCTATATAAAACTGATCATAAAACTGAAAATACAAGCAGACCGCTTTGCTTTGATGGATTTATTAAGGCTCTTGAAAGAAAATTACTTTTATATAAAGAACAGAAAGAAAAAAGCATGAAATTTATCGTAACTAATAGACTAAATCAAAATGCACTTGAAATTCTATTTTCAACATATACACAAAAAGAAGGATATAATTGAAATCCCACAGCCAGAAGCTTCAAAACCCTTTTTTGTAATAACGCGAATAACAGCCTCATGAAACTGTTCAATTCGTCAAATTGAACACACTTTTGTTAAAGAAGATATTGAGAAAACAGATGTTTGTAAAGATTACTTTGAAAGCACTGAAGACATTGTTGTGAGTTCAAATAATTAGCTCTCTAAAGAAAGTTTAGAAAATTGTGCTATAATATATTTTGCAGGATATTTAGCAAAAAATTGTATAGATAAGTTTAATTGTAATGTATGTGCATCATTTATGACACAAGATTCATTTCTTTAAGACAAATATGAAATACAAAAAGGGTTGAAAGCGCCAACAATAAAATTTGCTGAACTTAAAAATTACAGTTTAGAAATTTTTGAAAAAGTGTCAGAATGTGTATATTACGACGAACAAGTTAAATCAAAAATAATAAAAATCATAGAAGCTTCTACAAATGAATTCTTTAAAGGTTTCGATAGAAATTGTTATAAACACAAATAATTTGTATTTAACTTGTTAGTAAGTCGAAAAAAGTTAAAAAATTTCAGTTTCTGCTTCAACAAAGTAAACAAACGGGAAACTCAAAAACAAATTCAAAACTGAGAATTCTCGAACATAAATAGACAGTACCGCACTGAAGTACCATTTTCCGTATTTATAGTACTGCCATGGTTATTATTTCCTTATTTGGTTTAGGTATTAAAAAATGTTATCAATTACAATATTCTTAAAAATATGTTTTTGAAGTATAACTTGTTACTATAGTTATAAATAAACATTATAATAAATTATAATATATTAATTATAATAAATTTCTATTTAATTGTACTTAACTAACCACATTTCACAAATGTAATCACCTACATGTTAAATTAATTTTTTTTAGATATCTTTACTTTATGTATAGAAAATAATATTGAATGATTCATTCAATAATCTAAGCCCCTAAGGTTAAAAATGTAATCAGTTATTTAGAAGCAATTTTAAAACTAATGCAAAATAAAGATATGTATGATTGAAGAAAACTTCTGTCTAGCACATAAAACTGCTAGTTTCAAATTTTTGCCATGTTGTATTGCTGCGCCGTCTATTGGCCGTTTTATACATTAAAATTTCGTTTCCATTTACTAACAATAGAATAAGCAGTCTGACCCCTCTTATTGTTTACAACTCAAAAATCAACATATGAAATTAAATTAAATTTAATAAAAGAAAATTTAAATTTAAATTTATAAGTAGATTTTTATAGTTTTCTTTAATTTTTTGCATAAATAATGTAACTTTACTGTTTTACGATAATTTCGTTCTTTAATGTATATAAAGATACAGATAATTGTTAATTATTGTAAATATATTTTTAGCATTTGTTTAAGATTGAATTTAGTGTATATAAAAATACACAATTAATATCACAAAACTATATACACTCTATCTAATCGTTTCTTAAATTAAAGACAATTAATAATTGATATATTATATTATTATAATATTTAAAATACAATCAAGCAAAACTATTTATAAAAACGCGTCAACAGCTCAACTTTCCAAAAGAGCTATCTCCATCTAATGTGATTTATGTACCATAATCTATTTACGTGTGCCTGTATTCTCACTTCAAATCTCTTAGGAAAAAGATATCGACGCAAAAAGCAAAGATTTCATCAAGTCAGCCTTAAATGATTTTATGAAAGAACTTTTGCAGCTTGAAAATTCAGGCAGATGCGAAAAACACGAAAGAATGATAGAAATCTCGCACTCCCATAATAAGATAAACAGAAATTGCTTTTGTTTGCGGATCTGAATTATTAATAATACGGAGACGAAGTAATTTTATCAAAAACTTTTTACTGTACATACAAAAAATGTCGTATAGAATTGTAAGATGAACTACTAAATCACTGCTTTATTTTTCTATTCATGATTGCACATATATATTTTATTCTGCAGATGTGAACAACCGGTTTTTTTTGTTTTTCTTGTTATTGTACATTTTATATGTATAAAAAAACGTTGTGTGTATTGGTTTGTAAAGAATTGGTGTTAAAAAGCAATTTTTACGCTGAAATATTTTTATGTAGTGTTATAAATTTATTAATAATGTATTTACTTGATTGATAGTTTTTATTTTATTCTAAGCATATTTTAGTTTTTTTTTAAATGTTTTAAAAATGTATATAAAATTGTTAAAGTTTATGTCAATGTTGTACTTTAAAAAAATAAGAAAAATAATAACTAGTATATTTATAAAAAGTATCAAATATATGTCAAATCTTTTACCACCCGATGCCACAACAAACAATTGCAATCAACTTAAACACAATCTATGCAATTTGTTAAGAAAATTTTCAACGGACCGTGTGACATCGATATGTACCCATTGAGATGTTCAGATGCTCGTTACTTTTTTATTTAAGTTCTCGTTTAAAGACTGAGAGCAGTTCAAGTGTCAAAGAAGTGCGCCTTTTGAAAGTAGATCCAATATCTCATTTTAGACACGTTTGCAGTAATGGCACAATTTATTATATAAACTCGGTACGTTATACTCTTTTGTGTAACAATCCTTTTCTAACATTCTTTAAAATGACTGTGTTTCAGTTAAGCTTGTAACTCAATATTCGAAAAATTGGATTTATCTGTATTGAATCACAAATTCTCAATTTAACAAAGAAGAAGTTCACACCTTCAAATAAATCCTTATTTAACTCTATTTTGCACTTATTCGATTGTTGAAAATTGCCATTTCTTTTGTGCGCTTCGAAAATAAAAACTAATTTTGCATTGTTAAAAATTTATTATGTATTAGGAATGAAAATCTTATTTTGTTTGAAACAAAGAAATCAAGATTATATTGTCAAAAATAAATAATCTTTAAAAACAAGTTACCACATTTACCAGTAAAAAATATCGGTGTTACTAAAAAAAATTAACTCATAAACACATAAAAACTGTAAATAAGGAATATTACACCATAAACATTGACTTTTGATACAAACATTTGTATAAGTCTAAATTTTGACAATTATTGTACTTTTCGTTGCGCAAATTGATTAAATTGGTAACTTGTAATAAAATATATAAACGTATAATAAAAAATATAAAAATACATTTATCGAAAGCAAAAATAGTTATTTTACCACGACAGCAGTCGAAACACAGACCTCTAAATGTGAGCCTGAATGAAAATAAATAAACAGGCGTGAATTCCTTTAATTTATTTGCAAGTATAACATAATACACTAACTATTTACATTAAAGAAAAACTGAACATTATTTGAATTAAAACAATATATGGATTAAAACAATATTTGTAATAAAATATTTGGATTAAAACATATTAGGGCACCAATCACCTTGAAATTGGTGATAAATAAAAGCATAAAATCTTATACCTAATTATTAATTGACATCAAATTCAAAAGTAACGTTTAATTTGTTACGGAGTATGTATTCCGAAAAGTTTTTGAAAACACAATTTAATTAATATGAATGTAAAATATAATTAGTAGCATAAATTCCAGTTAAGTCACCATATATGATATGACGTTATCTGATATCTTCTATTTTTAGCACATTCTTTGTTGAGTTGATAAGATTCTTGCATATTATAACCAATCAAACGAATGTAGATTGAAAGCACAAATGCAGGCATAAAACCAAAATATAAATCCAATGAATAATAAACTCCAATAACGCAAAATCCAGTAAATAAAGAACAAAACCAAAAGACGAAAAGACCCAGTAAAAAAAATCTTAATATAAATAATTAGAATGGTTTTTAAATGACATGAAGTACTTACGTTACATCTAAATGCAACGGCCTTGAAATAAATTCCTTTGTCTAAATGTATTGCGTAACATTGTGAAATCACTAAAAATGTTGAATTCAATAAAAAAATTATATCAAAATAAAGGTAAACTCACTAGCAATTGGTTGGAATAAATAAAAATGATTTTGTATGCGTTTTTACGCCATAATTAAGTAAAATTTGTCTTCCTTGAATCACACGCGTGAAAGACCAAAGATGGCTCAAAACGGAAGTGCCACTTTGAGTCGATTACTCAGTCATTTCGAAACACGACGCGACGTTGCCAAACTGAATAAATTTACGTGCAATATTAGTTGCAGAAAATGAACGAATGTAAAACTGAACCTTAAATGTAATGAACTCTAACGGGGCGTTACACACCCCCTCCATAAAATTTGAAATCGGAAGGTTTCAAACTGCAAACTGCAGAACAAAACAAGAAACGCAAAAATTAACAACAAACGCAAAATAAACGAAAACAAACGCAAAATAAACAACAACAAACGCAAAAAGCAAATCTCGCAACATCGTTGCACAAAAGTCAAATTCCAAAACTTATTTCCTAAACAAAATTAAAAAAATTTTGACTTTTAATAGGAACTGAGAAACATTGACTGACACGATGTTTCTCAAAACTTAGTTTTTTGAAGTACATTTGGGACAGTCTCTAACTGTAACCCCAGAATATCCACAAAAATAACAGAATTTTCTTTGACTTTGCGAGCAAGTATGAAACGAATGACCTGTTCCACCACAATTATAACAAACCGTAGTTGATTTGGCAGTATTAACTAAAATAGGTTTCGAAATTGATTTATTTTTAATAGTCGAATTTTTATTAGAATTGGTTGAATGAACCTTAGGTTTTTGAAAAAACGTTGATTTGGGTTTTACACCAGAATCTTTAGAATTTACTTTGGAATCAATTGTCAAAGTCGGGTTAATTTGAGAATCTGTTGGCTTAACAGCTTTCAAAGCCTTACATAAAGAAATTAATTGAGGAATAGAAGTAATAGTCTTCTAAGCAAGTTGAGACGCATAATAAAATTGCAAATTTTGTTACAAGCTTTAGGTCTTACAAACTTTGCATGGCCAACTCACACACTCGGAGATAGGGTGAGGTTCAAGTGAATAATAATTAAGGGCGCCAGACCATTTATAATTAACACTTCTGCCTCGATCAAGACAGACGGTCCAAACTTGTAACGAATTTTGAGGTTCGTAATCCTTGTTACTCAGGTGTTCGGGTAACCACAATTAAAAGAGAAAGGTATGTTACCATAAAAGCAAGATTAACAAGTATAAAAACTTTAATTTAGTAACGTAGAATATTAACAAAACTATATTTAATTTTCAATTCATAAATGCCAAAAGTATCGGCAACACACAATACATAGGTTAAGTTGAAGCAAATAGCGAAGAAAATTTCGTAATAAATATCGTTTGTACGATACACACAAAATAAGTAATGAAATTATCTTAATGGTATTGCAACAATAATCGTAATTACGGAAATTAACATAAACAAAAGTTCCGTGAGTGACTTTTCTGACAGCGAAAAAATAATTAAATAAACTTACCCACAATCCAGTACTTACTTGAGCGGAGAAAACGTTTTCCCCGGTAAGTGAGCCTGGAATAAATTTGCGTAGCAAATCGTGTCAACACAATGACTTACGAAATCAAGATCTACAAAATTGTTAATTACTGCTAAAATAAAGCACACATAACATAACCCGATTATCGAATGCTGTTGTACACATTCAATGAAAGTTGGTTTCGCAGGTGTTTGCCGCATGAGTAGGATCTCGAAGAAAAGTTCTTGTCTTCGGTTTTTTTAGTTTTAAACGTAGGCCTTATAGAGTTATACTCGTCCCATGAAGGTATTTATCGATATTAATCCATCATTATTCTTTATTGAATAGAAACATGTGGCCAAAACGTGGCGGAACGGCTATCAAATTAAGGAGAAATTACAAAAAAATTCTAACAAAACGGATAATTATTTTAAAAACGTAATGAAGTTATAATTTAATTTCCATTACAGAGGATGTTATTCAAAAATTTTTCTTTAAGCGAAACAGGCCATTTTATGCAGTTGTCAGCTTAACGACTTTGTCGTAAAATGACAGTCACGAGAAAAGATCGACAGAGGACGTCAAAACCGGAATCTAATTTTAATTTATTAAACAGGGTATTACGTTATAAAAATTTTGCACGTAACAATTTATTTTAACAATTTTTATTTGTTCAGTTAAGGCATTGAAGAAATGTCTAATTGTGAGAATTGATTCACCATTTAAGATATTAAAACAGTCGGAGACTCTTTAACTAATTGCTTTCGAGATTTTATCTCAGCTAATCAATTTTCATTGTAATCTTCGAGTAAGAAATCTTGTTTCAATTTAAGAACCAATTCATCCCAAGAATTAACAGTAGGGCGAACAGCACGATACCATGATAAACCAGAATCAGCAAAAATATCAATTGCATTATCAAATAATTCCTGAGAACTAACTTTACGCGCAACTTTAAGTTTATTACAACGTTGAACAAAAGATAAAACTGAAATATCTTTAGGATTTCCAGTAAACTTTAACTGCCATTTATAAATTGGTAAACGACTACTCGAAGATGGAAAAGTTTGCAATAAATTTGAAAAATCGTTACTTGAAAATGTAACTGAAGGAATAGAAGTATTCATATTAGTCATAGTCGGAATTGAAGTTGTTGGAACATTAATGTCAACAGAAGAAGTAACTTGAACAGAAGTAGATTCATGCTCAATAGCCTCAACAAAATAATTAAAATCAGAAGATAATCCTTGTGTTCCGTCAACACTCTCAAGCAAAACTAATGAATCAGTAACCACACGTATTAAATTATTAGAAATATCAAGAAATTCATTACTGAAAATTATATAATTCAACCTACGCAAAACATGAGTAAAGCGTGTGCTTAATCGAAGATATTCACTCTTTTTCGGTTTAATTTTATAAATATTTAATAATGCATCTAATTCATTTACTTTATCATTTAAAATGTTCAACTCATCTTGTTAGTCAATGTCAACTTTTGGATAATTTATAAAAATCGTTAAATCAAATTTTTCAAGAAATAGTTTAGCTCGTAACAATTTTCGTCTACTATCGACATTTTCATCACTAGCATCAACGCCTCGCAAAAACAATTCATGACATAGCTCGTCACTTCTGAGAGCTTCGACAAAATACATTATCACAATAAAATATCAAATTCAAGAATAAATCTTAACCTAAAATACACAACACAAATAAAAATACAAAGTACAAAAGTATTCAAAATTCAAAATATAGGAAATTCACAGTAACTACTTTATTCAAAATTCAGCTCCAAATTGGTAGCGACAGTGTAATAAAGTATATAAACGTATAATAAAAAATATGAAAATACATTTATCGAAAGCAAAAATAGTTATTTTACCACGGCAGCAGTCGAAACACAGAACTTTGGGTGTGAGCCTGAATGAAAATAAATACACAGGCGTGAAATTCTTTAATTTATTTGAAATGATAACATAATACACTAACTATTTACATTAAAGAAAAACTGAACATTATTTGAATTAAAACAATATTTGGAATAAAATATTTGGATTAAAACATATTAGGGCGCCAATCACCTTGAAATTGGTGATAAATAAAAGCATAAAATCTTATACCAAATTATTAATTGACATCAAATTTAAAAGTAACGTTTAATTTGTTACGTAGTATGTATTCCGAAAAGTTTTTGAAAACACAATTTAATTAATATGAATGTAAAATGTATTAGTAGCATAATTTCCAGTTGACTCACCATATATGATATGACGTTATCTGATATCTTCTATTTATAGCAATTCTTTGTTGAGTTGATAAGATTCTTGCATATTATAACCAATCAAACGAATATAAATTCAATGAATAATAAACTCCAATAACGGAAAATCCAGTAAATAAAAAACAAAATCAAAAGACGAAAAGACCCAGTAAAAAAAACTTTAAATATAAATAATTAGAATGGTTTTTAAATGACATGAAGTACTTACGTTACATCTAAATGCAACGGCCTTGAAATAAATTCCTTTGTCTAAATATATTGCGTAACATTGTGAAATCACTAAAAATGTTGAATTCAATAGAAAAATTATATCAAAATAAAGGTAAACTCACCAGCAATTGGTTGCAATGAATAAAAATGATTTTGTATGCGTTTTTACGCCATAATTACGAAAATTGTCTCCCTTGCATCACTACGACGTGTAAGGCTTAAAGATGGCTCAAAGAGAAGTGCGAACAAAATTGATTGCTCAGTCGATTCGAAATACGACGCGACGTTGCCAAACTGAATAAATTTAAGTGCAATATTAGTTGCAGAAAATGAACGAATGTAAAACTGAACCTTAAATGTAATGAACTCTAACGGGACGTTACAAACTATAAATATTTAACACAACTTTTAATAGTATAAAATAAAATCAATTTACTAATTCAATTGAAAACTAAATGTAGAAACTATTTTCTTTATAAAATTTTTTTTTGTATACTGGTTATTAAAGCTTCAAAAATGTTTAAAGATTTTTCATTATATTATAGCATTTCATAACAAAAACACTATAAAAAATATTCACAATATGTTGCAAGCTTCTTGCTAGTGTGAACACTGTCTGGCCTAGCTCGCTTCGTAAAGAAATAGGCGTGAGTCTAGATAAAAGCTATATTTTTAAATTGTTAAAGGCGCCATACCCAATCGTTTGCTAAATGCACCTTGTCGCCGGATAAGTGCGTGAAAGCAAATTTAAACTCGTAACTAAAAAAGATTAACAACGATACACGAAAGCAATTAGAAAACATCAAATTAACAAGAGAGAATAAAATAACTTTAATTCTTTGGTAGTCGCGTAGGGGTAGCGGGTAGCACTCCCGGTAAGAGACAAGTTACTACTGTCCTACGCCCTTCCAGGAAAAATCAATTTCTCTACTCTCATTCCGCCAAATCACACTATGCTAACACTAAACTAAATAGAATGATACGTCGGAAATGTAGAAGATAGAACACCTGCAGAAAAAACACGACACTTTCAACTTATACAAGAAAGTAATAGAACTAACGGAAAAAACAAAGAATCGACAAGAAACATTTCTGAGAAACAAAAATGATGAAATTACGTTAGACACTGGAAGTAAATTAAAAACGTGGAAACGGTATATAGCTCAACTTTTTAACAAACACAGACTACACGGCATATACCTAAGCAAAGGAAATACGATTAAACCATAGATAAGAAGAGAAGTTATGTATGCCATACAACTGCAAAAAGATGGAAAAGCTGCCCAAGTAGCAAAAATCAGTTACAAAACGGTTGTAAAACTCTCTTGCAACTATGGTTTCAGTAAGGTATTTAGTTACAGAATAGTTGCCGAGTCTTTCCTGATACGTTTTCAATACCGGGTTTGGTCAGTTGCAAGGCAATTGCAGTAATATTATAACCGTTTTACAACGTGTCTGAAACCGTTGCAATTACTACTTTGTAACTGTTTTGCAGCGTTGCTATAACAGTTTTTTACAAGTCATGTTTACCTATTCTGAATCGTTTCTGTAATGGTTTATCATCACGGTTTTGTAATTGATTTGTAACATTGTAGTTACCGTTTACAGCAACTGCGATGTAACTGTTTTGAAAACATGCTTATTATCTTTATCTGAAACTACTTTATAACCGCTTTTGTTAAGCAACTTATCCAAGATTTTAGTTACTAACTGCATCATAAAGATTAAAACAAAAGTAGAGACAAAAATATATTAATAAATTGATACAGATATATAAAAAATTATAATAAATGTACATTATTTAAATTTTTATATTTTCTTATAGAACTAAATTCAAACAAAAAAGATATAATAAAAGAATTTTTACATCTGTTGCAAGTAGGTACCAGTAAACAGGTTTTTACGGCAAATTTTCAAGAAAAGCGGATTATGTCTATTATTTATACATTTTGTAAATAGTAAATGCATAAATTTTGTTAAGAGAAAAATGTCTTTGTGTTAAAAGACCATGGCGGATTAAGATATCCCTCACATGTTATAGTTTAATGCGTCTACGTAATTCTTAGTTAAATATTTGTATTAGGCTACAAATGCACATGTGCAATTATAATCGGTTCAATGATCATAATCTCGACTGGTTTTTTAAATATTATAGGTGTTCGCAATAACGATCTAATTTACACGTTCTGTTCACTGTGTGTAATATTGTAATGTCCTTGCAATCAAATTCTATTTTATCCTAGAAGAAAATAAAATCAATTTAAAATTTGTTTACTTATAATTGGCAACTAATTCTTCAACGTTGATTAAATTAGAAACAGTAGTTTAAATGCACGATTAAAATTATAGTAATATAATATACCAATAATTGTACTTACGTAGTTCTGAATTAGAAACACTTTCGATACTGTTTATTGGATAATGATAATATATATATATAAAAATCTCGTAAAATGCACTTCTTCTGTTGCTGTTTGAACGTATAGATTAACACTGTAGTGTAGTTTTAGAAATTGACACTTGTAACCATAGTTTCAAGACTGTTACACTCGAAACCGAAATGAAGGTTTTAATGTCACTAAATTGACACTGTAGTTACATAAGGGTTTAAGAAAAACTTACTTATAACCATAGTTGTAAAATGGTTATTTCTGTAATAGATTTGAAACCTCAGTAAATTACGAAAGTTGCTGCTACGTTGCTGCAACGGTTTATTTACCATGGTGCTAATGTTACTAATTTGCAACTGGTTACAACGTAACCACGGTTACAAAATGTTGCTTGGGTGTCAGACTACATGAGATAAACGGTGAAATCCTAAAATATGCTCAAAAGAAAGATCATTTATTAAAGAACTGGTAGTCTTATTCAACACGATACACAAAGCAGGACCAATCGCTTTCGACTGGTTTAAATTAATCTTCATCCCAATATTTAAAGAGCAACAAAATGCGACAACCACCACTTAATAAGCCTGATGTCACACGTTCTTAAAGTAAGTGCGAAGACGGTATAGATAGCATACAATTAGGGTTTCAAAAAGGGTTGTAAAGCTCTATTTTCTTTAAATGTAGTGTTCAGCGCTGCAAAGATATGAACGTAGATGTTTATGCAAGCTTTGTAGATTATAATAAAGGATTTGACTGCGTGAAGCGTAATAAATTAATGAAAATCTTGAAACCAACTAGTATAGATAAAAGGGACCTTACCATCATCAAAAATTAATAATGAAATCAGTCAGCGGGAGTTAAAATTGGACAAAAATGGTCGGATGAACTAAAAATAAGCCAAGGGGTGCAACAAGGATGTATTCTCTCATCGCTTTTGTTCAATTTATATTCGGACGTCATATTTAGGGAGACCTTATATAAATCTACTGAAGGCATAGGCGTCAATGGGGACCTCATACACAACTTACGATACGAGAATGACACGATTTTAATAGCCAGCAAAATAACAGATTTACAAAATCTGATTGATAGAGTCATATTTTTTAGTGAGGATTTTGGATTAACAATGAATATAAGGAAGACTAAATAAATGTTAATAACAAAAAAAGATTATTACTTCTGAAGATTTCAAAATTGAAGAATATGATTTAGAAAGGGTATTCACATTTAAATATTTAGGTAGTAATGTAAATGAAAATGGGATCCAAGGAAAGAGATTTAAAATTGCACAAGCCCGCATGACACATATAAATATGAATAGGTTCTTTCATAGTACAAGACTTAATTTGGAACTCCGAATGAGGATGGCGAGAAAGAGAGGATTTTGTGTGCTTGGAATAGAATAGAATCGGCGGAATACGACAATATCTTTGGTAGTAGTCGGTCTGTTTGCACTTTTGGCAAAGGTTGATGTTTTTCACGGGAATACGAACGTTAGTCGGTCGATCCGGTGTTTTCGTCTTGGAAGGTGAAACCGTATTTGGTTGGAAGCTGACGGTCTCGCACTTTCACGGAAGGCGCAAAACACTGATGTATAAAAAGTATTTTGGTAGTAGATTTTGGTGCAACCAGTACATTTTTTACTCCTTGGTAACTGTACCATGTCGTCGGATCAACTTTTGAAAAGCGGTTAAGTAATCCATCTCTGATTCTCCTTTCCGCTGTAGTTTTTGGCTAACCTCCGCTTTGAGATTAATTTGCTAATCCGTCGTCAAGAAGAATAACTGAAAACCTTAGATTAAGTCCGTCCAATAACTCTAATTTTTTTTAGTGTTACGGTGCCATGATAACGCGTTGTCCGTAAGAATCTCTGACGGCGCTGGTAGCAGTAAGTTTGGTGTCACACCGCGTTGTTTGCAACCCTTGTCTAGACGTTCGACTAAGTCCCCTCTTGTAAATCTTGGCCTGTTCTAGCAGACAACGAAAATTTGATGGGCTTAGTGTTACTTGAATAGTAGTTTCGGCGGTGTTTATTGGCTTCGGAGGTACGGATGTCGGCTGCGGCGGTTTTCCGTATCAGGTAAAGCTTATGAAATCTTAGCGCATTTGTCAACGGTGCCAGTAATCTTCAATCCAAATTTATGCATTTCCTTTCTCAGTTGTTCTTTCTTCAGGCGGTAAATCCAGCGTACACGGGGATCAACCGTATTGGTACTATCTTCTTTGGTGTCTATGTCGGTATTTGGTATATCCTTCTTTGGATTTGTCATACTAAGTTTAGATTGCAGCGGCAACAGTAGTTACTAGCGGCGGTTGGGTGGAATAACTCAGGAGAGTTTGGATCGGAATAAGAGTAGGTGGAAAGGTACTTTAGCGTTGAATAATTCAAAACGAACTGTCACTCGAGAGTGCTTCGAGGCGGTATCGGTTTTGGAAACAGTCGGATGTCCTCAGCATTGGTCGAAACGGTTATCTAAATGCTTTTTTAGTCGATAAAAACCCTTTGTTTTTGTTTGCTCGTCTTTGTTTATTTTCAGGTATGTTCGGTAATCTTCCGGTATTTTTGTCACTCGTCAAACGTTAAGTTCCTACTGATCGAAAAAAGTTAAAGTCTTTGCTTGAGGGCTATTTGTGACGTTTACTCTAGACGGAAGGCTTATCTGGGCTAGAAAGCTAAAAGACGGTACGGCTCTCGAGCGCCAGATTTGTATAAGTAGTTTACTCTTCCGTTATACGGTGTTGTCTGGGTAACTAAACGACGGAAATAAAAGACAGTAATAAATAAAACAACTATTTTTTACTCTTAAAATAACGGTAACGGAACGGTGGTTTTGACGAGGTAATCAAAAACAGCGGAAGCAGCGGCTATAAAAACCAAGAAAGCGTGTAATAAACGAAAAAAACTACAGCTACAAATACGACGCCCGGTAAGAGATATAGTGGAACAAGTAGCCGTGTAAAAGACGTTACTTGAGCCTAGCGTTCACGGCGTATTGCGCAGGGCAAAACCCGACGCTATGACCGATAAAGAAGGTTAGAAAAAGTAGACGGGAGAGCCGTACCTTCCAGCAGTTCGGTTAATAAATTTAAAATGTCGATTGATTCAGCTGGCTGCTCCTTGACCCCAGCCTCCTCTTCAGATTGAGTCCTAACTAAAACTGGTGTTTTGCTGTTGCGGGCTTGGTTTTATAACAAACGGTCTGAAGACAGTGAAACGCGACTTTCAGCAGGGATAACATGCGCTCTAATAAGAGTAGCGACTTTAAACGGGGATAATATGCGCTCTGAGCCACGCTTGCTAACTGGGCAAAATTCTTTTCGATTATTTTAATTACAAACGAAAAACTGATAAATAATGCAATACTAATAATAATAAACAAAAACCAAATCAATTTTAATAGCAACAAAAATAAAATAAATAACGGTTTGTTAATACAGAATACATAATACAAAATACAAATAAATAAGTTGCTTAAAATAATACTCAAACTTAAACTAGCAAAGATATGTTACATCATTTATCACAGTAACTAAACTACGCGTTATCAGATCACATTATTTTGTATTTATTTTTGCTGTCAGCAAATGGCCGAGAAAAAAATTGCATTTCTTAAAACCAAGAACCTGGACCGGACCGATATAAAACCGAAAAGCGGACCAAAATTAGTATTTTTAATTGGACCGAAACCAAAACAGAAATCGAAATTTGTCCAAATAAAATTTACTGAACCGGACCAAAACCGGTATTTATTTTTCGATTTATTTTGTAGATGATTGAGAATTCACAAAAATCACCACAATACGTTTTAAAATACAGAGCTCTCAAAACTTACCGCATAGTTAAAGTCAATAGTCGTTCTTCACTTATTTAAGTAGTCAGGACCGCTCCAAAAATTTTAATTGCAAATATCTCGAACATCGGCCAATTTAGACCAAATCTTTAAAGAAAAAAATCCGTTGAACTTGTAGTAGTATAACAGAAACAAACTTGAAATGAGTTATATTTCCCGTCATATCTACAGTCAAAACATAATAGACAAAATGACGATAACATAAATTGATGACTGGTCATAAAATAAAGTGACTTTGTGAACCAATGAATCTTTGGTTTACAATATCATATCATATGATCAGTATATAATTGTCTATACATTATAACTTAATGCTTGGTAAAGAATTGCCATGACACTAATCTTTTCCTAACTTCTATATGCTGTTACGCTCCGCGTAATTTAATTACTTTTAAATCTGCATTTTATTTACTTTAAAAGAATTTTAACTTCGAAATTTCACGGTCGGATGACATAATATTTCACATCTGTAAACATTTAATAATCCACCCTCTACCCTTGCAAGTCGCCGTAGATTCGTTACAGATTTTCTAAACCTGCATAAGGAATTTGCATTACTGTACTACGTGACTATACATTTGACAAAAAAAAACCTTTTTCGTTTGCGGTGAGACGTTTTTCATCATTCGAGCCGAGATTTCTTCTGTGATTCACTGTTTTTAAGTTCTTGATTGCCAGTCGTTTGATCTAAATTTCTAAAAATCGGTAATTACACCGGATATAACGGGTCATCGACAAATAAATGATTGATTGGGATCCCTTGCTTATCTCCAATAATCATTATACGTAGCTTTTTACGGATATAAAAGCAATCAATTGCAGTGTTAAGGACTAATTATCTCCGACGCTTGGACATTACTTCAAGAATTTTACAGTTTTATTTTACTTCTACTTTTTCCACATCGTCATCTCCGTCTTCGATATCCTTAAATAAATTATTGGTTAACATTTGGTGCATCTCGCCGTCATCGTGAAGTGTTACCCTCATTCCTTCCGGTCAACGCCGTAGCGAAAGAAACTGCAGTCCGGCTTCAAGTTAACGATAAGTTAAATCAACCTTTGCTTACCAGTTTCACTAACTTTTAATTTATACGATTACGTCATCGATCTGTTTACGTCATAACTGCTAATTACTTAAATTTTACCTTAAATATTGTTTTGTTTATCATTTGACACAAATTTTAGAATTAATTTAAAAAATGGATCCATCGAGTATGGTTGAAGTTTAATAAAAGGGTTCAAATCTTAAGTCATAACAACCATATTAACATTTATTTTATTTTCTTTGTTCTAATTAATTGGCGACATGTTTCGGCTTGTAAAAACAATTAAGCCATCTTCAGGCGTAGTAAAATTGAATTAAGTAGTACATTTATCTAGTGTCAGGTAAGAATTATTGATTAACACGTTAAACAAAAACACTTCTTAACGAAAAGAGTGCACATAATTAATGAATAAAGTAAAATTATTACATGTTAAC
The DNA here is from genome assembly GCA_035610365.1 of Aquatica leii. Classification (NCBI taxonomy): domain Eukaryota; kingdom Metazoa; phylum Arthropoda; class Insecta; order Coleoptera; family Lampyridae; genus Aquatica; species Aquatica leii. The sequence goes on along the minus strand of CM069437.1, from coordinate 49,797,937 downwards.
GTACAGACACACAAACAAAATGTGATCACATTTTGTTTGTGTGTCTGTACGTTAACATGTAATAATTTTACTTTATTCATTAATTATGTGCACTCTTTTCGTTAAGAAGTGTTTTTGTTTAACGTGTTAATCAATAATTCTTACCTGACACTAGATAAATGTACTACTTAATTCAATTTTACTACGCCTGAAGATGGCTTAATTGTTTTTACAAGCCGAAACATGTCGCCAATTAATTAGAACAAAGAAAATAAAATAAATGTTAATATGGTTGTTATGACTTAAGATTTGAACCCTTTTAATAAATTTTAGAATTCACTTACTTATTCAATTTTATTTTAATTTTTTTTTTATTCTAAGTTTCTAACTGTTAATAATTTTGTTATCTCATTTACCTTAACCATTTTTTTTACTCACTTAAATTCAAATCATTATATTTTCTTTCAGCATTCGATTGCTCTTACTGAGAGTGATTAATTACTATTTTACGTTCGGTTCAAATCATTTTTTTTTTTATTTTGTATAATTCCTTTTATTTAGATAAGACACCTCGGAATGCTCTTTGATCAAAGAAATCATACCGAAGTTAACTCAAGGTAAGTTTTACTGATTAATTAATTACTTGCTTGTGTCACTCGTATACTGAAATTGCTTTCAAATTCATTGATCAACGTAATTTAGTTTCAATAATTTTTTTGTTATCTAAAGGTAAATTAGATATAATTTTCTGTAAATAATCCGGCATTTAAGCCACTTTTGTAGTATAATACACCCCTATGGGTACCTTTATGTCATAATTTTTTGTTTGTTTCAATACAACCCAGTGAAGCCTATTGTAGCGTATTTATTTCGCCGCTCACTCGTAAAGCTGCTAATCCCTTCGGAGTTCTGATTATCAGCCCTATCTTTTGAAGAACTTACGTGGCGCCCTAATTCTAATTCTCTTTTTTTTCTGCTTCTTACTATTCATAAGTATTCTCTTCTTAACTTACCCACCCCATTGTGCCTACTAAAACCGAGCCACCGAGGCCATTGCATTTTTTGTAAATTGTGTTGCCAATCAAATCTTACCGTAACAATGCTTCTGTTGAGTTATATAAATAATTATTAAGTTATTTATTTAAATAGTTAGTTTAATTACCGAAACCCAAAAAAAACCTGAAAAGTACCCAAAAAACAAGAACCAGATCGTTTGTGTCTATAGGAACTTAAACCGGAACCGTAACCGTTAAAAAAATCCAGAACGGTATCAAAATCGTTATGACGTTTCGGTCCAGGTCCGTGCTTAGAACAATTTGTTTTTATTCGTCAGGAGACCTCAGGAGACTACAGGTCCGTAATTCACGATTTATTTTTTCAAAAAAATTTTTTTTTTTTAAATATTTTAATAGAACTTTTATTTTGACATTTTTTTCTTGTATTTATGCTTTATTTTCACTTGTTAAAATAACAACTTGATAATCAGATACACACTGTACACGTCAATAACAATTTTGTTAAAAACTACATAAACCAACACGATTGTTTTTATTGGTTTTGATAAATATTATGCTAGATCAACTACATGTACTTATATAATAGAATAAACCAAAAACATATAAAAATAAATAAAAGCAAATAGTTAAAATACATATAAAAATTAAAATGTTTTATTTTAAACAAAATATTCTATTATTTTTATAAAGTTAAATGTATTAAAAGTAAGTTTATATTTTATTAAAATAATATTAATTAGAAATAATTTTTTTACTAGTTTATCAATAAATTAAAAATGTTGAGTTTATATTTAAAAAGAACGTTGTAGTTTTTTTCTAAATTAGCAACTGGGCAAATCTATCTAATAATATAAAATGTTTTGAAGTGACTCTAAATAAACTACATATAATTTTTTTTTAAGTTTGTTTGCGTTTAAGATCGTGTTATGATGCTGCAGTTGGGACCAATTGCTGCTGGTCCGCAATCATAAAAGCGTAACTGTAATTATATTTTTCTGCGTCTTAGGTCGTGCTAAGAAAAAAACTAAATAAATAAGCGTGATTATTTATTGAACGTTATTTTTTCTTATTACTGCTCTAAAAATGTTATTAAACTGTTAGTCACACATTAGATACTCCGTGTAAGAAATAACAAAACTAATTATAAGTAATGAAATGAAACACGTTTTGTTATAGTTTATTAGTTACTGGTAAAGAATTCTTAATTAAAAAGTTTTCAATACTCTAAAACATATTAATAAATACATTTGTATTAAAATCATATTTAGGTCAGATTATCTAAAAATAGTAAGTATTAAAAACAATTAATTTAATCTAATTTAATTAGTAATAAACATACAGCTAAAAATAGTAAAAACTCAATGCGTTTGGTTAATTAAATAAATTTTTGGTGTAAAAATTTAACTAAGACAGTTTTTTAGTTTTATTTGTTTTCTTTCAATCTTTAGTATTACACTATTTTTGTATTTAAATTGTTTTTAACATCATCTTTTCGTATTTAATTTATTTTCGTATTAATATAAATTTAAGCATCTTGAACTATTTTCTATATTTGAGTTTTGCTTGTGTATTTAAGTTCATAATAAGGATGTAATTATAGTAATTAAGCATCCACCTTTATCAAACATAATTTATTTAAGTAATAACTGAAAATAGGCCTTAATAATCTTGCTTGTATTTATGAGTTTAAATATTGCAATAAATTTTTATTTAAACTAAACTTTCAAGTATTAAATATTTAGTAACTTTTTTAATAGTTATGTATAAATTGCGTTTCGTATAAATTGCTTTGATAAAGTTACTGAAATGCGCGCTATAGACCTGTGCATTATAAAATGGTAAACAGTAGTTAATTTAATATGACTGTACATTAAAAGTTTGCATGTAAAGTAAGATAAACGATATGCAATCGTTTATACTTTTTATGCAACGCGTGTCCTTCATATACCAATAACATGTAAAATGGATAACTTCCTAACACGCATTAAAATTTAAATCATCTAAAGCATAATTATTACTCTTTTAAATCAATTTAAAAACATATATGTACATATGTAAATACGCACATAACAATTTGCTAATACTTTGATTCTAATTCTAATTAATAATATTAAGATTAGATTAAATTCTCTACGTTTTTAACTGTCACAAAGACTTTCTAACACAAAGTTTTATTATTATTTTTTCTATTAGATAAAATTTATATAAGTACATAAACAAAAGTTACAGTTATAGTTATTCCATGATAACACTTCTAAAATTACTATTAAAATTTTGTATTAATTTTTTTATACATAGTTACCATCAACGAGTATAATTACACAATGCAAGTTTTTTTGAAAACAGTGAATTAAAGTAGATATTTTACATCTATTATTTTCAACTTAGAATATTTTATTATTACAAATACAATATTATACATTATTATAAATTTTAAAGAATGAATAAAATATTTTGGTTGCTTGTAAATAATTTATTTTTAATTACGTAAAAATATATTCATAAAATCTAAGTGTTGGTAAAAAAATTTTCGATTTTTAGAAGAAATAATTAAATTATAAACCAAGATAGTAACAAAACAACAATTAAGATTAGATTATTAATAATTGGTTGCTAAAAATGTAGACTAATATTAGGATGTATGTATGTTGATAATTATAGTATTCTTTTTTACGATTTTTAACAAAATAAGTGACAGGACCAAATATTTATTATAAATCTAATAATTTTTATTGTGACATCAAGTAGAAAAAAATATAATCGCAAATGCTTCTACAGTTGATGTATGCGAAGTTGCTAACGTTACGCCCACTTTCTTATTGGGCTACATCAGGGTGTAAAAAAAATCAAAACAAGAAGTAAAGAATAATCTAACAAATAATCACTACAGAGTTAAGTCATCAATTTGTGAACAAAGAAAGATTTTAAACTCCATAAAAGTAACTTAAGAAGTATTTGTCTCCGTATTTACAGAAAAAGCATCGTAGCGGTGGGATCAGCTCAACTATCATTAGGTAACGTTAAAAAAAGGGCGTATCTATGATAAACCGGTAACAACCAGGAACTAAAGAGGGAATAGTTTAAAACCGTTGTCACAATAAAAGTTATTGCAGTGTTTGATAATTTTTATGCTGTTGCGGACTTCTACTTCTAAGTACCGGCGAATTCAAATATATGCTATTTGCCTATTGCGCGTTTTATCCGCTAAATCCGGACGGTGCTTCAGAATCCAATATCTTCCCGCGCGTTTGCATTTGGCGCATGACCGGTTTTGTTAGATAAAATAACCTAAAATAAATTTCTTTCGTACTCGTGCCCGCGAAGTTGTAGTGCCAGGACATTCTGAAATCTGGATATCATTCTAAATTTTAACTGTAAGTAATAATTTCATTTTTATAGTGTAGATGGAAGCGTTTACTTTCTGCTTAGCTAATAAATTAACTTGTCACTTGCTTTATAAGCTCAATATTACGATTTTTGCCAGACGCCGTAAAAGTACCGTCAGGAAAATGTCTTCAATAAAATGGCATTATTCGCGACCTTTATCTGATACGGAATTACATGAAATATCTCATCAAATTTTATCAGAGGATTTACCGTTAGACAACAACATAGACACAGATGTTGAAGGAAGTGATAATGAAGAAAATTTTGAGACATCATTACCAAATACGTTTGAGAATTCCTTCAAAAGATCAGAAACTGATCTAACAACATCCACTGAGGACGAATCAGCTGAGATAGCTGATAATAGAAATACGCCAAAAATTAACATTTTACAAAATTACGCGATTGTTGCTGGTAGTTGCTGCAGTGATAAGCCAGATACATCATCTTGCAATGTATCAAATGACAGGCGTCTAAGATCTTCTGTGTTAGAATCAGAACAAGTTGAACATGAAGAGGAAGAAGAAAGGAATAATGATATTCAGGATCCGGCAAACCGTATTTGGAAGAAGAAAAATGTTGAAACTATTCTGCCTAACTATTATGAACTAGAAGGTCTAGTTGAAGCTTTTTTTGCAGAGTGTGAAACACCAACCGATGTTTTTAGAAAAGTTCTTGGCGATGTTGTGGAAGATATTACGTTTCAAAGCAATCTTTATTCTGTTCAAAAAAATAAACGTTTGAACCTTACAGAAAACGAACTGTTAACGTTCATTGGAATTAATTTTCTGATGATCAACTTTCTAACTGGAAACATTATTGGAATGGCAGTTCTGACTTAGGACTGCCGATGATTACAAATGCCATGTCGCGCAATAGATTCGAGCAGATTTTGTCCAATTTACATTGCAATGATAATACCAAATTAGCCGCAGATAATAAGGATAAGCTGCACAAGTTGCGCCCAGCAGGTACTGAGCTAAACAAGAGGTTTCAACTGTTATATAAACCAACCAGAAGAATAAGTGTAGATGAAAGCATGATCCTGTTCAAAGAACGCTCTTCTATAAAACAATATAACCTTATGAAACCAATAAAAAGGGGATACAACATTTAGTGCGTGGCGGATTAAAACGGTTGTGTAGCCAAATTTGAAGTTTACCAAGGCAAAAATGAAGAATTAGAAAAGGAATTTAGTAGTTATGGTCTTCGAGAACGTGTTGTTCTCTCGCTAACGAAGATGTATTGGGGACAACATAAAATTGTTTATTTTGATAACTATTTTACCTCGATTTCGTTGTTGGAAAAGCTTCGTGTAAATAATACCCTTGCTTGCGGAACAATTCGTCAAAATAGAAAAGATCTTCCCAAAACTTTTGCTGAAGACAAATCACTCAAACGAGGAGATTTTGATTACATGTATTCTAACACAAATATCGGAATTTATAAATGGAAGGATAATCAAGTTGTTCACCTGGCCACAGAAAAGGATGGCAGCAAATTGGTAGTCAAATGTCCAACCCTTGTTAAAGATTGTAACCGCCATATGGGTGGTGTGGACCATGCCGATCAATTGCGAACAACGAATGGGATGAATCGTAAAGCTAAAAAATGGTGCCACCGCTTATTTTGGGGATTTCTCGAAGTGGCATTCGTAAATGCCTACATAATATACTGCCAGAGTCGAGAAAAAATGAGTACACTAGAATTCAGGCGTTCTGTCTCTCAATGGTTGATAAATATGGCTGAAACAAGAGGCAGAAGAAAAAATCTAAACCCAGTAGCTAAACGTCGCGTCGTAAATATAACTACATCGTCTCAGATGACGTCCGTTTAGGCAATAGAGGCAGTCACTGGATTATATACGATGGTAAAAGGAGTCGGTGTGAATATTGCAGTGCCTGTGGTATTCAGTCTCGTCCTCATAGCAAACGCAGTAGCTGTGCTACATACTTATGCTGCAATGAAAAAAAAACTGTTTTTTACTTTATCATGAAATGAATTTGTAAAGAAAAAATTAACCTAATAAAACTTTGTTAGCGTCGTCGAGTTGTGTAATTGTTTTAATTTTACGTCTTGAGAAAGATCCATTTCAGTTGACATAATCAAAATCCTAACGGTACTTTTGAGTCCAAAATTTTGAAAATTTTAGTTGTTCAATACAAAAATTTAAAAAAATTCAGAGGCCTTAGTTGAACACCCAAGAAACGTTCTGAATGAAAAAATTTGAAAAAAAATTAATTTTACTAGGTCTGGGCAATAAAGGGTTAATGAAGACAAATTGAGATTTTGCAATAACCGAAGCGTTATTGTAGTCTGTAATAAAATAATGTTTAGCATTAGCAGATTTAAAAATATGTTTTCTTTTGTACAAAAAATATGTTTTGAAATACATGTAACGACCAGTTTCACCAATGTAAAGTAAACCACATGAACAAAACATTTGGTATACATGTTAAGATGAAATTGCATGAAATTTGTCTTTGGGAGAAGGCAGAATTTGAGAAATTTTACCTCTTGAGTTAAATATGAGTTTATTAATATTCCTACAAAGAAGTTTTCTTATTGGATCTGTGACTTTATAAATGTAAGGTAAAATTGGCAATTTCAAATTGGAATCAGAAATTGAAGTGTCATTAAGTACTTGAGTACGAAAATGTAAACGACGAATTGTAACTGCCTTAATATTCCACTTTATATAACTATTGTTCAATAATAGTAAGATGACGGAGTTCCGAACCCAGATTCTCAGGTTAACAAATAGAAAAAACGCAATAAACCAAATATCCAATAACAAAACGTTTTTGTGCCGGATAATGACAAAACATGAAGATACCTGTTCATATGTATGGGTTTACAATAAATACAATAATCTCAAATATAGTCGAGTTTATGTGTCTCAAGAACGTCAAGAAATAAAAGAGAACTATTTTTCTTTAACATACGTGGTGAACTTAATAACAGGGCGTTGGTTGTTTGGTGGCCATCAACACACCTAAAGTAGCCTTTAGAGCAACATTACTCACCAGCAATTTAATGCCACTTTACTGCTAACTAGTTCATCTTGAAAAGTTTGAATTGTTGAAATCTACAAAACAAAAAAAAGAATTCTTCAACAACCGACTTCGTTATAACGGTAGTTAATCTATCTAGTTTGAGTCTTACTTTAAAACATAAATCGGTGCTATCTAAAGGTTTGAATTTTGCTGTTGCTCTCAAGCGCATTATAAATAAAACATTTTGTGTGCTGTTAAGCCTACTATAAAACATTTTTTTCGCCACATCATCATACCGTTCGTATTAAAACTTGCAAAAATCTTAAATCATCTATAGTTTCTAAATCCAAAATTTCTAAGTTAGGTTAGGTTATAGCCGACAAAGACAAACCTACTGTCATTTTAAATCAAACTGATTACGTTAAGAAAATATATTCTGTTCTGTCAGAGGATACGTACGCTCCTTTAACTCATATATATTTTTGAGCTTGTTACGGTAATTTTCATTAAGTACGCCTTTGTTGTTACGGTTGAAATCTTCATTAGGCACGCCTATGGATTTTCGACGTAAAATTAGATTCAGGTGTTGACGTCATCTATCGGGTTCGTTGGTCACTTTGTATTGCGCATCCGGTGTCTTTTCCGACATTTTAACTTTAACATTGTAACTGGCAATATCGCGGGCTGCGTGAGTGAATGTTGGTTCTCTAAAATCATCCACGTGTTAGGGACACGATGGAAATTATGTAGTTTCTTTAATTAACTAATTTACTTCCGCAGCGTAAGTAATTTTATTTATTTCTGTAATTAAAAGTAATTTTTATGTCTTTTGGTTAGCCCCATGTGCCACCTAATAAATCAGGGCATTCTGGCTATAATTTAAAGCCCATCAGGGAAATTGTGTGACTTCGTTACAATCGTGGGATATTTGTATCGTCACCGGCTATTCTTACCTCCATCTGGCCCATGAATTCTATCCGATACCGAAAGACGAGAGATAACCCTCGACGAATATTATGTTGGAACGATTCTAAATAAGGCCTACTGTTGGAATTAATTAAATCATAGAAAAGGGTATAACAGCATCCGACGTTCGGTTTGTGTTTTGTGTACATTTTACAATTTACGTAATGACTTTGTAGATTTCGATTTCGTGAGCTATTAGGTTGACACGATTTGCAATTAAAATTAATTACAGGGCACGTGTCGAAGGGAGCGCTTCCTCCGCATAAAAGGAACACCTGTATTGGTGGTAAGTTTTTTTATAAATTTTCTTTCGTCGTCAACGAGGTTTCTCACGAAACTTACAATCATCATAACTTCGTACTGATTATCGTAATGGTAATATCTTTAGTTAGTAAATTTGCTTATACTACGTATGCTGTTTATGCTTATTTATTGTGATAATTTAATGTTAAGGTTATACTAATTATTTTGCCTTATTGTCGTTACTACCATATTTCTAGTTATGTAAATGATATTTACTGCGAATTATTCGTAGCCATGTTCTGCACTTGTGTAGTGTAAGTTGCCAATCCTGCTGCTATTCTCTGTTCTATATTCTCTGCAGCACGGACTTATATTGAACTACTTAATTGTTACTACATTTATTTTTATAGAGGAATTAAAGTACCACTGTTGTTAATGATCGAGTTTCTTTTCCATTTTAGTCGTTTCTTTCAGCAGTTACGAACTTAACATCATAGTTACAAGTTTATTACCATTTCTGCTGTGAGCAGGCAGAAACTTACTTTGGACAGGCTCTGGCGCCCTTAATTATCTTATATATATATTTCTAGAAGACCTACCCCCTCTCCGACTGTTGAGAGTTGGCCGTGCAGGTTCGTAACCAGCTAAAACTTGTAACAAGCTCATTGTCAGTACTATCTAATATCCTACTTACCAAATTTTTGTCTATTATTTTTTTCAAGTTTACAAGTAAGCCTCTTCTTACATCATTATCTGTTATTAATTCATTTACTGTTTAAAACCTATAATGTTTGAACACCAAAATCTTCTTGTAAGATTTGATGTTACTTTACTTTTACTAAAGTTTCTATTAAATATTTGCTTACTATATTTTTTATCGCAAGCCCACACATACGGATAGATATTATCATACTTTGTCTTAATATCAACCGGCACAGATACATTTTGTTATTGAATCTTTGCATCATTCTACTTTTTATTTTGCCCGCTTAAGAATTTAGACTAATATAGACTAATAACGCCGTTATCTTACTAGAACCTTGTTAAACAAAAATTATCGTCATAGCGAAGGCTTCCACGGCCGGAATCTATACTAAGATAAGAATGTCTTCCAGGTTTGGACCGTCTCATTGTTGTTGTAACTTCGTAACTTCGGTTACAACAACAATGACACGGTTCAAACCCGGAAGACATTTCTATCTTAGTAAAAATTATCGTCGTCTACATTTTTGTTAGAATAGTATTAAACCCATATTCAACACAAGTAAAATCTCACAAATTTTTCCTTCTTCCAAGATCAAACTTCCTACACTTTTATCTCACGGCGTATACCAAAATCCTTGTGGTTTTGTCTATATCGATGAAACTGGTCAATTTTAAAACATAATTGTTGTATAGAAAAAAAGTCTGCTGTTCTAAAACCTTATTTTACTAAAAGTCACTGTAACGGGGACATTGTTGCTAATTTAATACTTCTAATTTAATTTAACATTAATTATTACGAAAAAAAATACATATACTTATTCAAATAATTACAAAAGAAGCCTTAAAATAACATAATTAACTTGCAAAATTCAATAAAATAAAAAAATTTAATACTAGCGTTGTTGTAGGATAAATTTTGGTTAGTTACATCTAGCGGCGATTACAGCAAGTGTCTGTCAATTCTAAAACTAAGTTACAATGTCACTTTACTACTGTTTAATTTCTGCTTTCTAAGTGTTAATTTCAGGCTAATACTACTATGCTGTGAGTTTAAAATAATTAGTAGGAATGGTTACCAATGAGAAACCAGGAAACAAATAGGTGTGTACGTACAAATTTCAAAATTTGACAACGGATTTTGACCTCCCGTGTTTCTTAACCCTAAAATTTTTGATAAATTAATTATGTTACCGATAATTACCAAACTTTACATGCAGGTGCGGTTGTGAACAACTTTTAATTAAATAGACGTCCGATCATTATTACAATTAGGAACGCAGTTTACGTAAAAAAATTAAGATTGCTACTGTAAAACTAAATTTTAAATGAAAATCAATTAATGTTGAGAAATCAAAGAATTTGAACAGGTAAATTAAGCGAGTACTTGACAACAATCTAATGAGTATATCGGAACACAACAGGAAACTAAAACTTTATAGTAGTTGTTTATTGTATAGCTCATCGAGTTACATAAAGTTCTCGTTTGACATAAAAAATACAATTAAATAACTACACAAACTGTTGCATAGGGATTACTCTACCACGCAAGAATTTGTAGCTATAAGCAAAAGCATTGATCTAATTACTAAGATATTGTAATAACCGTTGTCAACATTTAGGAGTTTGACTTCACATATTGAACACTTACTAAATATGAGGTGCAAACAGTTCTCAAAACATATCTCAGGATGAACGAATCGGTTTTTTGTGACGGGTTCTACCGGGACCAATTTTAGCACAGCTTTCCGAAAACGGATTTCCAACGAGGACAGGCTTTATCGGATGGATTGCAGCAGAAACATTTTTCGAAAACGGGTTTTGAATTGGAAGAGGTTTGACTGAGACGAATCTTGACAGAGAGCTTTTCGGAACGGATTTTAGAAAGGAGAAGGTTCTACCAAGATAGATCTCGGTAGAAAATTGTTATCCAAGTTTGTGTGACCGCCTTTATGCTCTTTTTTGGTTTTGTTTAGCTAATCTCGTGACAAAGAGCAACGTGCGTATTGTTTCAAAATTGTTTTATTGGTATCCTTACGCTGCACACAATTGCAGAAAATGTCCACATATGAAGTGTGACTACTGCTTTTGTTGTTGTGCTGACATTCCGCTTTTGTTGTAGTGTTATATGCATTCGCTGTAATTATAGAAAACAAACCGTAATTAGTTTGGGATATGTCTTGTTTTTTGTTCTTTATGCACAGTGATATAACTTTTGAAATTTGCGTTTTTTTTTCTACGGACAAATAAATCTTTTGTCTGATACGTATGATTTTGTTTTATGCAATGCGTACAAATGTGATATATCACGATATGCTTTTATGTACTGTATATGATTCACAATACGTACGTTTTGGTACAAAAATGTAGTTATTGATAATCGATCTAATGTGAAAAAGATTAATCAAATCATTGTTCAAAAACAATAATTTACAAAGATTTCATATTATTACACTATTCAATTAAGTCACGTGATGACTATCTCCTTGGTAACTAAATGCAATAAGTGATAACCAACTTTCAATATTACGTTTGTAAATAATTAGTAGTTTTAAGATCCCTTTTTTTATAATTTAATATTTGCTTCTTTAACAATACAAAAAGTATTGCAACGTTTAAATTATAAAATTAAAAGTTATTAAATTAAAATTGTAAATTTAAGAGTAATTACGATAGAAAACCTACAACCGTAATTATAAATTTGTAAATTTGTCTCATTGTTTTATATTTTATAATTTTGTATTTTTTATAAAAATAAATATATGTGAGCTGCATAACACAAATATCGTTCAAAGTTTAACATTTTTTTGTTCGTTACATTTTGAATTATTAATTTAGTTACAATATGATAACGGTTTGAAACTATCTCCTCTTTGGTTCTTAGTTGTTACTGGTTTATTGAAGACACGCTCCTTTTTGAACATCTACAAAAAACTGCTAATACATCATTTAAAACAGTTTTAATAAGACATAAAGATTTTGTAAAAATGTCTCAATTACTAAAATATGTAAAAAATAACATAAAAATATTTATTTTAACAATTAGTGTACAATATAACAGCTAGTAAAAAAAACAATATAAAATAAATAAAAATAAAAACTACTACTTAAATAACCAAACAAAAAAGATAGTTAGAAATTAGTTTTTTAAATTTTTAGTCATTTCCGTACAGGCCAAAACTCTCATCGTACTGGATAATCAATTATGAAAACATAATTTAAAATACAAATATTCCGTGCACGACAATTATAAAGTCATTTAGCACCGTGTTAAGACTATTGCATCAGTTTCAACGGTACGTATAGAGTAAAAAGAGTTTTGTTTGTAAAATAAGTAGTTTAGTTTATGTTTGCAAACGTTGGTATTTAGTGGTGACTTTCTTGTTATGAAATTGTAACATATTTTAGACAAACTAAGTTCAAGGTAATTAGAATAATTAAAAACAACTAATTTGCAACCTTACTGCTTGTTTGCTTTCAGATTTTTTTTTTGATAAGAAAAAAACGTCAACAGTAATTTATCGGACTGTTAGCTGTTTAAAAACTTTACAATAGTTATTGAAATTTGCTTAAATGAACTTAAAGAAGTTAGTATTTATTAACATCGATCGGTATTTTTTATCTGCATTGCAGTTCAGAATAGACTAGTTATTTTTTGGCATTTATACGTAGTTACAAGAAAGCAAGATGTTTTTTCCAAACATACCTGATATCTGTACGTTATTATTTATGCTTATGTTAATGCAGTTATTAAAAGTATGCCTGTGCATTTTTACTCCGTATTACATTATAATCTTATAAAGACAATCCATTCGCACAGAGTCGCTATCTAGTTAAAAATTTAATCATAAATATTACAAAAACAATCAATTGTACTTTATCTGTTTTGTAAGTCATAGTCACATGTTACTCTCTTCCAGTTTCTAAAAAGAAGGTTTAGATACCCACATGGTATTTGCCGGAAAAACTCTCAGGCTTTTGCATAAATAGATTTTTTTTATTTACTTGTTGTGAAAGCAAAATGTTCTAACTAATTGTGACTTTTTAAACTGATTCAGCTCATTCATATTAACTTTTTCTTGAAATCATTATATTAAAATAGCAAATCATTTGAGATCTTCTAAATAGAAGTGAAGAGTTAAAAGTCAAACAATAGTTACACTTAAACGCTGAGAAATTGACATAAAATAAATATAAATTTTTGACGTATAATTTTTTAATTGTCGTTTTAGGTATTACTACAAGTACTACCAACACAAATTTTTAAATTTAGATTATTTATTTTCCGTGTTATTTGTTCTCGTAAATAGTTTAATTTAACTTTGTGTAATAATTAAACATATAATGTATTTCCAACTCGTATGAATTGCCAGTCTCGGTTTCGGCTCGGCTGCAAATTTTCATACTCCTTACTCAATATACAATAAACTATTTTATTATAATAATTTTTGTTTTTAATTCTTATTGCGTGCTAGTGGAGCGTATATAAAATATATATCATATATATTTTTTTAATATTATAGTACACATGTAAATTAATCAGTAATAAGAAATTTCTATTTCTATCAATATCAGTAAATAAATAGTAAAATTAAGCAAAAGTTGAAATTTTTAATAAATAATAGTGTTAAAAAATCACATTAAGTGAGTTCTAAGATAATTTGTAATTATGTGTTAATATTCTAGTATATATACATGTAGTACTATGGTAGTAAAACAATATGTTATAAATTGTACAATTTAAAGTTAAGTGTCTTGTATAGTTTAAAAAACAAATAATTTATAATTTACTAAATCGTTTAACCTGCAATTTGTTTACTAAAGTTGGTTGTAAATATTCTTTAAAAAAATTAGATTAAAAAATTTTAATATTAGCGACCCTGAAGTTTAATCGATTTTTCTTTAATAAAACATTTTACGCTGTAGTTGGGTAAAAGAAGGAAAGTAAATTAATTCGCTCACGTTTTGTGGTTGCTAAAAATACATCAACAATTACAAAACTTAATTATGGGGTACAGCATTAGAAACTTAATTCAAATTTGAAACATTTTATTAAATTATGTTTTAACAAATTTATTCATTCAGTTTTAAAGCAGCACTCGTAATCAATGTATCTTTAAGTATATTTCGGCTATATTGTTTAACAATTTTGCGTTACAACACGTTTAACTAAATATAAATAAAAACACTATTATTATAATTTGTATGCTTTATTTGGTACTAAAGAACTGAAGTCATCGTAAAAGTGTCTTGTGTAAAAATTTCTCGTGACTTTCATCATGTTAAAACACGGCAGTATTATAGAATTGGATAACATACAATCATGTTTACAACTTTTATCTATTAAATTATAAAACATTTCTAATTCTTTCAACAAATACGTTGAACATTTTTACACGTTGATCAATATGCCACCGTTAACGTAAGCAAAGAAGTATTAGAAAAACAGCTCAACTTGTCAACGCAAAGAATTTTTGGTTTAAGTTCTCTACAGTTAAAATCTAAAACAATTACCGTTTAAAAACGCATTAAAATTAATAAGGATTCGTTTTGAAACAGCGTAAAAGTTTTGTTTTAAAACTATTTAGAAAAATAACTATAACCGAAAGTATAAATCTATATAAATTCTGTTACTAGCTTTTTGTTGTTTACGGAACTTGCACGACCAGCTTGTAATAGAATTTAAACAATTCCTATTTAGAGAGAGCAGAGGGCCATGTGACAAAATTTTTTTTATGGCCTCTAGATCTAGTCTTGCTGAGATAGGTCGTGTTTGATCACCATAAAATTGGAAGAAATATCAAATAAACCAAATAGAATTAACATCAAATTTGCAAAAACGCATGTAAATTAAATACATTAATAATAATAATTAACTGATTACATATAAGCATGCGACAAAATTATTTATACTAACAGTAATAGAAAACAAATTGTTGTAAAAATTATTTTAGTTATTAGCTAAGAAATTATAATTATCATCGTAATAACAACAATTAGTAATCAAATCTGACTTACCTAAACCCGGTGTTGAACATTCAGAAAACGTTTTTGCAATGGTTCACCTGTAATTAAATTAACCAATAATCGTGTCAATATAGCGACTCACAAATACCTTGATTTTCTACAACAGAATAAAATTTAACACTTATAAAGAAAAGAACAAATTTCATCGTATGCTGGTATCGTGTGTAAATTTTTTTGAAGAATGTGTCAAAGATCTATGTTTCGTAGTAATGGACTCAATCACCGTGTGTACATTAGAAAGGAGTTGATTATTTGATCGATGCTTCGTTTTTGGAATCTTCCCGCAATACATACGATTGTTCCTAACCCACCAAAGTGTGTGTTTGAAGGTTTTAACACTTAGATGTAACTCATTGTAAAAAAACTTTCTTTGCGTTAAATAAATTACTTGATTAAAGCTGTTTCCAAAGTACATAACGCCACAACAAATGTACGTTAAAAAAATTTTTATTTTTACGCAAGCATGTTTTATATATTACGACTTAAAAGGATATATCAAGTTTGATACTCGTTAGATGGCGTTGAAAAGCAAATGACTAACTTTAAATGAGAAAAATATACACCGTAACGCAATTTAAATTTAGAACACGTAACAATTCTATTAGAAAAATTAGAGAATAATGTCAAAATCGAAGAAGAAGTTTTTAATTTATTATCCAAAGAATGACATGCTTAAGTTTATACAATACTTAAGTACTATCTTCAGACTAAAATGTATCAATTTGAAAAAAATGTGTAATTATAAGAAAGTTTGCCAAAGTGATTTATAATCAAATTAAAAATTAATAATTACAATAAAAGACAAACAAAAATAATATTTAAAGTTAATACCGTTTTAAATAAAATAATGTTAGATAAAACTCATTCTTTTTTAAGCAGCTAAGAATTACGGAGTTCACATACTACTACGTTATTCTTTAGATGTTAGTGGAATGTTAAACATTGCGTTCATGATGGCGGATAATATATTGTTGAATGATAGTAACTGAGACAGTTAAGATTCAGATTAGAATAGAGAATATGTATCACCGGAAGAAACATAGAGCAGTGACAGGTAAGTTTTAATATTACAATTTGATCATTTTTATTATAAATTCAATTTTTATATTGTATGTATGTGTTGATTTATTAAAATTGTTGCTAAGTCAGAGCAAAACGTTGAAGTGCTACAATAGAGAGAAGAAGTACAAACAAAGTTCGGAATAGACGATATAATCTCAAGAATAAAAAAAGTAAAAAACAAGAAGGCGCCAGGGATTGACAATATCCTAAATGAGTTTTTTAAATACGGAAGCAAAGAACTTGCCAAACATATAACAATTTTATTCAATGAAACTTTAAGCACAATTCCGACCGACTGACATAAGAGTATCACGTTACTTATCTTTAAGAAAAGACAAGAGACGACTCTTGAAAAGTATAGAAGTATAAGTCTCCTATGCACAACCATGAAACTGTTCACCTCTATGGTTAAACTCAAATAAGAAGGATACATCAAATAAGGTTGTAAAGGAAACAAATTGACAAGGTCCGGCTAAGTGATGTACCGTAATATGCGGTGACTTTGCCTGCAGTGGTGACTTTGCCATTCTACGCATGGCGTCAGAAAGAAAAGTTTTACTAGGGAGAGGTATCACTTTAGACATCAATATTTACGGTGCCGATACTAGAGACACTACTATACTAGACCTTGTTGTTGGTTATCTTATAGTACCCACGTGTATTGTTTAAAAAAATAAAGAACTTTTTTAACCATTTGATGTGCTTTGCAGGTGTTGTGTTGCTAAGGTATGTATTTTCGTTGTGGTTATTATTTTAGGGTTAATCTGTCGTGAGGGTAGGCGGGGAATGTAAACAGTTAATCATAACCGATTGTTTCCCTCCTAACCTAAAATACTGAGTTTTAATATGCATTGGCAAAGTCACCCCGTAATTATTTACCTGAGCATTTTCAGATTAGAATGCCCCGAATTTACAAAAAACGTCTGGGTGCCAGACAGTAAAAGAATTATTCACCAAATACATTGCAACGTGTTTTGATGGAAATAAGAAGAGGTCGTTTAAGCTATCAACAAGCCTCGGAGAGATTCCACATTCCTAGAAGAACATTGGTAAATAAAATAAAAAATAAACATACAGGTATCGTTGGTGGCCAACTAGTTCTTCCAATAACTCTTGAAAGAAGTTTAGTGGATGTTATAATTGCTGCTGCCGAGCTTGGAAGTCCATTGACTGCTTTAGATTTAAGGATGGTGGTAAAACAACACCTAGACAAGGAAGGTATACAATTACAATTGTTTCGCAACAACCTTCCTAGGAAAGACTGGGTGATGGGTTTTTTGAAAAGCCACAAAAGCGTCTTACAGAAAAGCATTGCCAAAATATAAAAACCGTACGTGCTGAACAGACTGAAGAAGCATTGGAATTTTATTTTGTAAATTTGAAACAGTCACTCGCTGGAGTTCCAGCTTCACATTTGCTTAATTATGACGGGACAAATCTAACAGATGAACGTGGCTTGCAAAAGTGTATTTTTTCTTGTGGCAGTAAGTACCCTGAAATGGTGTTAAATTTAACAAAAATAGCAATATCTTTAATGTTTGCAGGGACTGCAGAAGGCAGTCTGTTGCCAACATATGTAGTCTATAAAGCAGAAAGACTATATGATGCATGGTGCGTTGGAGGGCCAAAAGACTGCAGATTTAATCACACGAAGTCAGATTGGTTTGACGCAGCATGTTTTGAAGATTGGTTCTTGAAAATTGTACTACCGTGGGCTCGAAAACTAAATGGGACAAAGGTGATTATAGGAGACTTGTTAAGCCATTTGAATATTAATGTTTTATTGGAATGCAAAAGTAATGGCATTAGATTTGTGTTCCTTCCTCCAAATTCAACGCACCTAACAAAGCCCCTTGACGTCAGTTTTTTCGGTCCCTAAAAGGGGCATGGCGAAGCATTTTAACATACTATAAAATAAAAAACCCTAGAGATCGAACACTGAATAAGTCAAGTTTTCCCTCTCTTTTAAACCTGTTGATTGAAAAAATTAAAATTAAACAGCTTGAGATACTAAAAAGTGGATTTAAAGCAACAGGAATAAGTCTTATGAATCAAAACGAGGTTCTCAAAAAGATGCCCAATTATCGTGTCAAACAGAGATTGCAAATGCCAATTGATGAAACTTTATTAAACTATTTAAAGGAAACAAGGCAACGAGAAAGAAAATGGTACGCGTGGAGCCAGGTAAAAGCGTATCACATGATGATGTAATAAGGATGAACACAGAATTGCCAGTTACAGAAGCTGAAGAAATAATAGATGACGGAATTGATGAACATGAAGAAATGGTCACAGAGGAAGAACCTCAAGTAGAGGACTTCGTTGTTGTTAATTTCAAAACAAACAAAACTGTTAAACACTTTATAGGGAGAATTTTGAAAATCGAAGATGACATGTTGGAACTGAAATTCTTGCGAAAGAAACCGCAGAATAAATTTGTGTTTCCAGATGCTGATGATGTTAGCTATATAGATAGAAATAAAATAGAAATGATATTACCCAAACCGAACAGCCAGAAGTCCAGCACACGGCAACTTTTTGAGTTTACAGCAGATTTGTCAAAGTTGAATTTGTAGTCCTTTGTATTAATTTGAATGAATTTAAATAAATGGTTTTTACTTAATAATGTACCAATTTTTGAAGAATTAAGAGTAGCTACCTAATAAACTTTCCTATTTCCCCTTATTTTATCTTTCTGTACTTTAGGGATGGCAAAAACACCTCACGGAGTACCCTACTATGCTTTTAAATACATTAATAAGTACTAGGCAAAAGCGCCCCAAAATGGGGTTGACATGCCAAATTTTCAAAAAATTAAAAAAAATAGTGCACATCAAAATTTAACTTTGATATTTGTAGGACTTCATGATAAGATATAAATGTAATACATTGTTGGTTTTTGAAGTTCTTACTAAATTTTTGTAGAAGTTATCTTTAAAAAACCCAAAATTTGAGGCAATATATGTTTTAAAAGAATAACAACAAAACCTCTGTTAACGGACACCTCTACCAACGGACACCTCTCTTTAACGGATTGTTTTTCATACCCCAAACTTATTACATACAAAACTATATAGTACACATCTCTCAAAAACGAACCCTCTACGGAACGAACGCGGACACAAAAATTTACACATTTTTTTTACATCGCTTTGAGAATTACCTCTCCATAATTAAAAAAATGTGGTTTTTAATGATTCAGATGAACATGAATTCTTGTTTATAATTTCAATAGTTACAGGTATAAGCTTATCTTAATGACCTGTGAATCACTAAAAGCCTTTTAGTTATTTGAGGATTACATATTTCAATAGATGCTTACTTAAATACGTAAATCATTTTGTTTCTAATGCATTTTTCTCCATTTGTTTATTTTTTGTATTCAAGTAAATTGCAAATTTAAGTTGTAGTGTACGTGCGATATTTAATGATAATGTCTCCACAAGTGTAAATAACTTTTATTCAAAATAAAGTTTTACGCAATTAAATTCAACCCTCTCTTTAGCGGACACCTCTCTACAACAAACAATATACTCCACTACTGTTCGTTATTGAGAAGTTTTACTGTAAACTTTTTAAACCTGGGAAATAAGCTGCAACACAGGCGCTTTAGTATGATTTATTACGCCGATGATAAAACGAAGACGACCTTCAGCGGCAAGTTTTTTGTTTTTTTCAAACAGCGCAGAAATATAATATAAACATTTTAAAACTAAAACTGTAACTTACTCCAAAGACCCTGTAAAACGCAAAATTGAAATTAAAGAAAGTAGTATAGAAGAAGTTAAGGATTTTAAATACCTCGGAGTAGATACAATGAGCTACCATAATCCAGTGCAAGAATCAAAACGTCAAAAAAGTAGAGCCACCTTCATATCAGGATGTTTAAAAGAGATTTTGTGTGAAATCACAAATATATGCAAATGGATAGCAAAGTAATGATATATAAAGCATGTGTGAGACCTGTACTAACTTACGAAATCAAAACAAAAGCAGACACAAGCAAAATAAAGACAGCAGAAATGAGATCGTTAAGATTGATCGCCGGAGGCAGAATTAGAAATAACAAAATTAGCAGGACGTGAGAAGTGGATGATGTGGTAAGATGCGGAAGACGCTAATGGTGTGATCACGTAAAAGAAATGGATGAAGAGAGAATGACTCGTACGGCTCTAAAAGGTATACGAGGAGTATGGAAACCAAAGAGAAGACCCAAAAATAGTGAAGAGATAGCTGGCAGTTCATATCCAAAAAAAACCAAAATGCCTAAATTTAAAGAAAAAATGACTGAAGGTCTCCGAAAAAAAGAAAAAATACTTAAATATCCGTGTACTGTGTTTTAGCCACTTTTAAATTTCCTCTGTAACATTAAAATTCAGATTACATTATGATTTACAGTTCCTTACTTATTTAGTCTTTGAGATAATAGTAATCCGATATTATATATTTGTTTGTTTATGCAAACACCATTTAGAAATTTTTTAACATTTTGTAATCGTTACGTTTTCTTCCGAGAGAAACGAACCCGTGTTTTTATGTGTTAATTAAGTTTTGCATTTTTTTACGTCTTTGTTGTACTGTTGCTTTCTTTACAAAAATTTTCGTCACTGGTTGTAACGTTGGAGATAGTACCAAGTTGATAAAAGCAGTTGATTTTCGTTTTTTAAGTTAGAACACTATTAGTTTTTTCGGGGATGTAGTTACCGTGGGTTTTAGCCGTTAAACGTGGATAGTGGTGCCCGGAAGGTTAGTATGAGCTTAATAAAATGTTAAGTATTCTTCTAATTTGTAAATTTTTACGGTTTTAACGATTTATTTGGGCCCGAGTATAATGGTTCAAAATCTTTCGAGCGACCATCGCAAGTCTGTAGCTACTCAAATTTTTGAGTAACAATTTTTCCAAAGCTTTATAGTCAACCAAAAACCCACTTCCTGTAACTACAACAATTTAAGATATTTATGAAAATGCAAAATCAATTACAACTTTACGTTTCGCTAACTTGAAGGCTTAAAAATTTTGAAAATAAACTAATAAAAGTTTGTGACTTGTGTTTTTCGCAGCATTATCAGAATTTTTAATTAAAAACACTTACGATTTATTGGTCGTTTGAGTTACTTTATAGACAAATTGTCATACTTTTACAATTTTTCTTTAATAATATCGACGTCAAATCCTTCAAATTAAATCAAAACAACAGCATTCAAATTTTTTATTTTATTGTTACAGAATGTTTATTTTGTTTATTTCATTTTTTTGTTTTGCTGAGTACAAGGTCTTACAATTTTAATTTAACTTAAAAGTATATAACCGATTTATTACATTTTGTAAATTCAGTTTTAATCTAGGTACTTATATTGTCTTCTTTTTATACACTTTTTTTATTTTATTTGTTAGTGTATCTATCTGAATTTATGTAATAATTGTCATTATCATTACTTTTCATTTTATTTGTGTTTAATTTTCAGTTTAATAAATTTTCAATAGTTAATTTTGTAAAATGGTTTTGTTCTGTCGGCCTTAAAATAATTTTAATATTATTGATTTTAGTGTAATACATTCTGATAATGGTAAGTTACGTTCAAAGTGTGTTTATCAGAAACGGATTCTTTGGTTGGCAATTTCCAGATACCTTTTTTTTGTTTTTAGACTTTTGTTTTATTTTGATTTTGCGTTTTCAGTTTTTTTATCAATCACAGAACTACGCAAATTTTTTCATTTATGTTACCTTATTAAAGCAATTTTCTTTTTAACAGATTTTGCATGTAACAAACGACGTAAGAAGAAAAATAATGGAAATTAAAAAAAATTGTATTGTTATTATTTTAATATAAAATTACCAAAAATTAGGTGAAAAATGTTGCCCAGGTTCTTTAGCTAAAATACAGTATATACTGCTTAGAATAATTTTTTTTTAAAACAAACCTCAAAAAAGCATTGCAAAAAATTTAATAGCAAAAAATTGTGGCTCTGGTTGAAATGCGTATTGAGTCTTTTCTAAAGATCAAATTATATATATTTAACGATTGCATAAAAAGTAAGAAATTTATTTAACAAAAAAAATAGAAAACGAGTAATTTTCGAGAAACTTCTAATATTAAATGAATTATTATCATTGATAAAATATTTTTCAAATCAAAAACATTTTAATTCTTTGTTATATGTTACCTTTAAGAATACTAATTTTTAATAAATTAATGCTTATAAAAAGTATCAAAAAATAAATCATACGAATATGAACAACTTCTTTGAATTAGTCTACAAGTCAAAAATTGTTAAAAACCAAGAAAAGGTTTAGGAAATAAAAATTCATAAAGTTAGGAAACAAACTACTATTTTAACATTTAATATTTTGTACAATATTCATTACTATCAATACAACTTTGTAACCTCTATCGCATATTATTTACAAGTTTTTTTTATAAACTAAGTTTCATGTTTTTGTCACGTGTCGCGTGTCGCGTTAACGTCAGGTGATTTGGCAGGCCATGGTAAAACTTTTACTTCCGGATGATCTTTGAACCAACTTTGCACTATATGTGCTGTATGAGCTGTAATCTTGCACAAAAACAAATGTTTCCATCTCCTCTTCGAGATACAGAACACAAACAGTAGGTAACATCACTTTTTCTAGAATTGCAACGTAGGCTCTTGCGTTAAATTTTGATGGTATTACTTGCTCAATTTCACCTGGACAGCTGTTACACATCTACTACAAAAAAACCAGCATTAATGTGTCTACTTGTTTTTTTAAGACGTACATACATTATTTAAATAGTATTTGGTTTTGTATTTCTCCATAATTGCACAAAAGTCTTGCAATGACTAGTAAGTTTTTTTATTTGAAAATATAGCGTAGGTATGAATAGTCTTTTTTAAATTTTGGTTACAATATTGCAACCTTGTCGCAGCATGTTCCGGTGAGAACAAAAATTTTTTTGCGAGTTGACGATTATTTTAAAGTCGACGCATTATCGTTTTTTTTTACTACACAGTAATAACCAGCGCTGTTCACAAAATTTTAGTAAGGGGTCATCCTGATATCTCATAAATTAATCTGTGCAGTAATATTATGAGTTACAAGTTGTTCATGCAGTTTACAGTTCTATTGAGAAAGTTCTAAGACTAGCAGAACTTTCAACTTTCTTTGATAAGAGTTTTTGTAAAATTGCGTGCACATAATCCATATATTATTACATATATAAAACTAGAAGTTTTCAAAGACTTTCTCAATTAACAATTTTGTTTAATTTGTGATGTTTTTGTCAAGATCAATTAGTGATATAAGCTTATATGTTAAAGCAAAAAAATTAATAGATAAAAGTTTTACTTAAAAGTTTTTTTGTAATGAAATAATTCTATTTGCAAAAAATTAAATCTCAGCCATTATTTAACTAAATTCTTATAATAAAATAATGTTTATAAACAACAAAAATGATTTCAAAATTTTGAAATCTAAAATCACGTTCTCTGAAGTTATGTAAATAGTAATATTAGGGTGACGATGTGCCAATAATGCTCTCATTTATTGTGTTCAGGTGTTACCGCAAAACAGAAAATGTATGCGATTTTTTTAAATAAAAGTCCATATTTTATTAAAAAAAGTATAGGATAATTTTACAACATAGAAGGAACACCATTTTAACTAAAAAGTAATCTAAAGTATATTTAAAAAATATATATGTTACGTTATATGTCTGTTTTCCTGTTAGAATCAATTACACTCAAATATTTAGTTAACTACTTGCTATTACTAGTTTTCTATTAATTATCTTTATAAAAACTACTGCACTTAAAAGTTTTAAATTTTTTTATAATATTTTTTTAGCAGTTTGTGCATTTCAATAAAAAATTGTTTTAACCTAAAAACAAAAAAACTTGTGAAGCCACAAAGTTACACATAAATATAGAATTGTAGTAAAAATCATATTAAGTACTAAAAGAACTCAATACATTCTTTTGAAATTGTTTTCAGTAGTTTTTCTGACGCATTTATTTTTTATTAACGTATGATCTACATTACAGGCTAAATAGAGCTTTTATTTTGTAACAGGTGCTGACCTTTTCGAATTATAAGCGTTCTTGCGTGAGATAAATCAATAACCACAAAAACTATGGAAGTTTGCTACTTAAAATATACCTTCAAGATTTACCACATACTTACGCTAATTTTTTATTATTAATATTCGAAATATAAATAAATACTAAAAAGTAAGAAAATAAAAGCTACAACTTTGTAATTACTAAAACTATAATAGTTTATCGAACATTACAGAACAAAACGCCTAAAAAGTTTATCTTATAAATTATTTTAGCAGTTAAGTAGATACGGTTTTGAAAATCTTCTTTGTGGTACATAATGTGACGTTAGTATGATCTAGGAACAAGCAAAATTGCGTTATCATTTTCCGACATTAAACAAAAAATATGTAAAGTTTATGTTGTCGTGCAAAGTATTAGTAAAATTGTGAAGTGTAAGTTTCATAATACATTATTCAAGATACATTATAGCGCTAGTTTAAATCATTAAATTACTAACAATAATAAATAAATTTGTTTTATAAAAAAAAGTACAAAAATCATAACATAAAGTAATTTATATTTAGTGTTTACATTAAGTATATACATTTTTAAAGAATTTTGAGTTTCGTATTTTTTAGAAACATTTTTAAAACAACTAGTTGTAGTCAAGTTATCTTAAAATCCTATCTAATAAATTCTAACTTAAGTATATTTTTATCTGAAATTACAGTTGAACTATTGAATATAATTTTAGGCTTTTATGCAAAAGTAAAAATTTAAAACAGTAGCAATTAAAAGATACATTAATTTTTCTAGCAATTAATAGTCTTTCTGTCAAAGCATAATCAGCGTCTACACATTTAATAGAATTTACTGATTTAATCAACAAATGTTTTACATTAAAAAAACTTTATTTTTTTATTTTTATTTATAATACAGAAAAAATCATTTTTATTGTTAGAAAAGTGTGGTTTAAATGGTTTTATAATTTCATTTAAGCTGTATTATTGTAGTTATTAATAATACGAGTGCAAAAACACAAGCTTAAAGTTTGAGGTTGTAACGTCCCGTTTGAGTTCATTACATTAAAATTCAATTTTACAATCGTTTATTTTTGCAACTAATATTGCACGTAAATTTATTCAGTTTGGCAACGTCGCGTTGTTCTAACTCGACTTGAGGTAGCTTAAACTTCCACTTCCGTTTGAACAATCTCGCGTAGTTCACGTGTGTGATGCGAGGAAGACAAAATTTTCTTGATTATGGCGTAAAAACGCATACAATTTAATTTTTATTAATTCCATCTAATTATTGGTGAGTTTACCTTTATTTTGATATAATTTTTCTATTGAATTCAACATTTTTAGTGATTTCGGAATGTTGCGCAATAGTTCGACAAAGGAAATTATTTTGAAGACCGTTGCTATGCAGCGTGAGTACAGCATGTCATTTAAAAAACCATTCTAATTATTTATATTTAGGGTCTTTTTATTGGATCTTTCTTTTTATTCTGGATCTTTTCGTTTACTGGATTTTTATTCTGGATCTTTTATTTTGGTTTTGTCGTTTAATTAATGGATTATCAGTTATTGAAGTTTATTATACATTGGTTTATTCCTGTTGAAGAATTTTATCACTACAACAAAGTATGTGCTAAAAATAGAAGATATACGATAACGTCATATCATATGGTGAGCCAACTGAAATTAAGATACTGCATTTTACCTTCAAATAATTAAATTGTGTCATTAAAACTGTTCATTCGATAACAAATTAACCGTTCACTATTTTTTTTGCATTTAATATTAATTACTTATTAGGTGTAAGATTTTACGCTTTTTATTCATCACCAATTTAAAAGGTGATTGGCGCCCTAATATTTTATTTTAAATACTGTTTTATTCTAAATATGTTTAATTCAAATATTGTTCATTGTTCTCTAATGTAAATAGTATATTAAGTTATAGTTAATAAATTAACGGAGTTCACGTCTTTGTAATTATTTCCATTCAAACCCATACCCAGAGGTCTGTGCTTACGATTGCTGCCGTGGTCAAATTATTATTTTTACTTTTATTAAATGTATTTTTACTTTTATTATACGTTCTTTATTTCGGAATATTTTTTATTTACAAAGTGGTCGTTATGTAACGAGACGCAAGTGTTATTCAAGTTTTTTTTGCGTTCGCAATTTGTTTTCAAACATTTTTTTTGCATAATTTTACGTTTCAAAGTCTCCTGAATCAGAAAAAAGTATTTTTAACAAAAAAATTTTGATGGTCTGTGTGTGTGTAAAGATGTACCCACGATAACTCTCGAATCAAAAGTCCTAGTAACTTAAAATTTGGTATAAAGCTAGCTTTTTATATTCTCTAGGTTGTATCAAAAGATAGGTCTGACAAAAAAACCGAAAATGGTACACCCACTTTCGTCATTTTTTAGTTTTTCTTATATAATTTTGTACGTATGTAAATTATTTGAACTATTTTTACAGTTTCTTATAGAGATAATTTATACTAAGAATTTATTTAAGTAAAAAAATTTCTAGCAATAACAGTTTATTAGTGAGCCTCTTAGTCTTTGCAAGCAATAAAATGTTGTATTCAATTTGTTCCTGTCTAAATTAGACGTCCAACTTAAACAAGAATTGGTTAAATAAACTACTATTTCTTGTAATCGTTAAATTAATTGTTTTTAATTGTTAATTGTTCTTTAAATACGTTTTTAACCTATAAAAGAACTTTAATAATATTAGTTAAGTTAAAATTTTTACGGTGACAATAATTACATTTTATAAAATTTTAAGCTTTTGCGATTACTTTGGTTACGATTATAACCGACTTTCGGCTTAGATTGCGTCGTAGTTGAAGTTTTATGGTTTGGTCCTAGTCTCTCCTTGAAAGAAGTAGAACTTAGCCTTTGCCATATTGTCGTTCTTGAACCCAACCAAACTGACGTTTTGCAAGACAATGCAGATTGCATCTTCGGAGTGGTTAATGTCACTAATAATTACATTTTTTTATAAATTAAATTGAATTTAAATTAAAAATGTGTTTGAAAGTATTTTGACTTTGAATCTGTATATTATTATGTCTAAATGACTCTGAAACCATATGATACGTTTTAGAGTAAGCCAATGCAAATATTGGCACCCTGCCAATAATTAAATTTGTTCCATACCCGTTATTGAAATTTTTTTGAAACCAACTAATTTTTGTTATTGTTACTTTATAGGGTTAGCTACCTGGAACCACCTACAACTTTAGTTGAAAACGAAACTCTAAATAAACTGTTTAAAAAAAATAATCTTCTCGGAGATTGCTGGTACAAAAATTAAAAAAAAAACATCTGATTATACCACAGAGAGAAACGGAAAACGTTACTGCAACAAGTTTAAAAGTTATCAAATGACATTAAGAAATGGTTTGAATAAAGAAAATTAATCTGTTTTAGATACACCAAAAACAAATTTGAAATTGACAATGCTTCTGCAAAATCAAATTTAACAAATTCATTTAAATTTTCTGCAGGTGGAGACATGACTCCTCTATTTACAATATATTTGTACTAGAGATTTCCGTTCCAAGTTTATCAATCAGTTTCTAGTGATTGGGAGAAAGATATAAGCTGAATTTTTTTACGAGTATTTAGCAAATGTCTTTGACCTCTATTCAGTTAAAAACTAAATGGAATTTTAGGTAATAATATTTGTTGATAGATACTCGACCGTACACTACCTTAAATAAATAGAACTGCAGTCGAGTACATATTGTACTGATTTGCTTTTATGGAAATGCTACCAAAATACCAGAACCTGCAGATGAAATGAAATTTAAACCAATGAAACCTATATTAAAAACAAAGTGTTTTGAATTGCAGAAGCAAAAATCCATCTTTAACAGTTTTTAAATTTGCTACTTAAAGTTGTCAATAACAGTAAAAAATCTTTATTAAAAATAGATTTAGGTCCTCTAGTTTGTATCCTTAGAGTCCTCACAGCATGCATTATACAAAACGCTTAGAAAAATTAAAAACATACAAAAGCAGTTAAGAAAAAAATAAGTAAAAATGAAACTGTGAAAGACAAAACCAATGTCTTTTCCGTCGACAAAATTAAAAAAAAATTATAGAATTTAGACAAATTGTTTCATACCATATCTTAAAAACTAAATATTGGCTGCAGGTCGAAGTAATCGAGAGTTTAATTCAATTGGCACATTTTTTTACCTTACAAAGTAAAAAATTTACTTTTTTTTAATTTAATTTAAGAAGTGGTTTTTCTAGCGCCCCTGCACTGCGGTCTCCTTGGTTACTAGCAATCTTAGCGCCAGTACTGCTGCATGGTTGCCAAACATGATCGATGTCGGGCAATTTGCGTACAATTTTGAGTCAATCATGTTCTTAACACATCAATCAATAGCAGCAATCTCAGCTTGAAAAGCAAACGCATATTTTAGCCAAGATCAGCGAAAATTGCTTCCCATGGTGCCCCTGCCCCCATATACATATATAATATATATAATATAATTTGTGTACCAGATATTGCGCCCTGGTAAATGTTTTTTGTCCACACGTTTCGTGTCGGTATTGTCACTTTAAATTTCTGTAAGATGTAATAATTTTTTGTGAAGTCGGATCTCATAGTTAAGATTGTTTTCTCACGCAGCACATTGTAAATATCTGGTTTGTTTTTTTTTCCAGTAATTAACCTGTGTTCATTAATCTGCACTCTGTATGCTGTTTGTCTTGTTTTGATCATTACAACATTGTGTATTGGTAGAAGTAAAAATAGTGCTTCCATGGCTGCAGTAGATCACTCATCGCTCATGTTATCAGCAGACATGCCACTTTCTGTACTTTGCCTAGCTTTGCACTGGTGTTTTTAAGGTTGGTTCTGTCACCCCATTTAAGCGCACTGTATGTGATGATAGATCTTGTTACCACAGTGTATAACTATTTGGTAAGCTACAATCCCCATGTGTGACCGACCATCCGTTTAGTTGTATTAAGAACCCTGATGGCCTTCGTTGTAACTTTTTCTAGATGAGCAGTGAAATTCAGTCTAGTATCAAGAGTGAGTCTTAGATGTTTGACTTCTTTTGTCATCGACATCGTGACTCCGTACATAGTATGTAATTTGATGTCATCAATATTCCGTCATTTAGTAAACGGAACGATTGCCGTCTTAGTTAGGTTCACTGATTCCTCTTTTTTGCATCATTTTTCGACGGTGTTTACTGTACTTTGCATTATGTTTGATAAAGTTGTCCCAAACCTTCCGTTCGTGATAATGGTAAGATCGTATCCTAAAGCAAATACTTCGCCGTCTTTTAGTTCTTGTAGTAGACCGTTCGTGACGAGACACCACAGCAGGAGTGACAGCACCCCGTCTTGTGGACACCCGTTTGTCGCTCGAACAAATTATATCAAATAAAAATAAGTCTTAAAAAGTAAAATTAGTGTAATAATTTCTTATACAAAAATTCTATCCTTGATCATTTGTTATAACGGATGTACAATAGATTAAAGTAGTAACTCAATAAATATATCTTTGGTGCAACATGTCGAAGACGAGAAATTTTTTCAGCAGTTGAGATTTGAAATAATTACAAATTAGTTTTTTAGACGCTATACTATTTTCCAAGAAAATATCGTTTTTGGGACTGAATAATGCTAATAGCTTTAGTGGCTATTGTTTCAGGCGGACTTCTGTTATTCTGCAGAAAGTCGAGAAAAAGTTGCCTAATTATTGTTTTTTGTAAAGAATAACATTCATCAGAAAGCTACACCTTCAACATCTCGTAATTCTACAAATATTTACTACAAGCTTCTAGAAGTTTACGAACCTTGCACGGCCAGCTCGTAATAGAATTGAAACAACTTCTATTCGGAGAAAGGAGACGTCCAAATAATAAAAATGTTTTTTTAATAGGCGCCAGATTTGGTTTTTAGTTATAGCTACGAAGGTTCACAGCTTACATAAAAATTTTAAAAGTTCATAAAGTTAGAGAAACGAAGAAATAAACTAAATAGAGTTAACATCAAATTTGATTTACTTATCTTAGACTAATAACATGTAAATAGAAGTAGAATGAACAACAAGTACGTCTCAAACTTAGTTTAATTAAATGTATAACATGTGTTATAGAAATTCCGGAAGCATATATAATTTCTTTTTCTATTTTACCCATTTATTGTCAACATTTCGATACTGTGATGACGTCAGTTGAGTGCTTTACTGGGTTACTTTTTTTCACGCAACACTTTTTTTCACTGCTTTTTTTGTTTTTTAAGGTTGGTACACGGTATTGAACATAGTATTGAATTTGTATGATTAAAATGGCAGATTGTAACGTAAATTATGTAATCGATTATTTTACCAAGCATGAACGTTTATTTTTTAAAATACGCGAATGTTTGAATGAGGACACAAGACAGAAGTGTATTCAAACTTTTATTACGCATGACAGGCATAGAAACTAAAATAACACATAACCTACAGCTTTATGTACGTATAATAAAATATCACGAACACAAAAATAACTGCTTTATTCAGTAGGATTACTAAAATTACAATTATTAAAGACCTTAATATTAATAGTACAACTATCTTTCCCTTCTACATGGATTCCAGGATTTTGGGTGGAAATGTTTACATTTTTATCATTATTGTGAATTTCCACATTGTGATTGTCATGAGATTGTGAAGCATTAGCTGATTGCAAGTTAGCAGTTGAAGTGCTGGGTTGTGCCAACATGTCTGCGATTTGAATTTTTTTACCCAATGATGTTTCGATATACCCTTCAGCAACTGTTCCAGACTTCCAACCACCATGCCGTTTTATGGTTACTAGGTCGCCACCATTGTTAGCCAAGTGAGTGGCACTTGATCTTCGGAAGCAATGACCAGTATAGCTGCCAGGATCATTTAGGTTTAAAAACGTCGCGATTACTTTTGGCATATTACCAATAGTATTAATGCCAATTGGGCTATTAATACAGTATCCGTTACGGTACGTTAAGAAAAACCTTTCAGTTTTACAATTTTTTGGTCTTAATGCATAGTATTTTTTGATCAAATTAATCCAATTTTGCTCTGTAATTGCAAACAACCTTGGCATATTATTTTTTGTTTTAGGAATTGAAATTAATATGTTTTCTATATTAAATTTCAAGTCGTTAACTGTTATAGTCATTAATTCTTCACGACGGCAAGCACCTGCATAACCCATAATAAGACCAACCTGATATGAAAAGTAAATCCAGAGTTACATTTGTTCTATTAATAATATAAAAAAAGCAGTACCTTAATTGCCAAAAACTGGTGATCATCAGCATCTCGAAGGAAGCGGTCAATATCCCCAGCTTCTAAAACTTTTGATTTCTTTGGTTGAAACCCCTCGGACAATCTCTTCAAATACGTAATTAATTTATTATATTTTGAAATATCAATGTTATTTTCTATATTTATGCAAGATTTTAATTTTGAATACGTTGACCAAAGAGTAGATGGTTTTTTGTTTTCACTTAAATTTTTGAAATAAACCAGCATAACATTTTCAGAAATACTTGCTTTGTTTTGTGTACACCATATATTGAATGCATTATATTCTTTTTCATATGCTGCTTTAGATTTGGCAGGTAACAATGAATTCATTACCTCAGCTGCTGTTTTTTTAAACTCTGGTGGTGTGCATGAACCTTCCATTGTAGAAAACGAAAACAAACTACACAGAAAATAACAGTTTGCATTTATTTGCTATAACATTGTACACTTGATTTTGTGAAAATTTTTGTTATAAAAAGTAACACCTTGATTTTATTAGTTTACCAATTTCAAATATCTTTTTGAAAAATCGTTTTGTACAAAATTTCTTAGCATGTGAACATAAATTGAAAACATTTTGTACTTTCAACAGACTGAGAAAAATCCATTTAAAAGGTTTTTTGCTGAAAATAGTCCCGTTACCGCATTAACAATTTAACATTTAACAACACAAATAACATTTTTTTCTGTGTAAGTGCTTTTTAATATTAATTTTTAAATTCAAATCTTTTAAATTTAAATGTTAAATAGGTGAGACCAACTGGTGATCATCAGCATCTCGAAGGAAGCAGTCAATATCTCCTGCTTCTAATATTTTTGATTTTTTTGGTTGAAACTTCTCGGACGGACCATCTCTTCAAATACGTAATTTATTTATTATACCTTAATATATCAATATTATTTTTTATGTTTGTACAAGATTTTAATTTATAAACAGCAAGTTTCAAATAACTTGATGCAAATTTGTGAAAAAGTTACCTAGCATATTTAAAGTTAGCATTTGCAAATATTCAAAATAATGGATTTTTTCTATAAATTACTTTGTGGTGAAGTATCTTACCTATGTCACGTTTATTTTTGACCCAATTATTAATAATGAGTGGGATCATTAAACCGACTTCACAAACAATTAGCAGTTTGAAGGAGTAAATTCGAAAGTAAAATTCAGAATGTTTATTAACATAAATCATATATTTACAAATGACAAAGTCGTAGAGATTATAAGATTTTGTATAACAAATAATAAATACATCATGTATTCATTTCTTTATGATAATCATGAACAAAATCTTGCTCAAATCCAGATTATAAAATTATAAATGGTTTTTAATTCTGTTGTTAAACTATCAAGAAATGCCTGTCGTTTTCTTGTATCGTTTCGTCGACACTTTTTGTTTGCGGCCTTCATGTAAGCAACATTCATCTATATAAAACAAACTTATTTGGAGAACCGTCTCAATAGTGGGAACTTGCAATAGTTCCTGTAGGTTTGTATTCTTTATGATACATCGTTGATTTTGCAATGACTGTAAGAAAAGAAAAACTTACAAGTTATAACCTTCAATTTACACCATATACAAATCAAACCTTTTTGGTGGCAAATTACCATTACCAATCCACTGGTACTTAGCATTGCGTAATCTATAATAAGATATAGTAAAGTGGGCATGAACCTTCGATTGCAGAAAACGAAAACAAACTAGGTGCTTTTTGATATTAATTTTAAGTTTTCATTCTTAATTCAAATGTCAAATCTGTCAAATAAGTGAGATGAACGTTACCAACTTAAATTTAATAAATATAAAAAAAATTATGCAATTTTAAAATTATTTATTTTCTGTTAAATCTGTTAAGAATGGGGTAAAATAGAAAAATAGTATAAGAAATTCGTAGCTTATGGCCTATTATCGCACTTGTCCATTGCGCCTCGTTTTGCAAACTTGGACGCGTGCGATAATAGCGTTCCATAAGCCACTAATTTCTTAATATACTATTTTAAAATAATTAAATTAACAACGATAATTTTATGTTTACATATTAGATTGCTATAAAAATTTTGATTTGACTACTATTAATAGCAAACAAATCGTTGTAAAAATTATCGAAGTTAAAAGCATACAAAGTTTGTGAAAAGCACCGTAGTGACTCACGAAATCTATAACGGGATGCTCAAAGTTGTTCAAATAAATATACATCACTGCAGGACATCCTTAACGGCCTTCAGTGCTTATATCGTGACACACAATATTGATATTGCCCTTGTTCAGGAACCATGAATTCACAAGGAAACAATAAAATGGTTGAACTGTCGAAATAGATAATTGCCTGCAACCCAACTTGGGCAAAACTTGCTAGCATCATTGTAAAAAATGCACTAAATTTAATGTCATTTCATCATCATTTATGTTTTATAGACTTAGTAGCAGTTGAAATATCTGTGGTAAAGAATGGCATCAGGGGGGAGTTTATAATCGATTCCCGTTACTTTCTTTACGATTAGACAGGACCACCGGCGCCGGAAGAAATCCAACGGCTAATTAAGAATGGGACCAATAAACTGTTGATTCTTTGATGCGTTATAAATGCATACCACACCTTGTGGGCGAGCACAAACACAAATTCAATAAGTAAAAAACTTTTAGAATTAGTTCTAGAATCTAATTTAGACATAAAAAAGATAACGGAGATGCTCTTACGTTTATAACCGTGTTCAAAGACGAGCAAAGTGATAAAATGTGGCATGTATCAGATGAACTTTCTTTTTATGATCATAGATGCATTTAATCGAACATTGAATCAGATGAAAAATGAAGTACAGAAACCCGAGAAAAACCGACTAAGAGTTGTTTAACAAAACTTTAGCCGGCCCAATCAAAGATTGTTTTCAGTCGCAAGATCAACGCACAAGCCAGAATTAATGACGAAAAGTGTTGTTAATTCATTAAAATTCGCATTTGAAGAAAACTCTATAAATATTGCCAAACGAATCGCGAACAAAGTTACTTAGTAAAACAAGGAGCTTAAAAAAGGAAAAAGCACGCACAAACAGACTAATTAACAAAACAAAATAAACACAGAACCATCCTTACAACATACAACAACGCCATTCAAAAAGCAAAGAGAGACTCATAGAGAAGGTACTGTAGAGACGTCGAAAATAAACCTACAAGTTTTTGCCTTTAAAAAACTTCGAGCAAGAACCGCATGGTTAACTAATGGTTTTTAAGCAC
Source organism: Aquatica leii (assembly GCA_035610365.1). NCBI lineage: Eukaryota > Metazoa > Arthropoda > Insecta > Coleoptera > Lampyridae > Aquatica > Aquatica leii. The sequence continues at coordinate 49,762,982 of CM069437.1, read as the reverse complement.
TAGGTGCTAAAGATACCAAACAAATGCCAACCTAAAAGAACTAAAAATTAACGAAGAAAATAATCAGTTCTGAAAACCTAGAATGGGGAATCAATACGTTTAAACACTTTTAGTCTCCAGGAGAAGATGGAATCTATTTCATCATCGCAAAATTTTTAAAACCATTTTGTATTTTTGCATATACCAAACAGCTGGCAGATTTTTAAAGTGGTATTTGTACTAAAGCCTTGGAGATCTACGTACGCCTAGGCAAAATTTTACAGTTGTTTCCGGAGACATTGTTTAAATCTACTCGCAGCTGAAAAAGAACAAATAACACGACAGAAGTGATAACACAAAATATATATTTATTTATCACAGGGAGTAGTTCCAAAAAGGACTAAGAAGGTACATAAGTATCATTACGTAAATTTTCTAAACGCTAATATTTATGCAGTTATGTTTTATCTAGTAGGAGATTCCGTACCTGTATTACCTAAAACGTATTATGAACGCTAGCACAAAAACGTACATACGGCGTTTTCACAAGTAAAATCCGTTTTTAAATGATACATTGAAGATAGCAAATGTGCAGACTTTTTCTTTGATTTAATGTAGTAATTAATGGTAAAAGTTTCTTCTAAAAAAAATTGCAATCGTACAGGCTCCAACCATTTGACGGTGTAAATGGTTAAGTTACAGCAACGTGACGTCATGGAAATTTCTCTCCAAATATGCCATGTGTTTGTTATCTCGACCGATAAAAGAAACGTGTGGGGGGTACGAAAATCCGATATAGACAATTATGAAAGAATCAATTCAAACCCCCATTACAAAAGCATTATAACTACATACTTCAAATAAGCTTTCACTCAGATAGACATCAAACTCAATAGCATTTTTACGTAGAATTGCGTGAAATAGCTTAATGATGAAAGCCTTTGTTGGGCCGAAATGTTGCTAAACGGAAGTTTGTGTTGCACCAAACATTTACAAATTTGACAATCGTCCACGAAAAGTGGGCGTGTCAAAGGCAAATTTTATACTTACTTACATCAGTTTGTTATCTAACTAACTTTTTTTATATAATGTCATAATACATTTACATTCTAGAGTTTTAGTTGTTTTTCTCTACTTTATTGTTATGTATCGCTTTTTAATATTATTTCGACATTAACAAATAAAATTGTTTGTATGTAATCTAATTCTAACGTCAACCTTGTATTTAGTTTAATATTTTTGAATTGTTTAATTTACCATTCTTTAATTAAAAATAATATTAACAATTACACAAAATTAAATTATACTGTTTTGTGAAATCAGCATAAGAGTTTTCAGTTGTAAGTAAACGTTAACATTTTTACTTACTTTGCATGTTTCAAGAACATTTCCATATGTTCTGCTAAGTTCCGACATTGCTTGTCTTAATTATACTTGCTTAAACCTCAGGAGCTAATAGTTTCTACAAAATACTAACGCTTACTGTATATTTTTGGTATCAATTAACTCTTTATTTAATCAACAACCATTATTGTACTTAAAGACCTGCATATTTTGTATCCTACTCATTTATCAAAGTGTACAAGGAAAAGGCGTTAAGGATTTACATATTCAAACAAAAGGATGCTTACTTGCATAAAAAATGGAGAAAAGGGTTTGACCGCTTAAAATATACTTTAAAATTTAGTATAAATTTTTGAATATAAGCTTTTGCATATTTATATATCAACGTGCTTTAAAACGTCCTCATAGTCTTTGTAAATTTAATTTACATACGGTTAAACCGTTATTAACATCTCACAAAAATTTAAAATTCCCCGAATTTGTTTTACTTTAAAAACTGTATTAAAAGGACTAAAATATTTTTAAGTTATAAAAGCGTAATTAAAATAAATTTAAAAAAAAATAAACAAAATCTATAAATCCACCAAACATTGTTAATGTCATTAATTCTTTGCTATGTTCAACGATGGCAAGCTTTTTTGTTTGTAAAGATAGATAATACCGCTGTCAACTCGATTGTATTTCGCTATCAATCATGTTGTCTTTAATAAAAGCTTCTTTATCGTAATAAGTAAGCCTTGGCTTAGAACAAAATAACTTGAATTTGGGTTAATCCTTATAAATCAAGTATCATTTTTAGGAACTGTTAACGACTATGTATGTATATATAAATCATCAATTTGTAACAGTTTATAACAAAATTATAATTTTATGGTTACTTATCACACTTCTTTTTATTATTATTTTTGTTAAAGGCACTTTTGCGATTATTAAATTTATTCAAAACTGCTACGCAGGGAATAGTGTTATAAAATCGTAACCTGTTCAACTTTACTTAATAGAATAGTAAGGTAACTTACATAACTTTAACCATCTTGGGATTTTACTTGGGTTACAACATTCTAAATTATTATAAATGCCGCATATTTCAATATTCAATACGTTCATTGTTCTAACTTTACCAAAATTTTGCGCATAGAAGTTTAGATAAAAAGTTTTAGAAAACTATTTATTAATTTAACTTAAAGATAAATAAAAGATACTAAACATTAGCAACAACAAAAACGTATTTATTTTTAGATAAACCAATTTTATCAATAATTAACACCTAGATAATTAAAAGCAGTTCGCTCAATGTATAATAGTTATTTATGTACCAAGTCAGTATAGTGATTCTTTATCGAATGAGTCTAAGGTGAGCGAGCATAGCGAACAAAGCGAGTAACAGGCGAGTTCGATAAAGACACTTTACTGCTGTGGTGCATACAAAATTGTATCGCCAACCAAAATGATTTATAACTTTAAAAAAAAATGTTATAATTTTTTTTGACAAAATATACAGCAACAAAAATAACAACAAATATAAAACCAATTTACTTATGATTAGTCATATTAAATGTGAGGCATTATAAAAATTAATTCTTGAAGTAGAAGGAGTTTCAACTCAAAAATGTTTCAGGATTATTATCTATGTTAATAACTTGTAAGTCCTTGCTATAACTAACGTTGGTGATTGATAACTGTGTTGTCAGTTTGACTTTCACCTAAAAAAAATTTTGCGCTTTTTGTTTTATTGAGCAGATTCTTTAACGTAAGACTCAGTAATTGTGGCACTTTTCCATCCTCCGTTACGTTTTAATTTTTTCTTACTGCCGCCTGCGTTGGCAAGAGAGTGGCGGACGTTTGACGAAAACAATGTCCCATATAGAGTGATAGTTCTGGTAAATTCAGATGGTTAGCAATTTTGCTTGGTGCACTTCCAAAAGTATAGATTCCTACTGGTTGGCTTGTTGATTTGCTATTTCTGTAAGTCATGAATAATCGGTCGTGTGGCGTCTGCGTAGGACGCAAAGCTAAATATTTGTCAAATAAGTCTATAGATCTTACTTATCCTTCAAACTCTGAAGTGATCACAAACAATCTAGACCGGTTGGTTTTCGTATTAGTTACATGAACAACCAGAATTGTTTCTTTGTGCTCTATGTCTTTTACTTTTAAATTCAGTTCCTTATTAAGTAAAGCCTCAGCAATGCCAAATACAACACAAATCTAAAATAATTATTGCAATTATATCAAATTGATTCTAAAAAGTTTGCATAAATTACCTTCATCATCAAGTAGATTTCATCCGGTGCGTTCAGTAAAAGTTCAAGTACTTCTTGTAAAAATGTTTTTGACTTTTTTGACCTTTTCGTTTTAAAAAAACTGTTTTTTATATTTACTAATGTCAACGTTATTTTTTACTGAGAGGGTTGCTATCAACATACAATAATATGACCACATCGAAGAAGGAAAATATTCTTTCGATAGATCGGAAAAATAAGCCAGTAAAACATATTCACTATATTTTTAATAATTCCGTTTTTTTTTGTTTTTTAACTTTAACAAATTGGAGCTGTAACAGCGACCACAAACCACCCACTCTTTAGACGCACAACGGCTGTGTTTTAGAGTGGGTAAAATTTTCAAAGCGCTCTCTGGTGATTGGGAGATAAAATAACCCATGCATTATTTGAAATTGGGTTTAATTACTGGTAGGATTCTTTTTTTTTATTAAACATTGTTTCGATTTTTTGTTTGGTAATATTTGGCGTTAATACAGATCTAGTATTGCGACCAGTTAAAATTCTGTCTATAGATTTACACCAATTATGAAATGATGGTTCTAATTTTTAATAATAATATTGGGTTATATTTTTTGGATTGGGATTTGCATTTGAATTTCTGTTAATATATTAAAAATTTTTATGAACACCGATTTCCAATTTTCACTGAGATACATAATCTTTGTCTGAAATTAATATCGGCTTCTCTTTCTCTTCTCTTTTGTTAACATTAGAATATGTGTCACTATTCCCAAACAATTTATTTTTGCAGTAATTACAATCTAGTCTCTTTTTTTTTTAAAATAAATCTTGCAACATAACTGCTTCTCATATCACTTATGTCAATTTGTAATAACTGATATCCTAATTAAGCGATATGAGATTGTTTTTGTATACCAACGTCTATTCTATTGCTTGTTGAAGTTGAATTTATTTGTGTCTTCGGTAACTGTTCATTTCTCTGTATTTCTGAATTAGTCGTTAAATTTTTTATGTTCTCAATAGAATTATCATCTTTGCAATTCCATGACATATTATAGTATTTTATGTTTGCGTTCATAACAGTGGTTTTAAAAATAGATAGATAGAAGTTTTTTGCTGTAGCGTTTGTACACTGAATTCCGTGGCTACGTACTCTTGCAAATAAATTTTCAATGGGTCTTAGCTTAAACTCCTACCTAATAAATATTAACCTTCTTTTTTTGGCAACATTCCAATTGTTCATAAAATGTTCAATTGTGAATATCCAGTTCTTTAAGCTTTGAATTATCTCTAGGGTTCTTAACTTTAAAAGCCATTAGAGATAAAATAAGAATTGCTTCTTCTGTTCAAAATTTAAAATGGCCAGTGGTCTCAACAATTCTACACCTCAATTTTTTCCCATTTGATGCTTTTTTTGTGTTACCGTTTACCTATAGAATCGAACAGCTTATCAAAAAAACAGCAATATTTCAGAAGTATACTCTGTACCCTCTCTCAGGATTTTGAAATAATCTTTCAAAAAAATTATTAAACAACAAAAACAATTACAAAGTACAAAACTTATCTAATTTTCCGGCGAGATTAAGTGTTACTGCTAACCTCTGGTATTTTTTCAATTTTATCTTTGCAGACATGTTGATCTGTTAGGTTGTTTAATGCTCAGGGTCTATCTATCACGTTTGGTGGCGTTGTCAATTTCTAACAACAATTTACTCCAACCATTATCTAGTAAATCAAAAACCTTTAAAATATTTTACTTTTTAATAAAAATAATCTACTATCAGCTGCAAATCTCGAACAACTTCAATCAGATTTAATTGCGTTTTAAATTTTTAAATTGTTTATAAGATAAAGTCGAGTCTTGAACACACACTAACACTAAACTAAGTCTTAAACAAACAAGAATATCACTAGTTGTAAATGAAAATGTCTTGCATACACGCTGAACACTAAAGTAACACTTAATGAGCTGTAAACGTCAAACAAATGTCAATCACAGATTTTATTGTGTTGGCAGTTTTTAAATTGTTTATCAGAAAATGTCTTGAATACACACTAACACTTTAAACGAAGACGTCAACACGGGAAAGTGTAAAAGTGCCTTGTAAAAACGCGATTTTAGCGTTCCTGTTTCTTACATACATTAGATAAATTATGCTTTTTTGTCGATTGGCGGTTGATTTAAAAATGTTGATAAAAAAGGAAGTAACTTTAAGCAGATAAACAGAATTAATTAAATTAAATATAAACGAAATCACGTGACTTTCTCAAGTCTGCTCATTGGGGTTAAACGTCTAAAAGTGGGTGGTTTGTGACAGCAACAAACGATTTTTGTCATACAATCTTGGCTATATTGATAAATATTTGCGGCAGGTAAAGTACTTGATTTTACAGTAAGATAAAGTTACGTGCAAATTGTCAAAACCGGTAAATTTTGGTTGTGAGGGGGACTTAATTAGTATAGTTTTAGCACTGCAGGTGCATCTCTTCGTTCAGGCTACAAACAAAGAAAAATGTATAATTTTTATAAAATGAAAATTGTTTAAGACTTTAGTGAAGATGATTACGACAAACCGATAAAGTTTTGTGAGACTATATTAAATTTAGTCACTGCAAACTCAAATTTTGTAAAACATGTTTTTTTAGTGATAATTGTAGCTTTACTTTACATGGCTCTGTTAATAAACACAATGTGCGTTACCGGAGCATTGAGAATCTTTATTTTATCAGAGAAGCTCATACTTAAGCTCCCCAAAAACTGAATGTTTGAGCAGGGATTTTTGGGGACGCTGTCATTGAGTCTATATTTATAAATAAAACACTAACTAGTGACATTTACATAAATATGCCAGAAAACATCGTAGATTCTTTAATAACCGTAGAAATAGACTTTGATATGTGAACGTGTGAACATAAGCAGTGTTTAAAGACGTCTGCAATTTCCTAATCATTTTGCAAGTACTATTTATAATTAAATCTTTATTTATACTTATCAATTCACAAATAAAATTATGTCATCTCGTAGTAAATGTAACGTTTGCAAAAGTAAATTAAATACCGAAAAGAAAACAAATTGTCATGGATGCTAAATTCCAGTACACACCACATGCTCTGGCCTAACCAGCTTAAAAATTCAATGCGTTTTGTCTAAAGATAGCTATTTAAAATACGTATGTGACCAATGTTCAACTCAAAGCTGTGAAAGAGCTGATATTATTAAAATAATAAAAAAAATTACAAGCTGAAATTAATGATTTAAGAGTCGATATAGCATTGATTAAAAATCAATCATCTCCAATTGCTACTAGTGCTGAATGTACAGAAAATATAATCAGCGAAATAAATGAACGAAATTTTCGAGCACGCAATATTATTATTTTTGGTAGAAACGAACCAGCAGCTGATACGGAAAATGATCGCACATTACATGATATGGAAAAGGCGAAGGAAGTGAAAATTTCTACAGTATCAACAGAAAACATTCGCACCTATCGCAAAGGAAAATTGAACCTAAATGATCCACGTCCAATAAAAGTAATATTTACTATCAAAGCAGATGCTATTTTAGTCTTCAAGAATATTAATAAACTTTCTCACAATACAGGCATATCAATAAATTGAGACGAAACGCCAATGCAGCGTGATTACAGAAGAGATCTACAAAAGAAGTTACCTGAGAGAAAAGTCAACGGAGAAATTAATCTAACAATCAGATGTATTCGTAATATTCCTACTATAATCACTAAAAACGTTAAAAAAACTAATAAACAAAAATGTTCTAACGAAAACCGAAAATGTTCAATCAAAGCAGCACAAAAAAACTGTTTATTTGCCATCTAAATTGTCGTTCACTAATCTCATCACTTCATTATTTTTCTGATTTCATGTTGAAAAAAAACCTTTGATGTCATTGCTGTATCTGGTAAAAATCAGGAACGATAGACCTAGAAAAGGAGGGGGCGTTTGTTTACATTTAAAATTTAAAACTGTAGATTTAAGTTTTTAAGGTATAGATAATAACATTTAGCAACTTTAAGTTAAACTGTCAATAAGTAAATTAAAGATTGCAATAGGAGTAACATACAGGCCACTAAATACACCAATGGCGTATCTTAATGAGATAGAGAACACTCTTGCACATTTAACATTTGAAGCCAACGAAACTATTATGTTAGGTGATCTTAAGACTTTTTATCAAATAAGAATAATTTAAGGTATTTTAAAAATATCTTAGAAGTCTTTAATTTTCAGCAAATTATTACTGGTCCAACTCGTATAACAGAAACCTCTTTTACACTGATAGATGTTATCTGTGTAAACAAATTTCGGAAAATATTTAATAGTGGGACTACAGATACTATAAATATATCTGATCACAGATTAGTATATTGTATAATCATTGACTAATTATATAAGACATTCAACCTTTAGTTGCGTTTTTATACAAGAGATGATGAACATGTTTTACTTGCCTAGATCATAACCGTCACGTCGTGGGCAATTAGCACTGATTTTCTTCATACCGTTGTAGACGCGTATTTGCAAATAGCTGCTCGCGCGTATCTATCGTTCAAAGCGATAAGACACGTCCTGCCTCACAAATATTTGTACACATAAACAAAACAACTTTTTCTTTCCGCCGTTAGTCGATAACTAAAAATTATAAGACTGTTGATTTTTTTTATATATTTCTAACTATACAAATCAAATTTACATCATAAAGCTTACATTTTTAATCTAAAACTGAAAATTAAATAGTAAACTAAGAACTTTAACAGTTTTACTGTACTTTTAAATCGTTTGTTATCTTGATGCTATCTGGCTATTAGTTAAGAAATACTCTCAAAAAATGAATTAGAAGTTTTACATTCTGAAAAATTATGTTGGGAATTGTATTGATTTAATGTAAAAAACAATTACGTGCACTTACTATCTAAAGTTATTTTTATCTGCAAACACTATGATTTTGCACCTATTATATGTCATCATTCGGAGAATAGTAGTGATAAACGCCAATCGACAAAAACGAAAGCGTAAATACTAGACGACCTTGAGCGTAATATTAAGTCAAACGTCATTTATTTTTGAATCATGCGCTGCTATTAGAAGTGCCCAGTATAATAGTATATTGTACGCCACTGTAAGTACCGGTGCGACTTGTGTTGGCCCCTTGCCATCTATCCCTATTAGACCCCAACTAGTCCGGTAACAAGTCTTATATGATTAGTCAATGGTATAATTGACTACAATATTACTAAATTTACAAATAAAACAATAACGATCAGAGATACTGATGCAAAACTGGATTTTTTTAATAATGCAATTATATCTTTGTTCAACATTCATGCACCATTACGAACACTAAAATTACGGCATAGTATACCAATACCATATATTACAGATACTATAAAACTAATAATACGTTTAAAAAGAAAGCTTTTTCTAAATTTAAGAAAACTGGGTTATTAAAAGATACTACTACTACATTACAATTAATTAAAAAAATAGTTAGGATTTGCAATTAAAGAAGAAAAAGCAGCTTACAAAAAGCAAAAACTGCAAACAAATAAAAACAACCCGCGGAAAACTTGGAAGTTACTAGAATCGTGGAACATTTACAATAAAAAACAAAATGTAATACACATTTTGCTATTAGATTTAAACGTCATAAATAATTTTTTTGACAATATCCTTACTGAAGAAATAAACTTTACTACACTTTAACAATAATAAAACTAGGCCAGGAGTAGTGGAAGGGCTAAAATTTATAGAAACAACCAACGATGAAATAGAAACATTATTAAACAAAATCACTTTAAACGCTGCTGGATGCGAAAATATAAGCTTAAAAGTGCTTGATTTAATTTATCTTTTGTGTAAAGATGCACTACAAGTTATAATTAATTTAAGTTTGTTTAAAAATTTTTTGTATTAAGTACGTTCAGAGTGCATTCGTTCTTGGTTTATTGGTGTTAGTTTTATTAAATTACATTTGTTATAAAGTCATTTTTATAATTTATTAGACAATTGTTATAATTCAGGTCTCAACAAGTAATCTTTATGACCATAATAAAATAAAATATTTTGTTGATTTGATATTTCTCACAGTATGAAAGACCATTTTTGAACTCTATTTTCGTGTCGTAATTAAATTTGTTTGCATGTTCTTTGCACTTTTTGGTGGTATCGCTTTCTTGCACAAAGATTTCGGACGCAAACTTGGGAGAGGTGGTAGCAAAGTGAGGTTTTAAATATGAGTAATTTTGGGTTAAGAAAGAGATTCACAATTTTTACTAAGCTTTAAACATAATCAAAATGTTATCCAGGTGTAAAGTAAAATCAACCCTAGAGAACTTGAAGCATCCGCGAAATACATGAAGAAAGAAAGCATAGTGAATTATTAGTTATGTGTTGGAAATAGTTCCACAATTTGTAAATTACGGCTCTTTATGGTTTTACGCGCTTTCAAGTGTTTTTCGTTTTATGTACCGTGGAATCGTAAGTTGTTGTGCGACGCAGTGCCAATTTCGTCTTAGTGGCGGCTTATAAAAATTCTTCCGACGGATGTTTGTCAACTGAAGTTAGCTTCTCAATCCATTGGCCGATTACAGCTGGCTATCTTTGAACCAACCACCAGCCCTTTCCTTGATCGACTACCAAAAGTTTAAGTATTTATTTAGTACCAACTAATTAAATTTGGTGAATTTTATTTACGCGTTTAAGTGTCATAAAAAGCTTGGGTTTTAACAAAAATAATGAGTGTTGCAAATTAACGAATTTATCAATAATACAATTAGTAAATGGTAATTGTCCGTATTATCAAAACGATATGTGACAAAATTTCTTTGTGTTAAAAATTTATGTTTGACGTTAACCGGAAAATTGACTCATCTCACAATTTATTACTAAGATTTTCATCCTAGTTTTAAAATATATGAGTTTATTTTATTTTGTATTTAATTAATTTTCATTTTAATGCGACACGACCGTGTATTAATTAATTAAGATTTTCTATTGTTTTTTTTGTTGATTTTATTTTTATTTGTTTCATTTCTTTAAATTTTATTTGTTTTAATACGATTATTCTATTTACTTTAATTTTAACTTTTATGTGCAACTTAGATTTTTCTAAATTAGTTATTATTAATTTTTTTTATTTTACGCTTTTTTAAATAGTTTTTTTTGTTTTGAGTGTTAATTGATTAAATAAATGTTAAATAGTTAAATGTAAACAAGCTTTTAACTCCGTCGGCCTTCGCGTTTTGGAAAATGTTTGTTTATTACAGAATTTATTGAGGTACACTCTATTAAGGTAAGTTCATTTAGAGTGTACCCTTCAAAACCGAGCTTGTGGTTGGCAAGGACCAGAAGTCTATTGAGCTTTACTCCTTCCTGGCGCCCTTTGATTTTGACTTCTAAGTTTGTTTCTCTTTTGCATTTTCTAAACAATCACGGAATCTTGAATGTAACTCACTGCGTCTTCACTGAGCACCGGCAAAACTTGGTTTATGTTACTTTATTTCAGGCAAGTTTCATTGTTTCAGTTTTTGCACGTAACAAATTGAAGCTCTATGTAGAAATTAGCTATAACCTGCAATAGAAAAAAAATCGAGATAATTACCAAAGTGAAAAGCTAACAATTCGTGAAAATCATTGTAATAACATCAAACGTAATCAAATCCGACAAATCAAATCCATTGTTAAACTTTAAGAAAATGTTTTTTCGATGGCTCACCTGTAATTAAACTAACTAGCAATCGTGTCAATAGTAATTTTTAACAATTTATTGTGTGTAATTTTTTTTTTAAATTGTTTTAAAGATCTACTCGTATGTCTCTTAGTAATGGAATCAATCAACGCGTGTATATCGTAAATGAATTAATTAGTTGATCCATGCTTCATTTTTGAAATATCTCTACAGTAGTTACGAGTGTTCGTAATTTACCATATTGATGTTTAAAGGTTTTAACCCTTAGATGTAACTGATAGTTACCCACATAGAGGTGGCACGTGGTGCTACAAAATTGACATAAAAATTACACTTAATCCAAAAAATAATAGATAGTCTACCCTGGGTTGAATAACTTTCAAATTTTTAATTAATTAATTTTTTTGTTTGCATCAACCCAATCTTTTTTTTTTTAAATTTTAATATACATATTTAGCTGTTATTACCTCTTCTATTTAACCGATAAAAATTTTTAATTTTTTTGTTATTAGTTTTTTTGTTGATGTAATTCATTTATATCACTCACGTCAAGTTTTGTTTTTTTTTAAATAAATGTTTGTTATTTAACTTGTAAGTGAAGCTTTTTAATTTACACTCATTTGCGTTGTATTTATTGAGCAAGGCAAGCAAACACCTTTATGTTACGTTTTGTAGGCAATTTTACAACATGTTTAGCACGTAACAACTTTCATCTCCATTTTCAAGAATTTTGCTCTGATAAACACAAACATATTTACAAAGGTTTGGTTTTTTGTGGTGTAAGCATAATCTAGATTTTTATTGCTTTTTATAGTTCTTATTTGATTTAAAAACTCTTTTACTCGATTATTTATTTGTTTTTTATTTAAATCTGAAAGAAAGACGTTATCTCAATTTATATTATAATAGTTGCTATCAGAATCCAATTGAATAATTTACTGAAAAATGTTGCTTTTAACTTCAAAGAAAATAGTTATTATTATCAAAAAAATACTTTTTAACAAATTATTCAATTATCTAAATACAACAAAAAAATTTGAGAACCACAAGATAAGAAAAATCAATCAGATTAATATGATTATAAAATTAAAAAAAACTGCAAACCAATGATTTACAATGTTTTGGGTTTGATCAATTTAATTTATAGAAACAATAATTTTGCCTAAAAATTTTACATCGTTTTTAATTGTAATAAATGTAATATTTTTTTAAATATAATTTCATGGGTAAGATCGTCTAAACTCTAGCTAATTATATAAGTAAAGTTTTGTACATATAAATTAAAGAAAAAAACATTTTGTCTAGTAAAAAACTATGCTAATATTTGTTAATTGTAACTAAATTTATTATGATTTATTTCACAAACAAAAAAAAAATTACCTTTATAAGAATATAAATTAATATAGTTTTATATCTATTATATTAATAATTATTCTAAATTGGTATACAAATTTATATGCTAATAACAAAAAAAAATACAAACACAAAAGTAATTAATAAAAGTTGTGAGATTATTTGAAATTTAGACAAAGCACTTTTGTCCGTACTGAATACATAATAACATTAATAACAAATGATACCGTCCGTTTTTATTTCTACATACGTGAAAATAAACTTAAAATTGAAACAACCTATAGAATTAAACAAAAGGTTTGTTAAACAAATAGAAAAAATTAACTGCAAAATGGTTGTACAAAAAATGTAAAGTTTATTAGCAATGTATGTTTTAACCCTTGTTTGTTAAAAATAAAGTTTAACTCTATAGCCTAAATAAAACAATACATGTAAAAACACTTTTTTCTTTAAATTTTATAAATTATGTTTTAATGATATAATTTTAAAATCAGCATGCGTTCTTTTAGATTAATAAAAATAAATGTAGTTACAAATGAGGGGTTTTATGGAAAAGAGCAGTCACACAACGTGATGTGTTAATCTTTAACATTTTGACACGTAATAAGGAAAACGTCAACAAAAAGTAAGTAATGATTATAATAATAATTCTCGTTTGTAAAGATGTAATTTTATTCGACCAACTTAAGGTGGTTAGTTTCCAAAATTGCATGTTTACCCTGGACGCGTGAAGCACGCACTGTACGTCATCGTCTGTTCACGCCACGCTAAAACTTGTTTATAAATTTTTAAATTATGTAAAGCTAACTACAAATGCAGTTGTTTTAAAACAATAAAGTTATCAAATATTTTCTTGTTTATGCCGCTTTTAAGATATGGTTACACGAAATACAAAAGCACATTTCCGTTTTTTTTCATGTAACTGATCCACTGTACACGCGTGTTTTAAATAAAACAGTTTAATTTTATTATAAAACTAAATTGCGTATTTTCTCACCAAAACAAAGTTGTTCAAATGTATTGATTAATAACAATACCTTATCTTCACTATGCATTGTATAATAAATTTAAGTTTTGAAATGATACCAGTGGGGTCAGTTGTGTTTGTTCTATTGTCTGATGTAAACTAATTACTGTTTCTAAGATATTTAATTATCGCACAGTGTTTTATAACTCATAAATAAATTATTTAATCAACATGGTTAATAATGAAAGCGATTAATCTACGAGACATTTTTACGCGTGAACGAGCGCAACGAGCGAGAGCGTTAATATTGTCAAAATTATTAATTGTAATGTGATTTTTAAGTAATGGGAAACGATAGCTAATAGGAATGCTACATAACCTCAATGTCACCTACGTTGATTCCCAAGTAGCACAAGATATTTTATAACAGTTGTTAAGAACGTTCCGGTAACCAATTTTTGGAGACTTATAGCCGGTTGCACAAAAGTCTGGTTAATTGGCAATTTACTAATCGTCGATTAAAGATAATGGTTGATTAACATTCGATTGCGTTGCACAAAACAATTTAATCGATGATTAACGGTCCATTAGTTAATCGACGATTAACTGCTAGTCAACTTGACAACCGTGCGTTTTAATGTCAGTTTATGAAACAAAAATGACTACCAAAAAGGAGGTTATTTACAAATATTTACTTAAATCAAGAAAGAAACGTGAATAAATATTGTAGTAAAGTGAGTATTACAATGGTATTACTATATTATTCACGTTTTCTTATAAATAGTTATATTATCATTATGGAAAATATTGCTTCTGTATCGATAGCTAAGTTTTATTTTATGTTTACCGATAACAAATTTCTAATTCTATAAAATTTTTTGCTTAATTCCTTTTATCCTTTACTTTAGATAACAATATAAAGGAGTAACTGGCTAAAGGATTTATAGTTGAAAAGAAATGTTCGGTGTCAACAAGCATCACCAACGACTAAAATAGGCCTCCGAACAGCAAAATACCTGAAACTTTGTTTGTATATATGAAACTGAAGATAAAACAAATTTGTGAAGCAGGACATGTAAGATAGGACTTAAAGGTTGTACTATGTATGATGAAAAAATCTGTTTCACGTGGAGTTTCCAACCTCTTAATAACTGCTGATCAGGAGGTTTTGCTGGCGAACATTGCATACCAAAGTGAGCCACCTAGAAATTGCTTTGAATTGCTTTACAACTTACTATTTTGGTAAATTGGGAGATAATTACAATGAAATCTAATATTAATTTGTATCCTTAGTAAAAATGGGCAAATGAGAATCATTATATGTGGCTGAACTTCAACCTGTATTATCTCGTATTCTTGTCTTTCGCACACTCCTATTTACTGCAGAACCTTTGTCAGCTCCTCCCGAGTTATTTATAAGAAAAATTTCAAAAGCAAAAAATTATAATTTGTGATTTACTGAAAGAAGTAATACTATTTAATCAAGTTTTAAGAAAATATAAAGCACAGTATTAATTTTATAAATAAAAAATTACAATAAATTATGTTGTTTTTATACATTTTGCATATGAAGAACTGTTGCAATTAATGTTGTGCTAATTAAGAGTCTGCAACCATATTGCAAGCAAAGAAATCTTCTCTGCAAAATTCCAAAGAACCTTTCTATGGTATTACTTGTCATAATATGTGCTATGCTTTATGCTACTTCACTGGCATTTGCTGGATGTAAGCAGATGAGGATTACATGGATTCACTATCACCTAATAGGTAACCGTTGCCATATCTTCCGATGCAAAATTCAACCGGAAGAAGAGATTTATTGAAAATAATACTGTTGTGTACTGATCCTGGCTAATAAACAATAAAATGCATTAATTTTAAGTCAGCATTGCAAATCGCTTGAACATTAATGCTAAAATATCTTTTTCTGTTGTGATATGATTCAGCATTTAGTCTATCGGGTGATTGTATATGCATGTGTGCAATCAACAGCTCCTACAACACATAAAAAACCAGAAATGCGAAAGAACCATTATTTTATTTCCATGAACTTTTTGGTAGTTCTAGACATCTTTATATATTGATGGGAGAGCCTGACCATTTCATTTATGGTATGCTCATATTTGTACTCTTGCATCAAACGATTAGTTTCGATAGCTTGTTGGTTCGATTCTATCTTTAGTTGCATGTACCAAGTTTATTATGGGGACTTTATTTAATCGAAACCTCTTCTTGAAATCAATGTCGTCTAAAAATTCAAAAGGATTTTCTTTATCTCGTATAAACCTTATGCTGCAAAGCTGTCTTCAAAGCTACTTGAGGAAGAAGACGACAAATGGAACAACATAATTATTTTTGTTTAATAATTATTTTTTTAATAATTTTGTACTAAACGAAACTTGAATTAAACGTAGCTATAATTTATTACTTAGTTTTGACTGTAAATCATGAACTTTTTATTATTGAAAAACTTTAATTGTAGGTTAATCAACCAAATATCTCCAATTAGATAATCTTTTGTTAACAAGAGTTTAATCGGAGATTAAAGTTTTGTGCAACGCAAACTATAGTTAATTGACCGTTAATCTCTGATTAACGTCGACTTCAATTAAATATTTAATTGACCGTTAATGTCCCGTTAAACTACAATTAAAAGATAATCATACTTTAATCAAAGATTAAACTCCAATTAACGGTCAATTATCTTTTGTGCAACCCGCTATTAAAGTTATAAAGTTTAAACACATAAAAGTGTGTTAACAACAACGCAGCAGCTAAGAGCGCAAAATAAGCACAATTTTATGAAGCATAGTTGCTGTACAAGAATCATTTAAGTGTGTTTTAAAATCTGTACACAAAAAAAATTATGTTCTGGAAATGTTGTTACAACATTTATACAGCAAATAATATGATTCTAATAAAGCACATAAATTATATTTTATAGCTGCTTCTAGTATTGCAAATATACAACAAATTTGTACACTGCCGCCATCCAATACGATATCTACAAGGCATTTTTGTTAGGGGTATATAGAACTATTTATACAATGCGAATAAAACCGTTTTACAATTAACGCTAAAGGGTGGTACCTATATGTTATGAAGGTGACAAAATATATGTGATGCAAAATTTCTTATATGCATATTATAAACTTATTCAACTGCACAACTAAGCTACTGTAATAGCGAATGCTTCCACGGCCGGAGTCTATACAAAGAAGAGAAATTCTTCCGTGGACCGTGTTTTTGTTGTAACTAAAGTTACCAACGTTTTGCCTACTTTCGTAAAGGGCTTCATTAGGGCGTGAGAGAAATCGAAAAACTCGAACAAACAATCAAAATCTAACTAAAAACTTCTGAAAAGTTAGGTAATTAACTTGTAAACCAAGCCAGATTCTATACTCTGAAAAGGTAAGAAAGAAAACGATAAACTTCAAAAAGCAAACGAAAATCTAACAAAGAACCACTATAGAGTTAGGTAAATAATTTGTGAACTAAGCCAGATTCTAAACTCCATAGAAGTGGCTTAAGAAGAAACAGTCTCCGTATATAAAGAAGAAGTATCGTCACAGCTGGTTAAGCTTGACTTTCATTGGATTACGGTCGAAAGAGATCACGATTAAAGTTATTGGGGTGTTTGATGATTTCTATGCCCTCTCGGAATTTCCTGTTAAAAAAAATGGAGATTTAGCAATTACTCAAGCGTTATACCTTGGTAGATAAATGTTTTACTAGAGGATTAATGACAAGTAGTTCATAGGCTGGTGGATCACGAAACAAAACAGAAAAAGCTTCTTTCAAATATTACAAGAACGTCACCATTTTTTTTAGTTAGTATATTTAGCTGACAACGAATTTACAATTTTTTTTCAAAAACGGTATAAGAAACTCAACACGTCGAAATGAGGGCGCGTTTTTAAGAAGTCCTAAAAGCAAGAAAAAGCCGAAAAAATTGAGGATAAAACAAAACAAGCGACTGAGCAACACGCTGAAGATAACAGAAACTTTCCAAAAAGGGTCGACACAGAAAACGAGAAAATAGAAAAAGGAGATGAATTATTTGCTTATAATAATGAACCTTCCGATGATGATAGTTTAATCTAAAATGATATATGTGCTTTGGAAATACCGTTTCATCTTTTATAAGAATTTATTTACATGTTTTTGTTTAGAATCAATGGTTTACTTATTTAGATCTGTTAATAAAATAGGTAATAAACCAATATTTTTCTATATGTATAAATATTGTAACGTTTATTATCAACTAACTTATTGATTTATACTAAAAATATGTACACGTTGAAACTAACCGAACTAATTAAATCTAAGGATATTTAATAAATTTATCTCGCACTATTACTTACACGAAGATAAAGTCCGCGGATAACTTCACACATTTGTTTTACACTTATTGTTTGTTTACACTAAAGTCACGTATAAGGTTATACTTCGTAGATTTATCTAACACGCGTTAATCACTTATTTATTTAAACTTGAATAATCTTCCTATCACTGCCGTCTTCACATTACGGGAATAAATAACATCCGATTTGTTCGTGCCGCATTTATACATTTTGGAAATCGTTCTCAAACGTTCCATATCTTCCGGTTTACGCTCTGGAACACCTCGCGAAGACTCTCAAAGTTGAGAATAACTTCTCGAACATTTCAATATGTATTTATTGTTTTAATCTTTCTAAGATTTTTTAAAATTTTTGCTTAATGTAACTAAATATTTTATAAAGTTTGCATAATTAGTACAAAAATGGTTTTAATTTTATATTCAGTTCCAGCTAGTTTGCATTTGATATCGTTCAGTGGATAGAAACTTGGTATATTTTTTTCACAGTAGGATGCACAAATATTCAAATAAGAGGATTTGATGGGAGTCTCAAAAAATAGTCCAAGTTTTTTTTAAACTGGTGCCATACAGAATAACTGCGTCAGTTTGCAAAATGGCATAGTGGATTTCTACTATATTATTATTCTTTGTTAAAAAACTATCTATTTGGGAAACTTGTAGACAGTGAAAAATTTTCCATTTCGACTTTTAGATACACTCCGTTTGTCATTTTTTTCTTTAAAATGAAAAAAGTTTTTCTTTCGATTTTAGTTTCTAATTCTACCTGCAAAATTTTTTCCAATCTCTTGGCCAGTTGTGCTAAAGAATAATTACCACATCGCAATAAATTCTTTATTTGATATAATTTTGATTCAAAGAGGTAAGCATTAAATGTAGTCAGTATTCTAAATCTTATTTCATTTACTAGATGGTGGAGGTTATATTGCTGGTAATATTACATTCACCGTATATGTCTCCGTAATACTCAATCCAATGATTTAAGATCGTTTCAGCTACGTCCAATAATAGAGCATATTCTACCGAAAAACAAATTGTAATAGAACAAAAGAACACCAAGAAATGTTTGCATGCATGTGGCAGCAACACATCTTTTAAAATAACTTTTTCCAAACAGTGTAGAAACGTTCGGTATTCCAAGCCTTTCCAATGTGAAAGACAATCTTCTTCTTCTTCTTCTTACTTCTTTTTGCCCCTTCAGGCGTCGGATTTTGAGTCACGGTCCTCTTTAACCCATTTCTTTCATGCATTGCTATCTCTTGCTAAAGTTTCCATCTCTTCTTTTATTTTCCTTTTTTTTCTTTCATGTTCTTCTATCTGGTCTAGCCATTTTTTCTTTGGTCTTCTTCTTTTTCTGTTTCTTGGTTTTCCTCTTTTTATTATTCTTTTTTTCAGCAGATCGTTATTCATTCTCATGACATGTCCGTACCATAGTAGGTTTTTTTCTTTAATCCATTCTAATATTGGTGTTTGTTTTATTTCTTTCCTTATGGATTCATTCCTAACGTGGTCCCATTTTGTTTTCCCTGCTATTGTGTTTCATCTTCATTGCATTTATTTTACTTTCATGTTTTTTCGTCCATGTTCAATTTTCCGCTGCATATATGATTGTTGGAATTATTATTGTATTGTGTATTTTTTTTGTTTCTTTATCTATTTCTTCATGTTTTAGTATATGGTTGAGTGCGTAATGTAGTTTTGTTGATTTATTAGATCGATTTATTGTTTCTGCGCCTATTTTTCCATCATTTGTTAGTATTGTGCCTAGATAGTTAAAAGTTGTTATTTTTTCTAGAAATGTGTTCTTGCATTTTGTTTCTTTGTGTATATCCTCTGTTTGATTTATTATTAGTAATTTTGCTTTGTTGTTGTTTACTTCTATTTTCATTTCTTCTATTTCTTTCACCCAGATATTTAATAATTCTTGTATTTTCTTATGTGAGTCCGTTATTAGAACTACATCATCCGCATAAAATAGACTATTTATTGATATACGTTCTAGCTTGTTGTATCCTACTGTCGTTTTTAAGTATTCTTTCCTCTTGGTTTGTTTTACTATTATTTTTATTATTATTAAGAATAAAAGTGGGCTTAGGTTCTCCTCTTGCTTTATTCCTTTTCTCATCTCAAATTCTGCCAATCGCTGTCCTGCGATTTGTACTTTTCCCCTTACTGTTTTGAACGTGCTTTTAATTATTTGGGAAAGTTGTGTTGGCACTTCTGGTTTTTCCAGGCTATTCCATATTGTTTGTCTGTGTACAGTGTCAAACGTTGCCTTCAAATCAATGAATATCAAGTATAGCTTTTTATCCTCTTCTATTGCTCTTTCTATTAGCGTTTTTAGTATATAAATGTTGTTAGTTGTCTGTCTTCCTGTTCTGAATGCCGTTTGTTCTTCTTCAAATTTGTGATCTACGTATTTTCTCAGTCTTTTTTCCAGTATTCTCGTATATAGTTTTAGTGTGGTATAGGCTAGGTATATCGCTCTGTAATTTTCACAGTTTGTTGTCTCGTCTTTTTTATGTATAGGAATTATTAGATTTATTTCCCAGTTTTTAGGGATCCTCTTTGATTTTCACGCTTTTTTTAATATTCTACGTAGCCACTCTGTTCCATCTTTTCCTAGATATTTAAACATTTCTGGTGTTATTTCGTCTTCTCCACTCGCTTTGCCTATTTTAATTCGTTTTATCGCTTTCTGTACGTCTTCCCTTGTTATCTCTGGTATTTCTACTGTGTCTTCTTTATCTTCGTTTTCTACATTTAATTCTCCTCTAAATTTCTCTGAGTAGAACTCTTTCCAGACAAAGACAATCATGTCCCCTTATGGCCTTATGAATTTTGCAAGGCATCTTACACTTTATAAAGAAATCTACGGAAATATCTTTGACGGGCCATTTATTACTAAAGTTTCTAAAACGACCGTCTTTCCATCCTAATAAACATTTCTTCATAACTCCAAGATCAATTAAATGCAAGAAGTTGCCAGCTGGAAAATCTTAGATCATGTTAACAAGAAGCTCCATCAGAGGTGTATCCTATTTATGGCGTGACCCGTAAATTTTAGAAACAAATCCTTCATCTGTTCGTTCTTTGTAGTGAGTTCGTGGAAAATAATTGCAGTGCAAAATATGAGAATACTCACCAACAGTAGTGCATTTTAGACAACCGTGTTGTTAAATAAAACTGGCCACACCTGTAAACATAATGATTAATATTTTTAGAAAAAAAAACAATTTGGTTACTTTTATTGAAAACTCTATCCGGTGCTTTGCAAATGAAGCATCTTTTACTAATGTTGCTTTGCTGTTTGACTTTACCATCAGCTTCTTTTACTGAAACACCACTTAGTAGAAGCATTTTAATTTTATTGACAAATGGCCGAAGGAATTGTTGAACATTACAATTCCGAATCTAATATATATGCCTATTACAATTGGTTTTAAATGCAACATTTCAAAATTATTACATAAAATGGCCAAAATTTAGGTTTAGAATTTCTGTACACTGGTAAGCCGTCGACGTTTATGTTGAAAAAGATTGTGTTTAAAGATTCAACATTGCGTAGTAATTTTTGTAAACAGTGTTCTAACCTCTAATGTCAATGGGGATTTTCCTAATGATACAATATCTAGATTTTGCATTGTACTACTAAATCAAAGCTATGTTTTTTACAATATTTAGATCTTATACTATTAGATTTTTACTTTTACGGACGATAAAAAAATACAGTATTTAAAATCGGAATCGTGAAATTAATGAGCATCGTAATGTTTCCAAAGTTTAAAAAGAAGAATTAACACATGTATCAAAGCTGAAAGACAGCATATTAAACATTGGTTATAAATTTTAAATAATCTTTATTACATAATTTTATTTTAAAAAAACAGCTATTGTTGTCAATGTGTTGCCGTTTTTAGTTATTTACTTAATTTTAATTTCAAGTGATGTAATTTTATATTAAATAGATTTTTCAAAGTGGAGGGTAGGCACTTAACTTCTGCTTTGAAATATGTATTTAATGTAAAAGTACATTACAATAAAAACAAGTTTTAGAAAAAATTATATCCGTACCTCGTATGATTACAAATCACATTTGTAATTTAGTAATTTTTGTTTTGCTTTATACTAATCCAAGCAATGTTAGTTGCCTAACATATATGTTACCCAAAAACAGGTATTTTTTCTTCTTATTTCTTTCTTATTTATTGATCTTAATTTTTTTTTATCTCGTCACCACATTTTCCACAACGGGCATCTAATAGGTAACACTTTGTTAGTTACGATTTGGTGTTTACACAAAGTTTACATAAAACACGCACGCTCACCGCGAGCAATTGAACAGTGTTCTATAATAAACAAAATGTAGAAAAAACTTTTGATTGACTTTTTATTACATTTTAATATTAAATTAAAATCTAACAAGCAGTAATCTTTCTAATGTAGTATTATAAACTTGACTTTTATAGAATAATACGGTAAATGTGTTAAACATATAATAATACAAAACAAAAAAACAATATAAAGTTTTTTTCTGTTCATTTGTGTTAATTTAAACAAAGAAAATGTTTTTGCTGTGTTACATGATATGAGAAAATTTAAGTAATATATATCTTTTACTGTATGGCTTTATTTCACGTTGCCTTTGTTGTATTTAATTTTATTGTCGATGTTTTTAATAAATTTACAAACGTATATTTTATTATAATACATGTTTGTTTTTATCCAGTACATGTTCATAATACAAATACTAATTTTAATGTTCTTAAGCAAGCATATAATATCAAAAATTATGAGACTCTTAATTAGTTTTACAATGCGTTTATCATACATTAAAAACATAATTTTTTTGAAATACTTTTGTCAAATAGCGAATGTTATCTCAAGTCGGATATATACTGATAATGTGATGTCAAAAATAACATAACAACTTATACAATGCAGGTTATAAACAATTGTTTTAACAGTTTCGTGTTGAGTTATATATAAATTGACCAATACTTAGTATTGTATTTAAAAGTTTTACAAAACGTAAATAAAAATAAAATAAAATTTTATTATTGAAATAACCTTTATTGTTTGTAAAATTCCAGTAATTTGTATAAACCAAATACTTAAAAACAAGCATATGTATAAACATTTTTTGTAATGTATAAATAAAACAAATTACTTTATTGTTCTTAACTGTCATAAATTTTAATTTTTCGCTATTGTAAACCGTCTTTGACAGTTTTGACACACTTGTCAACATAAACGTCAAATTATTTTTGAAAGATTTTGAGACTTTGTAGGCCTCCTAGTCTCTGTTCGAGCAATAAAATGTTGTATTTAACTCGTTCCTGTCTAAATTGAACGCTTTTTTTCCTTCGAGGACTTTTTAAACCCTCGTTTCACTCGGGTTTAAAAATGCCCTCTTGGGAACAAAAGCGTCCAATTTACACAGGAACTCGATAAATAAACTACTATTAATTCGTATTTCTATTTTTTTTGTGCTGCCAACATTGCAATCGTCAATATTCGTTTGTTAGTGTATTTACGTAATGAGCAAAAAAAGCTCTAGGGTGACAAAATGAGAACTAAAAATCAATTATTCTATTATAACGAGTATGCGACAAGGTAGAAAAATCATTTAAAAAACCTTGAAATTCAGTTAAAATTGAAAAAAAAAACGGCGTTAAAGGAAATATCAAATTTAACTAATTTAGTAATAAATGTAGTACCAACGTTATGTTTCTAGCGATTTAAAAAATTTTTTTTTAAAAGAATGTAACTTTACAAAAAGCAACACAAAAAACTATGTACGTTATTCTCGTTAAAAGTATTGAAACGTTAGAGAAGTTATCTGCAAATTCAAGAGCCTTCTGGAAGTTGTTATCCATCTTCTAGAAGATATACCGAAAGATAGAGAACACTCGAGAAGAATTTCCAAATGTGTATAAATACCGAAGAAACAAATCGTTGGTCAGTTATTGCCGTAACGCGAATACAGCAGTGTTAAAAACATTATTTAAGTTTAAATAAATAAGTCGTTAGCGCGTGTGTGTACATAAATATACAGAGAATAATCTTGTACGTGATTTTAGTGTAAATAATTGTGTGAAGCTATCAGCGGACTTTATCTTATCTTCCTGTGAGTGATATAAATTAGTCGTAAATGTTTTTATTATTATTGGATTCAATTAGTTCGGTTAATTTAAAAAGTGTACATATTTCTAATATATGTAAAAATATTTTTAGTCGTTTAAATAAATTAGTTTTAATAATAAAGTTCGCTACAGTATCGTCAGTGTGGGCTATCGTTAACGAATTTTAGTGTAAATATTATTAAAGTTCTTGCCATAAGAGAAGAGCCCTACGTCATCATCGTATTCATATGAATCAAGATTAACGCACTAGTCAAATTAAGTGTTAGTTTATTAGTTACAACTAAAAATTCAGTGTTGGCTATCCTGGTTAGTTGGTACCTATAAGAATTTTAATTTTGCTGTCACAACACGTTTAACCTTCAAAATTAATTTTCGCTTAATTTGAGATTACTAATATTAAAATAAATATTATTAAAAATGACTGCAATTTGTTTATGTTTGATTAATTATATTTATTAAAGTGAAATTTAGATTTAAACATATGTAGTTATTACATTTTTTGTAAAATCCAGTTATTGAAGTAATTTAAAATAAAAAAACCTTTAAGCACTGTTTGTGCGTATTTTTGACACTTCGGTGATATAGTTACATAAGGGACCTTAATGTGTTTTTATTCAGTAGTATCGCCTAACATGTGGTAGCGAACAGACGAAAATATTGTATTTAAGTGAAGTTAGTGTTGCTGGTTTGTTTATATTCTTGTAATTAAAATAAATTCAAATACAGTCCACTTTTATCGAACAAGCACAGTGAAGTCATGTATAATACAGATTAAACGTAATTTTAATACATAAAACAATGAAATGAGCAACATCTTGAGTAACAATTGGTTTTATAAAAATGTTCAGTTTTAAAAACACTATGAACCTCATTTATTTTAATCATCACTATCTGAAGATTCCGATGAACTTGAATCGTTTAAACCAACATTAATAATTAAAGGTTCCACTGTAATGTCTAAAAACTTTTCTCGATTATACCACTCTTGTATTAGTTTTTCTGTATGAATCACACACTTTTCCCATACTTCGGAAGTACATTGTTGTAGTGCTTCGTTCCACATTGAAATTACTTTTTCATCTCCATACCCATCCCTACCAATGTGTTTATTGTAATATGACTTTGCATGGGCCCATATTAGTTCGATTGGATTAAACTCGCAATGATAGGGTGGTAGTCGTAGCACTTCATGTCCGTGTTGTTGTAACAGTTCGTCCACTTCATATTTTTTTTCTTTCTTGTGTTGTTTAGCTATGTCAAGTAATTCACTTTTGAACATGTTAGCATCATACGAAATATTGTTTTTGTTTAGCCAAGAAATTAAATCAGATTTCTTCCAACTTGACGAAGGCATTTTTTCTAGTAACATGGAATGATATGATGCATTATCCAACACTATAATTGATGATTCTTTCAAATTATTAAGTAAATGTTCCACAATCCATTTTTTAAACGTTTCACCATTCATATCTCCATGATAATCTTCATGCTGAGATTTAGATGAAAACAATAACGAAGCATTCTTTACAAATCCAGATTTTGTACCGGCATGTACGACAATAAATCGTTTACCATCGTAGCCCTCAGGTTTACGTACACTTTTTAAATTATCATCTTGCCACGATCTCCCCATACTTCCTTTAGCAAATATCCAAGTTTCATCCATAAAAACTACTTCACGTGGAAATTCTGAGTTTAGATTTTCTATGTAACGTTTTAGAAATTTAATCCTTATAAGGGCTATACGTGAAGTCTCCATTAAGGATCTACGGTGATCGTCTTTCTTGAATTTAAAGCCAATTTCATGCAGAGTTCTATTTAAAGTGCGATCACTTAACAAAACATGTTTATGTTTAAGTTCGCTGTTTAGGGAATTCACAGTCACATGTTGTTCTAGAAAAAGTTAGCTTTTAGAAAGATTATGAAGGTTGCTTTCATCGGAACTTACTGTTTGTGTACATCGTATACAACGTGTTTCTTATAGTCATTTTTGAAGATTCTGGCAAATCTACAGTTTTTGACTTCCTTCGTGACCTTTTCTTTCCAGGACTTGATAACACTGGATTCAATTTGTGTTCAGACTTTATCCGCTTAACAGAAGCTAAGCTTACACCCAATGCAGTTGAAACTCTCTGTAAATAATTTATTGTAATGCAAGTTAATCATTTCTTTCTTTAGCTTACTTCTTGAACAGACGTTAATGGGATCAAAGGACCCCCATTATCCATTTCTTGTTGAAAGTATGCAAGTAAATTAACCACCATTTGGCGAGACTGAGAGCGTAATGTTTTACCTTGTATAAAACCCGACATGTTTTTGTTCTAAAAAGAACAGTTTGAAATAAAATAATGCAAAATAATAATAATAACCAAAGATACAAAACGAAACGAAAATGACAGCAAACGTTGTTTGACAAAATGTCAACTTGATTGAAGTCAATTGAATAACTTTATTCATAACGCATGCAATCAATCTTCCATCTTTGTTTTACACATAGTTTATGTCTTGCTTATATAATAGTCAGTATGTTATTTTTTACATCAGTAGGTAATGACGTAGGGATCTTCTCTTATGGCAAGAACTTTAAGAAATATCGCTTCTTTAATAAAAACATTGATTGCGTAAATAACTGTTAAGTTCGCGATACGCGTGTTTATTTATAAAGTGTAATCATAGCTAAATTTGTTAAAATAGTGTTTATTAAACTTTTTGTTTTAACAAGTGCGTGATCGCGATATTAATTAAATTCGTTTCCGTACACTAGTGGTTCAATATTAACAAGTGGATCGTTATTAAAATTTTGTGTTATACAAAAACTGCATTTTAAAAAGTACTGTATTTAAACTTTATATTCGTGTGATATTTAAATTTATGCCGGTGACGCGTTTGCAAAAAGTGAAAATGGATTCAAAAATATTTGAAATTCTCGAATCGATGAATAAAAATATCCAAGAAAAACTGTCCGAAAATTCTCAGAAGATGGAAGAAAATTCGTAGAAAACTGAAGAAAAACTGTCGGAAAATTTCAGAAAAATTGAAGAAAATTCAAGAAAAATGGAAGAAAAACTCTTCGAACATTCTCAGAAAATGGAGGAAAGTTCTAGAAGTTTAAAAGAAGAAATACGAACGAGCATAGAACATCAAATCAAAATTATTCAAGAAGAAACTCAAGCAGACATGTTAAATTTAAGAGAAGAAATATGCGAAGTTTTGGAAAACGGAAAACAATCTATGAATGGTAAAATAGAAGCTATAGAGGACAAATTAGAAGACAGAATGAAACTGCTTGAAGAAAGAATGAACCAAATGAATTACCATGGTGAAGGAAGTGTCACGAGTAAAGATTTAGTAATGGACCGTCGGGAAGAAACCACCCACAAGTTTAAGACTGTACCGCCAAATTTTGATGGTAAAGTTCTATGGTCAACCTACTACAAGCAGTTTGAAATCGCAGCTACACCTAATGGTTGGAGCAACAAGCAGAAGGCGACGTTTTTAATAGTGTCCTCGCGTGGAGAAGGGCTTAGAATTTTACAAACTGTTCCTGACCACCTACAAGAAAATTACGAACTCATAATTTCACGATTAGAAATGAGATATGGAGATGCTCATCTTCAACAAGTCTATCAAGCTAAAATTTGGGTTCAAAAAGCTGCCGAAAGTCTTCAAGAGTTTGAGGCTGACATCGCCAGATTAACACGGCTTGCGTATCCTACAGCACCAGACACCTTCTTGAAGCAGTTGGCGGTTCAAACCTTTGTAGACGGCCTCAGAGACAACGAAACGCAGCAGACTCTCCGGTTAGCTCGACCGAAGACATTAGATGACGCTTTGGTGCATGCTTTGGAGTTTGAAGCAGCAAAACAAGCATCGCAACGAGGTGGTCATAGACTCTGCTATGCTGCAGAAGTACCCCCGCAGACACTGGAAATCATCAAAGAGATGGTGCAACAAATACTTCGGGAAAGAGGAGTAACAACTTTGAACTGTGATAAAATAGGCCATGTACGACGGCATCGTACTAAACCTAAGACGAGGACAAGAAGAGCGCTCGAAAATTTGGAACAAGGCGAGCAAAAGAGACAAAAAGTAATCTCATCTAGTCAGACTCCGGATTTACAATCCAAATGGCATTGCTTAGGGAGCAATTGCATAGTATTTATTTTGATGGCAAGATCAATGGGAAAAGCTTCCAGTTACTGGTTGACACGGGACCGACAAAAACCATCATTCGTCCTGACATGTTATTGGAAAACGAGAAGACATCACCAGTAACAGTACGACTTCGAACGGCGACGGACGAACAAGTTAAAGTAACCATTGGTTTGAGAAATAGAGTACTCGACCATCAAGTATTGGTAGCCGACATCACGGAAGAAGTTATCCTGGGAATGGACGTAATAAAGAAGTATGGGTTCCATTTGGATATAAAAAACGATGCCCTGAATATCGACAATGAAGAAATTCTTTTTCATTTGTCAAAGAACGCAGCCGTGTGAGTCTTATTGAGTGAAGACGTGACTCTGCCTGCAAGGACTGAAAGTGTGGTGATGGCACGCCTGGATGGAAGTTTCCGGGAAGGCTACATACGCGCGATTGAACCAATGGAGGGCGGTTTAGTTGAAAAGGGACTACTCGTTGGCAGAACTTTAGTACGAGTAAAAAACAGGATGCCAGTAAGGATCTTAAACATCAACTCAAATCCTGTAACGTTGAAGAAGAAGACCGTGGTAAGCGAATGCACGCCAGTATATCAAATTGTGAGATGCGTGAAGTCTGACAAAGATAGGTCGCCGAAAAAGTGTCCAGAACATCTATTGCACATTCTTACCACCAAATGCCAAAACCTCAGCCAAGACCAGCTGGCTAAAGTTAAAGTGTTGATCGAAGAGTATCAAGATGTGTTCACGCTAGAGAGTGGTTCCAAAGAAAGAACTAATGTGGTGAAACATAAAATTAATACCGGAGACGCTCGGCCGATACGACAACATCCACGCAGACTTCTTTTGGCGAAAAGAGAAGAAACCGAACTAATAATTACGGATATGGAGAGAGAAGGCGTGATTGAACCTTCAAGTAGCCCATGGGCATCCCTAGTGGTACTCGTGAAGAAGAAGGATGGATCAACGAATTTTTGCGTAGACTACAGACAGCTAAACGACGTGACCAAAAAGGACAGTTATTCTTTACCCAGAATTGACGATACGTTAGACACCCTGTCAGGATCCCAGTGGTTTTCCATTAGATTTAGAGAGTGGTTACTGGCAGATAGAATTGGAACCCAAAGATCGTAAAAAAACAGCTTTTACAATTGGAACTGGGTTGTGGCAGTTTACTGTGATGCCCTTCGGCCTGTCTAACGTTCCTGCAACATTCGAGCGTTTGATGGAAACTATCTTGCGCGGATTGTCTTGAAAGACGTGCTTGGTTTACCTGGACGACGTGATCGTGGTTGGAAGGTCGTTTGAAGAACACTTGAACAACTTAAAGGGAGTGTTCCAGTGACTACGTGGAGCTAACCTCAAACTGAGCCCAAATAAGTGTCACGTATTTAAGAAAAAAGTGCAATACCTTGGTCACGTCGTATCTAGAGATGGAGTAAGAGCTGACCCAGACAAAATCCGAGCAGTGCAAGCATGGTTATCTGCAAATTCAAGAGCCTTCTGGAAGTTGTTATCCATCTTCTAGAAGATGTACCGAAAGATAGGGAACACTCGAGAAGGATTTCCAAATGTGTATAAATACCGAGGAAACATATCGTAGGTCAGTTATTGCCGTAACGCGAATACAGCAGTGTTAAGAAGATTATTCAAGTCTAAATAAATAAGTCGTTAGTGCGTGTGTGTACATAAATATACAGAGAATAATCTTGTACGTGCTATCCGCGGACTTTATCTTATCTTCCTGTAAGTGATATAAATTAGTCGTAAGTGTTTTTACTATTATTAGATTTAATTAGTTCGGTTAATTAAAAAAGTGTACATATTTCTAGTATAAGTAAAAATGTTTTTAGTCAATTAAATAAATTAGTTTTAATAATAAAATTTATTACAGTATCATAACAGAACTGATTCACATACAACGCTCGGCCGTTTGGCCTCGTATCGCATTAACGTTTGTATGATATGCTTTACTTTTACTTTTACTATTAATTTTGAGTAATAAAATGTATGGTTGCGTATGTACTCGTTTTATAGTACTTATTGGTTGGTGGTCAATGTTGCAAAAGGGTCATTTTAATATCGTTACCAATCATATTTCCAGTGGGTCTTAGTCGTAACAAGTACGACATCACGACTAGCTGAGCGTGATTAAAAATGCTACTACAGAAAAAATGAGCGCTATTTCTAGCATATTTATAAAATCCTTAGTTTGTAGACACCAAGAGTACATATGGATTCAATGTCGAAGAAATTAAGTCGCCACACTTAGACAAATTAATGCCACTTATAACAACATTACTTCCGACACTATTAACAAATAAACTTTAATAGTGCCCCACAAATGAATAATTTAACATAGACAAATTGGAATGCCAAAAGTCTCAAATCACAACGCACATTTTTTATCAAGTGTATATTACGGTACAACGTTGATATCGCAATACACACTTTGTAGTACAGAACGGATTAGAATCCCTGAACACTATGTATACAGGAAATATAGAGAAACAGTGATTGCGTCAGGCGGAGTCGCAATCATAATCAAAAAGAAATTTAGACATCACCTCTTCCATTTAAAAGACTTTCACATTATTGAAACCATTGCTAAGAATTTCTATATGGAAAATAATAACTTCTTCATTATTACATCAATCTACCAACCGCCAAATAAACGGTTAGTTGAAAGAGAAATTGGCAAACTGTTCAATAAAACTTGAGCCCACTCTACTCCTCGAAAACTTAAATACAAAAAACCCTGTGTGGGGGTGTTGTGCTAACAATTTAGATGCAATTAAATTATATAACATAATGGCTAAACATGTTATCAATATATCTGTCGGAATGAATACAATTACTACTCGTATGGTCGATACCGCATCATCAACCTAACACCTTGAACGCCATGCTGCATCAAGATAGGATTATTCCTGTGTACCAAACAGTACAATCCAAACTTGATTATCATCCAGTCACAACATTCAACGTTCACAGCATTTAATCAAAAACACCTTCCAAACTAGACGACGCTGTACTAAAATACACAACGACCATATAACAGGCGTGGCTTCAGGGGGGGGGGTGCTATGCCCCCCCCCCCCGACACTGAAAAGAATACTGAAGTTTTTCTCACTTTGTATGTAATACATTCGCTTTTTTTATAGTTGTATAATTTATGATGCTTGATCGCTTGCAAGTAAAAGCTTGGTGCATACCGAAGTGTTATTCAATTTTATATTAACGCCATATTAAATACATTATTTAAAAATCTGATGAGCACCCCCCCCACCACTTTAAACTGTTAGCACCCCCCCCCCCCCCGAAATAAACTGCTGGAGCCGCGCCTGCTTTACAAGAAAGTATACAAGAATCAACCACACCATAGAAAGTTTTTGACGCTATGAGAACTCCAATTATATATTAGACTTAACTAAAAGAAGAAACAGATATAGAAAAAAATAACAGAAAACTCGGTTACCATATGCCTCATAAACTCTGTTTAACCATTACTGTCATTTAATTAATCACGAACTTAATAGACTTATAATCCAAAGATACAATTTTTACCTTGAAAAAATACAACCGTGTGATTTTTCCATGTGGCTTGCTATCAAAAGGTTTTTAAGCCACCGAACATAACTTATCCAATGATATCAAATAACAACGCATACTCCTCTGAAAAGGATAAAGCTAATATATATTAGCCACACATCTAAGACAAGCATTCACACAAATTACTGGGGCACATGATGAACTCCTTGAAACTCACCTAAATATCGCAATTGAGACTCTAAATGTTCAAGATAATGATGAAATAGTCTCAGCATCCGATAAAAAATTAAATCTTTTATTAAACTACTATTTAAGCGTAAGGCTCCTGGTTTCGACCTCAATACCAATAACATGCTAAAATACCTTACCTTACTGGCACACTTAACTACAATTTCTAATGCCTGTCTCAAGCTCGAGCACTTCCCGACTTTGTGGAAAACTGCAATTATACTACCCATCTGTAAAATAGGAAAATTTAAGGAAAATCCAGACATATATAGACCTATTAGCTTATAACCAACTTTGACCAAACTCTGAAAGATTATACTTACTTGGTTGTACGACGACCTCCAACGAAAAGAAACTGTATCCTTTCATCGATTCGTTTTCCAAGCAGCTCACGTAGCCTTCCAACAATTGCTTAGAATTATTGAAAGATGATTTAAGAATAAAGAATTTACTGTTGCTGTTTTTATTTATCTAAAGGGAGCTTTTGATAAAATATGCCATGATGAACTCTTTTGCAAACTGACTGTTATAAACATACCGTTCTACCTAGTTAAAACCATTCAATTTTCCCTCAACAACAGGTCATTTAAAGTCAGAGTAAACTGAACATTATCTATTTTACAATCTATAAAGGCGGGAGTTCCGCAGGGCAACATTTAAGGTCCTACGCTATTTAATCTGTATGTTTATGACATTTCTTTTTACACAAGCCATGTTTGCTGACGATACGGCTATAATAACAGAAATTTCTGTCGCAAAAACTGCAATTGAACTCGCTTAAAATTACACAACTATAATATCTAAAACGTTCACAAAATAAAAAATTATCATCAATTTTGTTAAATGCTAAACTAAACCTTCAAACAATGTAATGATATTCTAAAAATTAAAATAAACAATAATGAAATCGACTGGAAACCAAAGAATGCAGCAGTAAAATATTTAAGAGTGCATTTAGATGCTAAGTTGAACTGTATCACATAAACAAAAAACTCAATGAGTGCCATAACAGATTGGGAGAACAGAGTTTATCCAAAAAGCTTCAGTAAAGTTCTTTCAAAACCTACCTTTTTTTCCAAGTGCTAACTTTGCTGTGTATTGCATATTATATTAAAATTTAAAAAAAAATAAAATACAAAAAACTGTTAGCTAATGTAATTACCCTTATGTTTTTGTCTTATTACGCGTTGCCTAGGTTTAAATGATTAAAGTTAATTAAACAGGTTATGTTATCTGTGCAAAAACAATTAATTTTGTATTTAAATTATTTAAAAAAGTAAGTGCAACGCCAAGTTTGTGATAGAAAATTTATTAACGCAAAGTGATAAATTATATTATTTTCAAATAATTATAGCGTACTAATTTAATTTTCTAATGGATTAATCAAATTCAATTTAATTCCGAACAAGAAGTGTAAATAAATTACTGCTACTATCTAAATTCTATTATATGGCCGTTTCAACCTCGCAATACTGAATAGAAAATATACAACATGCATAAAATAAATCTAAATCCTATTTTACTGCACCAAAAAGTAAATGCACTGTAAGTAATTTTGCAGAGAATTTAGTTTGAAATTATTTTAGAAATGCATATTAGGTGTCACTCACGTTGAAATACATTGTTTAAACGTTATATTAAACCAAAATATATTAAAGCGTTTAATTAAACGTTATAAATAGATTGCTTTAATAGTTTATTAGTACAATTACCTTTACACGTACTGTCAAAGAAAATCTGCTAATGCATAAATTTCTAGACGCACGAGTATACTACTGTATATATGTATATACGTACATGTACATGTCGAGATTTTATATTACAAAATTATTGCCATTTCTGAACCTAAACTTTTATAATAAAATTCAATTTACTGCAAGTATAAGGTATGTATAATGAAACTGCCATTTCGTAAAGCTTACATTTATGTAAGAAGTTTTCTTAGAAATGTACAATCATAGACGGTACTATAAATTTTTAATTGTTTTTGAATTGTACCTTATAATTAAATATACATTATTTCATAAACTGTTAATTAAATATGTTTTTTTAAATAATCTAAGTAATACAATATTTATGAAAGTTTTGCAAACAATCATAAATATATTTAAAATTGTTAAAAAATTTAATTCTGTGCATTGCAATTAAGAAATTTACTTGAGTATTTAGTTATTTTTCTATCGTAGCAAACAAAGTTTTAATTAATATGAATTATTATAAGTCGTTTAACAACTTACAACAGGTTTACAAAACGTAATAAAGTTAACTTTAAATAAAAGTTATTCAATATTTTTTAAACGTACAATACTAACACAATTTATAATATTTTTTTGTAATAAAATTTAAATAACAAAATAACCGTTCTTTGAAATACATTAACAGCATTTTACAAATATATTAAAATGCAGTATTCCGTTCATTACGGCATAAAAAAAGTTAATTAAAGTTTTATTTTTCATTAAATTAAGGTAACATTAGTATATTGTATAATGAGTAAGGAATGGTTGGCAATACACATTCCCTACGAATTATACACTATACTTTTTCTACGACTCTATATTTAATTAGTAATCAAAGTTATACAGAATTTTACGAAATAAATAACGCAGAAAATAAATAAACTAATTTAAAAATTTGTATTGGTAATACCTAAAATGACAATAAAAAAATTATGTCAAAACTTGTATTTATTTTATGTCAAATTGACAGCGTTTATACTATTAGTTATGTGTTACTTTTATTTTATTCTTCTTTTTTTACTCATCTCTAGTTAATGAAATGGTGAGTATAATTAACTTGCTTTAAAGGCATGCAATTTTAGTTAACTTCAAATCATTTAGTATTTGAATTTTTTTTAATACATTAATTTCAAGCATAACCTAATATGAATGAGCTAGAATAGTTTAAAAAGTACTAATGATTCAATGACAAGATTTTGCTTTTGCAGCCAGTAAATAAAAGAAATCTATTCATGCGAAGCCTGAATCGTTAACAATGTGGTCAAGTTCTGACAAATGTTGATATGTGATAGTTTTTCCTAGAAGCTTCAACCAAATAACATGTGGATGTGACTTACAAAGCAAATAAGGTAAATTTGTAAATGTTTATAGATAATTTGTAATTAATAAGTGTTATTTTTAAGAATCAAGCTTTCCGAACTAAGAATGTATTAAGAACATCGTAGGTAAAGAATTGAAAAAAATACCTTTTAGAAAATGCAAAATAGTTAATTATTCTAATGGATCAAATATGCTGTAATAATTTTTACTGCAAAATTAGTTTAAATATGAGAAATTAATTGTTAACAAAACACATAGTAGGTAAAAGAAACAAGCGATTCAGTGCTTTTGCTTATAATTGCATCTAAATATATAATTTTTTCAATGTATAAACCAGTGGTTTGCGTTAGTCTTGTAACAATTGATTGTATTTATGTTTATCTTGTGTTATTTATTAAAACGTAAGTCCAAAGTGTTTGTGATTACATTTTTAAGAAGGTAGCGACAATGTGCGAATACATTATTTTTACAAGATTATAATATAATATGTAGTAAAAGTATATATAAATACTTATGAAAACTGCATTAACATAAGGATAAATAATAACAAACAGATATCAGGCATGTGCGGAACAAACATTTTGATATCTTGCAACTATCGATGAACACCAGGAGATAATTGGATACTTCTGAATTGTCATGCAGTTTAAAAAACTTATAAATGTTCTAATAAATACTAACTTCTTTAACTTAATTTGAGCATGTTATCATAAAATGAGTAATTTCATTTTAAGGATTAAATTACTTAATCTGTTTATAACACTGCAAAAATCTGGTAAAATACTGTTAATATTTCCTTCCCATCAAAAGAAAACCCTGCAAGAAAATAAGTAGTTGGGTTGCAAATTAGAAGTCTTTATTTGTTCTAATTGCCTTGAGCTTCTAAAATATATTTATATTTCATTAGAAGAAAGTCACCACTAAACGTCAACGTTTACGAATATAACCTAAAATATGTAATTTATAAAACACTTATTTTACGCTATAAACTAATACAATACCTTATACATGACACTCAATGATTTCGTTTTCAAACTTCATAATTTGTGATGCAGAGAATATTTGTAAAAGTCTTCTAAATTATGTTTTCATAATTCACTATCCTGTACGTTAATAGGTTTGACCTGTACGGAAATGGCTTTGACCTGTACGGAAATGGAATTAGACAATCACAATGCACAACGTTGCCTAATCGTAATTAAACATACAATGTATCGTATTATCTGTTAGTCGTAGAAAAAAATATTTTTTTAGGTATTTGAATCTTTAAACCGAATAGAAATAAAAACACCGACATCAGACTGCCATTGTGACTTCTAATATTTTATTTTAACTCTTTGTATTGTTTTTCTTTAAAATAATATCAATAAAGGTTATTTTATATTAAAAATGTTATACAGCACAATGACAAAGACATGTTCTATTATTTCCTTATGGTTTTTGTAATTTGTAAGGGAATTGTAAGCAGATCTTTTTTGTGCAACTTTCTAAAGACAATGGCGTGGCAAAATGCCAGTTATTGTTTTTTGTTCGTAAGAATAAGAAATTTACATCATTATCATATGTGATAATTTTTTTTCCTTATAAAAAAAACAAAAGAAAACTTAAATATACATTTATGTGGGTAAAACTCATAGCTTTTCTAATTGGTTCTACGTCCAATTAATGCAACTTTTTGATCTTTTGGACACGAGTATGTTAAAAAACAACTCGGCTAAAATAATTTCAGGTGACAGACAATGTGACTATTTAAATATAATATTTTAAAATGTGTGCATTAGCAAAAGTTGTTTTTATTTGTAATGTCCTGGAATGTTTACATAATAAAAACAAGTTATTAGACAAAACATTTATGATTATAAGCGAATTTCGGCTTAGACCGCGTCGTAGTTAAACACCCAGACTTAGACTTGGTCCTAGTCTCTTCTTGAGAGCGAAAACAAGAAGTAGAACTTAGCCGTTGCCGTATTGTCGTTCGTGAACCCAAACAAACTGACATTGCAGCTTGCATCTTCAGAGTGGTAAATGTCACTGAAAGAAAAAGTGTTAATGACGATATTTATACCGATTAGCGTGATTAACGGACCATATCTTTCCGTTACTGACTTCGTTATTATTTTATTTTTATTTTATTTTTTATTTTATTGACAGATTAAAAACGTAACAGACATTATAACAAAATTAATATGACATCCTATCAAAAAGTACCTGGTCAAGTCACTCACCTAATTAGATGCATTATTTTTCTTCCAGGTCTTGTACACTAAATTTGTACCTTTTATTTCAGCGCTTCTCAATCGCATAAAAATTAAATAAGTATACCTATATAAACCTAAACAAAATAAAACAACAAAAAAAGACAACCATTCAAATTTCTTAATTATAAAACAAAACAAAGTAGTAATTGCAACGAAGTGAGCAAACAAACAAATCTTACTGTTACAGTTGCTGTTGACCGATTAACATTTGTTTCAAATGCGCTTTTAACGACCCAGGCATTAGCAACTTCCAATTATAATTTATATTATTATAAATCGAAGCAATATTGTATGAAAATGACCGTCTAAACAACGTCTAACTGTGTCGTGGAACAGATATTAACCCTCGGTGCCGTAAATTTAAGTTATGGATATCTGTGCGGAAAGTTATTTTGTCATATAGGTACAATAGTATTTTATGAACAAAAATACAGAAATGTAAGTGCCTTTTCTGAACCAATTTCAGCCATTGCGCTGTTTTCAGAGCAAAAGAAACACATTGACGGCGACCTATACCATAAATAAAACGTACACAACAATTTTGAAACTTTTGTATCCTATTAGTCTTACTCCAATCTAAACAAGGACCGTAAATAACATCGCAATAGTTTAAATGGCTCAAAACTAGCGTATCACAGAGAAGTTTAGGAACATACAATACGGATAGATCGTTCGAAAAGACAAGTATGCTTTTCTAATTGTTGAAGATATATGACTCTTAAACCTAAGATCAACATCTAAGATTAACCATAGATTTTTCGCTTCATGCTGAAATACAAGAACATTATCACTTAGATTGATAGACTTATTAGTCTCGACGAAATTCCTCACAGTCTTGCTACAGAACAAAAGAACCGATGATTTTGCCGGATTTATACTGAGGCAGTGCTCGTGAGTCATCCGTAAAAGGTTTGAGAGATCCGTGTTTATGTATTGTTGTGCTCTTAAATAGTCAGATGTTTTAAACGAAAAGTATAATTGTGAGTCATCAGCATACAAGTGGAACTTACATGAGTTTAGGCATTGGAAAATATTACACGTATAAATGGAAAATAACAAGGGTCCAAGAACGGAACCTTGTGGAACGCCACAGGAAATTAAAGTAGATTTAGACAACTTATAAACTCTGACACATTGAGACCTATTACCTATAAATTGTTTAACGAAATTTAAAAAAGACGCGCCAAATCCTATGAAATGCATGATAGAAAATAATAGATTATGGTTGATAGTATCAAACGCTTTTGAGAAATCAAGTAATATCAAAGCAGTATTAAGACCAGAATCTAAAGCAGCAATTATATTATCAGTGACAGAAGCTAACGCTGTTTGGTAAGATGAGCATTAATTTGCTTTACAACTATCTTTTCTAAGATTTCTGATAAAGGTGAAATAATGCTTATTGGACGGAGATCATTTAATTCATCACACTTTTTTGTTTTAGATATTGGTAGAACATGTGCAATTTTCCAAGAACGAGGAAAAGTGGACTCGAGTAAACATGGATTTATAATATGCGTCACAACTGGCAAAATGGAAGGACAACAAAGTTGTATCATTCGTATACTCAATTTGTCAGGCCCTACCGCATTAGACTTGATACCATATAATATCTCTTTAATTTCCTGTTGAGAGATCAGCGTAAATGAGAACACTTCCGTAACTCCAGGTTTAACATTATTAGTATAGTATGAAATTAAGTTATCAGAAGGAGTAATTAAACTATTATAAGAAGCAGCAAAAAATGTGTTAAATCTATCAGGATCTCGAAGATGAGGAGGTAGATTACTAGCAGGCGACCGTTGCACATTAAGAGATTTAATTGTCTTTCAGTTTCATTAGCGTTACCTTTATTACAAGAGACAATATATTCAAAATAAGCTCTCTTTTTCCTGCGTACAGATGAGTTAACAAGATTTCTTAACGATTTGTAATAATCCCATTTTGCAGAGTCACGATCACGCTTAAAACCGCGCAAAGCTCTATCTCGCAGTTTCATCATTAATTTAACGTTATCAGTGAGCCAAAGAGTAGAAGGCTTATACGATTCGTATAACTTCAAAAGAGCGTGTATATCAAAAAGTTCCAGTATAGCAATATTGAAGAACGATACTTTTTCGTCGATGTCATTCATGCGATAAAAATCATTCCAAGGGATCGAATTTAAATCATTTAAAAATAATTCTGTTTGTATACCATTAAAATACCTAAATGTTTTGGGAGTCGCATGTTCTTTGTTATAATTAAGTGTTACAAACACCAGAAAATGATCAGACAAACCAAGGGAATCAATTACTTCAGTTTCAAAAACAGAATATGCAGCGGAAATGGCATCATCGATCAAAGTAGAAGAGGATCCGCTTACCCGTGTAGGCTTGTCAATAAACTGCCTCAACCCCAGCCCACTTAAAACAGAAATATAACGACGAACATAAGAAGATTGGCTTAAAAGATCAATATTAACATCTCCAAGACAAACAAAATCATTATGTGATAAGATAATATCTAAAAATACATCCTTTATGAACTCAAGAAAATGTTCCACATTAGCTGAAGGCGGTCTGTATAAGACACACACAGCTAGTTTGGTGTTACTTAAGTAAATAGTAATTGAAAGAAATTCGGCGAAATTTTGAATAGAGCTACAATTACTCATTTCAAATTTTAAATAATCTTTTATATTAAACGCAACACCACCTGCTCGTGTAGGACGATCCAATCGAATAAAAAGATACCCAGAGACATAAACCACATCATCTAATACTTCTTCAGTCAACCAAGTCTCAGATATAGCAACAACGTCATGCCCCGATCTACAGAAATAATCAGAGAATAAATCAAATTGTGATAGCAATGATCGCACATTCAGATGTGCCGTATTAAAATTAACCATTGTCGCAATACTACATTATGTGAGCTAACTTATAGTAACATAATACACAATAGTAACAGAATTATAACTATAACACCTATTTGTTTACAACCCTTTCGTGTGAAAGATTAATAGTACTTAAAAATGGTCAATACTCGGAGTAAGTGTTTGTGTCCTTTCCAAGAAGGTTGATCTTTGTCTTAGAGGATATAATACTGGTAGCTAAGATTTGCTGAGTCTTAAACCGTCTTTTCGGTTCATATTACATGGATGTTTTTCTATTTCTACAGCTTTGCGGATAAGTCTGGGAAAGTAGAAAGGAGTTCTAGCCAACACTTTAATTTGATCAAAGTTCAGCGTGTGTCCTTGGTTCTAAACGTGTCCTGCCACTGTTGATTTAGTAACTCTGCGGTGTTTGCAGTCAGTCATATGTTCTTTTACTCTAACTTAAATAGAGCGTCCCGTCTGTCCTATATAACTAGATCTACAGGAACAAGGAATTATGTAAACTCCGGCATGTTTTAGAGCCCCTTGTTTGTCTTTAGCAGAAGTAAACCAGGTGTTCAGGGTATTCTTAGTCGTAAAGACAGTTTTAATATTATGCTTCTTTAGCACTTTGCTTATTTTGTCTGTTGAACCTATACAGTACGGCAAATAAGCGGTGCTAGTAGGAGGTGATAAGTTATTTACCGTACTGTATGGGTTCGACAGTCTGGGTGATTAGCTACGACGCGGTCTAAGCCGAAAGTTGCTTATAATCATAAACATAACCACCGCTAAAGCTTAAGATTTTTTAAGACAAAAAATTGTCGGTACGTAAAAGATTGACAAATTTTACTCCAGAAAAACAGATTTGACTGAGATGTGCCAGTAGAAGATAGAAGATCAGAAAAAAAAACAATTTTTTTTGACTTGTCACTGACTTATTTATAACGTTTTTTTAAATTATTGTTCACACAACGTGTTCTACACACGAACACTAAAATTTCTGTCTTTTGAAAAAAAAATACATCTTATTAATTACAACGGTATTGCACATAAGTCTTCAATTGTCACATTTTCATTTTTAGAAAAAATTAGGTAACAATGAAGAGCTAGTTATAAGAAAAGTAAAAATATTTTTATGTCGAGTAGAGTAAGCTATGTACAACTAACATCAAAAAATCTCAAAACAAATTCAGTTTTGTACTAGTTCTGTTCAACTGAAAAAGCAAATCTTTTGCAGTACTAAAACGATATGAAAACATTCGCACAATAGTAGAATTTACTGCAACAAATTTGTTATAATTTTCCGAAAATCGTTTAGAACTTTACATTCGTAATACAATAAGTAGCGTTCTAGTACATCAATGTCTTTAGAAGATAGCGCAGAATAGTTCCCACAGGTTGATTACAAATTACGCAACCATAAATAACAGTTGATATAACAAATTTCAAAAATAAAACATATCGTAACGAACGTAAATAGAGCGCTGCATGAGAGTGAGTTCTGCTATGAAACTTTCGACAAAAATAACATACATAATTTTTCGTCTTGCACTATGTAAAAATTAAAAAAAAATTAAAAACAAATCACATTGAGAACATAAATATAATGTTGGAAGTACATTTATTACTAACTAAATGCGTCGAGTTCGAAGTTTGAATGTTTTACGTAGAACCAATTCTTAGATGTATAATACTTTTATATTTGAAGTTTAACCAAACTTGAAAACTTTGAAACATATTTTGTACTATATTTCTACTTAAATAATAATTGACTTTTAAAACATAGTTTTACGTAGATTTTGATTTATCGCTTTGCCACAGAGTTTCTTTTTTTCATTTGCGATGAAGGCAATATAATTTTTTTAGTTATGTATATAGTTATATAAGTAAAGAAAAACGTTCTGTGTAACTTGGTTGGTTTGCATCTGTTAATTAATCTGGTAAGTAAATTTTTAATTTTTAAAATGCTGCCATTAATTTGTTATAACGGTTTAGAAACGCCAATAGTATAAGAAACGTGATCAGACAATATTCACAGTTTTGTATCAATATTTGATTTTTATATCATCAAAATAGGTACTTTAAATATATTAATATTTATTATGACATTTTTCTGTCAAAACCCAATTTATTTGTAACTGAAAACGACAAAATGATTACCGAGCGCCCACCCTTACATACCGAGTTAATAGTGTACTGTTTTTACTAGTGTGTTAATAGCGGTATTAGTTTTTAATCTTTGCTTCGGGACTAATTTACAATATATATTTTTTTAAATTACAACTTACATTTTTTTTTAAACTAGTTGATATTTACTGGTAGTTATTGAAGTAGTTTTTTTAGCAGTCGAATATTTAAACTTTTTATTTTTGTTTAATTGTACAGGCTTTAACGTTTCCTGTGCTGTCAACCCAATAAATTTTTTGGTAGTCACCGAATTAGCGTTTAAATTTATTTTAACGGTTTACCAGTACCTCATTATTTAAAGACTAGATTATCTAAGATATAGTCCAGACATTAGCCAACAACAACTTACTTATTTATTTTCAAAAATATTTATAATTTAATTTTTTTTTTATTTATTGTTTGTATCCGATTGTTTAGTTAGTTAATAAAATTAAAAAAAATTTTCTATATGCGTAATCTACAAAACGTGATGTCGATGTGTAACGATACGAAATCCTGTAAGGCAGTTTTTAGGAAATTTGTAGATTATTGTTAAAATTGCACATAGACTTTCACACACATCGTAAGTCCGTTCAGGACGATGCGCACGTTGATTCTGGCTACGAAGCTAACCAAGCGGAATTGAAAAAGTGTATAAAAGCGGCCGCACAAGCTCTAGAAAAACACTGTCTTTCCGAGATCTGTTTCTGTAAAATCCTTTTATCCCGAGATATGTTTTGAAAACCGTTCTTTGCTTTTCGGCAAACCAGACCTGATTAGAAGTTTTTGTTTTGATGACGATCGTTGTTACATGTACCGTTTGAACGACCTGGATATTTATGACCACGATTATGCTGCTAATCACATTCATTCGCCGTCAATTCATTGAAATCATTATCAACGTCTCCCACATCATATTTAGTATGTGTTGAATTTGTGGATTTGTTTATTCTTGTCGGTAATAGCATGACAGTCTTGACACTTGTGACACTAGACAAACTCCTGGCTCAAATGTGAACGGCGCTTATTCCAAATTTCTAGTAGTTACATAAAAGCCCTTGCTTACAACCACCAATTTTTGCGAGGTTGGGTGATTTTGGCTTAAGGGTTTACGTAATTATTTAATTTGATGTTGGTATGTGTTACGTGCATAAATTTAAATAATGCACTACCCTGTATATTGGTATAATTAAAATTACTTTTCTATTTCTCGACGCCA
Source organism: Aquatica leii (assembly GCA_035610365.1). Classification (NCBI taxonomy): domain Eukaryota; kingdom Metazoa; phylum Arthropoda; class Insecta; order Coleoptera; family Lampyridae; genus Aquatica; species Aquatica leii. The sequence goes on along the minus strand of CM069437.1, from coordinate 49,719,377 downwards.
TCTATCAGGCTCGTTGGTCTCTTCGCATGGAGAAGACGATGGACTGTCATTTTGACTTTAACATCGTTCACGATATAACCTATGTCTGCGTGAATTAAAAATCGTTTTCTAAAAACATCCACGTGTTGTGACACGATGGGTAATGAAAGTATTTATAATTAACTTATTTAATCCAGGCAGGCGCCATGTGCTACCTTCTAAATATGGGTATTCTTGTCTTAGTTTAAAATCTACAAGAAAAGCAGAATCTATCTTCGGAGGCAATTAATATCTAAGACCATCGTGGACGAAAAGACATTGTAACAGCATACGATAAGTTTTGGTTCTATTACTTTCTTTTAAATGTTTCTTTTACCTGTTGTAGTTTATGAGTCGCCAGGTAGACACGATTATTTTTAGGAAGTTTGATTACAGGAAGCCAGTAGGAAAACGTTTTCTAAAGGTACACCTGAATCTTGGTGAGTCAATTTTTGATTTTAATTATTTGCTGTCGCTACGGTGCTACTCATAAATAATCATATTTACTAATTGTATGGAAACGTCCGAATTGATTTGCTTCTTATTATTATTATTACTGAATTAGTTTTAAGTAAATTACTATCGCATGCTGATTACGTCAACCGTCAATTATTACTATTATTAATATAATTTACTTACGAGAATTTTTTATATGTTCTGATGGTTACACTTTTGCTTTAAGTGTAGTGTAAGTTGCCGATGCTTCTGTTATTTTGCTAACTACATATATTTGTACTCGGACTAAAATTATTCACTGTTATGCTATCCACTTCTCTTGTAATTGTTATTGATTCAAATTTTAATCTATTTATCCTTCTAGAGTAATTAAAGTGCAATTGTTGTTAACGATTTGGTTTCTTTCTGCGTTACCTCCAGCTTTACGAACCTTAACAATTTTGTACAAGCTTCGAACCTCCTTTACTGATCTAGCAGGAGCTATTTCTGCAAAGAAAAAAAGATCTGGCGCGCTTTAAAATAAAGTCACTTGAACCTCCCCTCTCTCCGAAAAGTATGGTTTCAATCCTACAGTGAGTTGGCCGTGCAGGTTCGTAAATTACTAGAAGCTTGTAACGTATGTCAAACGAAAGTTCTATGTAACTGGACGGGTTATAAAATAAGCAGCTACCATAAAGCTTCGATTTGCAACCGTGTTGCGACATGCTCACCAGGTTGTTATCAAATACCCGTAAAAATGCTTGTATAAGTTCTCTGAGTTCACCGCATTAGTTCGTTTTCGTTTGGAATTCAATTTAACATTAGCGACCTTGATTTTTTACTTAATCGGCGTTTCTAATATTATTGGTGCTCCAATCGACGTCTGCTTATATAAAAGTTGTTTGCAACAATATTCCGCACCTGCTTGTAAAGTTTCGTAATTATCGGTGCCTTAATTAATTCCCGAAAGGATTGTTTAATTAAGAAGCACAAGAGATCATAGTCTGGCGACGAGTTTTAGATTCGTTTGTAGTCACCTGTTTGTTTCTTAGTATACCATTGATACCCATTCCTACTAATTAATTTACATTCACAACACCATTACCCTAGCAGTAACACTTACAAAAAAGAATTTTTAGAATTGACACTGGCCGCAACCACGGCTAAATAGTAAGATGTTTACTTATCTTAAATGTGATATACAAGGATAGACAACCGTAACGTTTCCAAAGATAACGCTAAAATTTAGTTTTTTTATTTTATTTATTGAATTGTAGAAGTTAATCATTCTAATTTAAAGCTTTTTTGTATTTATGTAAATGAGAGTATGTATTTGTTTTCTTTTTTAATTATTGTGTTATCATCTCTACTAAGCTACCGAGGTAATTAGCAGCACCGTACGTAACTGCGTTCGACACCGAGGACAGGTGCCAACTTGTAAAGTTACTAGGTATTAAAAATATGTATATATAAATAGTTTCCATCGTTATAGTTATGTACAGTTATTATAGACGATTTACGGCCGGTTCCACCAACACGACTTAAACTTAAGTAATGCTTAAAAACAATCGTTGCTACGGTTTTAACAATTGTATCTCAGTTTTTCAGCTTTGCTTAAGTTTAAGTCGTGTTGGTCAATACTGTAGAAATACAAAATTTTTAATGCTATTTTTGTAATTAATTATGTAGGTAGAAAATACTTTCTTCTAAAATTGCAAGAATTTCTTCGTTCGTACTAATCTTTTACAGGTCAAATGGTTTCAGTTATTTATATTTAGTATAAGAATTTCCATGCTAATCAATTACAATTGTTGCGTGCAAAAGGTGGAACAATAACAATTGCCTGACATAAAGTAACATAAACAAAGTTATTGCCGGTGCTCAGTGAAGACCGGGTGGGTTATATTCAAATAAATAAACGGTTAAAATATATTTAATTACTATAATAACTCAAAAGGGAAATATAAATTACAACTAGAATTTTGACCAAAGCAAGAAAATGCCAAATAAACACAAACTCAGAATACGGTTGATTCAACAGCATAATAATTTCTAAATCAATAAATACAAAATTTTATCCACAACTTTGAATTATAAAAATGAATTTAAAAACGAAAAATATTTTCTTAAAATCAATCCGAAATTAATAAAATAATTCCAAAATACATGAGATGAATAACGTCAACTACAGATACCGGGTCTTTCACGAAAGTAATTGAACAACTTCAAACGACGGTTACACAGTACCGTGTTAGATTAAATGTGTCTTTTACACAAAAGTTTATATCTAAAAAAAAGTTATTAATGATTTCTTAAAGTAAGTAGATGATAAAAATATGTAGACTAACGCTCATGGAAGTTAGGGCAATTACTATATTTTAACAATAATGCAAATAAAATAAAAAAATTTAATTTAAATTATAATTTATTGTGTTATAGTATAAGGTACAATGTTACCAGTAAAAAAATATTGAATATTAAGACAAAACCGGGCATTAATTTTTATACTTTCTTTTTGTCGAAATATCCTCCTTCCGCGTGCAATACGGTTTGCATCACTCGCGGCATTTGTTCAGTCAATTTCCTTAATCTTTCGTTGCACAAATGATTTTAAGCAGTTTCGAAAAACTGCCAAAGGTGTTGCTTTGACGTTGGACAGTGTTTCCTTATCTGTCGGTCAATTTCATCCCACAGAAACTCTAGAGGGTTGAGATCTGGGCTCTGAGGCGGCCACTGCATTATTTGTAAAATATTAATGGTTTCTTCTTAATTCAAATATTGTTTGCCGATTACTGCAGTGTGTTTAACATCATTATCCTGCATAAAAACAAAGTTTTCTCCGATTAGTCGCAGTCCAGAAGGAATTGCATTATTTTTGATAATTTTACTGTACGTTTCTTTTGGCATTATACCATCAATTTTGTTTAAATTACTTGTCCCTGCTGTAGAGAAGCAACTCTACACCATAACTGAAGCACCCCCGTGTTTGACAGTTGGAACAATACATTCACGAAGAATTTTTTCATTTGTTACTCTGTTGGTAGGGTAGGAATGGCGATAATTATATCATCAAGATAGATGAAAACATATGGGTCAAGTTCTGGACCAAGTACTGCATCCATAAGTCATTCATTGCTATTACACAAACCAAAAGGCAATCGTTTAAATTGAAAAAGATTTTTACCATAAACAGTAAACGCAGTCTTAGAACAAGAATGGATATCAAGAAGAATTTGAAAGAAGGCTTGTTTTAAATCAATTGAAAAAAGAAATTGACAAAGTTTATTTAAGATAAAGTCAATCCTAGGCAACGGGTAGGAATCACGAACAATTATTTCATTTAGCTTACGACCATCAAAGCACATGCGATAAGAGTTAACCTTTTTTACAAAGTTCCAAGAACTATTAGATTTTTCGACGATCTATAACACTATTAAGACAAGTTTGCAAAGCAGGAGAGAGAGGATATTGACGTTGCTTAATTGGACTAGTATTACCAGTATCGATATAGTGAGAAGATAAATGCGTTTTAAGTAAAAAAGTATCAGAAGATAACGACTCAAATTTCTTAACAATATCTTCAAGTTTACTGATATTTTCAGGAACTTTATCAAAAAGACCCTTAACTTTTTTTACACTACAAACAGAAACTTGTTTAGGAATAGAAAACAAAAAAGAAAGAAAATGCATAGATATATTAAACAGATGACAGAAATCCATTCCATAAATAAAGCTAGTAGAAATAGTAGGCACGACATAAAATTTCACATTCTTGGTGACATTATTAATACTAATAGGAATTTCAACAATATGAAATACCGTTTGAAGTTTTCCGTCGGCAGTAGATATTAGAATAGAGTTTAAAAGAGCTATATGTTTTTGATTACTCAAGAAAAAATATAAGGACGGTTGTCATTAGGCATAGAGACAAAGAGAAGAGATATTTCAGGTAAACACTGTGAGGTAGAATTACGATAAAATTTAGAAAAGTTTTTAACCAAGCAGACCATTCATTTTTAGAGTTCCACACCCATAACAAAAAATTTTCTTAGGTAATTTACAGACAGAATAGATATGTCCATTATAGGCAAAGTCAGGATCTAAAAGAACATTCACTTTCTTTAAAGGTGGAGGATGATATTTTTTTATTTGTTGACTATTTTCTAACTTACGACAAATATCTAAGAGAATAGGAAACGTTGGAGTATCCTGTAAGACCAAATGTGATATAAAGAAAGAAGGAAGATTTTTTTTACAATACAAAGTTAATCTTCAACTGAGGGAGGCGTAGACAATCTATTAAACATGGATTGCATTATAGCAATAAAAATAGCAACACTTTTGTTTTCTCCTTCAGTGCGCTGCTTAACTTCAAAAAAAAGTCGTCATCATAAGAAAATGGAAAAAAAGTTTCTCTCAAAAGTTTTTCCAAATCTTGCCATTTGTTTACGGTATGTCGAACAGAACGATACCAGATAAGAGATTGATCTTCAAAAAAGTCTACGGCAGACTCAAATATTTCTTGGAATGAAATATTACGAGCTAGACGTAATTCATGAACTTTTTCTAAAAATTGGATCAAGTTGCTTTTACTTGAAGAACCAGAAAACTTTAAATTTTATTTACAAACAGGCATACTATACAAATGAGATACTGTAGTTTTTTTTGTGGCTCGATGTCGGAGACACTATCTAAACGTAGAAGAAATTTGCTTTCCAAATCTATAAAAAAATCATTTAATTTAGCAACGATATTTTTTCTTTCGTCATTTTCATCAATAATACTGCAAACGTTTAACTTTAGGACTTCCAGAAGAAAAACTAGAAACACCATAAATTCTTGAAGTTAAATTTTTCAAACTATTAGATACTTCGGAGACATCTTGCTCAAAAGCATAGGTAGACACTAGAACCTTGGATTCGTCACTAGATTCGCGATGCAGAATAGAACGCAACTGTACGACGTTGATTCTGAGTAGACAAAGGGGTTAATCTTCTGATAGAAATTTCATAACTAATTTCTTTAGAAAGTAAAGTATAGATAACAGACATTTTAGATAAAAAATACGATACAAGATGCCAAAAATGTTGCGCACAACTCAAGTTGTTTTAAGGATAACAATTTTTTTTTAAATAAATGCGACAACTAAATTCGCTTTTGCTTCAAATTAAACAATTAAGTAAAATTTCGAATATCAAGTCAACTAAAAAATTTTACATTTATTTATTTTTTATAACTATTTAAATTTTAGATAATAATTGAATTAAAAGAAAGAACGTTGCAAGCAACCACGGTTCAAAGTAACGTTCAAAATTCACTACAATGCAAGTGTTGAGATTTTGAGTTGATGCCACGTTTCAAATAAGAGATAACTTCTTGGGAAAATTTCACGATTAAAAATTAAAAGCAAATTTTGCTTAAGGAAGATCGATCAGTATCTTTTCCATTTTAGTTTTATCGTTATTCCAAATCGATTCGGATTATGAGTGCAGCGGCAATCTCAAATATAATTTCGGTAGTAAAAAAAAATAATTAGAAACGGGAAATTAGATATATGTATCGAAATAGAAATTCAACATATCTGTATTATTAACACAGACTTTTTAAATAAAGATATTGTAGATATAAGGTAAAATGAAAGCTACCTGGCTTCAAAATTAAATCCCACAAGCGCACTACTCAAAAGCTAAGTACCGAATGAGTTTCAAGGCTGACCTCGCTCTAAAAAGTAGCGACTTCACAAAATAAAAATAAAGGAAGGTTTACACGCAACATTTAGTTAATTTAACACAGATAATTTAAAATCAAATAATAACAGTAACGAAAACGTTACAACTCTTCGTACAAATATTCTTTGCTGTTGTTCGAAAACTTTGAATTTTGACTCATCAGTTCAAAGAACTTTTATCCAATCTTCTTCCGTCCAATTACGATACGTTTCTGCCAATTTTAAACGTTTTTGTCTGTTTCCACGACGTAACAATAGTTTCCTCAAAGCTACACGTCCGTGAAGATCACTTTCTTGTAAACGACGTTTTGTTGTACTTACTGACACGAGATTTTCACGACCGCGATTGGTTTCAGCAGTAATTTCAGGTGATGTAAGTCGTCGGTTTCGTTTACTAAGCAATCTAATCCTTAAATTTTCAGTCGGCGTTGTGATTATTGAAGGTCTTTTAAGTATTTTAGCAATCACATGTTCGGAATCTCCTTCATTGTGAAGAGTAGTTATAGCTAATCGTTTCTGTACAGTTATTAGTTTACCTTTCGGAATTTGGAATGCTATCTTATTTATTACTTATATACAAAGTATAGATAAGTAAAAAATAAAATTAAGGATATTTTTGCACCACGCACAATACTTTCACAGCTGCAAACAATTCTAGGTACTAACTACCTGATTAGAGATTTCCAAGCTGTTCTAGAATAATTACTAAGCGTATTAAGCAAGCAATAACAATTTTCTGAGAAAAAAAAATTGAACAAATATAATTTACCTACTACAATTAAAAAGTTTTACTTTTAATAATAATATACTACATTTATATTGACTATAATTCACAGATTAAAAAAAATATGTATAACTTCCATCATTTTATGCTTGTAAATAAAATGCTATAGAAACAGAAATTTGAGTTTAACTGTTCTAAATACCAACTGTAAATCGGTTATAAAAAGATTCAATATCGCAAATGTTAGTTTACTATTGGTAAACCGCTAAACCAATTAGCATACTAAACATGAGTGGTTTTACGTTTCAATTGATTCTATATTTGCGCAAACGTATACATCACTTTTTTTAATATAATTTTTAAACTTAAAATATAGAATTCTTTTAATTATAAACGCTTTAATTTTTTTCTTCTAGTTTTAGTTTAAAGATACAGTAATTATTTGTTAGATTAAAAGTATCAACAATAAAAGAATTTTTATGTTTAGATCCAATTTATAATACTTGTTAAAATATTGTTTAATTACAGTATATTTAAAACAAAATTTTCATTGACAAATCTAATTAAAAGTGTAATGTAGACTTAACTAATTATTTGTAATGCTTTTATTCCACAGTTGATTTCATAATAGTATTTACTGTTGTTTGTCTTTAGTTTATAAAATAATAAATATAAAATAAATGATATTTGATTATTTATGTATGTTATGTACTTAAACTAAAAGTAGTTGTACAAAGACCATTTTGATGAAAATAATTTTTGTATTAGTTTGTTTATCAAGCGAATTGTTATAAAACCCTTATTTATTGTAATACACTGAAATTGGTTGAATAGCAAAGAAAGAATAAAATAACATAATGGAGAAATCTGAGATTACAAAATATAGTGTATTGGAAAAATTCTCAGAAAGTTTCTCTTTATTAACAGAAACTACAATATGTTTTCAATGGTTTTAATGTTATTTTTTTAAATTATTGTATTAAATCAAAAAAAAAATTAAATAAATAAATAATTGCAATTTTTGTAAAATTACATTTTTTAATTTATTACAAATCTAAATTAAAATTTTTAATTGTTTTAACTTATTTATTTTTTACAATTAACTAACTATTTTATCGGTAATTTATTTAACAGATAGTTAAAGATCAAAAGTTTTTAATTGTTTTAACGTTACAATCAGTACAATAGTTTCTTAACCTAAAAGTTTAGTGGTAATAAAGTTCGTTTTATTACTGTGTGATTGTTGATTAACCGATTAGAGAACCCTTAAAGCGTAAGCTTTAATGAACGTGCCGCCAAAGTCTTTGTTTCTGTTTGTGCACGAAGAAACTGATGATTTTAAATGAAATTTTCTTGTAAACGCAACTGGAATTAACTTGATTAATATTACTGTATTTAATCTTACAAAATTTTAATTTAGCGGAAATATACTTTTCAAAGGAATCTTAAATCTTTAAAGGCATTTGTAGCATAACAAGAAATTTAATTAAAGTTTTCTATTTGTCTTGTATGATGTACACCCTTATTTCTAACATTTTTCAAAATTAAAAAGTAATTGGAGTACAAAAATTTAAACTCGACATTAATTGCAGAATAATTTTTAATTTAAAGAAAATTATACTGATACTGATACTTTTAGAGCAAAACATGGTAATAAAAATCAAAATTACAACGGCCAGAAGTTTAGGTCGTAAAGTCGTAACAACTTTTGACAGTTCTAGAAGTAAACAGAACATTCTAAGTACTCTTGCAGAGAAATTATAATGTTTTTAATTAGTTAACACACAAACAATTACTATTTAAAATTAAAGGTATATGTTGCAGTGTAGTAATTTGAAAGTTTAGAATTGTATTACCTATTTTGCAAAACTTATTAAAGATATATCCTATTTAAAAAAAAATGAAAAACGCTATGTAAGGAATGTAAATGTTAGTACATGTTTGGAATTTGGTAAATGTTTAAAAGCGCGGTAACTTTGAAATACGCTTTTTGCAAACTTTAAATGTTTCTATAGCGATTAATACTACTGTGGAAAATAAGATTTAAAACTTTCACGCAAAGTAAGAGGCGAGACGACCGAGAGAACACAACGCTATGAGATATAGGTAATAGAACGAAGTTAAACTTAAGACAACTAAGATGTGTGCCGTGTATATAGTTTTATTGAATAATTATTGTTTGTGTATAATTGCTTTAAGCATATTTGTTTATTTATTTTTTATTTTTATACAAAATTCTCGGCACATATATTTAAAAAAAATGTGTTTGTGCGTAGTAAAAATAAGAAAAAGTGAAGATTAAAATGACGTAATAAAAACTTGCTTAAAATAGGCGACAAAAAGTCGGAAATTTCTACTACTGTGCTACCAATCTTACAAAAACCCCGGACGATATGCGAACTAATTTAAAGGACAAATTGTGTCGACCAATCATCTAGCGCGATTCGTTTAATTATATTTAAAATTACAAGCATTTTTTTATTAACTTTGTCGACATTTTGGTTTCTATTTACGTTGTTATTTTGGCTTTTCATATCACTGTTTGCTTTTATATTTGAAGTTTTGTCTTGATTGTGAACAAACCTGTTCTTTTTAGAACAATATATTCTAATTTAATTTTAAAACAGTTGTTAAGTAATTTTAGGTTAGGATACCTTTGTGTAAAGTTTGATAAGCTAAAGAATAACAATTATCAATAAGTTGAAACTCTGATAATACTAATAAAACCTTTCCAGACAAAACTGATTTCAAATATTAAAATTTTGAGATACACGTAATGAATTGTTTTGTACACTGCCTCAAAAAAGTAATTGTACACTTTTATGCACGACCTGCAAGGTAGGCAACCAAACTTACAATATAACAAAACGCCTAAATTTGAAAACATTGGTATTGTAAACTTTACTTGCAGCAATATTACGAGGCTACTAACTATTCTTCATAAGAACTGCCTGAAGCGTTCAAAAAACGGGTTTCTTACCTGCAAATATTTATCTAAATTGTACCATAAAGTTTTAAATTCTTCTTCGCCGAGTTTTCTATTTATTTATGTTCTCAGTTTAAGTAATTAAAAGAATTTAATTGTTAATTATGATTAAATAAGATTCATCTATAGCTCGAATAATGATAAACTGTATGCTAAAACCTTTCTAAAATAATATGTACACGTTTGTATTGATTTCCTAGCATGCTATAATTTTTTCGAAATTTTTCTTCTCGATTTCATTAAGATCATATTGACTAATCCTTATATTTGTGCGTCTCGATATTACTTTAGAAAAAAAAATTGTCGCAGACAGGATTCAAAAGTATATTATATTTGTGAATTATTCATTAAGTATCTAATAAACTGTTAATGTTAGAATGTTTTTTATTTTAATAAATTGTTAGGAAAAATTATCTTTAAAAGAAACTGTAAAAATAAATCGAATAATTTACATACGTACAAAATTATATAAGAAAAACTGTTAAAAATAGCGGATGCACCCACTTCCGGCTTCATACCAAATTTCAAGTTACTAAGACTTTTGGTTCGAGAGTTATCGTGGGTACATCCAAACATAATTTAAATAAGATGCAGCACTCTGTATATCGTGTGTCTCGGAAATTCTGAAACATACAGATTAATATAGGAAATTTGAAAAGTTTGATTTATATCTCCAAAGCGTTTTTAAGATATTTCTAGTATCACAAATATGACAATGTGTACCAGAAGACGTTTTGCGTAATAATTTTTAAAATTCAATAACAAATATCAAAAATATTTCCTAAAATGTTTCGCGTGGTAAAAAGTTTAGTTTAAAATACAGATGTAAACAACGTATTAGTAATAGTAACTTTGGTGTAGTAACATCAAATGTACGACTGCGGCAATATCGTCGTTAAGTGTAATATCACTTAAGTTACGTTTAGCGTTTTTATGGTGGTTTCCCTTTAAACCTTCAAGCAAATACTGCAGCTAAATAAATTTACGCCCATTATCTAGTTTCCTTATAGTTATTGTTTTTAGTTACCTTGGTTTTACAATTGTGAAATTAATTTAATTTATATTGCTTGACGAAGAACTTTGATAAAGTTCAAATGCTTGCATTTAAATTGTAGTATTAAATAATAAATACACCATTTACCTTAAAAAATCGTTAATATATTTAATGGTGAAATCTTTATGTCTATCATAATAAATTCATTATGACTTTAATAAAAACAATTAACACGTTTAATTATGTATTGATAAAAATTCCTCGTCGTTGTTTTAAAATAATAATATAATTTAAAAAAAAACATAAACCGCATTGGGATTTGAACCTTCGTATGTCACGCCGATATTACCGCATTCGTTCGATTGATGTCTCTACACCAAAATGACCTACTCATATGTTTTTTACATCCGCATTTTCCACTCATAAATCAAAATTTTTAAATTACCTATGTTAAGTCAAAAAAAATTTTAAAAATTGTTATTTTTTAACGTATCTTGCTTTCTCTTCAAGATATGGAATTTTTTTCAAAAAAAAATCGTCGTAGGCAGGGTTCGAACTTACAAATAAAATTAACTTTAAATTATAAATCAAACATCTAATAAACTGTTAATGTTAGAATTTTTTTTATTTGAATAAATTGTTAGCAAGAATTAACTCTATAAGAAACTGTAAAAATAGTTCGAATAATTTACACATAAAATTATATAAGAAAAACTGTTAAAAATGACGGATACATCCATTTCAAGTTACTAGAACTTTTGGTTCGAGAGTTATCGTGGGTAAATCGTTACACACACACACAGACACCCAAAGTTTTTTTGTCAAAAATACATTTTTCTGATTCAGGATATCTTGAAACATAAAATTATGCAATAAAAATTTTTTGAAAAAAAATGCGATTGCTATACTTTCTTTATAGGAAAGTAATAAAAATGATCTTACCGATAAACCCATGCAGCAATTACTCGGATAGAAAATCCACATTCTCGTAAAGCAATAATCTTCCCTCTAGTTTCCAGTGATAACTCTGCCTGTCCAGGAAGACGTGGCATTATGTACATAATTGACACACAAAACAACACTAAATATTATACATTACCAAATAAATTTTAAGTAACCCCTTTATATATCCTACTTAGTAATGGCAGAGTAATTGTTATGTAATAAACCAAATCCAAATGATTGCAAAATTCATTACGTTTGCCAAATGTAATGTTTTGCACCCTATATGGATTTATTAACATTGTCAAAAAAGGCAAAAAAATTAAAAGTAAAGGAAAAAGTATATAATAATATAAATTTAAAAAGAGTTCACAATAAATTATTAATGTTTTGTAATTATTTCGGTTTTTATTATTTTATTATTATATTTTGTTGATGTTATTGTACTTGTTTTATTATTATTTATTACTTAAAGCAAGATGCAACACTATTTCTTTATTTGGGAATATTTGCATTTTCTCATCTTATTTTTACACGATATCTCTATAAAGCAGAGGCCCCGACCGCGCCTGGAACCGCCCCGTCTACTTAGAATTTCTGCATTACGTCGAAATTTGGTGGGGCAACGATTGCGACACATCAATTTGTTTCTAATACTATGAAACGCTTAAAATTTTTGCATTTTTTTAGCTTTTTTTTTAAATTTTTATTGAACATTTGTAGCCCTAAGGAAACAATTTTTTACTTTAAATTGATCCAATAATTTTTGTTTGCCATTGCATACTTTACATGGTGTATAAATATAAATACAAATTTAAAGAAAAGTAATAGAAAATGTTTTAAAACGCAAAAATTTTAAAAAACCATGTTACTTGTTACTGACTATAAACTCGTTCTCGGTTCAAGAGAAAAATTATCATAGAATGGTTTAGTCGGTCCCATGAGCTGCAAATAAGATTTAAAATAAACTTTGGTTTGCAGTCCATAGGCTGTGACGAAAATTTAAACCGCGGGGCTGAACGTGTTAAATACTAGCCATTTGCTCCAGCTTTGCATGAGTGCAACTTATGTATATCCCACGATGTGATATCTGTTAGGTTAATCGTTACTTAGAATTATCAGGTTTTCGAAGTAGGTATTGGGTATTTAAAAAAAATATTTTCTCTTTAAACCAAGGTTGCGACTTAGTGTTTATATTATTAATTTGCAAATAAACGTTGTTGATCATTTTGTACAAAAAAAGGAGACTGTTTTTTTTTGGTTTATTTCTATTACTTAGTTTTAGCTAAAACCTGCAAAAATTCTTTTTTGATTTATAGGTAACAAAACTTATATTAGTTTTGATTTCCAGTTCAGCTACATCTAACTAAACTCTTTTTAAAAGAATATTATTTTTTTCGCCACTTGTTCTTTCTGTTATAATATAAATAAGATTTCACGAAAGCCGTCTAAAAATAAAACTCCACAAGCACAGATAAGTAAATTTGAGTTACGCATACCTTCTGTCTAATACTTAATTTAGTAGGTTCGATATCATCCATAAATTCGGTTAAATCAGCAAGATTGAAACATTTTTCTCGTATATTACGAGAGCGTAATCAAAAAAACAAATGAACATCGGATTTTACTTATATTCATAAAAATCCATTTTTTATGAAAAAATGCAAACTACGAATAAATATGAGAGTTCGTAATGGGAATTAAAATTACAATTGTTCAACCACTAATTACGTTCAAATGATGATACTATTTCTTCTACAAAGAAAAACGGAATGTTGACTTGAATTTAATCCAAAAATATTAGGAATTTAGGCTAATTAAAACAGCAGTTTCATATTTGGATATGCAGTTTAAATATATTCAAGCTAATAATGGAACTTTGTTTAATTTATTTTAATTATAAGTCAAATTATAAATAACTTGAAACTTTTTTATTTAAGTACTATAGCATTGATTTAAAACTTGAGCAGAGAACGTAAATACATAAATAGAAGATTTGGCAAAAAAAATTTAAATCCTTATGGTACAATTTGGATACATATTTGCAGCAAAAGAAAACATGTTTTTTGAACGCTTGAGACGGTGCTTATAAAGAATGACTAGTAACCTCGTAATATCGCTGGAAGTAATGTCTATAATACCAATGTCAAATTTAACTAACCGTTGTCTTATAACGTAAATTTGGTTGTCTACCTTGCAGGTCGCGTTTAAAAGTGTCCAATTACTTTTTTGAGGCATTGTACAATCGAATTGTATAATGAATTACATTCAGGTCACTCTTTGATATTACCAAAAAAGTTAGGCAGCGATAACTATGGAAGCGTGAACGCATGTGAGGAAGAGTCATAAACAGAAGATAAAGATGGTTCTGTTTCTACTGGAAACTGTTTATTAAGTTTACTGTAAGTAGCTCGAATGTACGCAATAACCCAATTAGGTTGACTACAAAAAAAAAGTATAAAGTACACGTTGACGTACTTAGCGTGTTCAAATTCAGTTATTATATGTGACAGGTGAAACAGTAATTTAAAAGTTCTTAAAAATTAAAATTGAGAAAAAGAACAATGTCAATTTTGACAGATTTAGTAATAAATGTAGTACTTAAATTATATTTCTGATGATTTAAATTTTCTTAAATTGTTTTAAAAACGAATGTCATTTTACAAAAACTAGCAAAAAATAATGTACGTTACTCTTGTCGAAAGTTTCATAGCATACTTACTTACATGCAAGGCTCAGCTGTGCGGTCTCGCGACGCATAAACGTTCGTTATGCTATCCTTTACTTTTGACACTTGTTACCTTAAATATTATTTCACCAACACAAACTTCTACTCAAATAATAATTGATTTTAAACACATAGTTTTTGTAGATTTTGATTTATTACTTTGCGGCTCTACAGTTTTTGAAGTTAAAAATTAAGGCAACGCAAAAATTTATTTATTAAATTAACTTTGTTTTCATATTTCTAATATATACTTCCATAGTAAAGCAATAGTAACATTTACAAGGCGCATTCAAAAAAATTTTTTAAATAATTTTAAAAATTTAAGAACCAATACCATCAAATAAAATTTTAAAATAAACATGTAAATTATCTAATATAAATTTACATTTGAATACGTAAAAATTAAACAACTTCGACGTTGAAACAAGTATTTCATATGCTATCTCAGTGTCGCGTTATACACATAACTCATAAAAATATTAATCAGTTTGGAAATTGATTAAAACTTTACTAATAATTTATATAATTAAACAAATGTCATACTAAGAAACTAAATTAAAATAACGGTGTATTGTAGAATAGATTTGTTATAAAGTACGCGTTGTGATTTTGCTTAAACCTAAAATATAATCAAGCTTCCTGTCAAGCTTGAAACCAAGAAGGGTATATTAAACTTTGCTTGTCTATTTATCTTTAATTAACATAGTTATTTAGTAGCATTTAGGCCCTATTGATCTTAAATTAAACAAATCGACGAAATTTCTTATCATTTAATATAAAATTGTTATTCAGATTTACTGCTACTTTTTAATATCATTTTTCTTTAACTTTTGTTTACTTGCTGACGTTTTTAGATTAAAAAAAATATGCAAATTAACTCAACAATACTCTTTGTCTATTAGTTTTTTTAATATAATAATTGTTGCAATGAGCAAAAAATCTAAATTAGTAGTCATTAACTGCGTAAAGTTTATTTAATTTCGTAGTAATGGTGATCGTCCTTCAAATCTATGATCTAGGGTTTTTATATATTTACGAGCTTTGCGGGATATCGCATACAAGTTCTTGATATTAAATTTTAAAAGTTATAATTTTTTGATAAAACTTTTTAGCGGTTTTTAAATGTATTATAATTTATTGCATCTTGTAAACACACAAAACTTTTCTAAATCCTATTTGTTTCGAAATTGTTTTTCGCGTTTTCCCCAATAATAACGCATTATGTAAAGTTGGGTTACTTAGACCGTAGTGTTATTAATTCTAATAACAAAGTTTTACATTATTGCAATAACTTTATAACGTGTTACTTGTATTGGAAAATTTGTTTGTAAAGAAATTTTATCTCGATTAAACACGGCCAGACTGTTTTTGCTATAGTTGCTATAAACTTTTACCTGTTCAAATTTAAAAATAAATTAATCAAAAATTTAATGTTTTATTATTGTTTTTATTTAAATAAAATATATTTATAACACTAATATTCCTTAGCAGGTACACATAAACTAAAGTAATCAGAGCTGAATTTGTATTAAATACTTAGTCATTTGTTGTGTTAAAAAACCTTGTTATAGTTTCTTGCGATGTATGAATTTTGTCCAGTCGTAAAACGTTTTGTCGGTAATAGCACAAGTTATAGTTTTGTTTGGACAAAATGCTTCAGTGTACATTCTGTTTTCCTACCACAATAAATATTCCTATAATCGTCGAAAAAATATTACCTAATGTTAACGTGGTTTTTATTTAATCTAAAAACAAGACAATTGGTTTATATTTCAGTTTTTTAAGTTACTCTTCTTAATTTTAAACAAATTTTGCTTTTGTTACCTAGCAAGTAGTTTTTTAGTTTTCTATGCTAACGCTGTCAAAAAAACAAATTTACTTCATTCTTCTCTATAAATTTTGCATTACGTTACAATTTCTAGAATTCTAGATGCAGTTAATAAATAGAACGTAATAAAAATTAATTGTACACAATTGTATTGCTGCAAAATAAAACAGTAATTTAAATAAAACTTTTGAGGATTCTTGTCGACGCCCTCTAACAAGTTTCGTTTGTGTCACTTCTTTTTAAGACGTCAAATTGTTTGCTACATAAAATATTTCTGTTTGTGTTAAACAATATTTTTGAAAACATCCACGTGTGGCGTTATGTATTTCGACAACAGCGCTATTTAAATCGTTTATTCAACGCAGGGTAAGCCTTTTCTATTCTTTTTCGAATTCAATGCAATTTCTATGTTGTTTTCTAAGCACCACGTGTACTTGTACATGTGGCTTACCTGTAAGGAATAACATCTGCAAGCACCATTTTTGTAGAACGACAATACCTTAAACGATTCTAGAAATTCTTATAAAATTACTAAACGTGAGCTTTAAGTCGATAACTCACTCAGATACGAGAGACTTGACAATTGATACCTTATAAGATGATGTATGTACACCACCTTTAAAAAAATTAAATAAATTCTCGACAGCATACGACACATCCGGTCTGCTTATTCGTCATAAATGTTATCGTTTACCTGTTGTAGATTTCGTGAATCACCAGTTTGACACGATTATTTTTTAGATAACTTAATTATAGGGAAGCCAGTAAAAAAACGTTTTCTGAAAACCACTCTGGATTTAGGTAAGTCAAATTTTGGATTTTATTTATTCGCTATTACTACAGTGCTTCTCACGAAACATATTTCCTAATCCTGTCGGAACGTTTAAAACTATTTACTTCTTATTACTAGTAG
Organism: Aquatica leii; assembly: GCA_035610365.1. Classification (NCBI taxonomy): domain Eukaryota; kingdom Metazoa; phylum Arthropoda; class Insecta; order Coleoptera; family Lampyridae; genus Aquatica; species Aquatica leii. The sequence goes on along the minus strand of CM069437.1, from coordinate 49,702,081 downwards.
CCTAACTAAAATTGCTATCGCATGTTGATATATCGACTGGTAATTATTATTGTTAATGTAATTAATCTACAAAGAATTTGTATGTCTTGGCCATTATGCTTACTATTTGAATGTATTGTGAGTTGCAGATCTTTCCGGCGTTTTACAACCAACATTATGTTTATACTCAAATTGAATTGCATATTGTGTAGCTGTCAAACTATTTATTTGTTATTGATCATAAGTTTATTCATAATTTATCTTTCTAAGACAATTAAAGTAAATTTGATGTTATTGATTTGGTTTCTTTCTTCTATTCCTCCAGCTTTACGGACCTTAAAATTTAATACAAGTTTCGAACCTTTTGTACTGATTTAACAGAAGCTGTATCTGCAAGACGAGATTTGACGCTCATTAAAATAATATTCTTATTATTTGAACCTTCCCTCTCTCCGATAAGAATTGTTTCAATCCTACTGCAAGCTGACCGTACAAGGTTCATAAAACTACTAGAAGCTTGTATCAATCATACAAATATACTTTGAACTGCAATTTAAAATTTAAATAAAAAACCGTCTAAAGTCACTTTAGTTCTGAAGGTAAATATATTTTAAAAAAAGTGTTTTTTAGATTAGAAGCTTTTGGTTAAGTAATCTTTATTTTGGAAATGCTAGTAGTAAGTAACTTTATTGTAATTGTTACCAACTTTTTCTTGTAATAGGTCTTGTTGGTAACTATAATAAAGAAAAAAATACCTAGGCGCCACTCCACGTATTGATAAAGATCCTCGGTTTGGAAAAACCACGAGTACGTCTGAACCCACTACAAAGCAAACAAAGTAGAAAAAATATAACAAGCAAATATATATTTTTGCAACGCTAACGTTGTAAAAGGTCTAAATCTATACCGCTTATTTAACATCACAATTATCCAGTAATTTTAATTAAATACTTTGACCTCAGAATCTGTAATTTCAACTTTACCAGTATTGAAGCTCTCACTATAAGAGCAATCATGCAGAACGCTTGTCAAATATATAAAGATACCCACCGCTATGCAGACAACTATTCTAAATTTTGTTTTCTAAACCCTTTTCCTAGAAATCTCGACTAATTAAATCCAAACTTTGCAACGTATCTTCTCATCAATCACCGGTTTGTATCATTTTATTACATTCGCTCAGTATTGTAAATATTTTCATATCTGTCCATTAACTATCGGTTTGATTCATCTCATTATCGTAATCATTTTCATACCGGTTCATTAACCACCTGTTGGATCCATCTCATTATATCCATTTCATCATCATATCTACTCATTCTCGTAATTTGTTTTGTCTTTGTGTTTGATTGACAACCACTATCAAAACTTCTTGTAATCGTTCTATAAGTCAAGTGACTAAATTATTCAATCAACACGAGGTCCGTGGCGCTCTGTTTATCGTCGTAAGTCGTTAACTTACTGCTTTAACATACTACTTGAATCACAATAAACAGAATTCCTTCAGTTTAAAATTTATGGTAAGAAAAAGTCGTCTCATCTTAACAAATATTACCTCCAACCGCTAATATAATCTACTAAATTGCTTAATTTTGCCAAAATATTCTAATCGTTATACAGCATTATTGGATTTAACGGAAAGTCTTTGGATCAAATCTAGTGATCGCAACAAAAAAAAAAGTTTAAAATGACAAAGTTTAAATTCTATTTGTTTGCGTTTCTTTTTTGTAATTGTTAATTTTAATTACGTATCGGCGACAGTGGGGGCGAGAAACTATTGACGGCGTGAATTTTACTTCGAATTATTACTTAAGCAACAAGAATTTATCAAATTTAGGATTGCGTTCTTATAAATGAGTTATTATGGAATTTTCAATTCGTTGCTTATAAACATTTACGTGATTATTAAAATTTGCACGATGACACTAGAAATACGTCAAATACCTACAAATACGATATTGGTCAAATTGACCTAAGTATAAAATTACATTCTAAAGGTACAATAATAAACTCAAACTCTGACTTTTTTTATTTTGAAGATACTAAAACATAATAAGTAATTAAGTACACGTTGAAAATATAATTTCTATAGTTATAATTAACAGATTTCCACAGACTAGTTTGTTACAAATGTTGTAATTATCTTTTTATTTATTCGCAAATTTTTTAAGTTTAGCATTGGCTTCGGTTGTGTGTTGACCTTGATTTATTTTCTATTTCCTTGTACGTACGTACTCACTTCTTAGTTTATCGGCCTATTTCAAAATACGAAAATACGTTTTTGTTAGTACATAAATTGTAAATTAATAATTAATATATTGCTAATAAATCAAGTATGTTGACAAATACTTGTAAATACCACTTTCTATAAGACGAATTCATTGTATTATTTTTTGTTATTTGGTTTGAAACATCTACATCATATTTAGTATTGTTGTAGAATTTTTTGGTTTCTGATAGTTTTTTGGGTCTCTTATCAATTGTTGGAAGTTTATGGATAAAGAAATTTTTTGATCTTTTTGCTTCATAACTTGTTACAGAAATATAGTCACATACAAAAATTTTTGTAGAATACAAATCATTTTTTAATTTTTTTATAGCAGTCGGTATAAACTTTTTACTTTGATTCACAATACCAACTAGTAATCTCAACTTTTTTATTAACTTGTGGTCAAATTGAGAGACGTAAAAAAGTTACCTACAGCTACATTTGTTCTTTTCGTCCTTGCCCATGTAAGAAAATGCATTTCACATATATACATATATTTATCTCAAAAAAAATTAAGCTTTTATGTTTTGTTCCACAATTGATCTGGTAAAAAGTTTTTAGCATTATATATCCTACATCGTAAAAAGAAGATATATAAACGCTTAATTCTTCTAGAGGAATTTTTCATGGACTGCTATCCAATTGTTTACTTGCTTCAGTACAATTCCTAATATTACGCAGCATAGAATTATCAATAAAAAGCCTACAAGAACTTAAAGAAATATTGTCAACGTTTCGTTTAGCATATTTGGTTGTCCCAATTTGTTCTCTAAGTATGTTACAACAAAATAAACCGTCACAACTGTTATTCAAATCATTCAGAATTCTCCATTTAGTACAGTCAGCTGCTTTATATTTTACCCTAAAGGTTAATGTTTTTGGAAAACTGAATAAATGCTCATCTTGTTTATACAATGCATTTTTCAAAACTAGGACGTACTCTCCGTTAATGACACTACATTATTAAAGTATTGTATGTAAAAAACATAAGTATTGGTTCTCATATTTTTGTGAAACACGCTGTATGTTTTAAAGTATTTTTTAAATGTAGACCAATTAATTTAGTATTGCCGTACCAAAGTTTGTCGTGATGTGTCTAATCGTTAAAGAATAATCTTCCTAATAGACAGTAAACACCCATAAACATAATTATTTAAAGCTTTTTGGAAAATAACTCGAAAGTAAAATAGTTTCTAAATTTAATAGAATTAAAATTTTTGTTTGTTTATTTTTATAAACAAAATTTGTTTAAAAATTAATGTTACGCTTAAAAATATTAGTACACCAAAGCAGCTTTATTTAATGTACGCTTTCCGGTTACGCGGCATTGATTTTTTCCGTTTTAGTAATTAAATTAACATGTCGAGTAACCTTCGTAAATTTTCTTTTTATTAAGTAAGTGTTGTAATGAGAATAAACTTATTATTTTTAAACAAAATTATTCATTTAAAGTACTTTTGAAGATTTATAGATAAAAAAGAAAACTGTAATTAAATCGAATTTTGATTTTGTGGCAATAAAGTTTTTAAACCTAAAATTATTAACAGTTATTATTGAACATTTTAATAAAGTTGTTAATACAAATACATATAGTATATAAGTATCTAAAAATTGTCTAACGCTAGAAATGCAAAACGTAAAGTTTTTATAAATTTTTTTAAATTTATACATCTAATTTTTTAATGTTCAAAGAAAATTTTAGTGTTGATTTTTACATAAAAAGTTAACTATAACACAAATGCGTACGTTTTTTATACAAATGAAATAGTATATTATAAAACAAGTAAAAATGTTAGTCATTTCCATCGATGAAAGTTTGTAGGGCTATCCGAAAGTGAGTATTTGAATTCGTACGGATTAAAAATTCACATTCTCTACGAATTTTACTCTATGCATTTTTTACGAATATACACTAAATTCTTTATTAATGTCAAAAAACAAGTAACTCAAAATATAAAACAAACTTAAAATACATATATTTTATTAGCCTCATCATAATTAAAAATTTATTGCTTACAACTTTGTATTTACTGTATTTCAATCTGTCTGCATTTATATTACAAATTATAGTGTTATTACTCTTTAATTATGAACTTTTACGTATTTTGCTTTGTTTCAATTAAAACTTTTTACGAATTAACCGGATTAATTTTAAAAATATCAATTATTTACAACATTTTGTTTTTGCACTAAGTAAATTAACCAAACTTTTTTGCCAAGGCCTGATATGTTAACAAAGTCAAGTTTTTTTAATAAACAGAATTTTGTTGATGTGTTTACGTTTTTTTAAACAGAATTGTAGATGCAACTTATAAACCAAATAAAGTATTTTGTATATATTATAGGATAATTTGTATATATTAGGTGTTATTCTTAAAAATAATACTTTAAGTTCTAAGATCGAAAAATAAAAATGTTATTTAAAGCAGGAGAAAACATGATGGTTTTGATAATAATATTACATTAATTTTTTATAGTAAATATTTATAAAAAGCTATCAATAACAAATTCGTATAATATTAATTTACAAAAATTAAATTTTAATTTCAACAAGTTATAAACTTAAAAAAACTGTAGTTTATTAAAACTAAACGAAACATTAACAAATTTGTGATTTTGTTAAACATAACTTTACATAGTTTACTATTATAGCTAAGCTAATTGCATGATGTTTTTTAATTACTGGAAACTGAGTTTATACAATTATAACAGTTTTTTGTTAACAAACTGTAACAAATGCTGATTTGAAACGCTGTAAAAATAGTAATTATATTTTTGTGATGAATGTTATAGAATACTAACATTAGAATGTCTTCCGGGTTTGGACCGTGTCATAGTTGCAACCGAAGGTGCCAACGTTTCGCCCACTTTCGTAAGGGGCTTCATCAGGGCGTGAGATAAATCGCAAAACTCAAACAAGCAATCGAAATCTGACTAAGAACTTCTCAAAAGTTAGGTTATCCACTTGTGAAACAAGCCATAACCTAAACTCTGATAAGGTAAGAAAGAAAACGATAACCTGAAAAAGCAAACGAAAATCTAAGAAAGAACCACTACCGAGTTAGGTAATCAACCCTGATGAAGCCCCTTACTGAAGTGGGCGAAACGTTGGCAGCTTCGGTTGCAATTATGACACGGTCCAAACTCGGAAGACATTCTAATGTTAGTATAGATTCCGGCCGTGGAAGCCTTCGCTATTACGTTATAGAATACGTTTAAAAGGGTTGACTGAATTTTTCTCATTTCTGAAAAGTTCACGGAATGGTACAAAAGCACAGCATCTTTAAGAATTTGTACAACAGAAAAACTTTAATGATAAGCAAAGTATCTTTTTTACTGTATTTTGTAGAAATAAATAAAAAAATAATAGCTCTAGAAAACTTGTAGGCTGAGTATTCGAATAAGTTTTCTTCACGACTATTGATTGATATATCAAAACTTTCTATGTTATTGGCTTTCTTATATAATTAATCTGCCAAAAAACAATGTTTTTACAAAAGAAGACGTTATTAAGTATTTACTTGAAGCTTCAAAAGAAAAATTTCTAACACATAACGTAACTTCATTTTTATAGTTTGTATATTAGATCAACATATTTATTTATTTTTTAGGTAGAAATAATATTAGAAAATGTTAACAACGCTAATGTAAGGACAAGTCTTACCTACCTAATTTCAAGAGCAAAAAGTCATTCACAAGAATTTTTTATTTTTTCATACGGTACTAATACCTTGTCTTCTACTTTTTTTTACTAATTGAAAGTTCTAGAAGTTGTATTTTTAACATTTATTTTAATAAACAAGTTATAAATTTGTGTTGACAATTATCGTCGAGTTAGTCCTAGAACATAGTAAAACTATAGTCGTTGCCACTTAAGATGATCCCTGTGTCATCAACGTGCAAATTCAGAAAACACGGTCTATTATTTGATTTAAAAGAAAAAACGTTAAGCAGAACAGAAACAACTCTATTTTTTGTAGGTCTTATTCATAAATAGCTCAAATGACTTTATCGGTAATTGACATTAATTGACATTTGTTATAAATTGAATTGATAATATGGAAACGTAATTTCCCCAAAGTTACAAAAGTAAAAAAAACAGAATGCGATTACTGTTGTCTGTAGTGCACGTCACTGTGTTTTAGTTTCACATTTCACTTACAATTTATAATTCACTTTACTAGATGTTTATTAACTTGCACTGTTTGTAAAATATGTTAATATCGGTAATATTTTATTTTGAAAATATTTTAACTACATTTCGATGCACAAATTGAGTTTTTTTGTAGTCTATATATTAGTTAATTGTCGTAATTGTCGACGGGATGTACTGACTCAGTAATGTTGCTTGATAATTTTTTTTCCCAACAACAATAGTATTAAACCGGTTATTAAATTAATTGAGGTGTTGTGTGCATTAACGGAAGTATGGAATTGGAATTCATTCATCTCAGTCATCTAATTTATCGTTACTGTAATGTTGTATAGATTTATTGAATTCTTGAGGCATTCGTTTTACTGTTCCTATAGTTTCTGCATGATAGGGTGAACTATTACGTTTTTCTATTTGCATTATTATATTGTTCAAAACATCGTTGCAGTATTGTGGTCCCATGTCCGATTTTCTTACTTTTTGAATCCTATAAATTAATATGCAATTTTTAATAATTGTTTTTGTTACTGTCTCATTTTTTTGTTTAGAACTGGTACTATAATAAAGTATTTTGACAAATTATCTTGTATAGTCACGGTATAGGTTTTCTTTTTTCAGTTCTGTTGAATAGTCTCACTGTGTCTACTTTGATAATATTAAACAATTTTTTGTGCTGTATCTGTTATTTTTAATAATGTTTTTATGATGTATTGATACTTTATTGTAAGGTAACAATGTCAACGCAAATGTGAAAATGATACCAGAGTAAACCACTGGACGAACGTTTTGTCCTTTTGAGACTCTTCAACAGTAAAAGAATACTCTACTTCCACAAATGCATTGACGGTCCTATAACTTTATGTTAACAAATCAAGTGATCATGATGAGTAAAATACAATGACAGAGCCATCTCATAGTATAAATTTACTATTACTACTAATACTAATATTTGGATTAAAAGAAATTAAAATTAACAACACTAAATATTTAATAAATTTTAGTTTTTAACTGGCAAGTATATTTTAAAGTAACTGATTTAATTAGCAAGTTTTTGCATAATTTAGATGCATACGACTATGACGTAAAGATCTTTTTCCTGGCAACGATTATACAGTATACAATAAAATAGATCTAAATCGCCCAAAAACATGTTTATATTTCATTTGTCATTTTATATAAATTATACAGTAAAAACTACTTTACTACTTAAATTAAAATAATATTTTAAAAATTGTATTACAGTTACTATTAAATGTTTTTTGTACAAATTTAAACCAGTTTTATTTCTTTTTCTGTTAAAGAAAACTGTTTTGTAAAAATACAAAAAATATTATTAAAAATTTAGATTTTTAGTTAAGCGCCACAAAAAACACCGGTGTGTATTTATACATTAAATAATGAGACCGCACATCCTTTGCACTAAGCAAAAGTGTTATCACTTAACGATAACTTAATTGCCACAAAAAAAGCATCGCCATCTGAGAATTTTGCATAGTGGAAAGTAGGTGAGTAACTAAAAAGATTCAATGTGCTGATTGTAATTTAATTTAAAAAAGACGCGAAAACAAGGAGAAATAAAACTTCAGGTGCCCCCTTCACCTGACAACGCTTAAAGTAGATAAATCATACACCAGTCTAAATATTTATTGCAACGGCAAGATAAAAAGAATAAAAAAATAATCAGAAAAAGAAATGCATTACAAATAATTGTTTGCAACAATATTACAATAAAGCAGATCCTTAAATTTGACAACACCTTCTACACATAAGTAATAAATGGTTTATGCATACGACCGACACCAAAACAAGTAATTAAATGTAAAAAATAAAGTATTTACTCAGTTTTCTAATCAGCGCTAACAACATACTTAAAATATTCTCGTGCTATCACAAATAAGCTGCTAAAATTCCATTTGATGATTAATACACAACATGAGTTTTTAAAAATTATTTATATTATATTTAGCAGATAAGCCACCAATTCTTCGTAGTTATTTCCCCCAGCAAAAAATATTGAAACGTTGAAGTCAATTTGTTTATCTAACAAAGGTTAATTGTTAAGATTATCAACATTTAATTAATAACTTGTAATTCTTGCATTTGTGTATGCCATAGTTATCGATTCAATGAATACGCAATTAACCATCATTAAAATTGTCTGAAACACTAAGGATGACCAAACTTACTGTGATAATAAAAAAAAAATTAAATCTCCTAAAACAAAAATGCATTCTTGTCCCAGCGACATGTAAAACATCAAAATTACAGAAAATAAAATTGGTTTAAGCTAAGAAAGCTACTTACTTAAAAATGAAAAAACATTGAAAACATTTTTAGATTTTTTATAAACAAAATGAAAAAGATTGATTTGAGTGGTTTTGTAAGTATCAAAATTAGTTAATTTTTTGATTTTTTAGTTGTTTTAATTTTTTAATTATGAGTTTCTGTTTCTATCAATATCCGCTCTCATTAAATAATTTTATTTACATTTTATAACTTTATTTAAACTCCGCCTGCAATATCGTTGGGTGGATTAAGTAGCCCAATGATGTTGTTGCCGGTCTTAAACCCGGACCAAGGAGGAGGGTTGTTAGACGAGGTTAGCTACCTATCAATCGTATAACATAAAGTAGCTCATAGCACTGAATATCGGATCCTGGAACGCCAAAGACCAAGAAATACTGTTAGAGATAAATAAATTACAAATAGATATCTGTACATTATCTGAAACGAAGAAAAAAAGCGAAGAAACTTCTAGATACCAAAACTATATACTGGCATACAGTGGAAAACAAAAAGAAGAAAAAGCATCGTCAGCCGTAAGAGTGCTGATTCACGAAAAACTTGAGAAAAATATAAGTAACGTAACATATGCAAATGACAGAAATTTAACTGTCAAGTTAGAATTTGGAAATGAATTAATATACGTAATATCACTTTATGCACCAGATATTAGTAAACCAAAATGTCAAACTGTAGAGTTTTACTGTAAATTACAATCATTGCTTGACGAACTACCAAAGAATTGTGAAATAATGATAATGATGGGTGACATAAACGCCCATAGGAGATCAAGATATTCAGGGCATTCATCAACAATTCAACGAAGAGACAACTAACCAAAATGCTAACTGAGTTCTGCTGCCACAATTAACTACGTGTGAACAACATATTTTTCGATCATAGACTACAACATACATACAGTTGATCAAATACTCGAAGACAGAAGTCCGTTATAGATTACATAATTACAATATCAATACAACCAACAGATGTTGGCTCTGGCCACAACTTTGTATTATGTAAGATACGCATAAAACTACCGCTATTAAGAAAGAAAACAGCAAACATAACAGAAAAACTTAACATAGAATCAATAATGGATGATAGCGCTATGAGATTATATAAAAACAGATTAGAAAACAAAATACATATTAACTAAATAACACCAGAAAACGATGTCAAAAAATCCTGGAAACAAGTTAAAGACAACATCATAAAATCAGCAGAGGAAGCACCAAGAAAACGAAAAGTGGATATAAATAAACGACCAAAAATGAAATCATGGTTTACAAAAGAAGTAAAATTTCTAGCAGAACAAAAATAAAAAGCGTACATCAAATATAGAAACATCAAAACGCCACAAGAATACCAAAACTACATACAAATTCAAACGAAATCTGAAATAAGAAATATTAGTAAAGAGCATTGGCTTGAGTTCACTTAAGATGTGGAAAATGACTTATATGGTTCACAAAAAAAAAATAGAAACTACTTAGAGGAAGAAAGAAACTAGTAAACGAATGTAAAGAAATAAAAGTAATAAATAAGACAGAATAGGAAGAACATTTTAAACAACTGTACAGTGCAGCAACTCCTACATCCTACAGATGACATGACAAAAACACATATGACGATAGTGAATTTATCATAACAGAAACACAAGTGGAGACGGCTATACGAAAATTACAGAAAAGCACCAAAGATCGATACGATAAATAACGAATTAATTAAATATGCAAATGGATACCTTGCAAAACAGCTTACAACACTCGTTTAAAAAATTTTAGACGAGCGCAACGTACCAGAAGAATGAAAAACAAGTATTACTATTCTAATATACAACAAATGCAATAAAAAGTGCCCATACAACTACAGAGGCATAATACTATTAGGAACTGTCTCGAAAATTTTCACAAGTATAATAAAAACCGAAATTAGTACCATAGTCCCAATTAGTGAAGAACAGCAAAGATTTCGTAGGAATTGATCCACAACAGATGCAATATTTATTATCAGACAAATTTTAAAAAAATGAATTGAATGTTGCACTCCGGCTTATCTCTGTTTTATCGACATGATCAAAGCATTCGAAAAAGTAGAGTAAAAAACGTTATTACAGTACTAAAGCAAAAACAAATACAAAATAAAACAATCAGAGTTATACAAGATTTAAACACCAGTAACAAAACCAAACTAAGGACAAACGGCTCATTAAAGAAATTCCTATAAGCGCAGCCATAAGACAAGGGGACAGCCTTAGATCTCTGCTATTTAATCTGATCGTGGACAAGACAGTTGAAGAGGTCAAACAAGAAAGACATGGATGCAGGATGGGCGATCAAGAACTGAAAATAATATGCTACGTTGATGACGGAGTAATAATGTCAGAAACAGAAAATGGTCTTCAACGCCTATTAAATAAGTATAAAATAGAACCAGAAAAACATGAGCATATCACTAGAAAAAACAAAATGTCTCACAATATCATGAGAACCCCTAAGATGCAAATTGGTTGTTGACAACAAGCCTATTGAACAAGTAATGAAATTTACATATCTAGGAGTACAACTATCCAGCTACACAGACCTATACCAGGAAGTTTTTAAACAAACTAATAAAGCGGCTTTGATCTTAGGTGCCATGAGAGATGTTATATGGAATAACAAAGACATGAACGTTGAACGTAAAGTTTGCATATACAAGACATGCATTAGACCAATTATGACATATGCAGCGGTAACAAGAGCTGACACAAGTAAAACGAAAAATCTATTGCGCGCAAACGAAATAAAAATACTCCGAAACATTACGAGGAAAACGAGACTAGATATAATAAGAAACGAGGAAATATCATGTAGATGCAGCAATGAGGATATAGTCAGATGGAACAGGCAAAAAAGACGAATGTGGAACGACCACGTACAGAGGATAGAAGACGATAGAATAGCAAAAATTGCCAGCAATTAAAAACCACTTGAAACCAGATCACCGGGTAGGCTACCGAAAAGATGGCGGGAATGCTGGACATCAACGTCCCAAGAATAAGTCATTTATTTGTATCGGTAAACACAGGTCATCGACCTAACGTATGAAGAAGAAGAAGAACTTAATTTATTTTTTCTTTAGCAGCGTTTATAATTACAATTTTACATGTATAAAAAATATTTACCTAATTTTCTTATTGTCCATCTCCACCTATCTCACTTACGCGCACGCAACGTCGCCAAATTTAAAAATATAACAAAATTAATTTGTGGAATATTTTTTTAAACCAAAATGGTATATGGATAGTTAAAAATGCAAACGCATATAATAACAATTAAAAGAAATAACAAAACACCTAAGTTAATTTGAAAACCAAATTATGTTAATTACGCAATTATTATTTAATTTTTTGATTTATTCTTTTTAAAGTTTTATTTTATATTAATTATCGATTTTGCAAAAATGTTAACTAATTTAAACAAACATTTGTTTTTATAATTAGCTTAACTACATCTAATAGTATAGAATAGAAAAGTTTAAGGTATTAGCTACAAAGTAAACTTAAGAATTAAAGAAACCGTTTAAATTAAGCAACTGTTCTCTTATATCGTTTTGAAACAGAAATTTAAAGCAATTTAGTTATGTAATTTTTTTATCTTATAACCATTTGATTTTTTTTAAGCTAATGTAATTATTTTAGTCATAACTTTATTTAAGTAATGTGACAAAACTGACAAGTATACAAAAATATTACGTAGTTATGTTCTGTGCATGTTAACGTTAAATAAACATCCTAATTAATGTTAACAACTTCACATTTTCTTCAGTTACTTAATAAAATACCAACGTGTCTAAAGTAAATTAAATATGTTTGTGTGTTATACTGTATTAATAGAATTATAAAACAAAATTAAAACATTTTAAACAAACTACTAAAAACTATTGTAACTTAAAATTAATTCATTATTTAAACAAAACTGCAAATCTTCTGCGTTAACATTATTACCAAAAATGATTTGTTTAACAAAATAAAATTATGTTGTAATATATAGTTCTTAAACAACAGATACGTCGACCAAATTAATCAAAATTTGATGTTAATAAAACTGATGAACTTTTTTGTGTTGTACAAGTATAACGTGTGTTTCTCAAACAGTTACGAAATATACACTTATGTGTTGCACCATTACCATTTAACATCAAATATCAATTAATCAAGCCTTTATTGCCAGTATCTGACATTAGCTGCATTTTCACACCATGTTTCGTAAATTCTACATTTTTATATGAATGCAAAGCTAGCCATATCTTCTTGTTTTGCGTGTTAACTGCCCCATTAAGAATGAAATAAATGAACTTGTTTCCATAAACTTCAAATTCCTAATTGGTGCTTGTTAGATACTGAATCTACTATATATCTAATAATTTACGTTAACAACCGCAGTTTTATATATTTTTGCTTTTGATAAAGAGTAAATTGAAAAACCTGTGCGTTTGTCATGTTTCTTATATTTTAATAAGCGTAATATATATGACTAAATCTTATATTAAAATTTTAAAGTAATATGCGCGTCACCTGCCATTTACCTTCGAAACCCTTGACATCTTAATCAAATTTTGTGTAGATACACATGGCATACAGAAAGGTTACTTGATCGATATTGAATATGCATGTCACGCATTCTCATATATAATATGATTCCAATATTCGTACAATCCCAAACGTCTCATCATCTAATGGTTAATATCTTTTACTCTTGCGTCGAACTTTATGGCCACTGCCTGACCGCATTATAAAATAATTTAAAAAAAGATCGAAAAGTTTAATTCTTTTCACGAAACCATTTTGTAATTAAAAAACATTGAATTTACTGTGATGTATGGATAATGATAGACCATTACAACCCAATTAACCTTTTCACGTTGCAGTCGCCTAATGAAAACATTTTATAGGGTACTGATTAATGTAACTTTGGCACGTATTGCATCAATTACATAAGCAGGAATCTCAGGGAAACTACACAAATCATTCTTATCAGCCACAAAATAATATAAACATGTCGCACATTTGAATATATGTAAACAAGCAATGTGATTACGTGGTTTTGTGGAAAATGCGACAGGGGCGGGTTTCTACTTTGCGGTTAACACATTTATACTATTACCTCTTGTTTTAAAGAGAATGAAATAATTTATTAAGTACCAAACTTTTATATGAATACGCTTGCTAACAACATTTAAGTTGTTTTTGTGATTTAACAAATAAAACTTTTTTATTAGCCTACATTGAGATATATCATTTTTTAAGAAAATAGGATTTGAATATTCGTTATTAGTATATAAGAAATTATTGTAAAAATAAAATATTATGTCCCAATCTACATTTGTAAATTATGTTAACAAGTTATTTATTTTACTAAACAAATGCTTATTTATTTTAATTTTATTACAAACAAAATAAAATAATAATTAAAATAAATTTAAATATGTATTCTTAAAGTCAGTGTTTTATAACCAGTGACGGCGCTAGGATTTCTTAGGTGGGTGGGCACGAACAGTCACAATATTTCTGAGGTGGGCACGATAATTTGCGTAAAAATATTTTTTTAAAGTTTTTGTTATGAAAGTTTTCCAAAATAAGTAAATTGTTTAATCGTTACTAATAACATAAATTTCATTCAAAAATTATATTCTTTAATTTAGATGGCCACCCCAATAAACAGAGTGAGCATGTGCTCACCTAAGCACCCCCCTTCTGGAGTTCTGGCGCCGTCGCTGTTCATAACCGTCGCTGTTCATAACTGCAGATTACTTTTATTTATAAACATTTATAAAATTTTCAAGCATCATTTTAGTTATTTATTAACTTTTGCTTGAATAAAAAGTACAATAAACGAATATTCTTAAAAATCTAGGAAGATCGTAAAACTTTGTATAAGTTACAATATTGTTAATATAGCAAAAACAACATGCACTAAATAATTACATTTTAGATTCTTTGTTTACGGATCGTTTACATTTGGTAAGTTTAATGACAGAAAGTGCTTTCCGCCAGTAAACTTGTCATATGTAAACCGAAGGAAAGCGTACCTGTTACTTGCCGGTAAGTAGCTGATGGAGGTTGAACAGCCGTCTAGTTTAGTGGCCGTGTTTGTTGTGACGAGTTGTTGTTGTCTACGTGTAAACTGTGTGGAAGTAATTTGGGAAAGTGTTCTAAACAAAATAATGTGGAATAGTGATCAAATAATTCAATTTTTGGACGTAGACGTTTGGATATGAAGTTTTATGAGACATAAGATGCACAGATCACATAAACAAAATAAAAAGAGATACCGCATTCGACAAATTGTTAAAGGAATTATTAGAAATAGAGGGATTTGCAAATCCTGATTTGGTCACGTTAAAAACTAAATTAAAAACAATAAAAACAGTATATCGGCAAGAAATAAATACAATTTTAAAATCAAAGAAAAGTGGAAGCGGCACAGATGACTTGTACAAACCCAAACTTATTTGGTTCACCAGAGCTGATTCTTTTTTAAATAATGTAACAATCAGCAAAGCTTCTACCAACAACATGGTAAGTTATAAAACTTCTTTATTAATGTATTATTATAAGAACTTAAACAGAACGATTCATAAATAAAAACAGCAAATTGGTAGGAGGCTAGATCTTATACCTAGATAATAAGAACATCAATATATATTTTCATTCTAACCCAATCATTCTTCTTTGGTATAGTTGTCACGCAGAAGGGCTGCACTTTGGGACTAATTATTCACTCTTAGATGGCTGAGTGATGGTAGTGCTTCGACTTCTGGTCGCCATGAGCCATCTGTAACTACTCTTGCATCAATATTTTCTCTGTCGACTGAACTTTGTGGCAGATATACTCGGGCAGACGTCATTCTTAGCCAATTGTGTAAAGCACAACAAGCCTTGATTACCATATCTACTGAGCTTGATTTTAAAATAATTGACCTTTAAAATATTCTAAATCTCATGCATAGAATACCGAAGACATTTTCCATAACTCTTCTCGCACGAGATAAACGATAATTAAATATTCGTTGTTTTTTGTTTAAAGATCCGGTGTAAGATTTCAGAAGATTCGTCCTTAAAGGAAAAGCATCATCGCCTATAATAAAGGAATCTGTAGGAAACTATCGTTCCATTAATCATAACTTTATTCAAGTCTGAATTTTGAAATATAGTGCTATCATTTGCTGTGCTATTATGTCCCACTACTATATATTTGAAACATAATCTGCATCAACCAACGCAAAAAGAATGATACTGTATGTCCCCTTGTAATTAAAAAATTCCGATCCACTGTTAGGCGGGCGCTGAACTTGTACATGTTTTCCGTCAATCGCACCACAAGAATTAGGAAAAATCCACTGGACGGAAAACGATGTTTGAATGTTACGCCACTCATCTTTGCTTGCGGGTACCTACAAATGATAAAAAAAAAATATTACAGGTTCAACATATTACTGCAGAAATGAAAAATGATGGAGACAATGAAGAAACGAGACAATCACCCACACTGCAAACCCCGACCCTGAAAAGGAAGAGAAGTATGAAGATAAATTCCAACATTACCGGTGTTGAAAATGCAATTGACGTCTTAAAACAGATCGTAGACAAAAATGATACAAATGCTCATTGTGAAGTAGAGGATGAATATATGTGTTTTGCAAAACATATTGCAAATCAGTTGCAACAGCTTCTTCTTAGAAGTTTTATCACTTTACAGGATGAAATTCAACAACTTAAAACACGCGAAAGATTGCTTCATCTCCCATCCTTAAACAATTTACAAAGCAATCAGCAAAATGTCCATATTTTACAGAACTGCCAAGGCAGACCTCAGTACTATCAATCATTGCAGCACCTAAATTCTGATATGTGGCAAAATGTAGAGGCAAGGCCTTCACCTTCGCCTTCAAATTATTCACAATATTCCTCCGACCAAATTCAACAAGCATTGTCAGATATTGACTACAACGATATTTGATATTGTTAAAAATTAAAACATGTTTTTTTAATTAAATGATTTGAAGTGAAAACGCGTGTTGTTGATTTGTTAGTCGTCAAGCAAATGAAAAAAGAACAAATAGTATCCACACGTTAAATCAAATATTCCCTACCTTCATATAGTCTCCAAGAACTTAATATATTGCCAAGAGTACTTTCGGTAAAAAAAGCGATATGGTACATTTAGGTATTCTGTATAAATACTGCAGGGATGTTAGGCTGTCTCTACTGGCTAGATAACGCAATGTCACTTCCAATTTCGTCCTCATCCATGTTTCCGATTTATGGATTTTGCGTTCAATTCCTCAAATTCTTCAAGGGACAATCTCATAAAATTTTTATATGATGCCGGATCTTCAGTTGCTATCTCTCTGAGTAGCCTTGTAGAAGCACCCAGATCCTTTTTGCGCCTAATCCAATCTCGTACTCATATTCTTTCTTTCTTGTTTCTTTTATCTTTCAACTCATTCATTAGAACTTCCGCAATTGCATTTGCAATAATTTTAACACCAGCGCGCACTACAACACTACTTGTTTCAATTATGATGGGTAAGTAAACTTGAAAATGTGTAGACACAAACACTGTACCAAGTTTACTGGCGGACAGCACTTTCCGCCATTAAACTTACCAAATGTAAACGATCCTTTACAAACTTACATTAAAAACAATTAACAATGCATTCTCTTCAAATGGAATTGGAAAACTGTGATTACTGGAATAATTCTTGCATGAAATATGATTTTAATTGTGATTGTAATACTTGTTATTTTGCATGTGTACTAGCAACCTAACAAAATTTTTATACTACCAGTAGGTCACATATGTGGAAAAAATTAATTTAAATGTAACTATATTAGAGTTAGAGGTCATTGTCATTTTACTGGTAGAGACAGAAGTTTTGCGCATTAAAATTGTAATTGAAACTACAAACTACCCCTACAAACACCAGTAGTTTTTTATAAAACTAGCAAGTATTATGTTTTATTTATTATTTCAGCTAAAATGCAGTTTATTCCATGTGAAATTTTTGTAATAACCAATTTAATTCGTTTAGTTTTGAACGGCTTTGGTTAAAAGATGTACTTAAGGTTTATGGTACCTGAACGTGTACGTACCTGGTATGGCATTAGGGATCCCCGAAATCATTTAAAAGGTCTATGGAAAATTAAAATTGATTTGGGGATCTCTGAACAACGTCAAGCAGTTCGCGCAAGATTTAATATAAAATTTAAAAAAATGTTACACATTTTTATTATTATGGAACTTCAAAGAAATAACAACGAATAAATGATTAGCAATTTTTACGTACTAAATCAAATATAAATATAAACAGGTGCATTATATACAAATAATAATAACGGGCATCACGGTGAATTAGGCTTATATACAAGTTTATACAGAAACGCAATAGAGCCGATACCTGCACCAACTAGTCTAATATGAACTATAAAAGAGTCGTGCATCTAATCAACAATTTAGTTCTGTGTTATGCATGATGTAAAATGCATACAACAAATTTTCCTAGTTCTGGAGAAAAAAAAGTATAATTTTTTGTATTGTTACGCAGGTAGCGTATAAGTATATTTGAATAAAATTTCTATCTTTTTTTAATTTAAATTTATTTAAACAAAATTTATTAAAAAAAAATTATATTACAGTTATCAGTATAGTTATCCCTTAACATTCACTAAAGATTTCTTTCTTATTAAAAATTTAAAAAGGATCGTAAGTTTTTCTATTACAGATGTGTTTCTAAAGAATATAACAATAATGATTCTGTAAAAGAAGTTAGACACCCTAAAAGTAATGATTTACCATTTTATATTTTTGTTTATTTTGTTGACTACCTCAAATAACCAAACTCGCAAATGTATAGTAGATGTACTGTATATTACTGTATAATTATATTCTGTTGTTAATTAATTTTTGAATTTTTGTTTTTAAATTAATCGGCACACTATGTAAAATTTACATAAAATTTCATTTTTACATCTCAAATATTTAATTCAAGAAAGCGATGCATTGCAACATACCATAAAAAAAATTATTATAAATAACAGTGGTTGGTTGCAAACAAAAAGTTTTTATATTTATATTTTTATATATTTTTGTTTTTTTATGAGTGAATTATACAAATGCAGACAATATAGTGTTGAATATATACAATACGGCTTTATTCTGTCACCAGTAAATAATACTTTACCAATGTTTCTTCTATGTAATAAAACGATGTCAAACGATTCAATAAAACTTTTTAAACCCTAAGAACATTTAATAAAAATCTATAATAACAAAAAAAAAGATTTAATATTTTTTTAAACAATAAAAAAAAAATTGAAAACACCGACAGTGCAAGAACTCATAGGAACAACATCTAAGAGAAAGGACGATGAAATGCGTGGTTCTTAAAATATTTCTTTAATGATTGCAAAGTCCGGATAGCCGCACACTATTGTTGAAAAACATATTCTACCAGCTGTAAGTGAGGTAATACGCGCCGTGTTGCACAAACCAGCTTTTGATAACATAAAAAGAATTCTACTCACTGTACAAAAAATATCGACAAAATGACTCAGTGTGTAGAGAACTCTTTATATAATTACTTGAAAACATCTGAATTCTTTATACAGCTTGACGTGTCAAAATTGCCAAGAAACAAAGCTTTTACTTTTAGCTTATGTGACATTTATAAAAGAAGAAAAAGTATTTACTGATTTAATAAAATGTAAAAGCTATACCATTGACTAATATTATTTCCGTTGCTACTGACGGTACTGCAGCAATTGTAAGACGACACCGATGCTTTCTGGAATACTTACAACGTACTATAACAAATCTATTATCGGTGCATTGAGTCATTCATCGACATGATTAGGCACAAACAATCGTAATAATATTTAACAAGACCAATTTGAAACTACAAGGTGACATTAAATCGAATCAAAGCTAAAAGTTTGTTGCGAAACTTTTGCTGTACAAACAAAACTTGGAAAAAGGAGAATATTCTCAGTTTCCAAATCTTTCCAAATTGCAAATTAGAGATAAAGATTTGTTGGCTAATTGTCAACACTTAACAACGCTTTATTTAGACCTTAACCAAAGATTTAAGAACATTTACTTGAATATTTTCGACTGGGTCTTAAACAAGGATACGACAACTTCTGGTTACAGAATAGATTTCAATGTTATATCTAGCATTGTAGGTTATTGTACAGAAGTTATTGGTGGCTTTCCTGTCTTGCTATTTGGTAGAACGTTCAGTACCGTTATAAGCCACATCACAAAAAAAACCGACTAAAAATTAATACTTGTCAGGATTTGCGGTACTCACCAGCATTAATCCAAACATAAATAAACTCATAACATTCCATCAGGTTCATCCAAATCAACATTTTTTTTGTATTTTCAAGCAAAAGCCATAATTTCAATAAATACATCTTTGTCAAAATGTTTAAAAAATGTAGAAACGGACATAATGGTTGCCTAAATTACTACTTAGATCTAAAAGAATAGCAGCTTGAAATATTATCTATTTTGCATCAGGAAACAAAGAAATAACAAAAAAATACTTTTCTTTAGATGAGTACTTTTTTTAATTTTTTTTTAGTAATACTCTTGAAATCATTATTCAACACATCAGCAGTGAAATTGCTAGACAATCTCTGAAATACAATGCTTAGAATCGCAGTAATCTATTACAAATCATTAAAGATAAACCAAAAACACATTTTTGATAGTACAATTTTGGGTTAATTTTATAGAGTCTGTGTAAGTTATGATCGATTTACATTCTTGATAAACTGCATCAAATTTGATGATAAAAAAACCCGCCTGAAAAAAAAGGAAAATGATTTTTTGTACATATTTGTAAAATTTAGGGTATTTTTTTGAAATTTTTTTTTACGTTAAAGAACTAACAAAGACGGTCCACAGAAGTCGTCCAAAAACCAAAATTTTTTGTTTTGATAAAATAAAACTATAGTATCCTATACGCCAAAAATAAAAAGAAATAGTTTATTTGATATATACACTTTATAAAGGAACCGAAATATGCCAACAGAAAGGTAAACCATCAATTAATAAATTACAATAAGACAAAGAGACACATTTAATCAAATGTGTTCCAACATGTATTTTACAATATGATGAATATGACTAGCATAAACCAGTGGGGCATTTATTGCTGGATGTGCCAAGATTGTTGCATTTGCTAATGCTTCTTTTGTGTCGTCAAAAGCTTGATTGGCTTCATCGTTCCATATTACTAAAGATTTGTTCGTAATTTTTGGTCCACACAGAAGTTTGTTTAACGGTGCTTGGATGTGTGCAGCATTTGGGAGGAACCTTCGATAAAAGTTAATCAAACCAAGAAACTGCCTCAATTGCTTGACTGTAGTGGGCTTTGCAAAATTCTGTATGGCCTCGATCCTGGATTTTTGTGGCATCGAGCCATGTTCATTTATTTGGTAGCCTAGAAAGAGCACTTCGGTTTTGCCAAAATTGCATTTTGCAGCATTGATTCTCACTCCGTATTTGTTTAGACGACTAAATAATGTATGAAGGTGTTGAATATGTTGCTTCTCATCATCCGAAGCTATCAAGATGTCGTCGATGTATGCAAAACAAAAATCGAGTCCACGAAGCACTTCGTCTATAAACCGTTGAAAACTTTGAGCTGAGTTTCTTAGTCCGAATGGCAGGAAAAGGTACTCGAACATTCCATACGGTGTAGTTATTGCAGTCTTGTGGATGGAATCGGGGTGTACAGGTATTTTGTAGAAAGCCTGTATCAGATCGATAGTTGTAAATATGGTCTTACTCTGTAGTTAATGTGCAAAATCCTGTATGTGGGGTATCGGGTAGCAATCGTGAATTGTCCTTGCGTTTAGTGCACGATAATCCCCACATGGTCGGAATTTACCACTTTTCTTTACAGCGAGATGTAGCGGAGCTGACCAGTTACTTTTTGAAGGCCTTATAATGCCTTGCTGCAACATCGTATCAAACTGTTCCTTAGCAATTTTATAGCGTTTTGCATCTAATCGACGAGGTCTACATGTTGTGGGTGGCTAGTATTTATATGATGTTCGGTTGAATGTTTTACGGTCGAACTAAACACTGGGGGACAAGTAATGTCTAGGTAAGCATTTAACACTAATTTATGATATTTGTCTACTTCACTTATTGTTTTTAGGGACACTCCCGGGCTATGATGCACTTCACCTGTGGTACATAACGAAGTTAGTTTGTCGATCAACTGTTGGCTTCGAATGTCTACTAATAGGTTGAAATGATTCAAAAAGTCTGCACCTATAATTGGTTTTTTTATGTCAGCAACAACAAATTGCCAAACAAACTGACGCCGTAACTTAAAATCTAAATTTAACGTAATTGAGCCATACGTATTAATAACAGAGTTGTTAGCTGCGTAGAGATTGTATTTTGATTTGTTGTTTAGTTGTCGTATTGACGATTTTGGTATGACACTGAGCTCGGCACCTGTATCTATGAGAAATTGTTTCCTCGTGTTGGTGTCGGTTACGAATAGGCGGCAGTGTATTGGGGTTGAGGGAGTAGATGCCGTGTCTACGCTGCCTCCATAGAGTTTTTTGACTCTGAGTAAGTGCATGGTTTGGTACACTTTTTGACACGTTCCTAGAAACGTTGGTGGTACCAACATAGCCCTGTTTTTGGTCGGCTGCGTGATGCTGAACGATAACGACGATGACGAGGTATACTTCGAGATCGCTTGTCGAGTTGTTCTTTAAGTTGGCGGATTTCGTTTCGTAGCTCTTCTACTTGAAAGTTATCGCTACTTTTCACTTGAGCGACCTGAAAAACTGATGCCTGTTCGTGTATGGCATCAGCTAAAGCTGCTAGCTCATTAACTGTTTTGTCAACTGATGCTGCTGCGAGGATGCTTGGCATTGATGATGGAAGTCGACTTTTCCACAGCGTAGACAGCAACGAATCGGGTACATCACAACCAGCTAGGTCTCGCATGTGGCGAAGAAATTGGGATGGTTTGCGGTCTCCGATTTCTTCTCGTTCAAGCAGCTGTTTCGTCTTCGATGACTGAGATACTGATAAACGGTTCATCAGTTCTTTTTTGAGATTCTCGTAACAGTTTGCATCCGGCGGATTTAATAGTACGTCCTTAACGTTCCGTATTTGTTCTTGATCTAAGTTTGTGACCACGTGGCTGAATTTTGTTGTGTCCGCGGTTATGCTGTGCATGTGAAATTGCACTTCCAGCTGCATAAACCATAATTCCGGTTCGTTTTTCCAGAATGGTGGTACCTTGATGGTAGTTCGCGTGGCGTTGATTGAAGCGTCAACAATGGCGGTTGCGTTAACGCCATTCGACGTATTTGGTTCGGCCATTTTGGTAGATCTTGTAAATTTTGTAAAATGCACTTACCGGGAACACGTGGTTTATTTTATTGTCTATCGCACGATCACGTCGGGGTCACCAATTTATTGGGTTATAATAAATTCAAAGATTTTATATTGTATTCTTTGTTATACAGCGTCTTACATAACATGTATCCTGCCCGAGAGCAAACTTAAAAGTAATTTTTATTTTTATTGTGCGTAGGGGGCGCGCGCAGCTTTTTCATTCGATTCACAGAATAAAACTTATCAGAACTGTCACATGCAAACGGCATAGGTGGCGTGCTACAAACCCATATGTGTTATACTCATTTAATACCATTAGAAGAGACAGTAAACCACTTTCACGTTACCAATATATGATAGATCTAAGTCATCTTCTTACAAAACTATGGATTGAAAGCACATTATTAAACCAATTTTTAACACGTAATCTTCAATAAAATATAAGTAATATTCTTAAAATTTAAGTAGACAATGAACATGTCAATTCTCAAGAACAGAAAAATGCAATTTGCAATTAATGTCCAAGTAAACTTAAGCGCATGAGCACTACTTATTGCGCAATGTGTAAACAAGACATTTTTGGTAAACAATGAAAATTTTTACTATGTGCACAAGTGATTTCTAACTTTTAAAACGTTTGCTATATTAATGTATTGCCAAAGGTATAAACAATAAACGTATTCATTTAAAACACGTTTCAAACTAATTAGAAGATAATACAGTTTTTTTTATAAAGTAAAATTTACAAAGCTCCAGTAACCATGTTCGTTCAAAATACTAGGGTTAGGAAGTATAAATTTTATTTACCAAAACAATGAAAACTAATTAAAATTGAAATTTATTGATTTCTTTAAATTTTTAGATACATCTTTAGATAAACTTTTTTTTAATTTTATTCAAAAAAAAAGAATGTTTCTTTATGATTACGTTATTTCACGGTCAAAATTTAAAGAAACAAATCTTCTTTCGCAATCTAAGTTAAAAAATATCTTAAGAAAATTTAACAAGTACAAACATTCTCAAACAATTAAAAATAATTTAACCCTAATCATATAGAACAATATTCAGTTTTCTACTGTTTGTTACCTGCGTTTGAATTTCGTTGTGAAAGACACCGTGAGTTTTTTTTTTTTGTGTGTTTCGATTGATTATTTTAGTATTAGCATCGAGAACGTTTTGTTTATTGTTTGTGTGGTTTGAGTTTAATGATATTTCAAGTTGCTTTCAATCATTATTG
Source organism: Aquatica leii (assembly GCA_035610365.1). Lineage (NCBI taxonomy): Eukaryota > Metazoa > Arthropoda > Insecta > Coleoptera > Lampyridae > Aquatica > Aquatica leii. The sequence continues at coordinate 49,677,734 of CM069437.1, read as the reverse complement.
AAATTTTCTTTTAAATGCATACAGATCCGTAGTTTTGTTTTTGATTTAGTACTTTATTTGGTTATCTTCATAGAATACCAATTCAATATAATTTACGACTTCCTTTGTGGAATGTAAGTTGATACATTTTCTTGGTAATTACACTTTGATTAAGCTCTATCTTGAACCACCTGCAAAAATGCAAGTCTCAGCGTTCTTGTGGGAAATATTGTAGAGGTCTACGTGTGGAAATTCACGTGGCTAATTATAATTGCCGTCTTTGTTTTTCTTGTTTGTTCAATGTTCTTTCTTTTACGTAGATGTTACCGCGCAAGCGAAGAGAATTTGGTGGGAACGAGGTGTTAAATATGAGAGGTTTTGATTTTTGGGGAGGAATAATCTACAATCGATCGTTGGTGGCGATTTTAAATTACCGGTTACCGGTTGGTAAGGGTACGTTTCGTTATGCCCTACCGCGGAAGTTAAAAAGAAAATTGGTACCGTGAAAATGTAGTGTAGTGATGGAAAAGTTTGATTTTTATCTTCTTTTCAATTTTCGTAATTTACGGATTATGCAAATTTCACGGTGTCCATAATTATAACGCAAGTTTCAAGTTGGATATTCAATCGTTGGGTTGTACTGTGTCCAATCTTCGCATTTGTGCGGATTATGTTAAGCGTTAACCAAGAAATTCTTCCGCCGGCATAGAAAGTATTTGGAGTACCTTTTCGTTTGGCCATTCCGGACCATCTAACCATAAGTACGTTCCTGCAGTTACGACGAATTCAAGGTATTTATGTTGCACCATTTATTTAATCGAGAAGATATTATTTACGTTTACGCGATCAAGTGTTAAAAGCTTTGAATTTTCAATTAAAAATTACAAGTGTTTCGAAGTTATCGTTAATGTAACTAATTAATGACCGTATTTTACGGTACTGTTTTATTCCAAGTTTAAAATTTATTAAACGGGACCGAATTATCGATTCAAATTATATGTATATAAATTAGTTTATAAGTTTATTTCATTTTGTTTTTAAATTATATCGACACACACGGCCGTGATCATAGATGTATTAAGATTGATTAATTTGTGCTGTTTATTTCTTTAAAATTCTGTATTGTGTATTTTATAATTTTGTTTGTGTATTTTATTCCATTAACTTTAAATTTGTTTTGATCAAACGTGCATTCACGTAATTTTTCTATTATTTTGCTACTGTTTTGTGTGATTAATTTTGTCAATTTCAATTCAATTATTTTTTTATTCATTTTGTTTTATTTTGTTCAAATAAATGTTAAATTATTAAATTGTAAAGAGCTTTTAATTCCGTCGGCCTCCGCGTGTGTAACTTTATTAGTTTATTTTAGATTTTAGCAAATGCACCCTCTAAGGTAAGTCCGTTGGGGGTGCATACTACAGAAGCGGACTTATGGTTGGCAAGGGTCATTAGTCCATTAAGCTTTACCCCTTCCTGGCGCCCTTTGATTTCGACATTATTATTTATCGATTTTGTGTTTTCGACAAGTCAATCCATTTCGATCACGAAACTTTTAAATAAAACTCACCCCGTCTCCATTGAGCTAGTGGCACAACCCCCGTTTATGTTACTACATTGCAGGCAGTGACTTTGTGTTAATTTTGGCATGTAACATGTTGCAATAATAAAAGTTATCACTTTTATTACCGTACTGTATATAAAGCTTGTTTTTGAGTTGTTACAATTTCTCCACTTTTTTTCTCTCGTACCCGTTTCTTTTGTAATACTCTTCTCTGCCCTCCTGCCCGTACTGCACTTTTCCTATAGTAAAATTTTTTAATTAGATTTAAATATGTAATTATGAATTTAGCCTTCAACATGTTTTTATTTAGACTTTACCGTATTACTTGTTCCATCTAATTGCAGTGTTGATTATACTAATTCAAATTTAGGCACAGCACACCGTGCATGTAAGCTTACATACGTCTTGTCACTAAAATAATAAGAAGTAGTAAATAGTACTACTTGTTACAAGGAACTTCAGTGAAGTAAACTTTTAGTACTTATTTTATTTTTTGTTATTAATTATAATTATCGATTATCAATACATTTGCGACTGCTTGTAAATGAAATTGTTGAACGATTACGTTTGAAGTTACGGTGATTGTTAATTACGTTGTTTGCTATTAAACTTTTTTGATTTTTATTACTATGATAAAACCAAATTATATGTGGTGTAACGACAAAATGGCCGGCAATAAAACGTTTCCATGATAAATTGATAAACCCGCCTTAATGAACTGGCCACGATGAAACATCTTTTTTCGATAAAAGTAGAAGACGGGTTATCAATCTAACAATGAATACTGTAATTGAAAAGTGCAACGTTAAGAAGACATTTATAACTAAACGATAGAAATAGTTACGTAAGCAAACCATCTTACTGTGTTAGTTAAAGATAGAATAAGTCTAAAAAACAATGATAAAAATTAAGAAAAAGAAAAACCAAAATTAAAGTAAAATATTTATGGTTTAATTGTAAAACGTTGTAACTCTGAATACGACGTTTATTAATATTATATAGAAATGTCAATACACAACAAAAATATAGTGTACTTTTTGTTTCTTCCAAAAATAAATAAACAAAATATTCAAAATGGTGTTACTTATTATTAAGTTAAAGTAATATCACATTAATTGTTTTTCTTGTTTTTACAAAATAGAATGTTGTAAAACTCCGTTAGTTCAGACGGCAACGTTTGCATTAACTCTTGTATCAGTGTGGTGTTTTATTTTAGAAATTGGAATTCTACAGCAATATACAAGAGGTTTATTAAATGTTAAATTTTGAATTAATGTTGATATTTGAGGTAGCATGTTGTAACTAAGTCTGTAAGAAAAAATACCATATGTAGTATAGTATAAACATTTTAAATAGTTTACAGTGGAATTGTTCTTTCGTCTACCAGATCAAATAAATTAAATCTTTAGTATAATATTTAATGAAATAGTCTTAATTTTTTAAAATAACTATCGGCTTTTTTGTGATTTTCTTATTAAGAGTGTGTAGTGTGTATTGACTTGGTAGGTGTAATTTTCTGATTTTTAACTTCCGTTCTATTAAACCTCTTAATATTGGTCTATAACTAAAGTGCAATTAAGATGCTTAAAGAAGAATTATACCAGAAACGAAACCAAACAAATGGATAGTCACTTTCGTTTTCTTAAAAAAAAACTATTAGAATTAAGATTGGATATGTCAAAACTGAAGAGTAACCAGCGGATATACTGACGAAGCCATTAAACCGAGGAATCTTTGAAGATCTGTGGAGAATATTAAATATTAATAAAGAGGGAGTGTTAAAAAAGTGTTTTTAACATTAATTGGTGTGGGTCAGGTTGGTAAAAGTAAAAAAATAAAGCAGAGACAATGTGTGATTAGTGGATTTTTAGTTAGCTAACAAGTCAATGTGTAAAACTAAGCTGAGTTATTGTGTTGTTGAAAACTTGTAAGAAACGTTCTTTCTATTATTTTTACTTAAGTTGGTTCTATGTTATTTTTTTTCATTTTTTACATTTTCTTTTCTTTCTATAAGTCGCTTGTATTCTATTTTAAAAGTTTTTTTTTTATCTTTGTAAGAACAACTTAAATTGCTATGATTTTTTCTTGGTTAATGAATAGAAAATGTCATTTTTATTAATTTGTTTATGAACGAACAAATTGAATGTGGCAATTAAATTCAATACTCAAGGTCTTTGGATAAAGGTTGAATGCAATGTTTGCTGACTGAAATGAATGCGCGTGATCCACCAAATAATTTTTAAAAATGCTTAATAGCAGACTTCTTTTTAAATCGGAGAGAGAGGAAAGTTCTACCCTAGTTCTATTTCATTTTAACGGCATTGCAACATCAGCACCTTCAATTACCCTAAACTAACTACAATTTTTGTAAATGTCCCTAAATAAATGTCATTTTTGACCTTGATTCTTGACAACAAACCTTCAACAAAACAAAACAATAACCTAACTTTTAATTGTTTTACTTTTGAAAAACACTCGAAGTCTGAAAAAAAAACAAAACAAACTTGAATAAACATATAATAAACGTTATGGGTCACATGTACAAAGTTATAACTTCCGATTATGACTATAACTGGTGATGGACACAGTTGAATGTTTAAATAATTAAATTATCATTGAAAAAATTAAATGTATTTCATAATCATATGCAATATGTATATAATACATTCTGAACTATATAATTAAGCATTACTCAAATAATATACAACAAATTCTTGTTAACTCGGTTATTAATAATAAAAATAAAATAACTATCACTAGAATTATCGTTAAAATAACAACTATAAAAACTCCATCTCCGAACAATATTAACTGTTCAGATTCATTACGTATTATAAGTTTGCATCGAAAACATAATCGAATTCTTTAGTCGAGTGAAATACCGAATTGTTTCGAACATATCTTATTCAATATTAGTGTAATAAAAACAAAAATGATCAATAGACTTCAATTATTCCAATGAATAGTCAAACCATTTATTACGAATTCAAATAATAGTAATAATATAAACTATGTAGATTATTTCCATTGGAATTATCCAACTGTATTTTCAATTAAAAGTTAGGTTATTGTACTCATTGTCCTTGATTTTTTGGAAAGCAGGTACACCACCCCCAACGTTTATTTAGGGATATGTAAAAAATTCTAGTTGTTTTAGGAATATTGTAGATGTTAACGTGGCAGTGACGGTAAAATGAAATAGAGCTAAGGTAGAACTTTCCTCTCTCTCCGATTTAAAAAGAAGTCTGCTATTGCTTTGGACACGTACCGGCAAATAACTTTAAAAATCTCGTTGCGTATTTGTTTATATTAATTAATTATTTTAATGAGGGAGTCATCCCAAGTCATCTGGATTTTGCCGACGGGCTGCAGTTAACCCTCACGGAGTTGGAGTAACTAGCTATCGTACTCCCGGGAGGAACACGCCCAACCAGACCAATAAGTAGAAGTCGCCACCGCCAAAAAATAAACAAAGACAATAAAAACTTACTATATTGCAAACGTGAATGATTTCGATGAAGTGATGTTGGTGAAATTGAATCAAATCCGGGTAGCAACAAGTAAGACGTCGAAAAATAGAGTAATCCAGGTACGAGAAGTTGTCAATGTTAATTGAGGTTTTAGGTGTGTAAGCGATTATGGTGAGAGAATTTCAGAAAAGGTTTTAACGGAGACGGATCTCGGAAAACAGGTGCCGGTGATGCTGGTGCATCGGGTTTTATAACCGATTTTGTTTCGCTTGACTGCGCCTATAGAAGGGAACGCGGCGCGTTTTGTCCTGGAGTTGGTGAAGTAAACTACAAAAGGGTAAAGTTTCTGCGTACTAATTGCAGAATTCTTGACCAATTTTGTTGCAATTAGAGGGCCGGATTTCGAATCATTACAATGTCATTTTACTTTTTACCAAAACTCTTATTAAGGATTCGTTTATTATCACCGAACAGATTCTGTCTCAACATAGCAAAAACTTGAGTTTGGTTCTTTTTAGTAATAAGTGTTTATCATCCACTTACTTCCAACTTGATAACAAATTTTACGCGCAGGTTTCTAGTGTTGCTATGGGTTCTCCTTTTTCACTTGTTCGCATTTTTATAAAAAAATTTAAAACGGTTGCTTTGGAATGATTAATATTAAAACCTAAAGTATGGTTTAGGTATGTTGACGACCCGTTTATTGTTTAGTCTCATTGTCATCTTAAATTGTTTCTTGATCATCTAAACAATCACCGCCTAAATATCAAATTTACTATAGAAATCGAAACTAATAGTTCTTTCCCATTTCTCATTGTTTTTGAGATTCGTAAGCTCGGCGGACTTCTAAGACATTTTGTTTGTCGCAAAGCCACCTATACGGACAAATACTTTCATGCACCTAAGAATCTAGACTCGAAACTTAGTCATCTTACTAGAACCTCGGTAAACAATAGTTATATAAAACGATATATTCATAAAGTTATTAATCGTCGTCTACGTCCACGTGCTCGACATTTCCGCTTCCGAATTTAATCTGAAATTTGCATTTTTAATCTACATTCACAAGGTTACAGATTAAATAAGAAAACTTTTTTGCAAAAACCGTATTAAACCCATATTTAAATCGGCAAGCAAAATCTCTCAGATTTTTCTTTACACTTTTATTTCAAGGTGTATACCAATTTCTTTGTTCATGTGGTGTAGTTTGCATTGGTGAAACTGGTCGGTGCTTCATTATACGCATTTCGAAACATCGTTGTATAAGGAAAAAGCATATTTCTAACTCTGCGATTGCTGAACATAATTTTACTACAGATCACAATACAAATTTTAATATCGTTTTGGTGATTGTAAAATCTCTATTCTTTTTCAATAGGAAACTCAAAGAGAGCATAGAAATCATCAAACACTCGTGATCATGGTTTTGAGACATCCTCTCTTTGGTTCCCGGCCATTACTCTTTTATCGAAAACATGCCTCTTTTCGACCGTAATCCAATCAGAGTCGAGCTTAATCAGCTGGGACCATACTTCTTTTTTACATACGGAGACTATTTTTTCTTAAATCACTTCTATAGAGTTTAGAACTTAGCTTGGTTCAAAAGTTGATTACCTAAGTCTAGTGGTTTTTTGTTAGCTTATCGTTTGCTTTTTCAAGTTTTTTTACCTTTTTAAGGTTTAGAATTTGGCTTGGTTTACAAATTGATTACCTAATTTTTGAAAAAATTTTAGTTAAATTTTGATTGCATGTTAAATCCTTTGATTTCTCTCACTCCTTATGAAGCCCCTTACAAAAGTGGGCGAAACGTTGGCAACTTCGGTTACAACAATGACGCGGTTTAAACACAGAAAACGTTCTCATCTTAGCCTTGAGATAATCTATTTTTAGTATAAAAATAATAGATAAACTTTACAGTAAAGTTTCTAAATTTTAATTTAACAATTAAAGCAATTTAATTTTTATATTTTAAAACTATTTGTATTACATAAATTAAAATTTGTTAAGAAAATATTATTATGTAAGTTTTGCGTAACAAAAGACGCTTTCTCTTGTAATCACAAGATTACTAAAATGCAGTAGAAAATTTTGCAGTATACGGCTTTAGAACAAACTGTAAGAGAATTAAAATTTCATTATGTAATTTAAAACGAAATAAAAAATGTCCCATTGAAATGTCGTTATTTTACAAAATCCACCACTTAAACTTAATGAGATGGTATTAAAAGTTTCTTAAAGATGCAACGATAAGGAAATCTCATTAAGAACTTCAATTGCAGCTGGTTTTAGGGGTCACAAAGATGTAAACGATTATTCTAGGTACTAAAATTATTTTTAAAAAGAATAAAATTGCATTTCTACTTTAGATCTATGCTATTTGATACCGCATCATAAAATTTGTCTTTTAAATTTTGTTTTTCGTTACAGAAAGTTTATGCGGTATTATTTTAAACGAATAAAATATGTTTGTTTGCAAACGTTTTAATTTAGTTAAAAACTAATTCACATTAAAAAAAGTTGAGTTGTGAGCACGTACAAAGCAACATCATATGAACTATTAGCAAGACTATTACAAGCATCTGTTACATTTTAACTTTAACTTATTTCTATTACGCCAAATTTTTACGTATAAACTTCAATAATAATTTAATTTATTTTAACATACTTTTTTGAATGTCTATACTTAGCCGAAACCCTGTCAAACATTAAATTATGTAGAGTAGAAGTCGTTAATTTTACATAAAATTTTACTTTTATAGTTTTTCCTTTTATTTGACAAAAAATTGTGCTTGAACATAAAGTGTAAATAATTTTTAAGTAACTGTGTAAATAAATAACGTTAAACAATAAAAATTGTTTGTTTTTAATTTGTTATTAAACGTATTTTATAAGCTATAAAGTTGTTTAATTAAAATTGAAGGTATTTTAATTTTTGCAAAATATATTTACACAACAAATTAATAAGGTAATTTTATAATAATTTTTGTTGGCTGTCTCAATTTATTTGTTTTTTTTTATCGAATTGTTTTGGTTATTTTATAGTTTGTTTTAATCATATTTTTTGCAAAGTGTGTAACTTTTTATTTTACATTTGAAGATTACACTTTTAAGTATATGTTAAGTTATATGTTTTAAGCAACAAATCATAAACATACTAGGAACCAAAAAGAACTCGGTTCAACAAAAAACATAGAAATGCAGTTTACGTCTAATAATAAGTAATGAGCGTTTACACGGATTAAATAATTTTCTATTTGGAAGAGATAAATATAAAATCCGTATACAATGTAGAAAATGCAGCTAATACACCTAGAAAATGTAGAGAGAAAAACACCATGCAAAAAATTGTATGTAATCCAACAACTAAAGTTATTACTGATTTTCTTATTATTGTTTATGTAGTAAATAAAACAAATTGTTTTTAAATTTTTATATGTTTGTAGTAGTTATTAAACTTTTGTTTTGTCAGAAATTTTCTCTTTGTCTCACTCGGTACATATAATATACATCGTTAATTTTAAACTCAGTGGGTAACTGGAGGTCTTTTTCTTCCGGTTAATCTACGCGTTCGACGTTTTACACGTAGACTGCATAGTAAGTGTGGGCATCTACGTTTTGATGCCTTTTTATTTGCATTTTACTGCGATCTTTGCAAAACAAACGTATGTACAGAAGTATAAAAATAAAAAGAATAATTGTATAAATTCATAATATCGGCGGCGGTAGTTAAACCACTTCTTATAGAACTCCTGTGGTGCCGTTTATTGGTTTTTTTACTCTTCACCTATAACAAAAAGTTAATTACGTGCGTGGAAAACAATTACTTGTTTTTAAGTTAATTAAATGACTGGGTATTCACGGGCGGATTAACTGAAGAAAACGTATTACAGATAAACTAACAAAAATAACTGAAACGATGGTAATTTTAGTTAAAAATTATTATAGGTTAATGGGTGTTTTTAAAAAATAATATCTTACTTTAAATTCAATTGGAGGCTGATCTTACGTCTCATAAACTGCAAGTAAGTAACTAAATTAAATGAAATAATTAAAGTTGATGCGATTTACAATGAACCACAATCGTAGGTTATGGTGATCAAAATGTTATGAGTGAAGTAACATCGTAAATTGCAGCGCGGTGAGCACGTTACGTTGTCTAAACGTCGAGGTTATTAATTGGTGCTGACAATAAAAGTAAACGCATTCCAGTAACAGTACGGGAAACACGTTACGTTTGGTGAGAATTGCGGGGAGAATTTAATACTGACCCCTAACGCCAAGATGTTCCTTTACATTTGTTGTCGGTAGTAAATAGAAAACGTTCAATCAGTTATGTGCAGATATTGAAACTAAAAATATTTTTACTAACTGTTAAAACAAAGTAATAAGAAATCTAGCAAAAACAAAAGGGAAACTACAAAATCTAATTTGGCATCAGAAAACTGAATTAAAGGAACTAAATTGGCATTCACGGTTCATCTATTTTACGATTAGAGTCAGCAGTTCTGGGTCTAGAAGAGGAAGATTTGAACATGAAATTAAAAGTTAATTTTATGTTGCGGATGTAGTGTTTTAATTTGTGTATGCTGTTTTTTCTGAAGTATTGTTGTCCAAATAGATTTTGTAAATTAAGAAAATTGTTAAGTTGTGACCGTTTTTGACACTTAATAGGTCACGTCTAGTATTTTAATAGGAAAGCCAAACTTATAAAATTCTATTAATGCACATGCACTTTATTTAAAATAAACTACAAATCTGAAAAATTAAAAGTCTAGCGCATGTCGTGTTATTAAATTGGTTTTAAACAAATTTATCCTACTGTTTCTAACACCATTTCATCACTACCCTTGCCAACTTTAGCTAATCAGAACGGTTGCCCCACTAGATCAACCACTTGCAACACCCTGAAATCAATTAAAAAGTTTAAAAAAAGACCTCTGAACTGAAGAAAACACTTTTTCTTAGAGTAGACTGAAGCCACCTTGCTATCTACCCGAGGAAACGTTAGTCCCAAAAGTCTTTATTATTTTAGAATTTACTTTTTGCAATTAAGCATCATTATTGTACATTTTATCTTATTTTACTTATTGTCATTTTCATTTTAATGTAATATATTATAATTTACTGCATACCAAAGTTTCTTTACCTCCCGGTAATACTATTTGTAATATCACTACGATATACTTGTTTACTCATGTTGAACTTTTAAGGATACTTGTACTTTTACTAGTACTAGCAAGAGATTGTAAACCCTAAGTAACCTTTTGTTGTTTACCATTTTTTGCTGTCGACCGTACCTACTGCAATTTCTATCAAATTTATTTTGTTAAAGTTTTACTTTGTAACAGGTGTTGAATTTTAGGCTTTATTAATTTGATCACAATTAACATAAATGTGTTCTACAAACTGAAATGTATTTGTTACAATAAATTGTACAGCTCGGGTAGTTTTACTCCACTTGGTATACAACTGAAAACTTTTCTTTAAAATAAATGTATTAACTCCGGGATTCAGTTGAATGCGGGCTGATTACATAACGCATTTTCCCTAAATGCAAAACGTTATTGTGCAAATGGCGCGGCTAAACTTTTTAAGTTATTGAGTTACACACTGGATAAATATGGGAATTACAAATGAAAAATGCGGGGAAGTTATAATTATAATTAATTAAAGTTAAATTAGGTAATGCACGTGTGTTGCCACGGTTAAGTTAACTATGTTTTAATTGCTCCGGTCAAATAAAACACGGTGAAATTTAATTACTTTGTAATTACTCTACGTTGTGTTGTAAATTAACTGCAATGGCAAACTAAAGTTTCCGGTGAGTTAAATTTAGGTAAGTGTTCTGGATGGTTAGGAATAACACCCAATGGAGTGGAAGCTAGTGGTGAACACTTGAGAAAAAATTATATACAAAAGTTGTGATAGTAGCAAGTTTTAAAGACCAGTATAAGGTATGAATCAAGAATATCAGGGTACGAAAACAAATTTTTGTTAGTCGGCTTAAACAAATTTACAGACACAAAGATTAAGTCGCAAAATATTAATCAGATAAACACAGGTATCAAATAAACAGTTTCACCAGAATTAGGTCGCGGAAACAAAGGGTTCTACAAACGGCGGTTTTTGTACTATTTTTTGTTTTGGTTGGATTATTATTGGAAAGAAAAATTGCGCGTTTTGAAGCGGTAGAAGTGTCCGCATCCGAAAGTCCAAAGCTCACGCGTAATTGAAAAAGAATTAAATTTTTTAAATCGATTTTAATTTTAGTTTTTTTTTTGGGTTATCTATTTTGCTTGACGGCATATAAGTTTTGTGGTAAACTTTCCAATTTTTAGTTTTTGGATCAACATTTTTGAGCTTTTTTTTCTTTCATTTTTTATTTGTTTGTGTTACGGAAAGTTTATTGATTCTTGGTTTTTAGAGCGCTATCTTTTAAATTTGAAAAATTCGCAAGGTGTTTGCTTTTCTTCGTCTTGTGTAAAAGAAAACGGTGTCCTCTATAAGAAATAATAAAACTTTGCGGAAATCGTTTTAGTTTTATTGGTCAACCCGTCGCGTCAACGCGATTTACTAGCTTGGTCACGAGAACCGCCTCAGTGCCGTAACTACGTATTTTTTAGTCGCTATCAAATCTTTAAGTACAGTATTTTTGTTAGAAGATATTTTAACGTCTATTTAAGAATTAATACGCAGAAAAGTCGGTGATTTTTTTCCAAAACAAAGGTCAAAAGGACTATAACCCGTGGCCTCGTAAGTAATAAAATTAGAAATTGTTCAAATTCAAAGCCCATCTTGTATGCGACTAAAAACAATAAGTTCTAACTAGCCAACCAAGTGCACGCATGTACACCGTACCGTAGGATTTGCTTGGGAATGTCGAATTCAAGTAAAAGACACTTGAATTCTTAGGTAAATAAAAAAACTTTCCAAAGGTTTGCGGTGAATTGTATACGTTATATTATCACTCCAAATCTGTTTAGGTTTACTAACTCAAAAAAAATAATCTGATGTCAATTGATTTAAAACAGAAATAATAATTGCTTTTTTGAGCGCATATAAAACAATGTATTTTGAAAAAAACCTTTAATACAACGCAAATATATTGAACTCCGCCTCTTGAAATAGGTAAAAAGCCATACAAACTAAGCACAACCAGTTCATGAAGACGCTCAAGTATAATGAATTGAATCTTTTGCGAATTGATATACCTAACACTGACTCACAACCTGTTTAACAGTCGTTGCCATATTTCGCCACTACGCATCTTGTTTTAGAGCACACATAGTTTTACAAACTAAAAATGCTCAAAACACTTGTAAAAGATTCTTTTTTTTTTAATGGAGAGAGGATTGCGCAAAGACACATTAGTAATAACATTGCTCTTTCTAGGAATATACTGTATGTTAAAATCACGCTCTTGCAGAGCTAAAACTAGGACTTAACAAACGACAAAACTGTAGATATGACAATGATTTATGGTCCGTTACAACGGTAAAATAACGACCAATTAAGTAAATTTTAAAAGTGTAAATAAGATAGTCAAAACTTCTTTTTCTTGAACACTGTACCGTCGCTCACAGTTAGTAAGTAAACGACAACATGCTTAACGCCATCTATTACCTAAAAAAGTTTAAAACTTAAACCGTATTCACTAGCATCAACTTGGATATAAAAGGGGCAATCGTAAATCGGATGATACAACAGAACGTTTTCTGCTAATTTAGATTTAATAAGATTGAAAATTTTCTGATCAAACTTAATTCGTTTTCGGGTGAGAACAACAAGAGGTTCAACCATAGTAAAAAATGTTAAAGAAGCAACGGTCATAGTTGCAGATACCGAGAAAAACTGGAAACTGTTTTAAGTTTCTTAGAAAAGGAAAATGAAGCAGAGCATCAATACGATTAACAATGGGAGAAATACTATTCTCGTTTAGCTGATAACTCAAATAAATCATACGTTTTCTAAAAAAACGCACACAACAAGGAGATCCTTATGGTAAGTGATACAAAATGGATCAAACGTAAGTTTAAGAACCTTACTCATACAACGACTAAAAGAAGCGATTGTCGTGGTTATCCTAGTTGAAACATTGAAGCAATACGACTTTGTATCGACTCTAAACCCGTTGTATTTCTTAACCTCAGGTTTTAATGGGATTTGTTTATACAAGTGAGTTAAGTCTATTGTCGACATGTACTTAACACTGTGCAGTCTTAAGGATATCGTCGATATTCCTTGATAACTCATGATTTTTTTCCAAACAAAGAAAATCTAATCACTTTGACACTATCGTCCTTTTTACTGTTGTAACTAATGGACTTATATAAGACGTGGCAGCACGTTCAATAACACCAGACGCTTCCATGCGGTCTATTTCTTTTTGCACGTCTTGTCTACGTGCCGTGGGAATACAATACTGCTTTTGTATGAAAAGTGTTATAAGGGTGAGACCAATGTTGTGAAAATATTCCGTGAGAGAAATATTGGAAAATAACAACTACAATTTATTTAACAAATGTAGAAAAATTTCTTTCTTTAACTTGTTTAAAACAAAATTTAAAAAAAAGCGTCAAAATTTGGAGTTGGATCTATTTCCTCCAAAACAGTAACTGGTGAACAAATATTTGTTTGCAGATGACGAAGTTTAACCGATAGAGTCGGGTGTAATCGTATGTTATTTTCAAAATCATCAGACTGAAAAGTTATACATTTTTTGGCCAAATTGATTACAGCGTTGTGTTGTTGAAGAAAATTTATACAAATTATAACAAGATATGAATGTTCAGAAATAAATAAAAATTCAAAACTATAACTTTGCAATCCTAGATTAAAAGATAGCAAATTTTGTTTATTAATGCGTCGTTGTTTTACTTTAAATGCTCCAAAAACTTTTATTTTTGAAATTTTTATATCCTGTTATAATTGGTGTGGATTTTCTTTGACAACAAAGCTGTAATCAATTTAGCCGAATTATTAAGTCTGATAATTCTGTAACTACAAACGTTACACACAAATAGATGTTTAATAACTTAAGAAACGTACGGTTAAATTTTACGCAAATTATTAATCGTAAAGGTATGGAGAAAAAGAAAAAAGAAACAAAAAAATTTAAAAACAATAATAGTCACACTAAAAACGAAAATTAGAATAACGCTGACAACGTAATAAATTAGATCTTAACTTTAAATTATCAAACGTTTATAGCACGTTCTTCTGTGCTACTTGCTGGATTCGTAGTGACTGACATTTTATGCCTCGGATAGCTAGTAAAAATAAATTACATAATCAAATACATCAAATAAATACATTTAATGTACGGCAAATGCCGTATTATTTGATGCCGGATTTGATTTCCCGATGTTTTTAACCGTAACAATAACAATGGTTAACGAGTAAGCAGTAATTTGAAGACATCAGGTTCAAAGTTTTCTTGGGTTGTGCAATATTGCTAAACCTTTTACAAAACTGACCAAATAAAGAGTAGAATTTAGATGATGAAAATTGCGAAATGCTTTCCATGAATCAAAACAGGCCCTAGCCACTTTTCCAATTTTAAGTTATCCAAAAGAAAATAAAATGTTTGTTTTGGATACCGATGCAAGTAATCTCGCTATAAGAGTGGTCTTTTCCCAGGTGTAAGATGAACAAGAAAAAGTCATCGCGTATGTTAGTAAAGTTTTGTCCAGAAAGGAAATTATTGCGTGACTAGAAGACAGTGATTAGGAATCGTCAAGTCGATAGAACACTTCTATAATTTTTTTTACTAAGAACGAACTAATCCACTTTGAAATGACTATTGCAGTTTTGTAATCCGGAAAAACAAGTAGCACAATGGGTTAAAAAAATTCAAGTGTATGACACAAAATATCGTGTCAGAAATACTCATCGGAACGCTGATGCTTTGACTTGAAAAAAAGATCGAATATCTAAGAAAAAATGGCATGGTTGGTGACGAGTAGGAACCTGAGCGGTTGCACCGCAAACAAAAAACGATCCCGACGTAGAAGAATCCTTGAACTGGAACACAAACGGCCGAAGCTTGGAAAAAAGTGAGTGTTTTGGACACAAACACATACTTGGCCAGTAAAACTTTTTGAAAGTGAAAAATAATCTTTAGAAAATGTCGAGGACATAAAAAACAGACAGTTGTTGGTAGTAGCAAAGAACCGAGCGTCAAAGGTGTTGCAGCATTTGCACGATAGTACATCAGGAAGAAACTTTAGTGTAAAAAAAACCTTAAAAAAAGTTCAAAAAATGTTCTACTGAGTGAACTGCATAGAAGTACACGGTCTTCGCGTCAAAAAATATTTCAGCAAAAAAGCGCAAAGCACCATTCAAATAGTATAACGTGGGAAGCATTTAAGAAAAATCAGCAATTGACATCGTATGGCCGTTTCCAAAATCTGATTTGAAAAACAAATTGTTACACTCTAAAACGATGGTTTAGAGAAGGTAACAATGGGATGGTGGTTTGCCAGCTAACTTAGTCGAGAAGGGGCGGGTCGAATTATTTGTCTCTCACTTACCTTTTGCCGAGTTTACTTAAATCAGGAAGAGTTGTTAAGGGCGCCACCGAATTTTTAGTCACTGTGAAATGTTCGTCAAAACCGGAAATTCGAACACTCCGTAGATGAAAACAGGCGATTCAGAGAAAGTCAAATATGAGATAATAATTCGTATATTAAAATTTAAAGCAAGTAAAATGGTTAATAAAATCATTCAAATCAATCTTAAATTTAAAAGTCGCACAGGGAATCAGCCGCAGAGCGCTTGGTCGTACGTACGACTCGCCGCAAACGATAAATGCCGCTACTCGAGAACTACCTTAACTTAATTCACAACTAAAGCATGCATACAACAAAACATCAAACAAAATAATAAATCAACAATTTAAATCAACCAAAAACAAAGTCAAATAGAAGTACGCGTCGAAAATAACGGGTGTCCGTGATGTTCCTCTAACGATCGAATTGGAGGCAAGTTCTTCGGGTGAAGAGGGGATAAGTTGTTAAAGGTACTTACAGGTATGCCTGCGGTTCGACAGCTACTAATCCTTAGTTTAAAACAAAAACTCAACACTTTATTGTCAGAATCGATTCACTTAACTCCGTCAAAGACGTTACACGCGTTCAGCATCGGTAAAACGCGTCGATACAGTACCATTAGTCGGGAAAACTTTATAAAGTCCGCAGTAGCGACTATTTTCTCAATTGGGAGAACAACCGGCAACTTTCCCGGAACTAATTATTACAATCGTCAATTCTTTAGATGTTCCGCCTGTTCGTTCAATTACCCACACTTTAACATTCTTCGTTTACCAAACTTTTCACCTCAAGGTCTTATTCTCGCCTCAATCGTTTGATTTTAACCAATTTTCGTAGTTCACCTTTATTTAATTAAACACACACAAGTGCGGTTCTAATTTGCCACTTGAATTAGAATGTTTAAGTAACGTAATGTTCATCACCTGTATTTATAATGCGTCGCCGAAAACTCGGTGTTAATTACCCGCATAAAACACTTGACTTCTTGAACCGAACTTAAATCAACTGTTTGTTTTACAAATTTTAATTATACAAAATTTCTGATTGGAGTCGAAATTATATTAATTGACCTTTTCTTCAAGGGCCAAAAAGGAACTTAACTTTCCTCTGGAAAGAATGAAGCTTAAATAGCCCCTTCTCAAAAACAAAATCTCCAATCAAAAACCTTACATTAATTACATCATACTTTAAGACAAAGAACTTAACATAATTTAGGTACGTGACAATTCTTATCCGAATCTTCCCACGCAACAGCTAAATTAGCACTTGCTTCTGATTATGAAATATAACAAGAATGATAGCTCAGCAAGTCCATGGGAACAGAGTAATAAACGCGTTCAGAAACATAAATCTTACTCTAATCTAAACTTAAAATATACAAAGAGACATCTGAACAAAGAATAATTCTAAGTAAAATAATTTTTAACATGAACCAAATCTCAAGTTTCAAAAATTTAATGGGTTTAAGGCACGTACACAGACATCCGTCGCCAAAAGATATTCAATTACCAGATAATAAATAATTTTAAATGAATGTCAATAAATACAATGGAAACTTTTAAAATGTTACCAAGAAATACGCAATTCGAAAATACAAAGAAGTTTATTGAACGATGGAAATGCTAAACACACCCGTAATTACAACATAATAATAAAAAAAATATTTGGATAAAAACTCTCAGCCCCCAAAAACCACCGGGACGGTGACAAAATACATTATGATAGCGATAAATTGTTTTAAAAAATCAATGGAGGTTAAGGCTATGACCAATCAAAAAGCAGCAACAGTGGCAGACTTTTTAGTGAAAAAGTTTTTTTGTCAGTTTGGAGTACCGTTAGTTACATTCCAACCAAGGCCAAAATCTTGAGTTGGCGTAGTTTCAAGAAGTTTGCCGATTGTTGGAAATAAAAAACTTAAAACGAGGCTTCTCCATCCTCAATCTGATGGCATGATTGAACTAATGAATCGATCAATGGGAAAGTACTTAGTCAAAGTAGTGTTCAAAGACCAAAAAGATTGCATCTTTTTCTAATGGCATACCGATCATCCGTCTACGAAAGCACAAGCCAAAAACTATCTTGTGTTACGTTCAGTCGCAAAATTTAATTAACATGCGACCTCTAATTTGAACAAAGACGGGGAGAAAAAGTTGCCGGAGAAGACAACATCAGCAAGTTGATGAAGAAACTAAAAGAAGTACATAAAGCGGTTCGTAAAAACACAAAAATTGCTAACGACAAAATGAAGAACAAATATAACGTTAAGGCATAAAAAGTGGGTTTTAATTTGGCGGCATAGTGTGGTTGTATAATCCCAAAAAAAGATGTGGTTTGTCCCCGACACTGCAGAAGCATTAAAATAGCCTTTATATAATTGTACAGGGTATTAATGACGTCATATATCGCATCCAAACACTACCCACAGGCATCGCCGGCGATAACAACATTTTCAAGACCAGGTCTAAACCCGAGCAATAAATAGCACAACCAGGAATAGCCGAAAGAATAGATTTTGATTACTTTATGAACATGTACGGGGGTTCTGGAAAAGCTAGGTTTGAAGTTACAACCAAAAAACAACACGACCTGTTCCAAACACAAAAAGATTATCCAATCGCACATTGCGTGAGCTACGATATTGAGATGTTCAGAGGGGTTGCAGTCGTATTTTAAAAAAAGTTTAGACGACTAGATGAACTACAAAGACAGCAACCGACTGTTTGGTTGTGGTTTACATCTTCTGAGGAACAAACGTTCAAGTGTTGGTTAGTAGTTACCATCCAAGTAGAATATCGGGTCAGGAAAAGTCTATTGACTGCTACTTTTATGCTAAAAGAAGTCCCCAAAATAAAGAAAACTGCCGCTATGACCACCATTCTTTCTGGGACAGAACAATTTTAATAAATTAATAGAAAAATATAAAGTGTTTGAAAAAAGTTAGAGTCATTTTTTGAACTGAATTGGAAAAAGACTTGGTCGGTTTAAATAAATTAATGGTTTAACGTGTCACAAATCAGATTTTTTTAAAAACACAGATCAATGTTAAATTGTTTACGTAATAAAAATATTTATTTTACATACAATTATTTGAAATAAATATACAGTTAAACTTGTCAATGCAAAACCTTTTTAAAACAAAAACGTGCATAAAACAATTTTTTTCTTAAAACCCGAGCAAGTATACATATTTCTATACACACTTTCATGGTATATCTGCAAAATATTATAAATGTAAACATACTATAAATAATAATATGTAATGAAATCAAATTACTGTTGCGTTTCTTATTTATTAAAAACTAATTTATTTAAACGATTAAAAATTATGTTTACTTATTCTAGAAATAATACTAAAAACACTTACACTATAATTTATGTATAACCGTTGTATAACACTATCACTTAAGTCCTCGGATTTCACACTGTAAGTCACGTTCACTCGATTATTTACGATTTATTTATGTAGACAGACGCGTGCTAACGATTTATTTCCACTTGATAATCTTCTTAACACATTCGCATTCCAGCAATAACTGACCTACGATTTCCATGTTCGGCATTTATAGACATCCGCGAATCCTTCTCGAATCCTTCTCGAACGTTCCCTACTTTTCGCTATATCTTCTAGACAGCTTCTAAAAGGATCTTGCATTTGCAAGATATTTCTTGAATGTTTCATTACGTAAATTTACCAGTAACTTTAAGCAGGCAGCTAGCTTAATACAACTCGGGGAGAGGTTTGCATGTGATGCTTGGTATGCTAATCATAAAGTACTTAAAAAAGCGTCAAAACAATCGGAAAACTATTAATTGCAAATACCGTTCAAATTTGTCGAACATTGAAATAGAACAAATGGCAAAACATAGGTTATAACAACAAGTATATTTATTTTGAAAAAGAAAGAAAGAAGTTATAGAAGAAATGAGGTAGAATTACATAGATGCTATAAATTAAGTGTTGGTCGATAAATATTACAGACAATAACGTTGATTCAATACTTTTAGGGTAAGCAACACTTTGTATATACAATAAAATTTGTTGGCTTAACTTCTACATTCAAACAGAAAAAACTCACATTAGTGAATACCACACAAATGTTTAATATCTCGCGTTTAAGCAAAACAAAACGCACCGTTTAATACATTAAATTTTAAAAAATAATTAACTTAATTGTGACAACAAACGTAATATGTACGTACAGTTGTGCGTGCCACCGATTGATAACGTAGATAAAAAACTTATTTAAATAGGAAACAAAATACTTAGAATTTTTGTTCTGAAGTACACTGTCAGCTAACAGCACTTCCCACACAATTTTCTAAAATTGCTAAAAAGTAAATTATCACATACATATAGCGTTGTCGCAAATAATTTTTCAGTTTTATGATCTGTTAAAAAAATCAAGTACGTCAAGTTTGCCTAAATTAGTATCGATATTTCGGTAAGTTTTTCTCCCAATTCGTTCGTAATCGTAGCAATTTAAACGATAGTTTCATAGAATTTTTCGAGGAATTTTTTTAGCATAAAAGAACAGGTGCCAGTATCTAAAGTTAAAAGAAGGTGTGCAGGTAACCAAAGTTAATAGAACACGTGCAAGTGGCCAAGGTTGCTAATGATAAAATAGAAAAATCAAATGACTCCGTAAAATGCAATCCACATCTCAAACTGTTATTCAATATTTCAAATCAGCTTGGATGATTTAAGATATTTAATAGTGTAGAAACTTGTGGGTTTACACTAGCACATGCGTCTGTCTTTCGTTCTGCGCAAAATGGAAGTGGAGAGTAAAGAGTTTAATATGCGATTTTTTTCTCACTCTGTGTCTACTATAAGAATCTATACATTTTTTAAATAAAATTTGAAAAACTTGACAAAGCGGAAACTTGTCTAAAGCAGAAGATTTATCTACTTTTGCTAATTTTCTCTGAAATAATCAATAATAGCGTAGTATTAATGAATTTTTAGGGTAAGAAATCATTAATAGGTTTTATGGTAAAAGTTTTATGTTTAAAAAAGCGTAGTAATTTTTTTTAAAATTATAACTAAAAATGGTAAAATAAGCAAGCAGAAAAATTAATTAAACACACAAAAATACATTTTAGTATAAACAAATATATGTTTTTACTAACCGTTTTTATAAAATATAACTTAAATATGAACAATAAATTTTAATAACAGAAAAAATAAACAAAACAATCAAAAACAATTGTTTTAAAATGAAACTTTTTAGCTTTGCTCTGCTATAAAGTTGTAAATAAATAATGATTTTGTGCATTATACATTGTAGAACTCAAGTATACAGAAATAAATAATAAGTAAATACAGAAATTACTTTGTGTATTAAAAAATTTACAGAAAAGTAAAATTTGTATTAATTTGTAAATTACTGATAAAACAAATAAATAAAATAAATTATTTATTTATTTTATCACTAATTAATATAATACATGTTTTAATTAAATATGATTTTATGTATTTTTTAAATGTTTTTATTTATAATTAAATGAGTATTTTCTTATATGTATTGATCAAACGTTTCTTTTTTGGGTGATGCCATAAGTTGTAGAAAATAATCAAACGCAAAGAAGATAATTAAAAATAAATTGAGTATTTATGTAAACGTCATACCAATTAAATCAAAAATTATATAAATCGTTTTGCCAGTTTAATTTAAAAGCGTTCTGTTAAAAATAGTACGTTGCCATGATTATATGATTTTAGTTTACACAGAGTGTCACCCGAAGTTAGTGTAACTTTAATTCCCACAGGACGCAATGCAGCCCGCATCGTTGTCGTTCCAAACCAGATAAGCACACATAAGTAATTGTTTTAGTACTTAAAGTTGACTTTCTTACTTTTGCGGTTGTAAACTATAAAACACGTAACTCACATTTTTCTTACTTCGTTTTAATTTACAACTACTTAGTATGACAAACATAACGTGTTTGAATTTGACGGTATTAAAGGTATTTGAATTGAAATTGAAAATGTTTAAGCAAAGATTCGAAAGCAAGCAACTGCTACGTTTAAAGTTTTGGATTAGTTAATGAGTTACTTAGTTCAACCCTAATTTTGCCGTAAGGGTTGATTCAAGTGTATTAATAATTATTAAATGTTTAAATAATTACATAATAAGAAATGATTTCAACGCTAAAATCAACATAACTTGAATATTGAGATAATATTGAAAATATAACAGGTTACGTTAACTTTGTTGAATTTGTGACGTATAACCAGAAAAAAAATTTAAGTTTACATAAACGTTTTTGTAGACAATTTTAAAGTAGAAAATTGTTGACAGTGCAAACAAACAAGTTCGACTGATAGAAAATAAAATTAAGACAGTGTATATCGAGTACTCCGCTTACTTAATTTTTAGAGAGATAGCGAACGCAAATCAAAAACAGATTTCAATTAAAGTTCGGAAAAAGCAATTATTCATTTTACAATGAAATAATTCCCATCTTAAACTCTACGTTCTTATAAAGATATGATTTATGTTTTCTTTTTTAATTATCTAAATGCAATTCAAAAAGCAAATGGTAATTAATTTAATTTTTGAAGTTGATTCCATTTACAGAACGCTTCATTTCACTTAAAATTTTTCTAGTACACATTTTTTATTTTGTAAAATAATTTTAATTAATTAATTTTATTTTTGTATAATTAATATAAGTTTAATGTTACATTAAACATAACGTTTTAACAAAATTAAAGATTTATTTGTGTTTTTAACAAATATTGTTGTAAATGGCCTAACTGTAATCTATGTACGAGGATCAAGCTTATATTATTGAAAATAGAGAAATCTAGTTAGTCGTAATGTTCACACAAAGCATGAAGATACCTGTTGGTATGTATGGGTTTACGATAAACAATGGTTTAAAATCCATTAGATTTACGTGTTACAAGAACATTGAAAAATAGAAGAGAACCATTCTTTTCAATTTCCATGCTGAATTTGATATCAGGATGTTAGTTGTTTAGATGAGACCAAACAATAAAGGTGTCAACATACCTAAACAAGACTAGATTTTAATATCAATGATTCTAAAGCAACCGTTTCAAAGGATTCCATAAAAAAAAGAAAAATCCATATCGGTGCCCAAAATTTGTTCATACAACATTTAAAAAATTGTTGTATGTGTGTAGGCATTAAAGAGTTTGATTTGCATCTTTTCAGATACACTATGTGATTATGTAATGTAGCTAGTTTTTTGGTCTAACGTTATGATAAGTTTGTATGTGTTATGGTTTAGATAGCTCAAATTGCATTATGCCATGTTGTTTCTGTGTACGATGGTGATTTAGATGTAGATGTCATTATCGGAAAGAATGCATTGATTGAAATTAAACCTTCTAAATTTTTTTAACAGAATGGTGTAAAATGCTTCTAGGCAGCGGTGTACAGAAGTAAATAATCGACCCGGGCATAATTACTTAGGCCGACCCGAAGCTTTGGTAAAAATAAGTAACTACAAAAAGAAACTAAACCTTTTCATAGATTACATGGTGATTTGCAAGTTTTGTTGTAATTGTATTATTTTCTATATTGCTACAATATTTGATCTCCATATTCATCAACATGAGTGCTGCCTGTAATTTGTCTTCATCAAGCGTTGAGCTCAACCAATTTTTGATATGTTTTAGTTTTGAGAAACTGCGCACGCATAGAACTTTTGTTATTGGAAGTGTTATACATTACTTGTAACGAGTGAAAATAAGGCTATATGCTTTGGAATGTAGGTTATATTTTTGTAAAATTAGATAGCAACCGAATAAGCAATCTCTGCATGTCTTAGTAGATACAAAACAATTTCGCCAGTTGAAGTTTCCTCTGGCATCAATTTTCTTTTTCTTGACCGTAATACGGCTAGAGAAGTATCAAAAACAATATCGTAATTCTGTTTTTCAAATTACTTGTTTACATGTAAAACAAAATCTATAGCAGCAGCTTCTATAGCTTTGTAGTTGCGAGAGATGTTGCCTAGTGTCTCACAAGTCTTCTCCATCATTGTATAAGCTTTTAGTATATCCAACCCTTTGGTTTGCAGGTACTTTGTAAGAGACATTGTATATTGAAATATTCTTAGAAACATTTGAGCAGTTAATATTGTTTTATATGATCATAACCTTGTTTTATAGGACGTCGCTTTCTGTCTGGCGTCGCCATTAGCTGTGTTGTCTTTAATCTTAGATAGGCAATAACAATCGTTGTGAATAATCACTTTGAGAGATCAATTAAAAAACCAAATGTTTTTCCCAAGGCAGCATCTTTACTCCACCATCTTGTACTTCTAACGAGACTTCCAATGACGTTTAGTCGTCTGAATTTATTAACCTCGTGAGTTAGTTTTCCCTATGGAATTTAGTAAAGAAAATAAATTGGAGACTTCTATTATTGTAAAGGTGGAATCTACTACTACAAGATTAAATACATGTGCATAATACCAAACGTGTATTTGCTCTGGAATTAGGTTTGCAAATTTGAAGCGCCATCTTTCGAATTACCGATTAGGTTCTGTAACTCAATACCATAGTCACCACAAACCACATCTTTAATTTTTGCTTCTGTAGTAGACCTGCACCTCATTATAAAAAATAGTTGCTCCTGGGGGCAATTTTTTGAAAAAGTGTAATGTTCCGAATAATTAAAGACAGTTGTGTGCGAACATTTTTGCATCCTTAATTTCTATAATAATTCCTTCTTTCTTTCTTTTTCATCATTCCAATGATGTCCATTATGGTATTATTTGTCGTTTTAGACAATATCGTTAGACGAGAATATTTTGATTGTTTTCCTATTTCATGCATGTCATTAATGTATGAACGTACATTGTCATTATATTTCGAGACAGGTAACAAAATCTCTAAAATGTTGCCGCGGTCCAGAACTATATCTAAGAGAAACTTTGTACTTTCATACCGCCTGTCTCTGTAGCTTAAACCACGCTTTTCAACCAACTTTATTACGTCGATAATGATGAACACAATATGACGGTTCTTTAAAATTTACTTGTTATGGATGGTTCTCTGCTTACCTAACAAAAACGAATTCACATTTTTCTTTTTGTCAAATAGTAAATGAGCGGCTAACACACTCGTTGTGAGATGTAGTCAATTCCTTGATTCTATCGTAAATGTGTTTGATGTCGCCAATGGGATTTTAGAAGTAAAACATATACACATGTTAATGTTAATATTTAGTTCTCATGACAGTGTATAACAATATCATTTGGTAAATTGTGTGCATTAAGTCTCCTTTTAAAACAAAACTGAATTTTTATCTAAACGATTATATAAATTACACAAATTGTTTATGCTGATATGTTATTTCTTCTATTGGTAAGTAGTTCTTGCTGTTTCATGCAGCTGCCAGGGCTCTGGGTCTACTTTCTGCCGCGTCGGTCCGTCGGCCGTGCGCTCTCTTAAAAGCCTTTAAAGGCTCTATCCGCCACTGCTTCTAGGTAGGAGAGAGCGACAGACAAGACACTAGACATAACAACAATGTGAATTTAATACAAATACTAATAATCTTAGTACTGTATATAATAACCTTATCAATAAAATGTAATGATCTCGAATTCTTAACTGTTACCTTTCAGTGCCAACATTTTTGATTAGTTGGTTTTTGTTTGTTAAATCATTTACATTTTGTGTTTTTGTTATTTATTATTTTTACCAATTGACTATGTTTGACGATTTCATCGTTACATGTTCGTACAACTTATTATTATCACGGGAAAAATTTGAGATAGTATTCTGTTACAAGCTTTAGGTTTTACGAACCTTGCACGGCCAACTCACACAGTCGGAGGTAGGGGAGGTTCACAGGAAGTATGCTTAAGGGCGCCAGAGCTGATCCAAGATAACACTTCTGCCTCGCTCACGACAGACGGTCCAAACTTGTAACTCAATTGGAGGTTCGTAATCCTTATTACTCTGATGGTCGAGTAGCCAAAGTTTGTTACTAGGTAACGACGATCAAAAGAGAAAGGTATGTTGCCATAAAAGAAAGAGTAACCAATATACAAACTTTAATTTAGTAACGTCGATGATTATCACAAATATATCAAATTTTCAGTACATGAATGCCAGCCGTATCGGCAACACACAATACATAGGTAAGTTAAGTTGAAGCGAACAACGACGAATAGTTCGTAGTAAATATTGTTTGTACACAGTATGCGAAACACACAAAATAATTAATGATATTACCTTAATGGTAATAAAACAAGGATAGCACTTACGGAATTAACATTAAAATTTCATAGTAACAATTGGTTGTACGCAGCATGCGAAACACACACAAAAAAATAACTAATGATACGACCTTACTGATAATAAAACAGTGATAATAATTAATGAATTAATACTAAACTTTCGTATAATTATTGGTTGTACACAGCATGCAAAAAATACAAAATAACAAATGATACTACCTTAATGGTAATAAAACAATGTTAGCAACTACGGAATTAACATTAGCTAAAGTTTCGTGAGCGACCTTTCTGACAGCGAACAAATAAATAAATAAACTTACCCACAATACAGTAACTCCTACTTGGTCGAAGAAAGCGCTTTCCCCGGCAAGTGAGCCTGAAATAACTTTTGAGTAGCAAATCGTGTCAAACCAATGCCTCACGAAATCAAAATCTACAGAAATGGTTACTTATTGTTAAAGAAAGTACATATAACATAACCCGGTTGTCGAATGCTGTTGCACACCTTCAATGACAGTTGGTTTCGCAGGTGTTTGCCGCATGAGTAAAATCTCGCAGAAATGTGAATACCTTCGGTTTATTTAGTTTTAACCGCAGGCCTTATAGATAGAGTTATACTCGTCCCACGAAAGTATTTGTCGATGCTAATCCCGCATAATTCGGTATCGAATAGAAACATGTGCCAGAACGTGATGGAACGGCCGGTGACGACTCAAGTATTTTATTATCGTAATACACTTATAATTTGATCTACAGTACTACGGATGATCTTTGAGAATTATATTTTTAAGCCACACCGGCAATCTTATGCAGTTGACAGTCACACTAAACGATCGGTAGGGGGCGTCCAAACCGGAATCTAATTTCAATTACATATACAGGGTATTTTGTAATGAAAATTTCGTACGTAACAATTCGTTTGACGTTTATAGAGTTAAGTTGCGTTTGATTTCCGACACCGCGTTACCGCGAAACCTTGCTTGCAACCTTCCCCACACTGTCCACCAAAGGGAAGCAACATCGAACTTCGGCTGGCCAGCCAAGGAAGATCTGCAAGACTATCATGTAAGTGATTTTATATTATCCCTATTTTGAAAGGGTGGTCCTTACAATCAGCACCTAATAAACTTTACACGCCGTTGAAATAGACGCGCCGTTACATTACATGTTTTAAGTTTTTTGTAAGTTTTTTTTGGTGTTTTTTTACATCCTTTAGTTATACTAAAAAATCAAAACAATTTTATAATTAGTTTAAATACTAGTCCAAAATTACCTGGTTTGTATGCTTGTTTTAATTATGTTGTTTTTATTATCTAGTAGCCTGAAGAAGTGAACACTTTCTCCTCGAAACGTCGCTTAAAAACTTATGACGTAGTGTTTTTTGTCGCCCTCTCCTACTTATAGGAATTTAACACGATTCTGTTCAAAAATCTTTGTAGGTTTAATTTTTATCATCTTGTTTGTAGACTTTAGGAAGTCCGTATAGACGAAGCGGCTTTTTTGTAAACACTGAAGGGTAAGATGATGTTTGGTTGTAGGAAGTATATTAGAAGATCTGATAATTTAGCTAACCTCGCGTTTAATTTTTGAAGTGGGATTACGATTTAAAGGAACTTATGTATTGTCTAACAAGATGAAATGTATTTTTTTCTTGCGTTGCTTTTATCGACTGAAAGAACATTTATCACGGTACCTACAAAGAACTTTCAAAGTTAACTTTTCCGACGTAGGAATGTTGGATTTAGGAACTTTAGTTTGAATACGAATAGGAACTAAGATTTGGCGACCAAGAGTTTTATAGAAAACTCAATAGCATACAATAACATAATAATAGTCTTTTTTAGGAATGCCTTCGGGAGCAACATCAAAACTGAAACTCTTGAATTGCACCAATTCATGTTTTGTAAGAGACGAACTAGTAAACTAACTACCGTTTTCACAAAGTTTTCACTAATAATTTTTAGAAAATTGTTGTGTTTATTTATGTATATTATTAGAAAAAGCATGAATTTTTGTCTATTTTAAACCTGTCTGTTTGTGAATTTTTGTTGTTCAGGCCTGCACTGCTCAAACATTGTTTAAGCTAACATTTATTTTATTTTTAGACACAACGTATGTAAATTATAATATTATTTTTAAGCACATAGTACATTGGTGAGTTTAACTTAATTTGCCTTACAAAATCGTTGTAACACTTATTTCAAGTTTTTCAAATGTTTTAAAAAAAATTAACTATAATCACGTTGTTTAGATAAAAAATACACGTCATATCGTAAACGATGTTTTTTTATAGTCTATGTTACAAAACTTATCTCGTAACTTAAATGCTAGCGTCCAGCTTAAGATAATTAAATAACATATAATACAGACCTTGTTTAAATCTGGCAATGACAAACAAACAGTTTGCAAAACACAGGTTTTAACAATAATGTATTTATTTCTAGCAAGAGAAAATAGGAGTTAAAAAGAGAGAAAGTTGTAGAACAAGAATTAATTAAATAACGATTATAGATTGGTCAACAGCTATTACAATTAGAATATTAATGTAAGTTCCTTTAATCAGACAACGCTTCATACAATTAATTATCTTCAATGCTAACATGCGTTATAAATGATAAAATTTAAATTGTACTCGATTAACTACTTACTTTACCAAGCAGTCGCGAAACAAGTCCACAATCGATACTTATAATAATGAATTGAAAAATATGAAAACAAAAACTTACCCAACCAACAATTATTTGTCATGAGTAGTAACTTTCATTATTTTCTTTTATTTAATTTAAAAACAAAAGTATGCTTGGTATATGAGCTTAAGTAAGACGATTATGTTATGTGCCTTAATTTGCCTTTAACTACGTTCAAATCACCAAAAAAAAACGGAATGTTACGTCAACATACTTAACAACAATACATAAAATTAGGATTAATTTTAAATTTGCGACTGAAAGTAAAATAAGTCAGTATTATCTTCGTTATGATTACATAAAATAAGTTATACGCTTCCCGAGCATACAGTTTTTATATGCAGATACTGGCAGACAAAGCGCGCAGTATTACAAAAGAAGTATAAATTTGAGATAAATATATTGGTGGACGTCACGGTCTCTATTGAGCAGGCCTGGAAAAATATTAATGCTTTTGTGGTAACACTACAGTCGAAAGAAGTGGAATGGAAGAACAGGTCTGAGCTAAAATAGTGGTAATATAGAACCGGTTTTTACTGCATCGTTAGACAAAAGGTCGAGTTTTGTTATACTCAAGGTATTGGGTGTTAGTTTACCATTTATATGAACTATTGTTTAATGTTTACTACTTATGTGTATTGTATACTTTATGCTATCGAGGTTATGCAATGGCGAAGAAAACAAGATTGCGTGCCACCTTGCATAACTGACTTGCATAAGGACACTTTAGCTCGTTGCGGCAGGTCAACCCTCTTATAAAAAAAACAAAAAAAAGATATACGCTTAAGGCTGACTGAATAAAATGAAATACATTTAAATAAGAGCAAAATTATTCGATACTAAGAAGTAGTACGCACAAGACTGACATGATTAATTAGAGAATTAAATATAGCTAAAAGTATACGCTATGCAAGTAATGTTCATAAAACTGGTTAATTAAATACAGAAGTATCGACAATTAAAAGCAATAAAGAATCATGTACATTTCGTGCTGTATCACGTTTATCCCTACCTGTAAAAGTCGTAAGCGAAATTGTAAAAAACCGTTACTTTTTATAACTTAAAAATATTGATTAAGTAGCAATTAGCTCAGTGTCACATTGTCATTTATAATTTAGAAATATTGATTATTAGTTATAGTGATTAGAGTTACATAATTACCAGTCTTTTATTGTAAATTATTTAACGGATGAAATTCTGCTAGATTAGCAAGCGGGAATCAGAGCGCATGTTATCCCCGCTTAAAGTCGCTTCTTTTATCAGAGTGCATGTTTCCGTTTACAGTTTCTTCTTGTTCTCTAAACCGTCAGTTATAAAACCGAACATGCAACGAAAAAACCACAGTTCCAATTGGAACTCAATTCGAATAGGAGTCTGAGTCCGGGAACAGCTAGCTGAATAAATAAGTAAACCGTTTTAAATACTTTGAACAAACTTCTGAGGAGATATTGTTCTACCGTCTAACCTTTTCTATCTTTTCTTGGTTTTGGCCGGAGTAATACGCCGTCAACACCCGGTCCAAGTGAGTTGTTTTTTTTACTGTAGAATTTTATTTCCCATTGCTTAACTGCGATTTTAGGTTCGTTTGAAGCCCTGTACACAGTGTTTTTACTGCAGTTAACTGGAGAACACCGTTTAACAGGAGAGTAAACTCCTTCAACAAATCTGGCGTCGTAGAATTTCAGTTCAAAATAATATTTTTGACAAATACAGAAATAACATGTAAAAATCTGTTAGTAATAAGTAACTTTCTTTTTTGATAATTTTGTTGAACGTTCTTTTTATATATTTAAATATTTTAGTTTTTACTGGAGACGCTTGTAAATTATTTTAAGATATAATAGTTTTTTGTATCCTTATAACTGTTCCTATTTTTTAAGCTTTTTCTTATTTTGCCAAAAGAAGCTGAGTTAGCATTTTGTGATTAATCACATGATCTTTTTTAGATTTTTTTTTAATTTACACAGGTTTGTTGGTACTGCTTGGTCAACATTTTAACTTTGACCAACCGGTCATTGTTAAGGTTGTGCTACTTAAAAAGTATGTATGTCTAATAGCTGTTGTAGACTTTTAAAATAATTATTAAGATTTTTACTAACACTGCGTTTTTTGTCAGTAGCAATATTCTTCTAACCAGTAGCTTTTTTTTAAGCTTGGTTTTTATTGATTTAACAGCAAAAATGTAGTTTTTACAATAAATTATTACTTTGTTACGGTAACACGTAAACTTTGCACTCAGCTGAAATGCGCCTAATTACTTGTAACTTAAACAAAAAAAAGTAACGGCAACTCAAAGTTTCGGAAAGTGGAACGTAGATAAAGTGACTAACAGAATTTAGTTTGTTTTTAATGAGCCGATTATAGTTTCTTAAAAAAGAGCCAAAACGACAAAAAATAATTATAAGCGACTTTTGGCTTTGACCAGCTCGTAGTTAAACATCAAGACTTTTTAGGGTTCATCCTAGTCTCTCTTTGAGAGCTAAAACAAGAAGTAGAACTTGATTTTTGCCGTATTGTCGTTTGTGAACCCGAACAATCTCACGTTTCGCAAGACACTGCAACTTTCATCTTCAGAGTGCTAAATGTCACTGACACTGATAGTGTATACTTTGTCCTTGCACATACAATGAAGACTACAATTTATACTTATAGAAAAAGGTACTTACATTGTTTTAAACATGCTAGTAGCGCTAACGACCGTATTGTAATATAACACTCTGACTTGTTTAATTTGGTCTTAGTTTTTTCTGATAAGCCAAAACTATAAGATGAACTTGAGTTTTGCCGTTGTGAATCTAAGTAAACTAAAGTTTTGTTAAACTGTAGCTTGCGAGTTTAAGATTTTGAACTAAATAGATGTTTAATCAACAATCAAAGATAATTTGTTTAATATTAATGTTCATAGCAGTGTTTATAATAAATAAAAAGCAAAAAATTAATAAAATTATAACTAATTATTAACACAATAGTATAATTTAAGTTTTCACAGGTTGCATTTGTATTACTTTCCATCCTAGATAATTCTCATGTTGTCGTTATAACACAAGCTAAGCTTTCGTCACACGTCGCAGTAGACATCTTCAGAGCCTGAAATAAACAGATGGATTGCGCAGTGAAGTCTAGCTTTTATAGACAGGCCTCAAACTAATAAAACTGGTCTTTAAATTTCCGGTAAAAGAAAATTAGAATCTCGGTTAAATTAAAAAAAATTTTAATTATTTCAATGGATTTTTTAATTTTTTTTTCAAAGTAATTAGAATCATTAGCCAAAACTTTAGTGTTTTCAAACAAAATATAAAAACACGTTTTCACACGTGTTCCGCCACCGCTGACCTAAAAGATTCTTTAAGGCGACTACTACTTTGGTGCTTCTTAATACCATTTCTCACGCTTTTTCCCGTTCATTCTATGTACGCACGACTACAAAAGCAAGGAATGCTATAAACGCCGTCAGATTAAAAAAGAATAACATCTTTCACCGGATTTAAGAGTTGACCTAATTTAAAAAGACTAGAAGACCGAGTAATAATAATGTAACGAATTTTATTATTAAAACTAATTTATTTAAACGACTAGAAATCTTTTTATTTATACTAAAAATACACACAACCAAACCTATATAGTAGTTTATTAAATTACAACGAGAAAAAATTATAACAAAGATTTAAGATGAACAAAAACAATAAAAATGCAAAACTAAAGATGTAGGTAGTTGGTTAAACAAAAGTTAGATACCTCTTTTCGGACATGTTTTTTACTTTAATAGTCAGTGTTACCATCTCTAGTCCTAATACAAGCTGCAATTCGACGATAAATGCTTCTAATCAACGTGTCAACGTGTTCCTGACGTACGTTTGCCCATTCCTCTTGGGCGGCTGGAATGAGCTGTTCCACATTTCCTGGAGCATTTCTTCTAGCCCAATTTCTTTTTTGACACAGTCCCACACATGCTCAATGGGATTCAGGTCTGGTGAAGAAGCAGGCCATTCTAGAACTGTCACAGCATCTCCTTCTAGAAATTCTGTAGCAACTCGGCTGGTATGTGGAGAAGCATTATCATGCATAAAGACGAAATTGTTTCCCACTGCACCTCTCCACAGTCTAACTATTGGTTCTAGCACCAAATCAACGTACTTAGGACCTGTTAAACTCCGGCGTAGTGGAACCAAAGGAGTTTTATCTCCTATCATGATACTGCCCCAGAACATTAGCGTTCCTCCTTTGTATTTTGTCTACCTGGACCTCTTAGAACTCAAATTCGACGGTCATCCGATCTCAGACCAATTCTGGCTTTACCCAAAAAAAGAACATTTTGCCAATCTTCAACTGTCCAGTTCTGGTGCTCGAGACACCAATTTAGTCGATTAATTTTGTTATCTCTGGATAACTCGGGAACCCTTAACTGTCTCCTGCTAAATAAATTTCGGTCACAAAGTCTCTTTCGTACTGTTTCAAGAGAAACACCAACACCTGTAGCCTGCACAAGTTGCCTTTTGAGCTCCGTGTTACAATTTAAATGTTCCTGTGTATTGTTTGTTGCCTATTACTAAGAAAAATTTGTGACCTTGTTGATTTTCGAGTTTTAAAATTGTACTTTCCCGTCATCTCTTATCAATCCCAGTTTTTCTCTTCCTGTTGTTAGCCATTTTGGGGATTCGACAATCAAAATTGGTGCTGAACGCATGGTTGTGCCATTTCATTAAAATATATTTTGTATCCCTTGAAATTTCAAGAATCTGAATGAAATTGTGCATTAGTTTATAAAAAATCGCTCACCATTTTATGGAAACTTGTGTTTTGGGTGAAGATTTTATCGCTTCGGCGGATCTATCAACCAGTGTTAATACCACATGTAGCTCGCCATAGATCGTAGAGGTTTGTACCATTCTTATATTCCTATAATATCCCTAAGACGTAATATTATTTCAGCTTTTCTATTTTCTTCTCTTCTTTTTTTGTGGTTTTATCCATCGTTTGATCTTCGTGATACCTTCTGCCACCAGTATTGTAGCGTACCGTCATTCTACGAGTACGATTGTTATCGAAGCATCAGCATTATTCAATTATTTACTACGTGTACCTGTTCGTATTTTGAAGTCCCGCTAAGAAAAGTATATTGGGTGTTCGTCTCCGGAAGATTCCTGTATTGAGGGCTCCGTCTGCATGGTGTTTGTGTGAATTATCATCGCTATCATCTGTATCATCGAGAAAGTTAACCCGATCCTTATCGTTATCACCTACTTTGGCTGAAACCTTACGTTACCGCTCGATCATCGGAGAGGTATTATCACCGAATAGCAGGTCAGAAGTCATTGTTGTCTCGGTCCAATACATTTTGTGTACCCTACTATCATATTGTGCCCCCTATAAAATAATATTGTATCGTGGAGATTTGAATTTGTTGGTTATGAGATTAAGAAGCTTACTTTGTAATTAAATATTTACCCTTCAGGTTTTAAGTATTGTGTGTAGTATCTCGTTTCAATTGTGAACTTTAGTACATTCATTTAAATATATATATATATATATATTCACTTACGTTAATATCCGATTTTGTATAGATTCGACAACAATCGATCATTAATCACATGTAATTATCATTCATTAAAAATTAAGGTTATGTGGCATAGTACGTTTTAACTACTATTTTAATAAAATACCTACTATGTAAGGGAAAAGAAACAAGAACTACCCAAAATTATTCTTTAATTTTTGTGTGACTAATATACAGAATACAACAAACATTGGGTAGACCTAAAAGAAACGTTTCGTTTAGCCATCGCCCTTGAATCAATAGTAGTTCCCTTTTGGCTTATGTCTGTAACGATTTATATATATATATATATATATATATCAGTTATTAAAGTAGCTTGTTTCAAACCCCCATTTAATTCAATTATTCATTATAACTTGTATAATTAATTTGTCTAAATACCCTCACCATTATCACCTTGACTTAATCAGTATATTTTGTGTAATTAAAGTAAAGTATCATCCCCATTACCATCACCCTTGCCACCCATATTTATCTATGCATATAAATATATCGTTATTTGTTTACTTGCATGTTGATTGTTTATAAATATAGAAGCGGACTTGTTGGGATTATTGTGTTTTTTTTGTGTTATATTTGTATTTCAGCCAGTAGCGTACCGATTCTCAACCTTAGTGTTGCTTTTAGAGCGAGAGCGACTATAGCTCTTATTAAATTTGTTGTTATTTATAGTGAGTATCATCGTTCTTGGCGCCCTTTTAGTCACCTTTTGTCGACATTGTATGGTTTGTGGATTCTTTGACCCACGACCCAGAACTAGTCCGGGATCAACAAATTTAGTTACATACGATATTGAGACTGTATGCTTCGGGTTTAGTGGCGTGTATGAATGTGTGCATATGTATGTAACAAAAATGGCGCCCAACGTGGGGCCCTTATTTTTCTTGTGAATTGAACTTTTGATGCCGTTAATTTTTTTGGTGAGTCAAACTTTTGAGGCCCTTATTTTTTTGTTTTGTGTTCATATTACGGTGTGTTTCTTTGTTTTCTTTTCTTTTGCGACATTCTCTGTAGAGTGCCAAGTACAAAAATGGATGTAAACCGATTGTTAAGTGACGATTTAGATTTTGAACTCAAGCGTCGTGGAATCCCTAACGAAGGTACAGTAGACGATAAACGCGCTAAGCTACGTGCCAGAATGCGTGTTGAGCGCAAAGTTAATGTATCATTCCCGAAGCTAGTAATAGATACGCAAGAACAATTACAAATATGTAATACAAAATTGGTAGACCTAGAAGGTGAGGTTGTCTCATCAGGCCAACCTATGGCTCAAAATGAATATAAACGAATCAAGTCCAGACTCATCCACGTATATAACTGATTGGAGGTCGTAAGTCAACCAGATAATGAGAGCTTGGTCGAGAAATGTTTGCAGCTACTTGATTGTCTCGATCAGAAGTGTCAGATTGCGGTTCCAGAAAATCCTGCCGTAGTATCAGAAGACCCAGTACCATTACCTGAACCAGTATCTCATGAGGAAGATGCACCAGTTATGCCATCTTGGAGGGATCAAATGCGTAGATTTTCGACATGGGAGAGTACACGAGTAACCAATAATGAAACGCCTAGACCATTTAATACCTTAGCGATCAATAAGTGGAACGTCAGCTTCAATGGCGAAGGGGGAGTGGCCAGTTTCCTTGAGCGGCTGGAGGAATTACGCCTGTCCAGGGGAGTTCCGAAGGAACAGCTATACATGTCTGCCGTGGAATTGTTTACGGGGAGTGCACTAGTCTGGTATCGCGCTATAAAAGACACCGTTAGTAATTGGGACGAATTAGTCATAGCCTTACGTGACACATTTCAACCGTGCGACTACGAAATCAGCCTTTGGGACGAAATCCGCAAACGAACCCAGGGTGCTAACGAACCAGTCCTTATTTATATTGCAGTCATGGAAAATTTATTTAGACGTCTTCCTAGGGTACCATCCGAAATCGCGAGAATACCTTACATCACACGAAATTTACTTCCTTATCTACAAAAGGCTATAGCTACCGATATATTTTCGACAATGGCGATGCTGAGAAGTCAATGCAAGATAATTGAAGATGCTCATACACGAGCGAATCGTTTTTGTCCACCACCAAGTTCAAGTCAATATTGTTTAGAGCCAGATCTTGCCTATCGTCAAACCAGGAATCCTAAAACGTATAGCATGGAAGCTCAAGAATTACATCAGTCCTCTCTTACCCCTACGGTAATAAAAGCAGTCAACTGCTGGAATTGCGACAAACCTGGTCACCGATCATCAGCTTGTACCAGTCCACGCCGAAAGCACTGTTTTCGATGTGGGAAGCCAAACGTCACGAAGCTCACGTGTCCGACCTGTTCGGGAAACGAGGTTCAGCGTCGTTAAGAGGTCTCGTGACACGCTGTTCTACCGAAGAGGCCAACGATAATCCCATGCGACACAAAGCGATCTTAGACTTTATTTTAAATCAAGCAGAAGGCGATGAGCGACCCTACTTAAAAATCCAAATCATGGGTAAAACATTACTCGGACTTTTAGATTCAGGAGCTTCACGGACCATTATTGGTGAACCGTATTGGTCCTTGCTACAAGATCTTGGGACCCTTAATAAACATGAAGCCGTCAAGTGTATAGTAGCCAATGGAAACGAATGTAACTCCTTAGGATCAATCACACTTCCAATCACCCTTCAGGGAAAAACTATTGTCCTCGATCTTTTGGTTATTCCGTCCATCCATCAAGGCCTTATTCTAGGAGCAGATTTTTGGAAGAAAATGGCTATTGTACCAGACCTTCGTCATGGTGCATGGACATTTGCCAACAACGTTAATCAGTCACCTCGGATCGAAGCTATTCAGCCTCTATCTTCGTTATCCGACTTTGAGCGAGAAAAATTAGACACCTTAATTAATGACACCTTTTCAAAAATGGGAGATAGTTTAGGATGTACTCGGTTAGTAGAACATGTAATTACCACAGATTCACCAGCAATTAAGCAGCGATATTACCCTATTTCTCCAGCTATTCAAAAGCTCGTTGATGAGGAGCTAGAGAAGATGTTGAAGGCCGAAGTAATTGAACCGTCTGAATCTGCTTGGTCTTCACCAGTAGTTATGGTGCGAAAACGTGATGGAAACTATCGATTTTGTGTGGATTTCCGTAAATTAAATAAAGTAAGTAAACCAGATGCTTACCCATTGCCATATATAAACCACACCATAGATAAACTTCGAGATGCACGCTTTCTGACAACTTTGGATGTAAAATCTGCCTATTGGCAAATACCGGTTGCTGAGTCATCACGACAGTACACCGCATTTACAGTCCCAAATCGTGGACTATATCAATTCAAAAGGATGCCGTTTGGGATCCATAATGCCCCG
The DNA here is from genome assembly GCA_035610365.1 of Aquatica leii. NCBI lineage: Eukaryota > Metazoa > Arthropoda > Insecta > Coleoptera > Lampyridae > Aquatica > Aquatica leii. The sequence continues at coordinate 49,640,349 of CM069437.1, read as the reverse complement.
GCAACTTGGCAAAGGTTTATTGATAAAGTGATTGGTGTCGATTTGGAACCTCACGTCTTTGCATACTTGGACGATATCGTAATCTGCACGTCCACCTTTGAACAACATTTGGATATATTAACTAAGGTTTTAGATCGTTTATATAATGCCGGACTTACCCTTAGCAGAGAAAAGTGCTGTTTCTGTAAACCAGAGCTTCGTTACTTAGGTTACGTAGTCAATGCCAGAGGATTATTGGTAGATCCTGAAAAGGTCGATGCTATACTAAAAATACCAGTCCCGTCGAATGTACACGAGGTTCGACGTATAGTAGGAATGTGTTCGTGGTATCGCAGATTCATACCTAATTTTTCAATCATTATCTCGCCGTTAACTGCATTGACAAGGAAAAACTCCAAGTTCTTATGGTCTCCGGAGTGCCAACAAGCCTTCGTCACCATCAAAGAACACTTAATTTCCGCACCTATACTATCGTGCCCTGATTTCAGCCAACCATTTACCATCCAGGCTGACGCTTCTGGATACGGTTTAGGAGCCGTTTTAACACAAATAGTCGACGAGCAAGAAAGGGTAATTTCCTATATCAGTCGATCTCTCAATAAGGCAGAGAGAAATTATTCAACGACGGAGAAAGAGTGCCTAGCAGTGTTATTTGCAGTCGAAAAATTCCGCCCTTATATAGAGGGAAGCAAGTTCGTGGTTATAACCGATCATTATAGTCTCAAGTGGCTCAACGATTTGAAACAGCCATCCGGTCGGCTAGCTCGATGGTCATTAAGACTTCAAGAATACGACTATGAAGTCATTCACAGGAAGGGTAAAGAACATCTCGTGCCCGATGCCTTATCGCGTTCAGTCCCTATCATCGACGTTATGACTGAAAAGAACCAGGTAACCAAAGATGGCTGGTATAACAAAATGATACGTACCGTCATAAATGTCTCTCACCCTTACAGTCAGTGGCGAGTTGAGAACCGCAAACTCTATAAGTATACTAAAGTCTACCACTCCGAACTGGCCGAAGAAAATGATTATTGGAAGGAAGTGATCGATCGGAACGCAGGGATATCATTCGCAGGCACCACGATCCGTCAACATGTGGTCATCAAGGAACTGCAAAAACTCTTGCTATGTCAAGCAATGTCACGTATGCCAAACAATTAAACCTGAACAGCGAAAGCCTGCCGGCTTTTATGGAAGAACATTCACTCATTTCAAGACCCTGGCAAGTCGTGTCCATAGATTTGATGGGACCACTCCCACGTTTATCTAAAGGGTATGTTCATATATTAGTAATTGCCGATTGCTTTAGTAAATTTCCCATCGTACTCCCACTGAGAACTGCTACCGCAAAAGCTGTGTCGGAACGCGTAGAACATTTGTTCCTGTTATTTGGAGTACCCGAACGACTCATCTGTGATACCGGTGTTCAGCTTCGAAGCAATAAATTTAAAAACTTAGCTAAAACTTACGCTACAACACTTTTTTATACGGCTTTATACCATCCGCAGACCAATCCTACCGAGCGAATTAACCGCGTATTCAAGATCATGTTATCGGCTTATATAACCCATAACCACCGTAAATGGGATAAACGTACGTCAGTCCACGAAGTTACTGGTCGTACACCCTATTTCATCAATTTCGGAAGAGAGATAGTATTACCTTTAGGTCCTAAAACAGAAGGAAACGAGTCGGAAGAAAATCCTGAATTAGGTTTTAATAGAGGAGACAACTTAGGTGAAAGACCTAACGCCTATCAATTGTTATACCGAGATGTTCAGAAACGACTTACAAAAGCGTATGAAAAATCAAAATCGCATTACGATCTGCGTCGACGGCCAGATGAGTTCGAAATAGGTCAGTTAGTATTACGGAAGAACTATGTCTTATCCGATGCGAGTAAACATTTTTCTGCAAAACTTGCGCCAAAATTCATAGGACCATTTAAAATCCACAAGAAACTGGCAAGATGGATTTATCAACTTAAAGATCCAGATGAGAACCTACTACCAGGTACTTGGCATTCGAAAGATTTGAAAGCTTATCGTGTCCCCGAAATTGAGGTTGAGTCTTTGTCATTATCTTGAAGAATTTTTTTTTTTTGGTGGAGGTTGGTTGGGTTTGGAGAATGGCATCTTTGGAACTGAGTCCTTACATCTTCTCAAGAGATTATTTCTCTGGAATCCAACATTATCTTTTGGTTTTTTTTTGTTTTGTTGGGTTGATTGTTGGCAGGGGTTGGAATGGGTTTTCTTTGGGTTGTTAGTGCTGCATCACTTTAAGCTGTAGGGATTTCCTCTTCCTGGTTTTTTTTTTTTGCATGTTATCATTCATCTATCATTTTTTTTTTTGCTTAGTTTCGCTACGCTTTCCTCTTAGTAGGGGGGAGTTGTTACAATTTAAATGTTCCTGTGTATTGTTTGTTGCCTATTACTAAGAAAAATTTGTGACCTTGTTGATTTTCGAGTTTTAAAATTGTACTTTCCCGTTATCTCTTATCAATCCCAGTTTTTCTCTTCCTGTTGTTAGCCATTTTGGGGATTCGACAATCAAAATTGGTGCAGAACGCATGGTTGTGCCATTTCATTAAAATATATTTTGTATCCCTTGAAATTTCAAGAATCTGAATGAAATTGTGCATTAGTTTATAAAAAATCGCTCACCATTTTATGGAAACTTGTGTTTTGGGTGAAGATTTTATCGCTTCGGCGGATCTATCAACCAATGTTAATACCACATGTAGCTCGCCCAAGATCGTAGAGGTTTGTACCATTCTTATATTCCTATAATATCCCTAAGACGTAATATTATTTCAGCTTTTCTATTTTCTTCTCTTCTTTTTTTGTGGTTTTATCCATCGTTTGATCTTCGTGTTACCTTCTGCCACCAGTATTGTAGCGTACCGTCATTCTACGAGTACGATTGTTATCGAAGCATCAGCATTATTCAATTATTTACTACGTGTACCTGTTCGTATTTTGAAGTCCCGCTAAGAAAAGTATATTGGGTGTTCGTCTCCGGAAGATTCCTGTATTGAGGGCTCCGTCTGCATGGTGTTTGTGTGAATTATCATCGCTATCATCTGTATCATCGAGAAAGTTAACCCGATCCTTATCGTTATCACCTACTTTGGCTGAAACCTTACGTTACCGCTCGATCATCGGAGAGGTATTATCACCGAATAGCAGGTCAGAAGTCATTGTTGTCTCGTCCAATTACATTTTGTGTACCCTACTATCATATTGTGCCCCCTATAAAATAATATTGTATCGTGGAGATTTGAATTTGTTGGTTATGAGATTAAGAAGCTTACTTTGTAATTAAATATTTACCCTTCAGGTTTTAAGTATTGTGTGTAGTATCTCGTTTCAATTGTGAACTTTAGTACATTCATTTAAATATATATATATATATATATATATTCACTTACGTTAATATCCGATTTTGTATAGATTCGACAACAATCGATCATTAATCACATGTAATTATCATTCATTAAAAATTAAGGTTATGTGGCATAGTACGTTTTAACTACTATTTTAATAAAATACCTACTATGTAAGGGAAAAGAAACAAGAACTACCCAAAATTATTCTTTAATTTTTGTGTGACTAATATACAGAATACAACAAACATTGGGTAGACCTAAAAGAAACGTTTCGTTTAGCCATCGCCCTTGAATCAATAGTAGTTCCCTTTTGGCTTATGTCTGTAACGATTTATATATATATATCAGTTATTAAAGTAGCTTGTTTCAAACCCCCATTTAATTCAATTATTCATTATAACTTGTATAATTAATTTGTCTAAATACCCTCAGCATTATCACCTTGACTTAATCAGTATATTTTGTGTAATTAAAGTAAAGTATCATCCCCATTACCATCACCCTTGCCACCCATATTTATCTATGCATATAAATATATCGTTATTTGTTTACTTGCATGTTGATTGTTTATAAATATAGAAGCGGACTTGTTGGGATTATTGTGTTTTTTTTGTGTTATATTTGTATTTCAGCCAGTAGCGTACCGATTCTCAACCTTAGTGTTGCTTTTAGAGCGAGAGCGACTATAGCTCTTATTAAATTTGTTGTTATTTATAGTGAGTATCATCGTTCTTGGCGCCCTTTTAGTCACCTTTTGTCGACATTGTATGGTTTGTGGATTCTTTGACCCACGACCCAGAACTAGTCCGGGATCAACAAATTTAGTTACATACGATATTGAGACTGTATGCTTCGGGTTTAGTGGCGTGTATGAATGTGTGCATATGTATGTAACATCCGGAATTGAAGAGGTTGGATTTCTTCTAGCTATTTGAGCTAAATATCGGTCTTGTTCATCAGTACTCACTCAGCGACGACTTTGTCTAGGTCTGTTCTTCAGTATTCCCAGTTCCAAAATCTTGTATAAGTTTTGGAAACAATACCTTGATACACACCAACTGTTGCTGCTATCTGCCTCTGTGACATTCCCTGCTCAACAAGAGTAATAATTCTTCTCCTCTGAACTTTGGACAAGCCTACGTAAGGCATTTTGAACACAAACTTCTAAATTGAAAAGTTTAAGCTGTCACTTTAATTTTACAATTAACAACAATTTTCAATTGTTATTACGACATACGCGATAGACAACTTCAAAAACTTTTGTTATCTTCAACAAAACACTATCTTATCTTTAACTCTTATCTGCATGAAAAATTTTGATACATTTTGCAATATTAGTAAGAAATACTAGGTGATTTCATATAAGTTTGGTTGTGTGTATGTACACTTTTAAATTAATCGAACTAATTAAATCTCATAATATTTAATAAAAACACTTACAGTTTAATTTATACATAGCGCTATCACTGACACGAAGATAAGATAAAGTCACACACTTGTTTAACACTTGTTTACGTTAAAGTCACGTACCAGATTATTCACTGTAGGTTTATCTCACACGCGTTAACGACTTATTTATTTAGACTTGAATAATCTTCTTAACACTGCTTTCTTTGCATTACGGAAATAACTGACCTACGATTTGTTTGTTCCGTATTTATACACATTTTGGATTTCCTTCTTGAGTGTTCCATATCTTTCAGTATACGTTCTAGAAGATGGATAACAACTTCGAGAAGGCTCTTGAATTTGAGAACGTTTTAATATTTTGTTTAGATATTCTTGTCTATAGTATCTTTGACATAGGTTAGATAAGCAATAGACACCGGTTGAGACATAGATTCCGGGACTGTTATTTTTGATTGCAGACAACTTTTTTTTTGAAGTTTTTGGTGTTGACTTAAGAAAACAACTATGTACACTAAAGAATTCACTACTTATAATTTTTGAGAATATAGGTGCGATAATCCATTCAAATATCTATCTGTATGGGTAGATTGTCGATAAACGGAATGTGATAATAAAACGTCTTTATTTCGCTTAACTAAAACATCGAAAAATGGTAAAGGGGAGTTCTTTTCTAATTCTATAGTAATACGAATATTACGATGAATTGTGTTTAAATGACATAGAAACTCTTAAACATTCTTTTAAGTCAGCAGTAGCGAATTACGTGCTAGAAACGGGTCATCAAATATATCTAAAAACACTAAGATTTTGGCTAATGTTTCTAATTATTATCAGCGAAAAATTAGAAAATCCATTAAAATAAATAAAAACTCTTAATATTTACCTATATTATAGTTATCCTTTATCGGAGATTTTAAAACCGGTTTTATCGGTAGGAGGCCGGTCTATCAAAGCTTAGGCTCTGAAGAAAACTCATTTTGTGTGATAACGACAACACAAGAATTTTCCACAATGGAACATTGTAATAACAACACAATAGTTTTTTTTATTAATTTTAAAACACTTTAAATCTTGGTTTAAATAATCATATTTACAAAATATGTACTATACGCAAACAAGTTTTAGATTTATTTGAGTTCTTACGTGTGTGTTATTGTAGTTTAGCAAATTCTTATTTTCTTTCCTACTGTACATATTTACCATTTTAACAATAATTATAATTAAAGTTGGTATTACATTATTAAAAGTAACAATCAAAATAATGTTACAAAAACAATCAACTCTTATGGTTTAATTATTCTGTCATTTGAGATATTTTGATTTAATTTCAAAAACAAAAATTTAAAAATATTAACCTAAAAACGTTTAAACTACTGATTATTGTTATTTTTATTAGTATTTACTTGTACAGCAGTTTAATGCATTTTGAAAAGAAAAAAAAAATATAAAAACAGATTAAATTACTACTCTAAAGAGTCTTAGATTATACAAAATTTAATGAACAAACTATTTGCATTGCGAATATAAAATTGCGATAAACTTTAACCTATTGCCAAATTTTATATATTGAACTAACAAACTTATGTCACTAATTACAAAATTGTTCAAAAAATAATCAAGCAATAAAATGATATGAAATTTATAAATAAAATTTTCCGATCTGGATAATTTCCTTGTTGTCGTTATTACAGTGGACGTCTTCAGAGCCCTGAATCAACTAATGCAACCCGTGAAAACCTAAATTGTACTATAAAATTTACTGTTGACCTTTCTTGTTGGATTAAAGTTGCTTATAATGTTTTTCATAGTATTAAAGATATGCTGAAGAGTATGACTAACTTGATAAAAAATATTAGTAATAAGTTAAAAATGCAAAGGCGTTACAGTTCTTTCTTCAAATGAATACTTTGTGTAAGTAAATATGTATAATACATTTAATGGTACTATAGACATTGTGATTGTAAGAAGAAATTATAATAAATGTTGTAATTTACTTTAATTTTAATCGAGTACTCAATTTTTGAAGTAAACTTTCTGCAGTAATAAATTACAATATTAGAAATATAATATGGCTACTGCATTTATTGCTGGAACATTTTTTTTACAATATTTATAACAATAATAACAATCTAACGTAAAATAATTTAATTGTCTACTTAGAAGTGTTAACTAATAAAATAAATTAACATAAATTCTTAACTTTTTCTATAATTAAATTATTAGTTTGTATTTTTTTCTCTCACTATTCACTACTCAACTGTTTTGTTTTATAAAAGTTTTTCCACTCAATTTTTTTTTCTTAGGTTATTTTCTTTCTACTATGATGTTTTTCCGTTTACTGATGTTTTGTTTCAATCTTTAGTTCTTCTTTCACTGCATCGTTTCTTATTCGGTTTTTTAGTGTAATTCATTTCACATTTCTTAAATACTTCATTTCTGTTGCTTGTATTTTTATATTACCTAAGATTTACAGCTATAAGCTACTATTGGACGATATATTGTTTTATAGACACTCAGTTTGGTTTGTTTAGTTACTTCTTTTTTGTTAACAAATTTATCTTTCATGGCATAAAATATTTTGTTAGTTTTTTTCTATTCGTTTGACTAGGTCAAATTCTTGTGTTCCTGACTGTTCTATCGTTACTCTTAGATATTTAAAATGATTGACTTGCTTTATGTTTTTTCCTTCTAATTGTAGGTTTACTGTACACTTCCTCTTTTAACATTACCATCACCTTATCTTGTCGGTATTTAGTTTCATGGCAAATTTTTTTAAAGTTTGATTCCATACGTCTAAAACATTTTCATTTCTTGTCTTTATCATAACATTATCCACAAATGCGCAGTCTGTTATTTTAACTACATTTAGGTTTCTGTATCCCAAATTCAATTTTTTCACTTTCTTATTGCACTCTTTCATAATATCATCCATAAATATAGTGAACAGCATTGGATTTATAACTCCCCATTGCCTTAACCCTTATATTGTCTTAAAACTTTCTGACGTCATGTTGTTGGAAACTACAAAGTTAATGTTATCTTAATACAAACTTTGAGTAGCAGTTATTAATTCTGCTTGTACTTTTCTTCTGACCAAACTTTCCCACACCATTTTCTTATTTACTCGATCAAAAATTTTTTTTGAAGTCAATGAATGCACAAAGCACTTTTTTATTGTAATGTACAGTTTTATTTATAATTTCTTTAATGATAAATTTATGATCTTGTACATTGCAACGTCTTCTTCTAAAACCACTTTGTGCTTCTGAAAGTGTTTTTTTTTCAATTTTTTTTTAGTTTTTTTGTTGTATTCGTTCATATATCTTTAGAGCTACACGACAACAATGTGATTCTATAATATAATATATAATATAATCTCTTTTTTTGTGGATAGGTACGATTATTCAGAATGCGCGCTCTTCAAGTATAATTTTTTCTTTCTACACTTTATAGTAGATTTCTGGCTTTGTTTGGTCATGTCCGACTGCTTTGTTTTTTTTTTCTACTTTTTAATAGCTTCTCTCATTTCTTTTAACTCTATTTCCTCTATATTATCCTTGTCCGCATTCTCTTCATTGTTCTTAGTCTTAAGATTTCTTATGTGAGAAACATTGTTTGTTCCTTTCCGATCTTTTTTTTTGTTTCTATTGGATTAAGTAGTTCTTCAAAATATTATCTCTATCTTTTCATAATTTCTAGATTTTTTTATTAACAGTTCTTCTGTTTTGTTTGTTATGCTATTATTATCTGTGGAGTTATTGTTTTTTTATTGATTTTAACATTTTATAGAATAATTTCTAATTGTTTTTACTATTTCTTTCTAATTTTTTCCAAAGTTTTCCAAGATATTTTAATTTTTATTACTTAGGTATTCTTTCCAGTTTACTTTTTTACTTTTTACTTCTTTTTTGATGTTTTGGTTCGACAACGCTGTATGTTTTGTAGTATTTGATGTTTAAGTTGTCTCACACGTTTCTTTGGTTGCATCTAACACAAAATTTTTAAACAGTTTCTAGAGTTGTTTTATGTTGTTTTTCTTCACGTTTTCATCTGTTCTACGTATCATATTATTTATAGTTTTCTTATATTTTTACATACTTTCTCTGTATTTAGTTTATAGATTTTTATTGCTCGGTGTTTGATGTTCAATATTCACTATATTTCTGCTCCTCTGTATACCTTAACATCTTTTATCTTATTTCTTTCTTTTTTACTCGCTACTTCTCTTGTAAACTTGTGTTTATTTTAGTGTTGAAAAAATGTGTTTATCTTTATAAGTTTATTTAGTATGCAATAATCTATTAATCGTTCTCCATTTAATAATTTTATATTTTCTCCATATTTTCGTATGTTTTTTGTTTGTGAATCGTTTTCCCGTGTTTCTGTTTTTTGTATATTCTGGTTTTTTATTATGTATATTTTTTCTTGTTCATTTTTACCAAGTACTTTATAACCTGTGCCATTAATAATTAATTTGTTATATACTACTTTCATTTTTGCAATTAAAAATTTCCTTTCTTCTATTATTTTTTTAAAGGAATTTACTGTGATGTAGATTTTTGTAGCTTTCAGTTTTTTGACTACTTAAAGAATATCTATTTCCTTATTAAATTATTTTTTTTTGGGTAAATGGTGTATATTTATTTAGAAATACAATTACAATACCTGTGGAGTGTACCAAGTCCCATGCACTTGTAGCAAGGTATATATTGGCGAAACGGGTAGAACTATAGATACGAGATTAAAAGAACATAAAAGACATCTTCGTTTAATACAACCTACTAAGTCTGCCATTGCCGAACATGCACTTGACACTCTTCATGATATAAACTTTGAGAAAACTAAAACAATTTCTAAAACAAAGAACTGGAAATCAAGAAAGATTATAGAAGCTATTGAAATTATCAAACATCCTAACAATTTCAATAGAGACAGTGGTTACGAACTTTCTGACACATGGTTACCTGTTATTTCTTAATCTTAATTTGTCCACCATTGACACTTAAGCTACGTCTAGAGTTTTTATGGTGGTTTTCCTTTAGACCTTCGAGCGAATGCTGTAGCTAAATACTTGCGCTTATTATCTAGTTCCCTTATAGTTATTGTTTTTAGTTACCTTAGTTTTTATAATTGTCAAATTAATTTAATTTTTGCCTGACGAAGAACTTAGACAAAGTTCGAAAGCTTGCAATTGTATTTCTAAATAAATATACACCATTTACCCAAAAAAATAATTTAATAATGTTTTATGGTGAAAGTTTTATGTCTAAAAAAAAAAAATCTATTTCCTTATTAAATAAACTTGATTTTACTACAATTAGTTACTATCTCATTCACTTCTGTTCCCATATTCAATTAAATTTAATGTACAAAAACACACCTCTTATTTTTTTCTTTTAACTGTAAATTTACCTCGTTTTTTAAATTCGGTATTCCTTGAATTAACAACTTATCTTTTCTTGTTTCAAACCAATTTATTTTTTTTTGTTCTATCGCATCATGGTTAATGTTCAAGTTTTCTTTTGTTAATTTTATCTGTTCTTTTTTGAGATTAGCTAATTTAGTTTGGGGTGCGCTAAATTTTTGTACGTTGCGTGCTTGTATTATTTTCATTCCTTCTAACTTTTTTATAATTACAGCTACTTTGTATTTCATTGCTATATGTGTGTTTGTTCTTACTTTTTTTGGATTCACCTACATTTCCATACATTTGCTGTTTTACTTATAACCAGTGGTGGCTGAGTCAATGCTACAAGAGGGTCAATTCAATATTAAAATTTTATTATCGCATTCTTACCTATTATAATTAAAATTAAGTAATTTTTAGTATTTTTTAAAGACTATCTTTGCTCAAGTTTATTATTCAATACGGACCAATATAAACTTGAACATCGGAGTAAGTTTTGTTTCAACTTTGCGTTTCAACGTTAAATTTATTAATATATAATAATTTAATATTTTTATTTTCTATTTTAATCAATTTTTTTTTTAATAGTTTTTAGATTAAATACATTTTTTATTAAATAGTAATTGACTTTAAAGACTTGGGTTTATGTACATTTTAACCTTTTACTTTACTCTAGAATTTTTCGTTACTGCTTTGTAGGCTACTTAACGTGAAGCTTGTTTTACGCGTCCTACTAAATTAAAATACTAAAAGAACCATACTGTTTTTATGTATTAAACACTACTTTAAAGTAACTTTACATGTCGTTTTAGATAGTAATTAATACTGACTAAAAATATCCTCTGCTCTTACTCAGTTTACTTAATTTAATACAACACCCCCGCCTACTTTTAAATGGGGGTTAATGTAAACATAATCTCCGCTTTCAGAAAATAACCTTCAAACTAAAACATAATTATAGGACTTAAATCTAAATAACTATACTAATTTATACATTTTGGCAATGCATCGTTTTATTACGCCATTGGTAGTTTTTATCGTCACTACGCGAACTAATTCGTCAGAACCGGGATGCAGTTAGACGAGATGGCCAAGAGTATATTTCTGCGGTGGCAGCTGATCTTTATTTCCGACTACCATATCGTTAATTTGGATAGGTTTTGAGTATTTAATCTTGTTTGTTGATCGTTGTTGAAGCTAGTAGAGGTATTCTTTACCAAGGCTTCTTGCCGAAGTTTTTCCAAATATTGCCATCTTGACAACACATTTAATTTAAATGCAAGATTTTACGGCTGCCTCCTACAACCCACCAAAATTTGGTGCCTTAGGTAGTATGAAGTGCCAAGTAATGTTAGCCTTTGTTACACGTTCTAAACAATTATTTTTAAATTTTTGCGTGTAAAATAATTTATATAATTTTTGTAATTCGTTGTTAGACTCAGCAAAGCTGGTTGCGTTATCAGACTAAATGTTGGATACAGGACCACAACGAGAAATAAATCGTTTAAAAGCGTTAAAAAAACTATTAGTGCTTAAATCGGATACCAACTCAAAATTAATAGTCCTCGTTACGAAACAAATAAAAACCGATACATACACCTTTACGCTACATTTGCCTCCACCGCAACCTTCTTTTATTAGAAAAGACCGCAAAAATCAAGCCCGCAATTAATAAATGGCGTTGCTGACTCTACGCGAGTTTTTGGTGAGTGGCTCATCTATTCACTACTAGACGTAGAGAATGCTCGGTAACATTTTACGCATTTATGAATTAGTTTACGCACTAGGCTTTGCGCTAAAATACAGATGACAAAGTGGCTAAGGGACCAGAATGCAATAAACGTATATGCTCGTCGATAATAAAAATTCTTGTCATTCGGAAACTTGCAATTTTTAAAGAATCCAAAACAATATGCAATAACACTCTGAAGCTTGGTACAATTAGAAAATTTTTTAAGCAATTTGAACAGCCAGTTATTTGGGTCATGTACAGTAATTAATGTTATGTTACGTCGTTTTGGCATGTTTCCTATATCTTTAAGGTACCTATGTAAATTATTTGAAAGCTAGTTTACTATGTCTGGTCCATCCCACCAAAGTTGACAGTTTAACAATTTTGCGGAATTAGCACCACGAAAAATAATATCAGCAAGATTATTTTTTCAGTTTATATAATATCGCTGCTTGGCATCGCTATGGGTTTGAATTTCATTTACGCGGGCGCTACAAATGTTTTACTGGTATTAGGAGGAAGTTTTAACTACGAAAGTATGATTTGAAAATCCGACCAATAATGGATACTATTGAATTGCATTTTAAGTGAAATTGATACCTTTTGAGTTAACCTTAGTAAAAACGTCGCTGAACACAGTTCCAATCTGGGTATAGTAAGCGTTTTAACAGCGCTACCTTAGATTTTGCAGAATTTAAGCCTGCATTATGCGTACCATTAATGGTGTTAACACTTTTTAAACATAAGCACGCACCGTATGCCAATTCGGAGGCATCTCAAAACCCATGTATTTCAAATTGAATTGCGTTGTCAACAATTATTTTGTGAGAAATTTGTAAGTGTTGAATATTAGCTAAATTATTTTAAAAAATTGAAAATTTTGTACAAATGTCACTAGAAACTATTTCATATCAATTAAGTTTTAATGCCTACAACTGTTGCATTAATAATTTTCTAATAATACTAATTAGACTTTTTAGACCTCAAGGATCAAATAATTTTGATGTGATGCTTAAAATTGCTCGTTTGGTGACGCGTTTGGAAGAATATGTTTGGGTTGTAGAATATTTTAGAAAGTCTTTGCGAGAGTTTCAAATAATATTTAAAATTTTTATTTCTTTTTGCTTATCTAAATTAATTATTGTAGGAGTTTCAGAAGTATTTAAATTGGCAAATAAACAATGTTGATTAGAAGCCCATTGTCGTAATGCTAAACACCCGTTTGCTAAAATGTTGATTATTTGAGTTTGTTTGCTAAATCTAATTCTTTAGCACCTGTCAACAAATCGTCAACATAAAAATCGTGCAGTATGGCAATTGACGCTACAGGAAATTTGTCTTTTGCTTCCATCCCTAATTGCTGTAATAATCTAATAGCTACAAAAGCTATAGGTGACATACCGTATGAGACGGTTTTTAACCGAAAGGTTTGAATAGGTTCATCAAGATTATCTTGTCAAAGAATTCTCTGATAATTGCGTTGTGTTGGATCAATTAAAATTTGCGGATACATCTGACTTATATCAGCCGATAGTACCTATTTCTAAGACCTAAAACGGAAAGAAATGGAAAATAAATCGTTTTGTAGAGAAGGACCGGTCATTGCTGTATCATTTAAGCTTAACCCAGTTGTTGTTTTAAGTGATGCGTCAAAGACAACATGAAGCTTTGTTGTTTGATTGTTTAACACGGGAAGATGCGGAAAATAATATGTATTTTCTTTATTATTAACTCCTGTTGGAGGTACTGGCTCCATGTGATCAAATTCTAAATATTCGTTTATAATTTTTTTATAATTTAATTTTAATTGGGAACTTCTATTTAATCGCCTTTCTAAAGTATAAAACCGCTTAAACGCGGCGTCCTTACCTAAATTACTCAAGTTTTTTTTTTAAATAGTAATGAAACAACAAATCTACTTATAGAATTTCTTTTATGCGTTTGAACAAATTGGTTTTTGTACAAGTTTCCTTTGTCAGTCATAGTTATCCTACCGTCGTCGCCTAGGTAATTATCTATTTCCAAAATTTTTGCTACAATAGCTTTTCGTTTATAACCACGTTCTTAGTTCAAATTGCTTGTTACTTAAGTTACCTTCAAGTACGCCGCCAATAATCTAGCCCAACATTGTGTTATGGATGTATAATTGTCGTTTACCTGTCTTAATCCTTTCTGGCAAAAGCAGTTCCCAGAATAATTCGGCCCCTAATAAAATTTCAATCGGATTAGAAATACTGTAAGTATGTAGAATCGGCAAGCTTTATATTTACGAAAAATTTGTGTAGAACTATTAAATAGCACATTACTAAACTTTAATTCCTAGGAATTAGTGAGACTAGATGGCCAGATCAGGGAATAAGTCAAATAGGTAATCAGCACATAATATACTATTCTGGAAATATGGATTTGTCTCACAGACACGGGGTAGCAATTATGATGAGGAGAAATTTGTCTGATTCAGTTATAAACTTTGTTCCATTCTCAGAACGTCTAATGTTAATACAGATGAAGGCCAGGCACATTAATGTTAATGTGATACAAGCATATGCACCGACTGCAGACAAGGAAGAAGAAGAAATTGAAAGATTCTACGCAGACATTGATAAGGCATTCGAACTAACAAAAAGAAAAGATGTCACAATTCTCATGGGAGATTTTAACGCCAAAATTGGTAGAGGGAGAGTGGAAAAAGTGGTAGGAGACTATGGCTTGGGTGTACGCAATGACAGAGGACATCGCTTAATTCAGTTTTGTCAAGAAAAGGAGTTGGTGGTTACCAACACTTTCTACGACCTGCCGCCGAGGAGACTATATACCTGGGTGTCCCCTCAAGATAACGACGATCATATTGTACGCAATCAAATAGATTTTCTAATGATAAACTGGAGATATAGAAACTGCATAAAATCTATAAAAGCTTATCCAGGTGCAGATGTGAACTCAAATCACAATCCTATAATAGCAATAATGAAAATTTGTCTCAAAAAAACCAATGGAAAGGTCAAAAAATCAGCATATAGATTGCAATCGTCTTAAGGACATTACTGTTAGAGAAGAAATAATAAATGAAATTAACGAAAATCTCCGAAGTAATGTGGTGACAGACGATATTAATCAAAACTGGAAGTCTTTTAAGAGTGCTCTATTGACGCCCACAGAAAAACACCTGAGAAGACAAAAAAAGAGTAATAACAAAGGATGGATGACGAACGATATCTTAAACCTTATGGATGAACGAAGAAAAAATAAAACTAACAGGAAAAGATATAAAAGTATTCAGAAGCAGATTCGTCAGAAAATTCGGGAGGCTAAAGAAGCATAGTTCACACAAAAATGTGAAGAGATCGAAAGCCTACAAAAGAAACATGATGCTTTCAATTTACACAAAAAAGTAAAAGAGCTTTTAGTACCTCCAAAAACAAGACAGATTTCGTACACGTTATTAGATGAGAATGGAATAGTAGATGAGAATGGAATAGTGATAGCGGATATTGAAAGTAAACTCAAGCTATCGAAAAATTATATTGAAAAACTCTTTGAGGATAATAGAACGATGAATATAACAGAATTTGACGAAGAAGAAACTGGATCTGAAATTACCTTCAGAGAAATAAAATACGCTCTTCAAAACATGAAAACTGGGAAAGCAGCCGGCCCAGATAACTTGCCGATTGAAATACTTAAACTGTTAGAAGATACCCATATCAAGCTACTAGAAGAACTATTCAACAGTATTTATAAAACAGGCATAATCCCAAAGGAATGGCTTGTTTCCACATTTATAGCCATTCCCAAGAAAAATAAACCACGACACTGTAATGATTATAGAACAATTAGCTTAATGTGCCACACACTTAAACTGTTTCTGAAGATCATACACCACAGATTGTACTTAAAGCTGGAAGAACACATAGGAAACACTCAGTTTGGCTTCAGAAGGGGTTTGGGAACACGTGAAGCCCTAGTAGCTTATAATATACTTATGCAACGATGCCTCGACATGAACGAAGATGTCTACGTCTGTTTTATTGACTACAACAAGGCGTTCGATAAAGTAAAACACGATATTCTCTTAGAGCTCCTTCGAAATAAGGAAATAGACACACGCGATATAAGAATTATTTCTAACTTATATTTTAACCAAAAAGCGGTCATACGTGTGGATCAAAGAATATCGGAAGAGATCGAGATCAAGAGAGGCGTAAGACAAGGGTGCATATTATCCCCGACACTCTTTAATTTTTACTCAGAACATATAATTGATAAGGCAATCACAGGTGAATCTGCTGGTATAACTGTTAATGGAATACCGATTAATAACATTAGGTATGCCGATGATACCATTATTATGGCAGAAACATTAGAAGATTTAATTAGAATAATGAATAGAGTGGCGGTAGTTAGTGAGGAATATGGCCTAAGTCTAAATACCAGCAAGACAAAGTTCATGATAATCTCAAAAAGAAACATTGACAACGTAAACCTCTGTATTCAAGGAGAACAAATAGAACGAGTGGAAAGATATAGATATTTGGGTACGACGGTTAACAATAGAAATGAAAACGCACCTGAAATTCTTTCTAGAATAGAACAGGCAAGAAATACATTCTTAAAGATGAAATGTGTCTGATGCAACAAAGATCTGACGTTACCTCTCAAATTAAGATTGGTAAAATGCTATATCTATTCCGTATTGTTATACGGAATGGAAGCATGGACACTAAACAAGTACCTAACAAAAAGGTTACACTCCTTCGAATTGTGGATATACAGACGAATTCTTAAAATCCCGTGGACCGACAAAATTACAAATAAAGAAGTGCTGAGGAGAGTAAATAAAGATGAAGAAGAACTCGTCACGGATATCAAAAGTCGTAAACTTCAATATCTTGGCCACATTATACGGGGAAAGCAATACGACCTGCTAAAATTTATCATGCAAGGAAAAATTCTGGGCAAACGAAGTGTTGGACGAAGAAGAATGTGTTGGTGACGTAACCTGCGGGAATGGTACAACTGTAACTCCACCCAGCTGTTTCGGGCAGCAGCATCCAAAATAATAATCGCCACGATGATTTCCAAACTCCGTAGCGGAGATGGGACTTAAAGAAGAAGAAAACTTTGGAAAACAGATACATACTCGTTGTATCGTGCAACTATGTCTTTCATATTTGCTTTGACAATTATAACACCAGATCCAAAGTGCCTCACGCCTGATTAGCAGTTTCTTCCCTACCGCAGCCAGGCATGATTTACCCAATATATTCTATTTAAACCTGCCAAATACGGCATCAAAATATGGTGTATATGTAATTCTCAAAGTTTCTCTCTGCTTCTAGAGCAAATTTACACTAACAAGTAAATAAAGCTGAGCGTGTTGTCAAGGATTTGTGCCAAAAATTTTAAATCACCGATAGAAACATTACCACACATAGCTTCTTCACGACGATGCCACTATCTCAATTCTTGATAACGTTGAAACTTTCCATAGTAGGCACACTAAAAGAAGTAGATCTTGTATTTCTTTAGAAATGCTGGGCAACAAATCACGTGAACTATTGTTGTCTCTATTCGGATTTAATGAGAACAAAATTACTATTTGTTTCTACGTGCGCAAAAAAAATTAAAAATGTAATATTGTTGTCGTCAATGCATTATACAGACAGTGTAAATGACTTAAAACAAATCCGAAATTATACACTACTACAACAGTGTAAAAGGGGGAGTCGACAATATGGATAAAATGGTTACACACTATTCAACCAAGTAAAGGACAAAATGTTGGGCACTAGCTATGCTCTACAATATGATAGATCTGTCAGCCTTGCATCCTACATGATTTATTCAGAGAACAATCCCGTAATTACAAAGCGCATTGATAGCCGTCATATCTTCCTGAAAGAACTAGGCAAGATATTACCAAAGCCACGCATTAAAGAACGGTCAAGAAATCGTTGCGTCTGTCAGAATTTCTCCACCAAGTCTGGCATAAAATGTATGCTGCTGTTTGTTTAAGATGGTACCGATACAGCAGCAAGAGTTAACTGATCCTATAGAAAGTAAGAATTTCTAAAATCATGTTGCACAATTTAGATTATGCTTATCGTTTATTATACTCCGGTAACTACATATGCATGTTTTATTAAATGTAAACATTTAATTAATTAGTTTTAAAATAATATTTAAAAAAATAATTCTTATATCTAATACGTGAAATTAAAAATAATATATAGACGATGACGAAGTTAAAACATCTGTGCATTTAAATCTTAAATTAGTTCAAATGTTATCATATGATAAATTTTTTTGTCAACTTTTATATAAAACAGAAATCAAACTTGTTACTTGCTGCAGATCAAAGTGTACTTCAGACAAAAATGCTGAAACTAATTTTATGTGTAACATTATTATTAGGTGTTCAGGTAAAATTTAATGAAAATAGTATTTAGTATACACGAACGTTATTTTAGGCATCGCGGTACGATATACCCGATGAATGGTATACAGAAGAAGACTTTACCTGCATGTATCGAACAGGATTTACAAAAAGAGGAATATCAGACGGTTTTAACATAAATACGTTATTCCTGACACACTCGGACGAATACGAAACTTTTTTGGAGTGTTGGCAAAAGGAAATGAAACTTATGACTCAAGATGGCGATATAATAGTAGACGAATGGAAACGTTTTTTCACAGACACTTTATTTCCATTCTTAAACAATTTTGATCCACGCCGGTTTGAACTAGCAGAAACTGTAGTCGAAAGTTGTAAAGATGTTACCGCACCAACGATTAAAGAAAAAACAATAAAAATTTGGAATTGCATTGTACCACGCGCTTTAGATTTAATGTAATACTGTTATACAACTTTGATTTATTTAATAATACAAGTAAAAAGTTTGTGTATTTTTTTATAGGTAATAAGTAATGCATTTTTAACTGTTTCAGATATAAAAAATTTCTCAAAATGTAAAGTTACTTGTTTAAAGTCAGTATCTTAAAGTTAATCTGTATTAACCGTTAATTCTAAACTCTTTTAAATTATTAATAATCTTAAATATTGTTTTGTAATAATAATGAAGGAAACAAGATTATACAATCATTAATTAAAAAAGAATTGCGAATTGTTAATTTCTTCATCATAAATTATGAAACGACGTCTATAGAAACCCACATAATTAAATAGTTGTGCAATTAAGACCAAAAGAAACGAATTTTCTCTAAAGAAAGACATTGTAAATTCTATAACCTTGTAAGTATTTATAACTTAGATTATCTATACAATAAAAATTTAGATGTAAATTGATAATTTTATATGACATTAACGATACTTATAACAAATGTTTAAAAAAAAATTGTGAATACCAACTTGAACTCTATAAAATCAACGTTACGGTTGGATAGCACATTATTACAGCTAGCAGATAGTACAATATTTTGAAAATTTTTATTTTACAATGAGTCTCTTTTTTGATATTTCTATATCACTACTTAAAAGTTTCAAAAACATATACAAAAAATTTTAATTACAATTTTACAGTGTTAATAATATTACTGAAAATATAAATTTCTGTACTTAACTATTGTTTTCACCATAACGATTGGAAAATTTGTAAAATTATTTAACATGAAATATATTAGTATTATTAAAAAAACAAAGAAATAAATAAACTAGAAATATTTTATATGTATATTATTAAGTCAAGGACTTGCAGACGTCGCAACAGATAATATAACTATTTCCTTTTAGATAACATAGTTTATATATACAGTAATTGTGAATCAAAACAGGAGACTAGTTTTTGCTACTAATGTAACAACGTATATAAAATTCTTGTTCAAATAAAAAATAAATCTTTTTAAAAACAAATTATTTGGTATTCTAAATAAATCTGCGCAGTCGGTAAGATTCCGAAAAGATTAATTATTAATCGAAACGGAAAAGTTTACACGATCAAGTGCCGAAAAAAGTGTTTATCGTAAACAGTGACGTGGCCGGCGAATTTCAATTCCTTAGTAAACGAAGAACAACCCTTCAAGTCAACGACCTAAACAATTTAATCAGAATGGACCACATAAATATTGAAGAACGACGAATTATAATTAAAGTTTGTAGAAAATACATCGACGTATTTAAAAAACCAGAAGAAAAATTAACGGCAACACCCCTAATCAAACACAAAATAAACACAAAAAACGAGAAACCCATATTTTTAAGATACTATAGAACACCTTTTACAAATAAAGAAAACATCAGAAGACACGTAGAAGAAATGTTAGACCAAGCAATAATACAACCAAGTATTTCACCCTGGGGATTTCCAGTACATTTAGTTAACATAAAGACGGGCGCATCAGGAATAAAGAAAACTAGAATGGTAATAGACTACAGACAATTAAATGCCAAAACAATAGACGATAGATACCCGTATACCAAACAATGAGGATATTTTAGATAAATTAGGAAGAGCTCAGTATTTCAGTGTATTAGACTTAAATTCAGGATATCACCAAATTGAAATGGAAAATGTATCAAAACAGAAAACTGCATTCAACTCCGAGTTTGGACATTTTGAATTTAATCGCATGCTCTTTAGACTAAAAAACGCACCAGCAACCTTTCAAAGAATGATGAATAATGTATTGAGCGTATTAATAAATACACAGTGTTTTGTTTATTTAGACGATATCATTTTTTCACCAAATTTAGAAGAACACCGGAAATCGTTAGAAAAAAAATTTCAGAAATTACAACTACATAATCTTAAACTACAATTAGACAAATGTGAATTTTGTAAACGCAAAACGGAATTTTTAGGACATGTAATCACCAAAGATGGAATTAAACCTAACCCATTAAAAACCGAAGCAATCAAAAACTTTCCAATACCACGAAATCATGGATCAAGAACGCTTAACAACGCAGAAAAAAATTACAGTACAACAAAAAAAGAACTTTTGGCAATAGTATGGGCAACTAAATATTTTAGACCCTACTTATATAAAAACCATTTTCTTATTAAAACTGATCACAAACTTCTCACATGGTTATTTTCGTTAAAAGAAGCTAATTCAAAATTAACAAGATGAAACCTTAAATTGACGGAATATAACTACGACGTAAAATACAAAAAAGGAAAAGAAAATTACGTTGCAGACGCATTATCAAGACCGCTAAAAGAGATTTACAACAACGATACGTTAATTGCAAACGGCGATGGACCCACAGATGCAGATATAACAGAACTAGACAAAACAGGAGAAATAGAAACTAACATCCCTTACAACGAATCATTGTTAAATATAGCAAAAAACCAAATTATATTTGACACCTATCAAACTACCTCAGACACGATAATAAAAAATATAAACTTATTCGAATACACAAAGAAAATAATTTATTGTAATTTACCTTTCGGATATAGTGACACTCAAATTTTAAATACCTTAAAGGAAATAATACAACCAAATACAAACACTAGTATTTAATTCAAGAAACATAACGTGGAAAGAGACATTCTTAAAATAATAAGAAAAAATTTTAACGACACTATCAAACTAAATATCACTAATAAACTTTTAGAAGATGTAGAGGAACTAACCGAACAAACAAAATACATACGGTAGTACCACACTAGCAAAACAAAGCATAGAGGAATAAACGAAACTTACAATTTGCTCAAACAATTATGTTATTGGCCAAATATGGAAATAGAAGTAACAAAATACATTCTTCTTGTTCTTCTCGAGTCCTTAAACCAAAAGTTTCATATGTCCTTCCAGTGGCGAGCACAGGCTATGGCCCTGTCGGTGGCTGCGGTGAGGTCCTCCATGGTGCATTTTTCGTCGAGGAGTCGGAAGATCGGAAGATGTTCCATGGTCTGTCTTTCCCCGCAGTCTTATAAATCGCTGTCGCTAGAGTACCCCCACTTGGTCATGTTGACTTTAGATCTGCCAGTTCTAGTGCGTAGGCGGTTACCGTCGATTGCGTCGGTGTTTTTAACGCGTTCGCGCCATGAATCCAACCTCGCTGCTTTAGCTGTTGAGTCTAGGGGTTTCTCGGGTATGAAGCTTTTTCGGGATTTTAGGCGTTTGTCGACGTTGGTATGGCCGTACAATGGATGTCTGGGGTTCTCTAGTTGCCTCAGTTTTTCCCGCCTAGTCGCTACATTTCTTCTTATGTCTGGTGGAGCAATACCGGCTAATAGGTAGAGGCTGTTGATGGGTACATTAATAATTGCGAAATATGTAACTTATCTAAAATAGACCGTAACCCACAAAAATTACCCGTGGCACTAACTCCAACTCTCAATAAACCCTTTCAAACAGTACATTCAAATTTGCTATTTATTAACCGAAAAATCATTTTAACCATAATTGACGCATTCTCAAAATATGCACAGGCTTACTTACTTCCCGATAGAAACTCAAAAACAATTTTAGAACACTTAACATTATTTATGTCACACCATGGCATATTTTCCAAATTAATTACAGATAATGACCCTGCCTTTTGTAATAATTTAATATCCGAATTTCTTAATACCCATAAAATCAAACATCACAAAACTTGCACGGAAAACTCAAAATCAAACTGAAGTGCATGAGAGTATCAAACATGGAAAAATCAAACCTATCATTTGAAACCCAGTTGAACATAGCAGTAATAGTGTACAATAACAGCATCTACACGACAACAAAATTTACACATTTTCAAATTATTAACGGAAACGAAAGAAATATTTTACCTTTTGACAAAACTACGAATAAGATCACTAAAGATTACATTAACGACAGAAATAAAACCATGAATCTTATTAACCAGCACGTAAAAGACAATAAAATAAAATCTAAAAAAAAGTACAACAAAAACAACTAAAACATTTGATAGAAAAAAATGTTCCAGGACAAGTTGTATTGGTTAGAAGAAACGCTCAAAGAAACAAATTAACACCCTATGCAAATAAAAAAAAGTTACAAAATGTAACAGACAAGACTATCACGTTTAAAAATAAAGAAAAATAGGACCACAAAACTTAAAAGAGATTTAGTAAAAAGGTTTAAAAAGTAAATGTTGTTGCAACACGAAGATTATAATCCTTATGATCCTGGCCCTAGCACTAGCAAATGAAGAAATCCAAATTAAAGAAGTTAACAATCATTTATTACCATTAAAGTTAAGAAAAGCTTATAAACATTTATTTAACCATAAATTTTCTAAAGTTTTTACATTATCCCATAAAGACTTAAATTTATTAATTATGAAATTAACTAAACAACACGAACTTATTTCAAACAAATTTAAAGAAATTCACCATGGTAAGCAACTTGAAACTAACATTTTAGAACATGACGCTAATGTCATAAAGTTACTAAAACAAGCAGACAAACAAACCCTTTTTTTTATAAAAGTCACTAACTTTATAACTTCCAGTAGAAACAGAAAATCCCCTTTTAATTTTATTGGTAAGACAGCTAACTGGCTATTCGGAGTAATGGACGACGACGAAAGACAGGAAATTCAAAGAGCATTAAACTTATTAAAAGAAAATCAAAATAACGTTATAAATAATATTAATTATAAAACAACCCTGTTGCAAAACATGTTGAATCAGATCGAAACCTTAATTAATAATACTAATAATAATATAGAATTAATTGAAAAACGCTTAAATTATATCAATAGTGAAATCTCATTTTTAACCAATACTTAGTAATACTTGAAACGTAATTTATTTTAGAGAATAATATTAACAAAGTAAAAAATGTAAACGATGTACAACAATCAATTGTATTAGGTTTTAGAAATCTATTACATCCATTTTCATTGCCTTATCCGCAAATAAACAAAGAATTAAATTACCTTAAAAAATTGTATCTAAATAGTGTTATAAATTTAATAAACAATCATTATTATTATTCGATTCTTACGGTAAAAATTGGACTAGATGCCGAAAGAATTGTAATATCGGTAGTTTCCCATAGTGGATTATATGATTCTAACATTGTATCAAATTGTTAAAGTACCTCATTTCCAAACTTACGTATTAGAACAATGTGATTTCCTAGCATGGTCTTACAAATCAATTTTTGTATCAGATTATTTATAAGTTGATAATACATTTATAATTAAAAGCAGTGTTAGTGAACAAATTAGTGACAAGTGTGTGAATAACATTTTAAAAAATAGTGTCCATAATTGTACATCAGTTAAAGTAGAAGAAATCGTTACCGAGCTTAAACCATTAAACGATGCCAACTACTTTTTAATAACGGACAAGAGCAAATACGAGTGTAAAACAAAAAGAACATTTAACTTACATAAAAATACTTTAATAAAACTACCCTTAAGGCCTTAAATTGTTCCATTGAATTTGACAATAAAGTGTATACCAATCGTAAAGATTAAAAATATAAAGAAATCAATTTACCCAATATTCACATTAAGGTTCATTATGCTATGATGTACTTTTCGACGCTTATTACATAAATTACTATTACTAACTCTTGCATTTTAAGGTTATAAGCAACTTTCGGCTTAGACCGCGTCGTAGTTAAACACCCAGACTTATGCTTGGTCCTAGTCTCTCCTTGAGAGCCAAAACAAAAAGTAGAACTTGGCTTGGCTTGTTTTGACGCGGTCTTAGCCGAAAGTTGCTTATAATCATAAACATAACAACCGCGAAAGCTTAAGATTTTATCTTGCATTTTAGAATAGTAATATATCAGTATCATCCGTATCATGTGCAATTACATCAGAAGTTAACGGAAGATGATTTTGAAAAAAAAAGTCTTTTGTCAATGGACTCATCAATAATACCAAAAAACAAAATCTTTTTTTTAGTCAATGAATTAGACAACTGTTGATGGGCGTTCTTTTAGCAACACTAAGCCAAATAAATGTATTCTGCATTCAAAATTGAAACCTACTGTTTGTGGACCGCAAACTTGTGGGCAATTATCTTCTCGTCCAATTTATGTATTTGAATAGTAGTGGTTTAAAAAAATTGTAACAATTGTCATGTATTAAAAACATGCAGGGATGCATTTAAAAAAAATGTAAATCGTGACTACGACGCGATAACGGTACGTTAGACACTTGATCTCTTGATATTAACGTGTAATAAAACAATCATGTTTTATAATAAAATTTAATTTTTCCGGGGTTGTATTATTAATACAATTTTCCATTCTAGATAATTTTGTTGTCACACGTCACAGTAGACATCTTTAGAACCCGGAACAAAGTTTTGCTTTTATAGACGAGCCTCCGATTGATAAAACTGGTTTCCAAATCTCTGGTAAAGAAAATCTAAAATCTCGATTAATATTAAAAAGATTTTTAATTATTTCAATAGATTCCCTAATTTTTCGTTGATAGTAATTTGAAACATTCGCCAAAAACATAATGTGATGACTCGTTTCTATTGCGTGTTTCGCCACCGCTGACTTCAAAGATTGCTTAAGACAATCATAGTCTTGATGCTTCTTAATACGAATTCCCACGCTTCTAGTCGATTATTCTATGCCTGCACGACCACAAGAGCAAGGAATGCTATAAACGCAATCAGATTGAAAAGGAATAATATTCTTCGCCGTATTTAAGAACTGACCTAATTTAAGAAAAGTAGAAAATCGAGTAACAATATTGTCTTTAGACATTTTTCCTATACGGTCTGTGGTACTTTTTACATATGATTAATTAAGCGACAGACACTGCTTGAGACCTAGATCTGTGTCTCAACTAGTGTCTTTCGCATATCTACCATATGTAAAAAGTATCACAAACTGCTAAAATGAGAAACATGTCTAAGAGTCAAAATCTTGAAAATTTTCTGTTTAAAGAAAATGTAGCGTCTAATTGGAAACTGCTGAAACAGACATACAACATTTACATTCAGTGGATAATCAAACAAAAATGATGAAGAGAAGATCGCAATACTAGTAAGTTGCATGTAGAATAAAAGAATACGAATTTATAATATTTTTAAGTATGCAGAAAATAAAAATAAGTACACACTTAAAGACATTTTAGAAAAATTTGATAAGTATTGTGAGCCGTTAAAAAACTAAGTAGTATGTGAGTATTATAAATTTAAAAAAATCTATCTATAGGGTAAAACCCTTCAAGAGTTTGTTATAATGAGTGTAATTTGTAAAAGACTTGTCACGTGATATGTGCAGTACACAAAATTGATACGACATTCTTACGAATATAATACAAAAAGTAGCGTTCTAATAAGCTCTCTTTAGAAAGTCGCGCAGCGCAGACTTGTGATTTTAAAGAAAATAATGTTTTGATACGTGAGTAAAAGATCCACGAATTCAAAACAAGTTGTCAGAATCCAGTGATTTAAGTCTAGTTGATCCAAATAAAATATGCAGGTCAATAGAAACAAGTGCTGAAAAACAAAAACAAATTTCACCAGACATTTCAGTGAATCTTTTAGTAGCAGCACAGTTTATAAATGTAAAGTAGATGGTGGAATAAACAAGGTATGAAACATATACCAGGTAAGTGCCCTGTTTTTAACCAAATATGCACTAAATGCAAAAGTAAGGGTTACTACAGAAAATTCTGTAAAAGTAATGCAAGTATTAATAATATTAATAAAAGCTATACAAAACATACTACAGAAATTTACTTTGGAAATATAGTTTAGTCAGTGAACAGTCAAATAAATGAATGATTTGAAAAAAATCATTTATCAGGTGTTTATGTTAATTTAAAAATAAATCCCGGTAGTGTGGTGAACAATTTAAATTTTAGTGATTTTTTTAAGCTAAAAATATAATGCAGTGAACTAATTGAGTCAAGTGCAAAATTAACATCATATTCAGCTCATGTTATTCAAACTATTAGTCAAATTTACTTAAATTCAATCAAGTAGAAAAAAAAACTATTGTTTCACGTTTTGAAAAATACACTTCCAAGTTTAATAATACTTGGATTTAGTGTAGCAAAGAAAGTAAAAATTATGAACCTGGATGTAGAGACTGTTTAGTTTTTGGTAAAACATTGGAAGAGGAAAACCAAAATCTAGATGCTAAGCTAAATAAAATTTCAAAATCTGGACTGATCTTGAATTTAGAAAAATCTCAATTTTGTAAAAATCGTTTTAACTTTTTTGAACATATTTTAAGTCAAAACGGCATAGAAGCTAATAGGAAGAAAATGCAAACAGTTGGAATATCCCTAAAACTGTAAAAACTTACAAAAATTACTTAGAATGATTACCTGTTTGGCCAAATTCGTTTCAAACTTTTCTACAGAAACTTCTGTGTTTAAGAAACTACTAAGAAAGCAGAATTATTGGCAATGAATTACTGATGAATCAAAGTGTTTTGACATGTTAAAACATTTGATTACATCATCACTTGTAGTAGCACATTTTGATACCAAAAAGAGATCAACTTCTCTGTTGATGCGAGCCTATATGGCTTGAGTGGTATGATCAGCCAAAATAGTCGCGTAATTGAATATGCTTCTGCAGCACTTACACTAACCCAACAAAAATATAATTACATAGAAAATGAATTTTTTGCAGTGGTATATGGTTAAAAGTTGGTGTCCTTAAAAGACCATTAGATGAATTATCTTCAACAATTCAAGGAATTTTAATTACTTAGGTATGATGTTGAATTGACTAATTTTTTAGGAAAACTCTTGCATATAGCAGACACATTAAGTCGAGAACTTTTAAATGATAATATAAATAAAGAATATCTTGATCAACACTTAAAGGCATACTCAGTGTTTATGATTGTAAGCGACGGTTCACAAACGACAATACGGCAAAGGCCAAGTTCTACTTTTTGTTTTGGCTCTCAAGGAGACTACAACCAAGCCTAAGTCTGTGTGTTTAACTACGACGCGGTCTAAGCCGAAAGTCGCTTATAATCATAAACATAACAACCGCAAAAGCATAAAATTTTATAGGCATACACAGTGATTTCAACAAACTGTGAAAATAGAGAAAGGTTTAAAATTTCTATAGAAAATCCTGCACTTCAAAAACTAAAGTATATTGCTATATATAGTTGGCCTAAACATAAATCGAGTGTCCCAAACTTTTTAAACATCAGAACTAACGGACAGCTGTTTCATTTCTTAGGAACTCGTCAGCGCTAGGACACACCAATCTTTTTTCACAACCATACCGACAGACAACTGTACTCTTTTATGTCGTGTAGACATTACCAACATATTTGAAATAAAAGAGTACGGTTGTCTGTCGGTATAGTTGTGGAAACACATATCCTGTATCCTAGCGCTGACGAGTTCCTAAAGAACGAAACAGCTGTCCGATAGTTCTGATGTTGTTTTCCACAATTGTACCGTTGTTGTTGATAACCTATTTTATAGTTGGGATTTTTACGGCGTTACTTGTAAATAGATCATTGATTTTCCTTGTCAATAAATCATTGAAAACTTTTTTACCTTCTCTACTAATTTATATTTTTCTATATATCAGACGTGGTATTTTTACCACAGAATGGCGTTACAAAAACATTTTAAATAAAAGAGTAATTTTTTAAGTCCGCCATCAATTAAAAATATTCGGTCACATTTTAAGGGTGCATCATTTCTAATCAACCCTTTAAAATGGTTCAGTTACATTTAACAAATTTGGTTTTTCTAAGTTCAAATATTACTAAAGTATTAATTTTCTTGGAAATTTTAAATTTCATTTGGACAGTCTAACTTCTTATGAGTGCAAGATTTTCCTACATGCCTCTGCTCTGTGTCGCTTCTTATGCGGAATACCCTGTATATCTTTACAGTAATTATTTATGGTGCAAAAACTTTAAACTTAACTATGAAACGTTCAATTTTAAAATAAACAAAAAATTAAGTTTTAAACAACCTCATAAGACCTAGAATAAAAGTAAGAGATGTCATACAAAGAATAACATATATCCCAAATATAACTGATACTAGTATGAAGTATTATAAGACATTAAACGTTTTAGTTTTTTAGTATGTAAAATCACTTTTTAATCTTTAAATTTTAATTAAAAACAACATTAGATTTTTTATAATTATTTTGTAACAAAATACTTTGCTAATAATTTATTTGTGAAACCATATGTATAAATATATATAAAAAACTTGAAAACGTTAAATTGCAACTATGGATAATTTATAAAATTACAACACAGTAAATACGGAACTACATACAGTAAAACATATTTTTATTATATCTCACAAATAAAATACTATTAGGTCAGATAACGTCTATAATGTTAACAAAAATTTTGTAACAAGTATTAAATAATCAATTTTTTCGTTTTAAAAAAGCAAACAATGTTTACTTTAATTAAAACGATTCTAATTTTGAGTGTTCTTATTCTTGCAGGACAGCCAACGTGTTTTAGTCTTCCAGATGAATATTACACAATTGAGCATTACATGTGTATGGCTTTAACAGGTGTCAGCAAAAACGTTATAGACAATACATTTAAATTAAGCGGTGTTGAAATTGAAGCAGATGAAAATTTCGGAAAATTTATGGAATGCTGGCAAAAAGAAATGCACATGATGAGTCAACAAGGAGCCATATTACCAACTGGTTGGATAGAATGGATCACTGACACATTTCTTAATTATTTTGATAAAGAGATCGACGCAAACCGTGTCATAAAATCGAAAGAAATTGTCGAAACCTGTAAATACGTTACAGCAGCAAATTCGATTGAAAGGGCAATGAAAACTTGGAATTGTATTTTACCAAAACTTTCAACAATTTAGTAAATTATTAATTTAATTAAATTATATAAGTTAAAAAAGACATAGTAACTAAATTGTATAAATGTTTTAATTATCAAGTACACTAAATTAGATTTTGTTAAAAAACGATTACTTAATATATTTACATAGGTCAAGAGTTCTTAAATTTATGTTATCAAACGCTAAAGTATTAATTTTATCTATTTTTTTTTAAAACAGTTTATTTTACAGTTAACTTTAATTATGTTTTTAAAGTAAACATTGTTTACTAACAAGTTATTAAAGTAGAATAGAATGTTATAATTTTTTAGATCTAGCTGAATTAAAAATCATGAAGGAAAAAGATGTGCATTTAGAGACGCATTCTAATCAATTTTAAAACGTTTTATTTCCGAACGCAGTACTTCAAAACAATTTATCCTAAACGTTTAATTTTAAAACTTATTGTTAAAAAAAATTGTAAAAAGTTATATCGCTTGTATTGAATATAATACTATGTTAAGAAAATAACAAAATATCATTTAATGATCACATATGAATCAATGTTATTTTGTCAACTAAACGCTATAAATGTCGAATTACTTATTGTACAAGTTTTCAACAAGTTAATTCTAAATATTACAATAAATTATAATTGTTTATTTGCGTGTAAATTTTTTACGCTGTAGATACATCAAATCACAATTAATTTATATTTAAAAATGTGTACAAAACAGCTTTTATTAGTGTTAAAAAAAATTGTATCAACTATGTCATTATTTACTTTTTATAAATATTTTACTGCGTTTAAACCGTTTCTATAAAACTAGTAGCCGTTTATAAATTTGTAAAATCCATCCGTTCGTTTATTGCAATAGGTGTAAAAAAACAACTATTATGTTTAGTGTGAACTGAGTAATTGCGGCATGTTTAAAAGCCACACAATATTTCACAGCTAGATTTTTCATTTCCTTAATGCAGATGACACTCAGCTATATATCTAAAAAAAGGATATCTTTAAAATGACAAAATTACTAAAAGCACTTCATAACTTTAAAGTATGATTACATCGCTGTCTGAAATCATCGTAAATATATTTTTTCTGGTTGTAAAGTACATTTGTGCTTAATATTTTTTCAAGCTGCAACGGCTTAAAAACTATACAGAATTACTCGATTTTAATTTTTAGATATAGTAAATTGAAATTAAAATGAAGTTTTGTGCTAGAATTTTTAAAATATACAGTTGAAACGAGTGCATGTAATATGCACTAAAGTCGCGTGTAATTATGTTCATGTAATCAATTGTAGTTGGTTATATAAGCACAATAGTAACATTATATACAAAATAAAATTATTATAATTAATTTTTATTATAACTTATTATTTTTATTTTGTTTTTACGTAACACGTTACTAAACTAAGCTTGTTTTAAAAAATGCAAGCAGTATTTAGTAATTTACCTTTAAAGCTATCTTATATGTATTGAAATTGAGCACACAAATTAAGTTTATGTTTGTATTTTTTCTTAATAATGTTAAAAATATCCAACATACAAATTACGGAAAGTACTAACATATACCAATAAACCTGTATTAAAACATTAAGTTTTTTATATAGTCGTAGTACACTTGAGCGGTGTTTAACACCATTTTGGTA
Source organism: Aquatica leii (assembly GCA_035610365.1). Lineage (NCBI taxonomy): Eukaryota > Metazoa > Arthropoda > Insecta > Coleoptera > Lampyridae > Aquatica > Aquatica leii. The sequence continues at coordinate 49,609,038 of CM069437.1, read as the reverse complement.
TTACAGAAACATAGCAAGCACGAAAACCAATAGTTAAAATAAATATATAAATAAACAGTAAAGTATGTATCCATTAAAAAAAACAGTTTAGTCAAAAAATACAAAATTGAACATGCACCAAGGCCGTTATTACGATGATTACGCTTGGAGAGTGTCTGTACCGCGAGAGATATACACGTCGCTCGATAAGTGTAATCATCCAGTAACGCCAGTGTTACATGCAAAATTTTATTTTTTATTTGATATAATACAAAAACTATTAAAAAACAATTATTGTAGTTTTTATTTTAGAGAAGGCGTAATAAATTCATAACTTTTTTTTTATGCTTCGGTTGTTATATGTAGATATGTTTACGGATTTCGTATCTTAGGCATTATGAACAATTTACAATAAAATGAAAAATAAATAATTTTATGCTCAATATTAAAATCTTTATGACAATATTGTAACGAATTTATTATTAAAACTAATTTATTTAAACGACTAAAAATATGTTTTACTTATACTAGAAATATGTACACTTGTAAATTAACCGAACTAATGAAATTTAACTATATTTAATAAAAACACTTACATTAATTAAGATAAGATAAAGTCCGCGGATAGTTTCACACACTTGTTTACACTAAAATCACGTACAAGATTATTCTCTGTATATTTATGTACACACACGTGCTAACGACTTATTTATTTCAACTTGAATAATCTTCTTAACACTGCTGGATTCGCATTACGGCAATAACTGACCTACGATTTGTTTCTTCGGTATTTATACACATTTGGAAATTCTTCTCGAGTGTTCCCTATCTTTCGGTATATCTTCTAGAAGATGGATAACAACTTCCAGAAGGCTCTTAAATTTGCAGATAACTTCTCGAACGTTTCACTGCCCTCTTCTTAGGACTGTTCTGTCCCAGAACAAGAGACTGGATGCGACACCGGTAAAAAGGATCGTGGCGATAGCGACAGCTTCCTCCATTTCGGCAACTTCCTTGACCATAAAAGTAACAGTCAATGGATTTTTCCTGACTCAATATTCTCTTTGGTTGGTAACTACCCAAGCAACATTTTGTAACCGTGGTTACGTTGTAACCAGTTGCAAACTAGTAACATTAGCACCATGGTAAATAAACCGTTGCAGCAACGTAGCAGCAACTTTCGTAATTTACTGAGGTTTCAAATCTATTACAGAAATAACCATTTTACAACTATGGTTATAACTAAGTTTTTCCTAAACCCTTATGTAACTACAGTGTCAATTTAGTGGCATTAAAACCTTCATTTCGGTTTTGAGTGTAACAGTCTTGAAACTATGGTTACAAGTGTGAATTTCTAAAACTACACTACAGTGTTAATCTATGCTTTCAAACAGCAACAGAAGAAGTGCATTTTACGAGATTTTTATAAGACACATAGTCCATTATCATTATCCAATAAACAGTACCGAAAGTGTTTCTAATTCAAAACTACGTAAGTACAATTATTGGTATATTATATTACTATAATTTTAATCGTGCATTTAAACTACTGTTTCTAATTTAATCAACGTTGAAGAATTAGTTGCCAATTATAAGTAAGCAAATTTTAAATTGATTTTATTTTCTTCTAGGATAAAATAAAATTTGATTGCAAGGACATTACAATATTACACACAGTCATGAGAACGTGTAAATTAGATCGCCATTGCGAACACCTATAATCTTTAAAAAAACAGTCGAGATTATGATCATTGAACCGATTATAATTGCACATGTGCATTTGTAGCCTAATACAAATATTTAACTAAGAATTACGTAGACGCATTAAACTATAACATGTGAGGGATATCTTAATCCGCCATGGTCTTTCAACACAAAGACATTTTTCTCTTAACAAAATCTATGCATTTACTATTTACAAAATTTATAAATAATAGACATAATCCGCTTTTCTTGAAAATTTGCAGTAAAAACCTGTTTACTGGTACCTACCTGCAACAGATGTAAAAATTCTTTTATTATATCTTTTTTGTTTGAATTTAGTTCTATAAGAAACTATAAAAATTTAAATAATGTACATTTATTATAACTTTTTATATATCTGTATCTTTTTATTAATATATTTTTATCTCTACTTTTATTTTAATCTTTATGATGCAGTTAGTAACTAAAAGCTTGGATAAGTTGCTTAACAAAGCGGTTATAAAGTAGTTTCAAATAACAGTAATAAGCATGTTTTCAAAACAGTTACATAGCAGTTGCTGTAAACGGTAACTACAATGTTACAAATCAATTACAAAACCGTGATGATAAACCATTACAGAAACGATTCAGAATAGGTAAACATGATTTGTAAAAAACCGTTATAGCAACGCTGCAAAACAGTTACAAAGTAGTAATTGCAACGGTTTCAGACACGTTGTAAAACGGTTATAATATTACTGCAGTTGCCTTGCAACTGACCAAATCCGGTATTGACAACGTGTCAGGAAAGACTCAGCAACTATTCTGTAACTAAATACCTTACTGAAACCATAGTTGCAAGAGAGTTTTACAACCGTTTTGTAACTGATTTTTGTTACTTGGGTACAGACCAACACTTGAACGCTTGTTCCTCGGAAGACGACCTCTAACATGTTTCGAACCGTCCTCCAATTCAGTTGATCTAAGCCACAACCAAGCTTGGGTACTGCCAATTTCTTAACATGGTGGAACTCTATTTCTCTCTTGAAATTCCATAAAGATCTTTGTATAACGGCTTGACACATGAGTATTTCTTGGTGATCAGATACAAAACAAAGCGTCCGTCACCACGTAGTCCTAAAACTTTTCCGACTGCCGGTTGCTGTCTTCGTAATTCATCTAGCTGCCCAAACTTTTTAAACACGACTGCAACCCCTCTGGACATGTCAAGATCCTCGCTCACGCAATGTGCGATGGCGTAATCTTTTTGTGTCTGGAACAAAGTCTTGTTGTACCTTGTTGGTAACTCCAAACCTAGTTTTTCCAGAACCTCCGTAAAAGTTTATAAACTTCTCGAACTCTATTTCTTTGATTGGATTCCGGGTTCTGCTACTTATTACTCTGGTTCGGACCTGGACTTGCGTATTGTGGTAATCGCCAGCAAACGGGGCTAAACGATCGACGTGAACCACTTTTGGCTTGCCTCTGGGCGGTTTTTGGATGCGGTATATGACGTCGTTAATACGCTGCACGACTTCATAGAGACCCTCCCATTGCCTTTGCAGCTTCGGCGACAAACCACGTCTCCTTTGAGGATTATACAACCAGACCATATCGCCAGGTTGAAACCCACTATTTTGTGCCTTGACGTTATATCTTGTTTCATCCTGTCGCTGGCAATTTGTGTGTTTTTACGGACCTCTTGATGTACTTTGTCTAGCCTCTTGGCCAGCTTGCTGACGTAATCTTTTCCAGCAACGTCTTCTTCCGGTCTTCGTCTAAATGGAAGATCGCATGGTAATCGTATTTCACGACCGAGCATGACATAGGAGGGTGTTTGGTCTGTGCTTTCGTGAACGGAAAATCGGTATGCCATTAGAAAAAGATGCAAGTACTGATCCCAGTCTCTTTAGTGTTCGGACACTACCATGGCTAAGTACTTGCCCATTCTTCGATTCATCCGTTCAACCATGCCATCAGATTGAGGATGGAGAGGCGTTGTCCTAATTTTCTTAATTTCCAACAGTCGGCAAACTTTTCGAAACAGCTCAGACTCAAAATTGCGACTTTGATCGGAGTGTAATTCCAAAGGAACTCCAAACCGGCAGAAAAACTCTTTTACTAATACGTCTGCGACTGTAGCTGCTTCCTGATTGGGTATGGCGTAAGCCTCCGTCCATTTCGTGAAATAATCCATCGCCACCAGGATGTATTTATTTCCCGAATCGGATTCTGGAAACGGCCCTGCGATGTCAATCGCTACTCTTTCCAAAGAGCTTTATGGGTGCTTTGCGCTTTCTCGCTAGACCATTTTCTAATGCGCAGACCGTGCAATTATGGCCCCATTTCATGACGTCCTCTTTGCAGTTCATCCAGTAGAATCGTTCTCGTACTTTACCTAATGTCCCATCGTGGAGATGTTTTAACACTTCTGCCACCCGACTCTTTGGCACTACCAACTGTAGTCTGTTTCTCGTGCTCTCGACACTTTCTAGAGGTCGCTTAAGAAGACCGTCTTCTACTATTAGGGAGTCTTACTACGCCCAGTACGCTTTGATGTTTCTGCCCAAAGCACTCACTTCTTCCCAGGTTGGTCGTCGGCCGCTTTCTTTCCAGTCCAGGAGTAGTCTTATTTCAAAATTGTTTTCTTGTTCGCGACGTAACTGCTCAGGTTCCCATTCATCATCAACCATAGCAGTTCTCCGGAGGCAATCGACTTTTTCTTCAAGTCGCGAGCAATGGCTGCAGTCCGTTCGACATGGTCTCTAGACAAAGCATCAGCGTTCCGATGACTGCTTCCGGCATGGTGTTCTGTGTTATAGTCATACTCTTGCAGTCTCTCGGTCCATCTTGCCACTTGGCCTTCCTGGTTACGGAACTGCACTAGCCATTTTGAAACGGCGTGGTCTGTTCTCAGTAAAAATTTTTGTCCATACAAATACTTGTAGAAATGTTCGATGGACTTAACGACTGCTGACAGCTCCCTCCTAGTCACGCAATAATTCCTTTCTGGACTGGACAAAATCTTGCTAAAATACGCGATAACTTTTTCTTGTCCATCTTGAACCTGCGAAAGGACCGCGCTTGTTTTAGTTAATGGAAAGAATTTTTGCAGTCTTCATTCCATCTAAATTCTGCTCTTTCTTCCGTTTATTTCGTCAATGGTTTGGCAATATTAGCAAATCCGGGTACAAATGGTCTATAATAGGTGCACAACCCAAGAAAACTTCGGACCTGATGATTGTCGATTGGTCTTGGCCATGCTTGCACTGCTCGGATTTCGTCTGGGTTAGTCTTTACTCCATCTCAAGATACGACGTGGCCAAGGTATTGCACTTTATTCTTAAATACATGGCACTTATTTGGGCTCAGTTTGAGGTTAGCCCCACGTAGTCGCTGGAACACTTCCTTCAAGTTGTTCAAGTGTTCTTCAAACGACCTTCCAACCACGATCACGTCGTACAGGTAAACCAAGCACGTCTTCCAAGACAATCCGCGCAAGATGGTTTCCATCAAACGCTCAAATGTTGCAGAAGCGTTACACAGGCCGAAGGCAATCACAGTGAACTGCCACAACCCAGTTCCAATTGTAAAAGCTGTTCTTTCACGATCCTTGGGTCCCAATTCTACCTGCCAGTAACCACTCTTTAAATCTAACGTGGAAAACCACTGGGATCCTGACAGGGTGTCTAACGTATCGTCAATTCTGGGTAAAGAGTAACTGTCCTTTTTGGTCACGTCGCTTATCTGTCTGAAGTCTACGCAAAACCTCGTTGATCCATCCTTCTTCTTCACGAGTACCACTGGGGATGCCCATGGGCTAGTTGAAGGTTCAATCACGGCTTCTTTCTCTATATCCGTAATTATTTGTTCGGCTTCTTTTCTTTTCGCCAAAGGAAGTCTGCGTGGATGTTGTCGTATCGGTCGAGCGTCTCCGCTATTAATTTTATGTTTCACCACGTTAGTTCTTCCTTTAGAGCCACCCTCCAGCGCAAACACATCTTGATACTCTTGGATCAACACTTTAACTTTACCCAGCTGGTCTTGGCTGAGGTTTTCGCATTTGGCGGTAAGAATGTCCAATAGATGTTGTGGACACTTCGTTCGACTTCACGCATCTCACAATTTGTGATACTGGCGTGCATTGGCCTACCACGGTCTTCTGTTTCAACGTTACAGTATCTGAGTTGATGTTTAAGATCCTTACTGGCATCGTGTTCTTCATTCGTACTAAAGTTCTGCCAACGAGTAGTCCTTTTTCAACTAAGCCGCCCTCCATTGGTTCAATCGCGCGTATGTAACCTATTCGGAGACTTCCATCCAGGCGTGCCATCACCACACTTTCAGTCCTTGCAGGCAGAGTCACGTCTTTACTCAATAAGACTCGCACGGCTGCCTTCTCTGATGAATGAAAAGGAATTTCTTCATGGTTGATCTTCAGGACATCGTTCTTCATATCCAAATGGAACCCATACTTCTTTATCACGTCCATTCCCAGGATAACTTCTTCCGTGATGTCGGCTACCAGTACTTGATGGTCGAGTGCTCTATTTCCCAAACCAATGATTACTTTGACTTGTCCGTGAGTAGGTATTTCGTCGCCAGTCGCCCTTCAAAGTCGTACTGTTACTGGTGATGCCTTCTCGTTATCCAATAACATGTCAGGACGAATGATGGTCTTTGTTGCTCCCGTGTCCACCAGTAACTGGACGCTTCTCCCATTGATCTTGCCATCAAGTTAAATGCTATGAAATTGCTCCCTAGGCAATGTCATTTGGATTTTAATCTCCGGATTCTGACTAGATGAGATTCCTTTTTCTCTTTTGCTTGCCTCGTTCCAAATTTTCGAGCGTTCTTCTTGTCCTCTTCTTAGGTTTAGTACGATGCCGTCGTACATGGCCTATTTCATCGCAGTTCAAAATTGTCACTCCTCTTTCCCGAAGTATTCGTCGCGCTATCTCCTCGATGCTTTCCAGTGTCTGCGCGGCTACTTCTGCAGCACAGCAGATTCTATGACCATCTCGTTGCGATGCTTATTTTGCTGCTTCAAACTCCAAAGCATGCACCAAAGCGTCATCCAATGTCTTCGGTCGAGCTAACCGGAGAGTCTGTTGCGTTTCGTTGTCTCTGAGGCCGTCTACAAAGGTTTGAATTGCCAACTGCTCCAAGAAGGTATCTGGCGCTGTAGCATACGCAAACCGTGCTAGTCTGACGATGTCAGCCTCAAACTCCTGAAGACTTTCGGCCGCTTTTTGAACCCGACTTTTGATTTGACCTTGAAAGACTTGTTGTAGATGAGCATCTCCATATCTCACAGTAAAATTCCAAGCGCTTCTCCACGTAAGGACACTATTAAAGACGTCGCTTTCTGTTTGTTGCTCCAACCATTAGCTGTAACTGCGGCTTCAAACTGCTTGTAGTAGGTTGACCATGGAGCTTTACCATCAAAAATTTGGCGGTACAACCTTAAACTTGTGAGTGTTTTCTTTCCGGCGGTCCATTATAAAATCTTCACTCGTGACACTTCTTTCACCATGGTAATTCAATTGCTTTATTGTTTCTTCAAGCAGTTTCATTCTCTCTTCTAATTTGTCTTCTATAGCTTCTATTTTCTTATTCATAGATTGTTTTCCGTTTTCCAGAACTTCGCATATTTCTTCTCTTAAATTTAACATGTCTGCTAGAATTTCCTCTTGAACATATTTGTTTTGATTTTCTATGCTCGCTCGTATTTCTTCTTTTAAACTTTTAGAACTTTCCTTAATTTTCTAAGAAAGTTCCTGAGAATTTTTCTTCCATTTTTATTGAATTTTCTTCCATTTTTCTGGAGTTTTCGTAAAACTTTTCTTCTATTTTCTGCGAATTCTCTTCTATCTTCTGATAATTTTAGGACAGATTTTCTTGGATATTCTTATTCATCGATTCGAGAATTTCAAATATTTTTGAATCCATTTTCATTGTTTGCAAACGCGTCACCGGCATAATATTAAATATAACACGAATATAAAATTAAATACACTACTTTTTAAAATGCAGTTTTTGTATAACACAAAATTTTAATAACGATCCACTTGTTAATATTAAACCACTAGTGTACAGAAACGAATATAATTAATATCGCGATCACGCACTTTTAAAAAGAAAAAATTTAATAAACACTATTTTAACGAATTTAGCTATGATTACACTTTATAAATAAACATGCGTATTGCGAACTTAACAGTTATTTACGCAATCAATGTTTTTATTAAAGGAGCGATATTTCTTAATGATATTTACACTAAAATTCGCGAACGATACCTCACACCTGACACCAATTTGTAACAAATTTGTTGTTAAAACTAATTTATTTAAACGACTAAAAATATGTTTTACTTATACTAGAAATATGTACACTTGTAAATTAACCGAACTAATGAAATCTAATAATATTTAATAAAAACACTTACACTAATTAAGATCAGATAAAGTCAGCGGATAGCTTCACACACTTGTTTACACTAAAATCACG